>CM042181.1:6120853-6187836 GCA_023376005.1 Doryteuthis pealeii
AAGGATGACATTGATACTAACGGGTTGATATGCCGTTAAAATCAATAAACAAACAAACCACAAACAGCCACTCATGTGGACCATGTCTACCAATCCATTTCCCAGGAAAATGGTGATTCAGTCATTCACGAACAACAATAGTAAAATCTGGTGGAACATGTGGTGTAGCAAGAGGTTTTGGATGTTTTAAAGGTTTATTGGATATTCTTTTTTGCGTGTTCTTAGGGTTTTACTTTTTACCCCATCTCATTTGGTGGTTGCGCTGAAAAGGAAGGAATTCAAGCAACGAAAAAGAAAGAAACAAAGGCAGAAGGTTGTTTTATGAGAATTTCTTTACCGCATGGTGGCTATGATCCGTGAATAAAGCCTAAATCATAAAACTACCTTTTGTCTTTGTCTCTAACTTTTTCTTCCCTTGAATTCCTTTTTCAGTGTGACCACCAAATAAGATTTGTTTGCACAAGGTAGGACGAAAAAAATATATAATCACAGCCTACCTTGTGCAAACAAATCAGACCTAGGCACTCGCTTATTTTATTGGGTGAGTGTCTGGGGCCTGGTGTTACTTAATGGGGATTTAAAACAATTTTTTTTTTCCTAAACCCCCCTCATGTATATACCCATATTTATTACAATTTACAATTTGACTTTTAGTCGTCTCCGGCTGTATAACCTTGATGAGCAACCGGACGAAAGGGCCCTTGTTTTTATCAAATAAAACAAATTTTTTTCTCTCCTCCTTTTTTTTTTTTTTTTTGTACTCCCTTCGTATCCACCTATATAGGTGATCATAATGATTACCCTTAAAGCATATATATATATATATATATATATATATATAGATAGATAGATAGATAGATAAATAGATAGATAGATACATATATCTATATATACATATATATATAGATAAATATATCTATCTATCTATCTATCTATATATATATATATATATATATATATATATTTATATATGTATAAGTATTAACTTACCGGTGGGTATAAGAACGATCGTTGGAAGCGCACAATATCCAGAGGTTAAGGTTAAGAAAAAACAAATACAAAGTGCTCAATACAATGTAGAGCATAAATTTATTTAAGAATGGAAATGAGTAACCTACTCGAGTTTCATCGATAGATTCTTCAGGGTTACTTTTAAATTAATCGAGTTTACGATTAATCTTTGGTATATATATATATATATCAGCAGCAATAGCATAATCTTTATAGATCATTGCCGCCCCTCACAATCCTATAACCCCACCACCAGAACCTTTCCTCTCATGAGTCCTCAAATATCTCATCAAACCTGCTGCAGATCCACAAAGTTTTATTCAAATATGACATAGAAAGGAGGTCCTTCCCGATGAATCAGATGATAAAATTTTATGCCTATGTACCACCATGTATCTCTTAAGAGACTTTGTTACAGATTGCAAAAGACACATTATTTGTTCCTGGAATTTGCATGAATTGACCATGATGAGATTTTGAACAAAAAAATTTCATTTAACTAGAAATCCCATAACAAGACGACAACGACTTCAGTTCCAGTGTTCTTCTGAAAAAGAGATTTTATCTCGAAATATCAAGAATAAATTACAGGTTAACAAACAACACCATTGTTACCTTATTATATTTTTTCTTTACACCTGCATTGTGATAGCCTTCAGAATCAACCTCCAAACCAATATATACACAATGCTTCAAGCAAATTATAAAACTCTCTTAAATTATGAATAGTTTAAAATAGGGAGTTACTTTTCAATCTGTATATGGAGTACTCTATGGCAGCCTTTACATACATACAGATGTATGTATTAAAAGAGTTAACATTCTGTGGGTGACAATGGCCCAATGGTTAAGCTGTCCGACTGCTGCTGAAACAATTGGATTTCTATCTCGGCTGTAGGTAGCTTACAAAATGTCTAACCACACTGAAGAGACTTGATAAGTTGAAACACATGTCTGTGGATGACTATATATGCTCCCCATCCCCCTGTGGTTGAGCACTTTGGAAGGATTTCACTGATGACCGCCAACTAAAGTGTAAATGCAACACTCTCCTATAAAAAGGGATGAAGCACTCTATGGCAGCCTTTACATACATACAGATGTATGTGAAGAGATGGAAGTGAATCCGACGGTATGTAGTATATTAAGAAAATTGAAAAAACACAGGTTTAAATAAGTTGAGTGGTAAGTTTATTGGCTGATGCTGCAGTGTTTCGATCTATTAATTAGATCATCTTCAGGGCATTTTTTGATATAAGGAAAGGTAATAAAAAATTTTTATCACAGAATAACGAGAAAAACTGCGATAGTCCTTGTTTATCAGTCTGTTCAAAATTTGAAGTTTGAAGAAAGAATGCTGGAAAGGTGAACGGTTTGAAATATGACATCAAATATTCTCCACTTGTCCACCACCAGGCACAAGTATTTAAGTTTTGATATAATAAAATATTCTATTCTATTAGAAAGACTAACAAAACTAAATAAGAATGCATATAAGAAGATTACACTTATTTAATTTTAATTGCACTCTACATAAAACTGTACATAGAAATCCTTTTAATACATTTGAGAATGAAACAATAATATTAGAAATGAATGACATTAAATGATAATGTATTAGGCAAGGACAAACTCATTCTTCTATGGACACCTATACATGGACACACCAGTGTAGGCTGACTAAAAAAGACCTACATCAATCAGCTGACTGTGGACTCTGGATGCCATTTGGAAGATCTGCTTGGGGTGATAGGGACTGTTGGCGAGAAAGAGCTATGGAGATTCATGCTGACAGCATGAACTGATGATGATGATAAAATCGGGTTTTGTATGAGTGTGTGTGAGTGTATGTATTGATACATACACTCACACACACTCATACTCAAACAAGGACTAGCAAAGTTTTTCTCATTATTCTGTGATAAAAATTACCTTTCCTTATATCAACAAATGCCCTGAAGAAGATCTAATTAATAGATCGAAACACTGCAGCGTCGGCTAATAAACTTACCACTCAACTTATTTAAACCTGTGTTTTTTCAATTTTCTTAATATACTACATATATATGTATGTGAGAAAGTTTTGTAGAAAAAACAACAAGATGTTAAAAGTTTTGCTGACAGAAATCTGTTTCGACATTATGAATATGTCTTTATCAAAGCAACATTGTAAGCGGAAAAACGAAATAAATATATCATTAATATTATATTATATCATTAATAATAATATAATAATATTAATGATATATTTATTTCGTTTTTCCGCTTACAATGTTGCTTTGATAAAGACATATTCATAATGTTGAAACAGATTTCTGTCAGCAAAACTTTTAACATCTTGTTGTTTTTTCTACAAAACTTTCTCACCTATTGTCGGATTCAATATCCATTTTTACCTTTCATATATATGTATGTATTAAAACAGATAAAATCCCCTTCGCTTTCTGATGACCGCCAATTAAAGTGTAAATGCAACGCTCTCCTATAAAAAGGGATGGAGCACTCTATGGCGGCCTTTACATACATACAGATGTGTGTATTAAAACAGTTAAAATTCTTCGCATTCTGTGGGTGACAATGGCTGAATGGTTGAGCTGTCCGACTGCTGCTGAAATGATCAGAGTTCTATCTCAGCTGTAGGTAGCTCACAAAATGTCTAGCCACACTGAAGAGACTTGATAAGTTGAAACATGTCTGTGGATGACTATATATATATATATATATATATGTAATATGAATGTTCTCTGGGGGGCACAGTTAAGTCCGGCAATTTTACTCTCCCAGCAATGCTGCACTCTTCTCACCAACACTATCAAAAGGTCTTGTCTATCGTCCACTTGTCACCACAGCCAAAATGCTACTGCCAGCTTTCTTCTTGGTTTCTTAGAGCTGGTCAAATAAATACACAATTACAGTGTTCATCCGGGCTCCTTCCTCTGACCAGCACGTGCGACACTAATCAGCACGCATCAATCCTTCACATCCTGGCCACTCTGGATAGTTTAGTCATTCCCATGCGTCGGGCCACGACTCACGATCAGGAGAATGCAAGTTCAATCTCCCCACTCGCCTCTGATCTTCACTCTACATGCCAAACACAGTCGTGCATGCTTCGAACTACTACATTCGTGGTTTCTCTCGCCACAATATATATATATACCCAAAAGAAATGATAGCAATTGTTTATATGTTGATCTGCCTGACTTAGTCTTTTCAGGTGAATTTTATTGTGTTGTTTATGAAGCAGAACACAGGTAAAGGGGATATATATATATGTTAACAGGTAAAAGGGAATAGGTATTTTACCTGTCTGCTTAATTTAGGTCAGACATTTAAATCAGGTCAGGGTTCTTTTTTTTTTTTTTTTTCAATTTTATATATCTATAAGCTTCAGAACTTATACAAAAAACACCCTCCACAGTTCATATTACATATCCTATAATAATGGAGATACAGTGTGTGTCTGTCTGTAACCGAAATGATGTCACTGCTCACATCATAATACCCTCATGAATTGCATAAATTCATCAATAAATATTTGATTTATAGTTAAAATCATTAATTCATAGAATAGAATAAATCTTATTTATTAACGGTGTCTCTATGAAAATCTGAGTTAGATTTGCTTCAAAACAGCCCATGTTATTAGTGTTGCAACTATGTCGCTGCTTATATCACAATACCCTCAGGAATTGCATAAATTCATCAATGGATATTTAATTTATAGTTAAAATCATTAATTCATAGAATAGAATAAATCTTATTTATTAACGGTGTCTCTATGAAAATCTGAGTTAAATTTGCCTCAAAACAGCTCATGTTATTAGTGCCACAACTATGTCACTGCTTATATCACAATACCCTCAGGAATTGCATAAATTCATCAATGAATATTTAATTTATAGTTAAAATCATTAATTCATAGAATAGAATAAATTTTATTTATTAACGGTGTCTCTATGAAAATCTGAGTTAAATTTGCCTCAAAACAGCTCATGTTATTAGTGCCACAACTATGTCACTGCTTATATCACAATACCCTCAGGAATTGCATAAATTCATCAATGAATATTTAATTTATAGTTAAAATCATTAATTCATAGAATAGAATAAATTTTATTTATTAACAATGTCTCTATGAAAATCTGAGTTAGATTTGCTTCAAAACAGCCCATGTTATTAGTGCATTTAAAATCCTGCAATGTGTCTAATATATCACTAAGAAATAAAGGTTTATATAATGTGTGGTGTGGTTAATTTGCATACTGATTTTAACCAAACTGGGTTTAATACATAATTACTTGGTGTTATTGAATTCTAATATTATTGTTTTATTCTCCAATGTATTAAAATCAATCCTATAAAGGATTTTATATAGAAACTAATTAAAATAAGTATAATCTTCTTATATGCATTCGCATTTAATTTTGTTATTCTTTCTAATTTAATATATTTCATTACATTAAAACTTAAATACTTACACCTGGAGGGCACATATTCTTGATAGTAATAATGATATTATTGAAAAAGTGTTGCTAATTATCAAGACAGATAAAGGTAAAGTCAACAGGTAATGAACAAGGCTTTATAGAAACGAAATGCATTTATCAAACAACTTGCATATACAACATACAATATACAATATGTAACTTGTGAGATACAAAATGTGTGTGAGGTTTACAAATGTGTTATAATTGTACAATTGAATAGTGTAGGGTGTAAAGTTGTAGGGTTTGGTTGCAAAATAATGCTTTGCAAAACTTATCTGTCTCTGGTAAGAAGTGTCTCTTGCTAGTTTGAGTAGTTTGATTTGTAGGGTTTGGTTGCAAAATAATGCTTTGCGAAACTTAACTGTCTCTCTGGTAAGAAGTGTCTCTTGATAGTTAGAAGTTTGACTTGTACGATGTCATCAGCTCCTTCGGTAAGCTGGCTTCAAAAAAGCACATCGTTTTTCAACGGCTGATTGCAGTGGAAAGAGCAAGATTGATGGTATCAATCTTCAAAGTTGGCGGCCAAACTAAGCCTAGTAACGTGTGCTCTGATTGGTTGCTGACAAGGCCCTTAGCCAATCGCACGATGTTTCTTATCATGTGATGGCTAAAAGACCCATGGTCTCTGTGTTTGACAATGGTAAAAGGGAGGTAACTGTGCAAGTTAATATTATTTTTTTTAATAATATGAAAGGAAAATTGATATAAGAGTACCTCAGAAAGACAAGAAAACTTCTAGAAACTAAACTCTGCTGCAGAAATCTCATCAAGGGAATGAACACCTGGGCTGTCTTTAACTGCCTACTGGTCTCGAAGAAATGGAATGGTGTGAAGATCCTTTACTGATGTCATTAAGTTTATTTAATAAACACTGTGAAACTGTACAAGGAAAAAAAAACAAATAACATTTAATGACGTATACAGCAAATACTTTTAAGAAATGCGAAAATCCTCAAAGAAATAGAAAATTCTTTCAAAGAAATGGAAACTTACCGTTTTAGCCTCATCCGACCAGTTGACGAAAACTTTAACTCTGACTTCCCCTTCCCCTTTTCCGATTAGGGTTCATAGAACGCAGAAACTAGTGGTTGGCACCACATGATATTAATAAACCCATGAAACTATTCTAAATTGGATACTGTGGTTGTAGTTAATTTTTGTAAACAAAAATATTTATATAAAAATAAGACATAATTAACTGGGCCGTTTAGCGGCAGTTACACTGCCCCCCTTGTAAGTTAGTCTGGACCATTCTTAAAATGGACAAGAGGGGAGCTCTGACAGATGGATCAAAGGACAAGGAAACTTATGACAATGTGTGGTGATTCAGACCGCGAGTGATGACAGACAAGTTAGAGTTAAAGAAGTAAAACACAACACAACTTAGAATTGGAATACAGACATGTATTACGGACATACACAACAAATTGTTGCAAACTAAGGTTTGTCTGCAGGAATGTTATATTGAATAATAGGCGCATGGTCAAATGGTTAGAGTCATAGGAAATGGACTCGTCGACCCGAGTTCAATTCCTAGACGAAGGTGTTTGAATTTCACATAGCGCTAATACTCTTGGGAAAGGTATGAATCCAATTCTCCCTCCAGCTATGGGTAAAATAGCAGGGTAGACTGGGCTCTTTAACCCTGGCTAGGTAACCGGTCTAGGAGAAGGAAAACTCTGAATTCAAACCTGTAAAACTCCGCTTAAGAAATTGACCTTGTGTCACATCCTGCTCGTGCGGAGGGGTTGGTAAATATATATATTGAATAATAGTCCACTTAGCTGAAATCCTGAGGTATGGTGAGTTATCGGAGTCCCTTCCTACGGCTAATCTGGTCGTTCTGCTGGATATAAGAGATGCCCTTTTTGTCATCCAACTCCCGGTGCTGATGAATCAGAAAGAGAAAGAATTTGCCTCTTTGGCTTTGCCGCCAAAGAATGCTGGCCTGTGATTGGTTGGTTGATAGCGAGGCTTGTAGAATAAGGACGACAACCCCTACCTCAAATGTATTTTTATATTTTACAGCCCTTCCCACCAGTTGTTTTTTAGCGACAAGTAAATTTGAATATTCCAACCCCCCCACCCTTTTAAAATATCTTCTTCTTTTGGTATTTTCATTTTATTTTAATTCAAAACAACAATTGGTAATTTATGAGGATGTGCGTCCCTGTCTCCTGCCTCAAAAATTGCTACCCAGTGACTATTAAAATAACGACCCCAGCTATTAGCAATTTATGAGGCAGGAGACCGGGACGCACTTCCTCATAAATTACCCAACAATTAAATCAGATTTCTTGAGAAAAAATTTTTTTTTTTCGTCTTTTTGGCAATTCGATTAAAAAAAGCAAGTAAAAGTTTTACAAATTATATTATGCCATTTTTAGCAGATTTCAGATTTCATGTGTTTTTTTGATAGCAAGGCTCGTAGAACAAGGATGATAACCCCTACCTCAGATACTTTTATACATGCATTACACCGAGAGATGACACAGACAAACTATATGTATCAAGAAAAAAAGGGTTTTAGGGTTATTTTATGACCAGAGGTTAGGGAATTGTGTTATATACCCTGTAAGGTTCAAGGTTATAATATATGGTATAACTTGTTGAAATGAACAACTCTGACAAGATGTTAAACATATAACAATATGGACTTTAATACAGGCACATGGAATAACATATAACATGAAATACACATACAAGGAAACAAGATATAATAAAAGGACACATTCAATAGTTACGTACATGTACATAGTCCAAGATAGGGCCAAAGTGGAGTATTGCAAGTCATGAACTGCTCATCCACCTGGGTTCTATCATTAAGCATCATGGGTCACCACCCACGGCCAACAGGTTGCCCCATTGGGGGAGTCTTACCCCTCTGCAGAGGTGCAGTCGGTGCATTCTAACACCCCACCGATAGGGCGGTAGATAGATAGATAGATGCTATAGTTTCATTTTCATATATAAAGAGCAGTTGTGTGAATCTGTATTGAAACTTCAAAAATAAAACAATTAATGACAAAGTAAACATATATACACATTAAATATCACCAGGGCTCGGTTTTTGAGCAAAAATAATTAATAAGATTTGATTTATATTCATGAAAATAATTAAAAAATAAAAATTTAAATGATAACAGCATGGATTTTTTTTTCATTTAATATTTTAGATAGTAGACATTAACATTTCTTTTCAGAGTAGCTGGATCAATGCAAGGTCTATTTTTTTACATAGGGATTTAAATAGTGCATCCCACGAGGATTCAACTCACGATTCAGTAATAATGGATTTGCGGGGACTAACTTAAAAAAATCCCCCTCTACCCAGGCGATGCCGAGTAGCCGTTGCTAGTACATATATAAAGAGCAGTTGTGTGTATATGCATGTCCGGATGAAACTTCGAAAATAAAACAATTAACGACAAAGTAAATATATATAAACATTAAATATCACCAGGGCTTGCCACTGCTAGTTTTCATATATAAACATTTCTCTCACTCTATTAAAATTCCTACTCGGGGTTTAATTTTACAAAAGGAAAAACTCTTAATTCAAAACCAGGGTTGGAGTGTAGAGGCTAGCAACCCCACCCCATAAGAATCTACTTACTACTGAAACCAAACCACCATCACAGACGTGATATGGATGTGACCCTACCCACCTCAAATCATCTGCAGGATGCAGTTGCAGTTACCCCCTACCATCCTACCATCCGGTTACATGCACATATGTCCAATATTAATCAGACATGTTTTTCTAAAGACGGAAATGAACTTGGTACACTGAAACATTGATGGGTTATTTGGGGATGCTTTTGGTATAGTTAAAAGAAGTTTCAATTAGAATTTTTGGTTAAATTGAACTTAACGGACCTAAATTCCACCATCATATGTCACCCCGCTGTAAGATTTTTAAAAATACCAAAAATCAGTGAATTAACCAAATTTAATAAAAATTTCAGTGTTGATATATTAATGAATAAAAGATATAATGCACCAGTTATTTTATCTAAAAACTTTTCTATTTTTTTCAGGTCAGTTTTTGAATCACATATTTTTGAGATGTAACACAGATTCTCAAAGATACGTGGTTCAAAGTTAACTGGTGGAATTTATGTCCATTAAGTTCGATTTAACCGATTTTTTTTTTTTAAATCAAAAGTTTAATGTATTTATACTTAAGGAAATAAGTGATCCGTCTGTATCTCAAAGTCCCTGGAAATTTTGTGTTTCATTCTCTCAGACAGATTCTGGTTTGTGCATATAAAATTTAGTTGGCAGAGTGGCTTTTAGTCGGTATCAGCCGGACAGCGAGCAAGTCTATAACCTTTTCACTAGTGTTAGACTAAAAAGATTGTTTTTAAATCTGAGGTGGGGCGCCACAACTACCATCAGCTCCCCACTTTACCGCACAGATCTAAGCTGTGTTATTCATCCGCTGAGTGAAATGTGTGGGGTGGTAAGAGGTTTGATGTTTTAGTTTTAAAGGTAGCCGGTATTTCCTGGTGCATGTTCCTAGGGTTTACTTTTAACCCCATCATATTTGATGGTCGTGCTGAAAAGGAATTCAAGGAAAAGAAAAGGAAGAGACAAAGACAAAAGGTAGTTTTAAGATTCAGGCTTTATTCTTGGGTAATAGCCAACATGTGGTAAGGAAATTCCTTCCTAACCTGTAGTAGTGTCTCGACCCAGTTAAGGCCTAAGTTAGAATTGCCAAGAGATTATCTTGGTCGGAAGTGGGTCCTTCTTCTGCACATGCTCGGAGGATCCTTCTGGTGTGAAGGCTCATGGGAGTTTGGTATTTTTTTTATCTTAATTTTTTTTAATCTGCACACATTATACTATATGGTTTTTTTGGGGTTTTTTCATAAGTCTTGGGGATAAATCTTAAAAGAAATCCATTAACAAGAAGAAATAACTGTAATTTTATTCTTAATTTTTATTTTAACTAATACTAAATACTTAAATTAGGGAAATTTAGCAATGGAAGATGGGAGTGATGGAAGAGTAAGTTTCAGTTGTTCTATTTTTCAATTATACACCCTCTGTTTTATCTGCATTCTTATTTAGTTTAATTAGCCTTTATAATTTAATATAATATTTTATTACATTAAAAGAGGGTGCATATATTTGCTAATTTATGTAATTGTGCAAATAAATGCGAAAACATTTATATGGAAAAGGGTGCATATATTTGCTAGTTTATATCATCATCATCATCATGTCGCGCTTTCAGCGTGGATATCCATGACAATCTCTCTCCATCCGTCCCTATCGCTCATCATTCTCAGGAGGTCCTCTATGCAGCATCCTGCATCCGCACAGAGCTGATAAACGTACGTTTTTTCTGGTCGGCCCACACTGGCTTGTCCATGTGCTGGCTTCCACAGGAGGACGTCGCTTATGAGTTCGTCCTTGCTTCTCCAGCAGTGTCCCACGTGTCTTGTCCGTCTTACTCGGATGGTTTGGGTAGGTGGCCGTACAGCTGTTTTCTTGTAGGGTGCTGCTTCCACGTCTTGTTCATGATCACCCGCAGCATTCTTGTGCAGCTCCCATCTAGTTTATTCTCTAGTCGCTTAGTTAGGGTCCAGGTAGGAAAACATTTATATGGAAAAGGGTGCATATATTTGCTAGTTTATATAATTGTGCGAATAAATGCGAAAACATATTCTTTTAGTGTTTATAGTCATACAATGATAACAAGGTTCAATCTATATATTAATACTGATGTTCCTTAATCTTTTGTCTGTTATCATCCTGCAATACCCTCTGGTTAAAAATGAGACTGTCCAAATCGTCCAAGATGAAATGCAATCTATATATTAATATTGATGTTCCTTAATCTTCTGTCCGTTATCATCCTGCAATACCCTCTGGTTAAAATGAGACCGTCCAAATCGTCCAAGATGAAATGCAATCTATATATAAATACGCTTGTTCCTTAATCTTCCGTCTGTTATCATCCTGCAATACCCTCTGGTTAAAAATGAAACCGTCCAAATCCTCCAAGAATTCAAAAATGTAAATACTGATTATCTGGTGTTGCTTATCTGTCAAATTCTTATTTCTTATGAGTGTCGTCACCTCAACTAAATGATGGGCCATTCTGTTTTTATTATAAAGAAAGAAAGGGAAGAAAAAGAATATGCTGCACAGAAAAATATAATAAGAAAGAAAGAAAAAGAGTATGAGAAACTCTAACAAACAAAATAAAATGATGAAAGTAAACTCGGTGGGGGATCACAGTCAAGTCCGTCGTATATGTTCTCCCAACTGACAAAGTCCTTAGTCAGCAACAATCTCTCACAAAAGTATGACTCTCTTCTTAACAGCAAAACTCCTACTATCGTTCTCCCTTGGTCTGGGAGGACAGGCTCTTAAATACACAGTTAATATGTACATCCGGGCTTCTTACTCTGGTCTGGCATTGCCCGTTTAGAACTTTAATATTCACCAGCAATACTGTTTTTAGCATCCGGGTTACTGCCAATAGCATTTCAGCGACGAGGAAGTAGTGAGTTCAAATATCCATGGCCACTCGCCACACTCCTCCCCCTCGCACAGGCCAAACATATCCAGACGCGCTTTATTCATGGGGGTTGGGAATCTGCTCATCCACAGTTCTGCCTTTCAATTTTGCTAAAGAAAGAAAGGGAAGAAAAAAGACATGCTGGACAGGAAAATATAATAAGAAAGAAAGAAAAAGAGTAGGAGAAAGATAGAGAGAGGGGGTTGTTGGGATTATTTTGATATAAGATGTACTCTAAATACCCACCTCTATTAATAGATTAGGCAAGGTCATGTGATTGACTCTTGTAACCAATCACTAACAATACTACTGGCCTGATAGAATACTTACCCCCCCCACATTGGTCATAATTAAAACTGCACTCTTTAACAACGGACACACATAGGGTTGCCGTACCTGTACCAATACTCTCGAAGGACTTACACTTTATACCAGTAAATGAAAACACTTTAGTAACCAAAGGATTCACATTGTCGATGGACTCTTTATCAAGGATTCCACCAGATAAGCACTTCTGCTATAAGACCAAGGAATGGCTCTTAAAAACGTAACAGGAGTGAAAACATGAAAGTAATAATGCTAATTTGTCATGGGCAAAATGCGTTAGAATTGATTTTACCCTAAAATGTATTCAAAATGGTTTTATTAGAAAAATGCATTGGAAATTGTTTTATTAGAAAAATGTATTGGAAATGGTTTTATTAGAAAAATGTATTGGAAATGACTTTATTAGAAAAATGTATTCGAAGATGTTTTATCATAAAAATGTATTCAAAATGGTTTTATTATAAAAATGTATTGGAAATGATTTTAGAATAAAAATGCATTGAAAATTATTTTAGTCTAAAATGCATTGGAAATAGTTTTATCATAAAAATGCCTTGGAAATGATTTTACTATAAAAATGAATTGGAAATGATTCTATGATAAAAATGCTTTTCATTTTTAAAGCAAACCTTAAATTCTAAATCTGAGATTTTAAATCTTTACATAAAATAATAGACATAATTTTTCTCTACAGTTTCAAATACAAATGTTGTAGCAGCTCCCTTGTAATATTTTCTGGTGATGCAAATCAAGACATGAAGATCGACTGATGTTGAATGTACAAAGATTTTATTGACTTCCAAACACTGTGAAATACTGAAATAAAATGGGGTATAAAACAATTACTAATTTACAAAAAGGGTTTTTAACAAATACCAGCAACTTCACAGGAAATTGGGAAGAAACTTACCTGTGCGCCATAACCAATACCGAGAACTTACTAAAGACTAAATTCTAACTTCAGAACAATATTTTCCACACAACCTTTTACTGCTACGAGCCTAGCGGAAGTCCCTATTTTTAACCCTAAGGATATCTGTTGATCTTCCCACAATGCCATTCTGGCCCTGTTGGTCCACGTTGATATCAGACCCTATCCAGTTGTTTCCCTTACACTGTCCATATTTAAGGGTATATCTAGAGAGTAGGGAATAATTATATCTAGCTATTAGGCGCACTCTAAGGCGACAGCTACAAATGTTGTTTTTTTTTCAGTAGATGTTTAGAGATATGGAAGTTTTGTATGGCAGAATTCTCTCAAAAATTGTCTAAGTTGAAGAGTGTTGAAGATAAGTAGTTTCTATAAGAATATAAGTAATATCACCAGGAGTAGCCAGTTTTGAAGGAGTGGCCAGTAAAAAGAGTGTACACTTAAGAAAATGACCAATTGGTTTAGTAGTTGTTAGATTTGTTGGTAAGGTAGGTATTTTACTTATACTAATTGTATGTGGTGGCTTTTAAGAGTGGTAAAGTAAGTAAAAGAGAATGTTATGTGCAAGACAATATATACAATATGTATTTATACAATCTCTCTGCCACTGGGATCTTCATGTGTAAAGTAGGGTGGCCTGAGCACTTCATGGGTAGAGTAGGATAGATTGGGCTTTCTATAGGTAAAGTAGGGTAGATTGGGTCCTTCATGGGTAAAGTAGGGTAGATTGGGTCCTTCATGGGTAAAGTAGGGTGGACTGGGCACTTCATGGGTAGAGTAGGATAGATTGGGCTTTCTATAGGTAAAGTAGGGTAGATTGGGTCCTTCATGGGTAAAGTAGGGTGGACTGGGCACTTCATGAGTAGAGTAGGATAGATTGGGCTTTCTATAGGTAAAGTAGGGTAGATTGGGTCTTTCATGGGTAAAGTAGGGTACTGGGCTCTACATGGGTAAAATAAGGTGGACTAGGCTCACCATGGGTAAAGTAGGGTATATTGGGCTCTCTATGGGTAAAATTAAATTGACTTGGCTCTTCATGGGTACAATAGGGTAGATTGTGCTCTTCATGGGTACAATAGGGTAGATTGTGCTCTTCATAGGTAAAATAGGATAGATTGGACTCTCTATGGGTAAAAAGGGTATATTGGGCTCTCCATGAGTAAAATAGAATTGATTGGGCTCTCTATAGGTAAAATACTGTAGACTGGGCTCTATTGGTAAAGAAAAGTACATAGGGCTCTCCATGGGTAAAATTGGGTAGACTGGGCTCTCTGTGGGTAAAGAAGGGTGGATTGGGCTCTCCATTGGTAAAATAGAATTGATTGGGCTCTCTATGGGTAAAATAGTGTAGACTGGGCTCTATTGGTAAAGAAAAGTACATAGGGCTCTTCATAGGTAAAATTGGGTAGATTGGGCTCTCTATGGGTAAAGAAGGGTGGATTGGGCTCTCCATGAGTAAAATAGAATTGATTGGGCTCTCTATGGGTAAAATAGTGTAGACTGGGCTCTATTGGTAAAGAAAAGTACATAGGGCTCTCCATAGGTAAACTTGGGTAGACTGGGCTCTCTATGGGTAAAGAAGGGTGGATTTGGCTCTCCATTGGTAAAATAGAATTGATTGGGCTTTCCCAGTAGGGTAGACTGGGTTCTCCATTGGTAAAATTGTGTAGATTGGGCTCTCTATGGGAAAAATAAGGTTGACTAATCTGTACATGTGAAAAATAGAATAGATTGGGCTCTCTATGGGTAAAGTAGAACAGTCTGGGATATCCAAAGGTAAAATAGCGTAGACTGGGTTCTACATGGTTAATATAGAGTGGATTGGGCTCTCTATGGGTAAAGAAGGGTCGATTAGGCTCTATGAGTAAAATAGGGTAGACTGGGCTCTCCATAGGTAAAATAGGGTAGACTGGGCTCTCCATAGAGTAAAATAGGGGAGATGGGCTTTCTAGGGTAAATAATGCTAAGTTATTCTACATGGGCAAAATAAGGTAGACTATAGAGAGCCTAATATATCCTACTTTACCCTTAGAACATAGATCTACCTTTTTGCCCATGTAGAATAACTTACATTATTATTACCCATAGAAAGCCCCAGCTACCCTATTTTACCTATGGAGAGCCCATTCTACCCTATTTTACCCTATGGACGAGCCCAGTCTACCCTATTTTATCATAGAGCTAATCGACCCTTCTTCTACTAGAAGGCCATCCACTCTATATTAAACCATGTAGAACCCCAGTCTACGCTATTTTAACCTTTGGATATCCCAGACTGTTCTACTTTACCCATAGAGAGCCCAATCTATTTCTATTTTTTCACAATGTACAGATTAGTCAAACCTTATTTCCCATAGAGAGCCCAATCTACACAATATTTACCAATGGAGAACCCAGTCTACCCTACTGGGAAAGCCCACTCAATTCATTTTAACCAATGGGAGAGCCAAATCCACACCTTCTTTACATAGAGAGCCCAGTCTACCAAGATTTACCTATGGAGAGCCCTATGTACTTTTTCTACCAATAGAGCCCAGTCTCACAACTATTTTACCCATGAGAGCCCAATCAATTCTTATTTTACTCATGGGAGCCCATCCACCCTTCTTTACCCATAGAGGAGCCCAATCTACCCAATCTTTCACCTATGAAGAGCCCTATGTACTTTTCTTTACCAATAGAGCCCACGTCTACACTATTCTTACCCATAGAGAGACCCAATCAATTCTATTTTTTACCCAATGGAGAGCCCAATCCACCCTTCTTTACCCCAGGAGCCCAGTCTACCCAATTTTACAGGAAGCCCTATGTACATTTTCTTTTACAACTAGAGCCCAAGTCTACAGTATTTTACTATAGAGAGCCCAATTCATTCTATTTTATCATGAAGAAGCCAATATACCTTTTTACCATAGAGAGTCCAATCTATCCTATTTTATTTATTGAAGAGCACAATCTACCCTATTGTTACCCATGCAAGAGCACAATCTACCCTATTGTACCCTGAAGAGCCAAGTTCATTTAATTTTACCATAGAGAGCCCAATAATACCCTACTCTTAACCCATGTGAGCTAGTCACCTTATTTTTACACATGTTAGAGCCCAGTACCCTTACTTTTACCCATGAAAGACCCAATCTACCCATACCTTTTACTATAGAAAGCCCAATCTATCCTACCATCTACTCATGAAGTGCCCCAGTCCACCCTACTTTACCATGAAGGACCCAATCTACCCCTACTTTACCTATAGGAAAAGCCCCAATCTATCCTTTACTCTACCATGAAGTGCCCAGTCCACCCTACTTACCCAGAAGGACCCAATCTACCCTGTACTAACCCATGAAGGACCAATCTACCTACTTTCCTATAGAAAGCCCCCCAATCTATCCTACTTACCCATGAAGTCTCAGGCACCCTTACTTATACACATGAAGATCCTCCAGTGGCAGAGAGATTTGTAAAAATACATTTTGTATGATAATTGTCTTGCACATAACATTCTCTTTTACTTACTTTACCACTCTTAAAGCCACCACATACAATTAGTATAAAGTTAAAATACCTTACCTTACCAACAAATCTAACACACTCACTAAACCAACTTTGCTCATTTTCTTAAGTGTACACTTTTTTACTGGCCACTCCTTCAAAATGGTACTACCTGGTGATATTACTATATCATTCTATAGAAACTACTTATCTTCAACACTCTATCAACTTAGAACAATTTTTGAGAGAATTCTGCCATACAAAACTTCCATATCTCTAAACCATCTACTTGACAAAAAAAAAAACAACATTTCTGTACGCTGTCGCCTATACGAGTGCGGCCTAATAGCTAGATCATAATATCCCTACATCTCTAGATATACCCTTAAATCATGGACGTGTTAAGGGGAAAACAACTGGATAAGGGTCTGATATCAACGTGGACCAACAGGGCCAGAATGGCATTGTGGGAAGATCAACAGATATCCTTAGGGTTAAATAGGGGACTTCCGCTAGGCTCGATAGCAGTTAAAAGGTGTGTTGGAAAATATTGTTCTGAAGTTAGCAGATTTAGTCTTTAGTAAGTTTTCTGGTATTGTTATGGCGCACAGGTAAGTTTTCTTCCAATTTCCTGTGAAGTTTGCTGCGTATTTGTTAAAAACCTTTTTGTAATTAGTAATTGTTTATACCCCATTTTATTTCCAGATATTTCACAAAGTGTTTGAGAACGTCAATAAAATCTTAGTACATTCAACATCAGTCGTCTTATGTCTTATGATGCATCACCAGAAAATATTAAAGGGAGTGCTACAACATTTGTATTTGAAACTGTTAGCAGAAAAATTATGTCTATTATTTTATGGTAAAGATTAAATTCTCAGATTTAGAATTTAAAGGTTTGCTTTAAAAATGAAAAGCATTTTTATCATAGAATCATTTCACATATTTTTATAGTAAAAATCAATTCCAAGGCCATTTTTTATGATCAAAACTATTTCCACATGCATTTTAGCTAAAATAATTTTCAATGCATTTTTATTCTAAAATCATTCCAATACATTTTCTATAATAAAACCATTTTGAATACATTTTTATGAACTTAAAACATCTTCGAATACATTTTTTCTAATAAAGTCCATTTCCAATACATTTTTCTAATTAAAACCATTTCCAATACTTTTCTAATTAAAACAATTTCCAATGCATTTTTTAATAAAACCATTTGAATACATATTTAGGGGTAAATCAATTCTAACGATTTTGCCCAATGAACAAATTAGCATTATTTACTTCATGTTTTCACTCCTGTTTACGTTTTTAAGAGCCATTCCTTGCTCTCTATTAGCAGAACAGTGCTTATCTCGGTGGAATCTTGATAAAGAGTTCCATCGACAATGTGAATCCATTTGCAGTTTACTAAAGTGTTTCATTATACGGTATAAAGTGTAAGTCCCTTCGAGAGCTTCAGATCAGTACAGGTACCGCGACACTACTCTACCCGTTCGCTAGCATAGTCCAGTGTCTAGACGCTCGACATTCATCGAATGAAATTGATCCGTAGAACCGCCTCCTCACTCTCCAGCGCTACAGCGTCTTTAATCTCCATCTGCCGCGATAGACACCCCTCCAGTGATCCAGACGCACTGCACGTTCTCGCGACGCAGCCATCGCTCCATCTTCTCAGCACTGGCACGCAGACACTCATTCCTATGAGCCGACATCATAGCGTCTACTAGGTAAGTATTCATAGGCCGACGGTCATCAATGGCGCTAGAACTGACGCATCAGTGCCTTCTCTCTGCATGGTTAGTATTCGCGTATACACGCAGCTCTCCTATCAGTACTCTCCGCGACACATGTCACCTCAGATATAATAATAATATATCGTAGTGATTGCGAGATATGAGCTCGTCAGCTGCAGAGCTACCAACACTATAGATCCGCAGTCATCACTACCAGTATACGACCACATCCATTCAGACGACGCGCACAGAGCTTCACGATAGTGTCCCCTTATGGATCGCTCCCATACTGTAAGCGCTCTGATCGGCATCTCCAGACTAGACCACTATATATATCAGCTATCACTTGATGAACTCCTCTCGCCATCGGATCCAGAAATGCAACAACCTAGATGTGGCAATCCAGTAGTACATCGCTCCCTCTGACTATCTTCATACACGCGACGGTGATATAACACTATACTCGTCATCAGCTATAATGATATAAGACACTCGTGGATGAGCGTCAACGAGTCGTGAACATCAGTCCGCCTACACAAGCCAGCTCCATCACACATGAAGACAGTCTGTGATCGATAGACCACTCTCGCTATCACCTGCGATATATACTTACTGTATCCGCCTGCCGGATACGAATGTCACTTACAAGCTGTATAGATGGTCTCGCACAGAACTTCGATAGAGCTCACTGGACGTCACTTGTCCATATAGGCACGTACAGTTAATCGCCTCAGCCACAGTGCTTACACGCATCAGACTACTCTCTCGCCAGATCTACAGATCGCAGCAGATGCCTCAGTGTAAACTAGTGCCTCATTCACATCATGGCTACACGCAGGCGCTGAAAAGCCCGCCACTGAATCACTAACTGATACCAGCTGATCCTGGATACTATACGTGGAACACCTCACGCAGACTAGATTAGATCAGACGCGCACAGACGCACTCGACTCGTCACACTCCCTCCGGAACATGCAGAGTCTTCCCACCTATATAACTCTTATAATACTTCGCAAACTACGCGAATCGCGCACGTCTTATGTCAGCGCGACATGTCGGACCAAGCCGCTCACGGCCATACTCACAGCTACCGCCTCGTCATGCTTATCCCGCCCACGCCCCACTATTCCAACTATCGATCTCGCGCGCTATGTAATATTAACCTGTGTAATTTAAGAGCTGTCCTCCCAGATACCAAGGTGAGAATCTCGGAATTAAAGTAAGAATTATTGGTTAAGCAAGAGCACGTACACTACCTTATAATGTGCAAGATCGGATTGCTTGCTGGACTACAAAGGCGACATTTGTCTCTGTGTTGGAGAGCAACATTTATATCACGACGGCGACCGTTGACTGCTGATGCTCCCTCCCACCGAGTTACTTGTCATTCATTTTATTTTGTTGTAGAGCTTTCTCATACTCCTTTTTCTTTCTTCTTTTATATTATTACTGTGCAGGCATATCTCTTTTCTTCCCTTTCTTTCATTTATTAATAAAATACAGAAGAGCCCATCATTTAGTTGACGGTTGACGACACTCATAAGAAATAAGCGAAATTTGACAGATAAGACACCAATAATCAGTATTTTACATTCTTTGAAGTTCTTGGAGGATTGGACGGTTCATTTTTTAACCAGAGGGTATTGCAGAGATTGATAACAGACGGAAGATAAGAACAAGCGTATTACTATATATTAGATTGCATTTACATCTTGGACGCATTTCGGACGGTTCATTTTTAACCAGAGGGTATTGCAGGAGTGATAACGGACAGGAAGTTAATTAAGGAACATCAATATTCAATATATAGATCTGCATTTTCATCTGGACTGATTGGACAGCTCATTCTTGAACAGAGGGTATCTGCCGGAGATAACAGACAAAAGATTAAGGCAACATCTCAGTATTAATATATTAGATTGACCTTGTTTTCATTGTACTGACTATAAAACACTAATAAAGAATATCGTTTTCGCATTTATCGCACAATTATATACAACTAGCAAAATATATGCACCCTTTTCCATTAAATGTTTTCCTACCTGAGACCCTAACTTAAGCGGACTAGAGAATAAACTAGATCGGAGAGCTTGCACCAGAATGCTGCGGTGTGACATTGAACAAGACGTGGAAGCAGGCATCCTACAAGAACACAGGCCTGTTACGGCCACCCCTAACCAAACCATCCGCACGTAAGACGGACAAAGAACGTAGGGACACTGTGTAGAATCGCAGGCACTAACTCATAAGAACGAACGTCCTCCTGTGGAAGCCAGCACTATGGACAGCCAGTGTGAGGGCCGACCAGAAAAATACGTACGTTTATTCAAGCTCTNTTACCTTCGCATTCAAACCTTACACTTGAATCAGAAAGAAGAGATCTCTCCAACCTTAGTATTATCGAACAATTTCTATCGATGCACCGACCATTAGTAGGTAAACACCATGAAACTGTACAAGGAAAAACAAATAACATTTAATGACGTATACAGCAAATACTTTTCAGAAATGCGAAAATCCTCAAAGAAATAGAAAATTCTTTCAAAGAAATGGAAACTTACCGTTTTTGCCTCATCCGACCAGTTGACAAAAACTTTAACTCTGACTTCCCCTTACCCTTTTCCGATTAGGGTTCATAGACCACAGAAACTAGTGGTTGGCACCAAATGATATTAATAAACCCATGAAACTATTCTAAATTGGATACTGTGGTTGTAGTTAATTTTTGTAAACAAAAATATTTATATAAAAATAAGACATAATTAACTGGTCGGTTTAGCAGCATTTACACTGCCCCCCTTGTAAGTTACTCTGGACCATTCTTAAAATGGACAAGAGAGGAGCTCTGACAGATGGATCAAAGGACAAGGAAACTTATGACAATGTGTGGTGATTCAGACCGCGAGTGATGACAGACAAGTTAGAGTTAAAGAAGTAAAACACAACACAACTTAGAATTGGAATACAGACATGTATTACGGACATACACAACAAGTAGTTGCAAACTAAGGTTTGTCTGCGGGAATATTATATAGAATAATAGTCCACTTAGCTGAAATCCTGAGGTATGGTGAGTTATCAGAGCTCCTTAGCTACAGCTATCTGTTCGCTCTGCTGGATATAAGAGACACCCTTTTTGTCGTCCAACTCCCGGTGCTGATGAATCAGAAAGAGAAAGAATTTGCCTCTTTGGCTTTGCCGCCAAAGAATGCTGGCCCGTGATTGGTTGGTTGATAGCGAGGCTTGTAGAATAAGGACGACAACCCCTACCTCAAATGTATTTTAATATTTTACAGCCCTTCCCACCAGTTGTTTTTTAGCGACAAGTAAATTTGAATATTCCAACCCCCCCTCCCTTTTAACATATCTTCTTTTTTTGGTATTTTCATTTTATTTTAATTCAAAACAACAATTGGTAATTTATGAGGATGTGCGTCCCGGTCTCCTGCCTCAAAAATTGCTACCCAGTGACTATTAAAATAACGACCCCAGCTATTAGCAATTTATGAGGCAGGAGACTGGGACGCACTTCCTCATAAATTACCCAACAATTACTGATTAAATCAGATTTCCTGGAAAAAAAAAAATTTTTTTCGTCTTTTAGGCAATTCGATTAAAAAAAGCAAGTAAAAGTTTTACAAATTATATTATGACATTTTTAGCAGATTTCAGATTTCATGTGTTTTTTTGATAGCAAGGCTCATAGAACAAGGACGATAACCCCTACCTCAGATATTTTTATACATGCATTACACCGAGAGATGACACAGATAAACTATATGTATCAAGAAAAGAAGGGTTTTAAGGTTATTTTATGACCAGAGGTTAGGGAATTGTGTTATATACCCTGTAAGGTTCAAGGTTATAATATATGGTATAACTTGTTGAAACAAACAACTCTGACAAGATGTTAAACATATAACAAAATGGACTTTAATACAGGCACATGGAATAACATATAACATGAAATACACATACAAGAAAACAAGATATAATAAAAGGACACATTCAATAGTTACGTACATGTACATAGCCCAAGATAGGGCTAAAGTGGAGTATTGCAAGTCATGAACTGCTCATCCACCTGGGTTCTATCATTAAGCATCATGGGTCACCACCCACGGCCAACAGGTTGCCCCATTGGGGGAGTCTTACCCCTCTGCAGAGGTGCAGTCGGTGCATTCTAACACCCCCACCGATAGGGCGGTAGATAGATAGATAGATGCTATAGTTTCATTTTCAATATAAAGAGCAGTTGTGTGAATCTGTATTGAAACTTCAAAAATAAAACAATTAATGACAAAGTAAACATATATACACATTAAATATCACCAGGGCTCGGTTTTTGAGCAAAAATAATTAATAAGATTTGATTTATATTCATGAAAATAATTAAAAAATAAAAATTTAAATGATAACAGCATGGATTTTTTTTTTCATTTAATATTTTAGATAGTAACATTAACATTTCTTTCAGAGTAGCTGGATCAATGCAAGGTCTATTTTTTTACATAGGGATTTAAATAGTGCATCCACGAGGATTCAACTCACGATTCAGTAATAATGGATTTGCGGGGACTAACTTAAAAAAATCCCCCTCTACCCAGGCGATGCCGAGTAGCCGTTGCTAGTACATATATAAAGAGCAGTTGTGTGTATATGCATGTCCGGATGAAACTTCGAAAATAAAACAATTAACGACAAAGTAAATATATATAAACATTAAATATCACCAGGGCTTGCCACTGCTAGTTTTCATATATAAACATTTCTCTCACTCTATTAAAATTCCTACTCGGGTTTAATTTTACAAAAGGAAAAAACTCTTAATTCAAAACCAGGGTTGGAGTGTAGAGGCTAGCAACCCCACCCCATAAGAATCTACTTACTACTGAAACCAAACCACCATCACAGACGTGATATGGATGTGACCCTACCCACCTCAAGTCATCTGCAGGATGCAGTTGCAGTTACCCCTACCATCCTACCATCCGGTTACATGCACATATGTCCAATATTAATCAGACATGTTTTTCTAAAGACGGAAATGAACTTGGTACACTGAAACATTGATGGTTATTTGGGGATGCTTTTGGTATAGTTAAAAGAAGTTTCAATTAGAATTTTTGGTTAAATTGAACTTAACGGACCTAAATTCCACCATCATATGTCACCCCGCTGTAAGATTTTTAAAAATACCAAAAATCAGTGAATTAACCAAATTTAATAAAAATTTCAGTGTTGATATATTAATGAATAAAAGATATAATGCACCAGTTATTTTATCTAAAAACTTTTCTATTTTTTTCAGGTCAGTTTTTGAATCACATATTTTGAGATGTAACACAGATTCTCAAAGATACGTGGTTCAAAGTTAACTGGTGGAATTTATGTCCATTAAGTTCGATTTAACCGATTTTTTTTTTTTAAATCAAAAGTTTAATGTATTTATACTTAAGGAAATAAGTGATCCGTCTGTATCTCAAAGTCCCTGGAAATTTTGTGTTTCATTCTCTCAGACAGATTCTGGTTTGTGCATATAAAATTTAGTTGGCAGAGTGCTTTTAGTCGGTATCAGCCGGACAGCGAGCAAGTCTATAACCTTTTCACTAGTGTTAGACTAAAAAAGATTGTTTTTAAATCTGAGGTGGGGCGCCACAACTACCATCAGCCTCCCCACTTTACCGCACAGATCTAAGCTGTGTTATTCATCCGCTGAGTGAAATGTGTGGGGTGGTAAGAGGTTTGATGTTTTAGTTTTAAAGGTAGCCGGTATTTCCTGGTGCATGTTCCTAGGGTTTACTTTTAACCCCATCATATTTGATGGTCGTGCTGAAAAGGAATTCAAGGAAAAGAAAAGGAAGAGACAAAGACAAAAGGTAGTTTTAAGATTCAGGCTTTATTCTTGGGTAATAGCCAACATGTGGTAAGGAAATTCCTTCCTAACCTGTAGTAGTGTCTCGACCCAGTTAAGGCCTAAGTTAGAATTGCCAAGAGATTATCTTGGTCGGAAGTGGGTCCTTCTTCTGCACATGCTCGGAGGATCCTTCTGGTGTGAAGGCTCATGGGAGTTTGGTATTTTTTTTATCTTAATTTTTTTTAATCTGCACACATTATACTATATGGTTTTTTGGGGGTTTTTTCATAAGTCTTGGGGATAAATCTTAAAAGAAATCCATTAACAAGAAGAAATAACTGTAATTTTATTCTTAATTTTTATTTTAACTAATACTAAATACTTAAATTAGGGAAATTTAGCAATGGAAGATGGAGTGATGGAAGAGTAAGTTTCAGTTGTTCTATTTTTCAATTATACACCCTCTGTTTTATCTGCATTCTTATTTAGTTTAATTAGCCTTTATAATTTAATATAATATTTTATTACATTAAAAGAGGGTGCATATATTTGCTAATTTATGTAATTGTGCAAATAAATGCGAAAACATTTATATGGAAAAGGGTGCATATATTTGCTAGTTTATATCATCATCATCATCATGTCGCGCTTTCAGCGTGGATATCCATGACAATCTCTCTCCATCCGTCCCTATCGCTCATCATTCTCAGGAGGTCCTCTATGCAGCATCCTGCATCCGCACAGAGCTGATAAACGTACGTTTTTTCTGGTCGGCCCACACTGGCTTGTCCATGTGCTGGCTTCCACAGGAGGACGTCGCTTATGAGTTCGTCCTTGCTTCTCCAGCAGTGTCCCGTGTGTCTTGTCCGTCTTACTCGGATGGTTTGGGTAGGTGGCCGTACAGCTGTTTTCTCGTAGGGTGCTGTTTCCACGTCTTGTTCATGATCACCCGCAGCATTCTTATGCAGCTCCCATCTAGTTTATTCTCTAGTCGCTTAGTTAGGGTCCAGGTAGGAAAACATTTATATGGAAAAGGGTGCATATATTTGCTAGTTTATATAATTGTGCGAATAAATGCGAAAACATATTCTTTTAGTGTTTATAGTCATACAATGATAACAAGGTTCAATCTATATATTAATACTGATGTTCCTTAATCTTTTGTCCGTTATCATCCTGCAATACCCTCTGGTTAAAAATGAGACTGTCCAAATCGTCCAAGATGAAATGCAATCTATATATTAATACTGATGTTCCTTAATCTTCTGTCCGTTATCATCCTGCAATACCCTCTGGTTAAAATGAGACTGTCCAAATCATCCAAGATGAAATGCAATCTATATATTAATACTGATGTTCCTTAATCTTCTGTCCGTTATCATCCTGCAATACCCTCTGGTTAAAAATGAAACCGTCCAAATCATCCAAGAATTCAAAAATGTAAATACTGATTATCTGGTGTTGCTTATCTGTCAAATTCTTATTTCTTATGAGTGTCATCACCTCAGCTAAATGATGGGCCATTCTGTTTTTATTATAAAGAAAGAAAGGGAAGAAAAAGGACATGCTGCACAGAAAAATATAATAAGAACGGAAGAAAAAGAGTAGGAGAAACTCTAACAAACGAAATAAAATAACGAAAGTAAACTCAGTGGGGGGATCACAGTCAAGTCCAACGTATATGTTCTCCCAACTGACAAAGTCCTTAGTCTGCAATAATCTATCACAAAAGTACAACTCTCTTCTTAACAGCAAAACTCTGACTATCATTCTCCCTCGGTCTGGGAGAACAGGCTCTTAAATACACAGTTAATATGTACATCCGGGTTTCTTACTCTGGTCTGGCATTGCCCGTTTAAAACTTCAATATTCACCAGCATTTTGAGTACGCGTCAATACTGTTTACATCCGGGTTACTGCCAACAGCATTTCAGCGACGAGGAGGTAGCGAGTTTAAATATGCGTGGCCACTCGCCACACTCCTCCCCCTCGCACAGGCCAAACATATCTGGACGCGCTTTGTTTGTGGGGGTTGGGAATCTGCTCGTCCGCAGTTCTGCCTTTCAATTTTGCTAAAGAAAGAAAGTGAAGAAAAAGGACATGCTGCACAGAAAAATATAATAAGAAAGAAAGAAAAAGAGTAGGAGAAAGATAGAGAGAGGTTGTTGGGATTATTTTGATATAAGATATGCTCTAAATACCCACTTCGATTTATAGATTAGCCAAGGTCATGTGATTGTCTCTTGTAACCAATCACTAGCAATACTACTGGCCTGATAGAATACTCAAAAACCCCCGACATTGATCATAATTAAAACTGCTCTCTTTGACGACAGACACATAGGATTGCCAGATCTGTACCAATACTCTCAAAGGACTTATACTTTATACCAGTAACCGAGAACACTTTAGTAACCAAAGGATTCACATTTTCGACCGACTCTTTATCAAGGATTCCACCAGATAAGCGTTTCTGCTATAAGGCCAAGGAATGGCTCTTAAAAACGTAACAACGGGTACTCAAATTTTTTTTTAAACACGTTTTTCAAACTCATTTTTTTTCTATTTACCCCATAGATGGGATTTTAACAGGTACTACCACTCCAGCTCAGAGTGGACCTGGAAGTAATGGTGATGAAGGAATACTCCACACTCCCTTGAGCACCAGAATTGGAACTTCACCATCAGATAGAGTTTAATGTCATACCCAGGACATTAAGACCTTCAGCCACTGCCTTCTAGCCCATGGACTCTTTATCAAGGATTCCACCAGATAAGCACTTCTGCTATAAGGCTAAGGAATGGCTCTTAAAAACGTAACAGGAGTGAAAACATGAAAGTAATAATGTTAATTTGCTTCAATCGATGATGAAAACAAGGAAAGAAAGAGGTCCATCTTGGAACTGGTGGGATTTGAAACTACAACTCGATGGTCCCTCCTCTAAAAAAAACTCTATTCTTGAAGATTACTATTATTGTTATTGGCATTTCAGTCTCGAAAGATTATGAAATAGTTTTTGTGCCCCTCCTGTATAGTCCAATGTTAGAAAGACTTTCTCAACCACAGATGTTGCATGTGAAAATGTTGATGTGCCAGTGTCTTGTTGCTGCTGCTTTCTTCTGGACCTCCTAGCTTCATGGTACTGTGCCAGGGTGACCTCAGACATCAACAGTCCTCTACAGAGAGCCTGCCGCCACCGAAGGCAGTCCTGAGCCAAATTTTTCCAGATTACTATATGGTATTATCACCCTTAATCTAAAAAAAAAAAACTTACTGTTCGTGATGAAATATTCATATGAAATTTATGAATAATAAATATAAAAAATAATAAAATTATGATAATATAAATAATATTGAATGTAAAGTAAATATTTATTTACACGAACCCTTTGCAAAGCCTGTTGGTGAGGCTTAGAATATGTTGACTATATCCCTTTCAGAAGGGTAAGATACCCACAAAAAACAGGTTAATATATATTCCCTTAATGATATACATACATAGTTATATATATATATATATATATATATATATATATATATATATATATATGAGAGAATGGGAAATGAATCCGACAATATGAGGAAAAAATGAGTAAAGAAAAGAAATGTAGATGGATAAAAATGAATTTTATCGATTAAAAGTAATATCGATAAAATTCATTTTTATCCATCTACATTTCTTTTCTTTACTCATTTTTTCCTCATATATATATATATATATATATATATATATATTATATATATATATAGTTCAATGAAGTAACAAATAAAAGTTTTAGCTTTTATTTATTTCGGAAGGATATTACAACCAATGGTTTCCTGCTGAAAGCATTCATCAGGTAAACGAAATGGTTCCTTTGAAAAAAACTTTGATTTTCAAAGGAACCGTTTCGTTTACCTGATGAATGCTTTCAGCAGGAAACCATTGGTTGTAATATCGTTCCAAAATGAATAAAAGCTAAAACTTTTATTTGTTACTTCATTGAACTATCAATGCTCTATCACGAATATTGAGCACTCTTCTAATAACACTGTACGTTGGATTACTATTACTTTTTCTAGTATACTAGTGCCAATCATACACATTAATATATATATATATAGTTTATTTATATATATATATATATATATATATATAAAAATATATAAATTATATAAATATATATATATATATATATATATATAGATAGATATAAATTATGGAGCACTCTATGGTGGCCTTTACATACATACAGATGTGTGTATTAAAACAGTTAAAATCCCCTTTGCATTCTGTAGGTGACAGTAGCTGAGCGGTTAAGATGTCCGACTGATGCTGAATCTTGTATCGTTGTGGTATATTTTCACGGTACCAAAATGATATAAGTAACATTGTCCTTTTTTTCGTGCACTACTACGATAACGGTAAGGCGGCGGCGTATATATTATACAGCGGATCTCGTCCACTTGCCTCCAAATTCACAGTGCTAAAATGGTGTTGATAGAAATTACAACCCGAGAAATATGTAGTCACAACTGCTCCTTTATTATCGTGCTCGTCCAGTGGGGTCGTACCAGAGAGGAGGAAATGCAGAGAGAAAGAGAGAGAGAACACTACTTGATTATTGTGACCCCACACTAGCCACTAGAGGCCCGATCCGTACCCTATGACGGCCGAAGGCAAAAAGAGGGCGATCCCTTTCTTCATTGTTCCACATCACCACATGACTTCGAGTCAACCCCCGACTTCCGCTTGCGGTCAACACCCGACTTCTGCTTGCCATTCAATTCTCCTACGCTACTGTCAAACCATCGTTCATCCTGTTTTGGCTTATCACTATTTTTTAAACCTTTATCATCTCTTATTTATTTATTTCTTCCTCCCCCCCTTCCATTAGTAGTCCTAGCTCACAAAAGTCAGGATAATATACCCATCTTACAACAATCTATCGGGTTTCTATCCCGACTGTAGGTAGCTTACAAATGTCTAGCCACACTGAAGTCGAAACACGGTGTCTGTGGATGACTATATATAAATTATATATATATATATAAATTATATATATATACTAAATTGGTTGGAGGTGTGTAGTGTAATGGTTAAAGTCGTAGGAAATGGACGTCGACTCGAGTTTAAATCATAGACAAGGCTGTTTGCATCTTCACTAAGGCTCCCTGAGTTCAACGAGAAGGTTCCTGAGTTTAACAAGGAACATCAAAAGAATGCCAGAGAGCACATCAGCTGGAATATTGTGCATATAGCAATGAAGATGAGGACAACAGTCAGAAAAATCTAAATAATACAAATGTTCTATTATATTTTTATAAAAGTTGTTTACTTCTATCTTCCATTTGGTTAACCCTTTTCCCAATCACACCCAGGGCCAAGGAGTAGTGGGTTCAGCAAGTACATTAGTGCAGAGTCTGAAGAATCTCGGGGCTGGTGAATTTCGGATAGTACTCTCCATGAAATAAAACAAAAAAACTCTTTTTATTAGTTGTGATTTATCTAAAGTGGTCATGGGCAAAATGTGTTAGAATTGATTTTAACCTAAAATGTATTGGAAATGGTTTTATTAGAAAAATGCATTGGAAATGGTTTTATTAGAAAAATGTATTGGAAATGATTTTATTATGAAAATGCATTGAAAATTAGTTTAGCCTAAAATGTGTTGGAAATGATTTTATTATAAAAATGCATTGAAGATTATTTTAGTCTAAAATGCATTGGAATTTGTTTTATTATAAAAATGCATTGGAAATAGTTTTATCATAAAAATGTTTTGGAAATGATTTTACTATAAAAATGAATTGGACAATGATTTTACTATAAAAATGAATTGGACAATGATTTTACTATAAAAATTCACAAAATGATTTTACCATAAAATACATTGGAAATGAGTTTACTATAAACATGCATTGAAAATACTTATATTCTAAAATAAAATAATTTCAAATGGATTTTTATATTCATATGATTTTAAATGTATTGAACAATGATATTACTATACAAATTCATTGGAAATGATTCTATGATAAAAATGGTTTTCATTTTTATAGCAAACCTTAAATTCTAAATCTGACATTTTAAATCTTTACATAAAACTAGCAAAATAAAAAAACGCACTCTGGGCGATGTAAAAATAGATTTTTGAAACATATTGCCTGAGGGGTGGGAGTTAAAAATTCAATGTCAGCGAGTTTGTACCCTAAGTAAGTAAAATCATCAAATTCATTAAAGGATTAAAAAATAAAACAATTTGAAATGTAAACTTTAAATATGTATTAAAATAAAACAAACTATATATAGATATATAATACCAGTCATGTATTTATTAAAACTTGTTTTAAAAAACAACGAGGACTGTCTAATGTTGCATGTTCAAATTTTGAGTGTATTTATTCTATGTTATGACAATTTTGGGTAATGTGACGTAAGCAGTGACGTAGTTTTTGTTACAGACAAAAACCGGAAGCGAATCTCCATTATTAATAGATAATAGACATCATTTTTCTCTGCAGTTTCAAATACAAACGTTGTAGCAGCTCCCTTGTAATATTTTCTGGCGATGAAAATCAAGACACGAAGATCAACTGATGTTGAATGTACAAAGATTTTATTGACTTCCAAACACCGTGAAATACTGAAATAAAATGGGGTATAAAACAATTACTAATTTACAAAAAGGGTTTTTTAACAAATATCAGCAACTTCACAGGAAATTGGGAAGAAACTTACCTGTGCGCCATGACCAATACCGAGAACTTACTAAAGACTAAATTCTAACTTCAGAACAATATTTTCCACACAACCTTTTACTGCTACTAGCCTAGCAGAAGTCCCTATTTTTAACCCTAAGGATATCTGTTGATCTTCCCATAATGCCATTCTGGCCCTGTGGGTCCACGTTGATATCAGACCCTATCCAGTTGTTTCCCTTACACTGTCCATATTTAAGGATATATCTAGAGAGTAGAGAATAATTATATCTAGCTATTAGGCGCACTTTAAGGCGACAGCTACAAATGTTTTTGTTTTTTCAGTAGATGTTTAGAGATATGGAAGTTTTGTATGGCAGAATTCTCTCAAAAATTGTCTAAGTTGAAGAGTGTTGAAGATAAGTAGTTTCTATAAGAATATAAGTAATATCACCAGGAGTAGCCAGTTTTGAAGGAGTGGCCAGTAAAAGGAGTGTACACTTAAGAAAATGACCAATTGGTTTAGTAGTAATTAGATTTGTTGGTAAGGTAGGTATTTTACTTATACTAATTGTATGCGGTGGCTTTTAAGAATGGTAAAGTAAGTAAAAGAGAATGTTATGTGCAAGACAATATATACAATATGTATTTACACAATCTCTCTGCCACTGGGCTCTTTGTGTGTAAAGTAGGGTGGACTGGGCACTTCATGGGTAGAGTAGGATAGATTGGGCTTTCTATAGGTAAAGTAGGGTAGATTGGGTCCTTCATGAGTAAAGTAGGGTACTAGGCTCTACATGGGTAAAATAAGGTGGACTAGGCTCACCATGGGTAAAGTAGGGTATATTGGTCTCTCTATGGGTAAAATTAAATTGACTTGGCTCTTCATGGGTACAATAGGGTAGATTGTGCTCTTCATTGGTACAATAGGGTAGATTGTGCTCTTCATGGGTACAATAGGGTAGATTGGACTCTCTATGGGTAAAAGGGTTATATTGGGCTCTCCATGAGTAAAATAGAATTGATTGGGCTCGCTATGGGTAAAATAGTGTAGACTGGGCTCTATTGATAAAGAAAAGTACATAGGGCTCTCTATAGGTAAAATTGGGTAGATTGGGCTCTCTATGGGTAAAGAAGGGTGGATTGGGCTCTCCATGAGTAAAATAGAATTGATTGGGCACTCTATGAGTAAAATAGTGTAGACTGGGCTCTATTGGTAGAGAAAAGTACATAGGGCTATCTATAGGTAAAATTGGGTAGATTGGGCTCTCTATGGGTAAAGAAGGGTGGATTGGCTCTCCATGAGTAAAATAGAATTGATTGGGCACTCTATGAGTAAAAAGTGTAGACTGGGCTCTATTGGTAGAGAAAAGTACATAGGGCTATCTATAGGTAAAATTGGGTAGATTGGGCTCTCTATGGGTAAAGAAGGTGGATTGGGCTCTCCATGAGTAAAATAGAATTGATTGGGCTCTCTATGAGTAAAATAGTGTAGACTGGGCTCTATTGATAAAGAAAAGTACATAGGTCTCTCAATAGGTAAAATTGGGTAGATTGGGCTCTCTATGGGTAAAGAAGGGTGGATTGGGCTCTCCATGAGTAAAATAGAATTGATTGGGCTCTCTATGAGTAAAATAGTGTAGACTGGGCTCTATTGATAAAGAAAAGTACATAGGTCTCTCAATAGGTAAAATTGGGTAGATTGGGCTCTCTATGGGTAAAGAAGGGTGGATTGGGCTCTCCATGAGTAAAATAGAATTGATTGGGCTCTCTATGGGTAAAATAGTGTAGACTGGGCTCTATTGGTAGAGAAAAGTACATAGGGCTCTCTATAGGTAAAATTGGGTAGATTGGGCTCTCTATGGGTAAAGAAGGGTGGATTGGGCTCTCCATTGGTAAAATAGAATTGATTGGGCTCTCTATGGGTAAAATAGTGTAGACTGGGCTCTATTGATAAAGAAAAGTACATAGGTCTCTCAATAGGTAAAATTGGGTAGACTGGGGTCTCTATGGGTAAAGAAGGGTGGATTAGGCTCTCCATTGGTAAAATAGAATTGATTGGGCTCTCTATGGGTAAAATAGTGTAGACTGGGCTCTATTGATAAATAAAAGTACATAGGGCTCTCCATAGGTAAAATTGGGTAGACTGGGCTCTCTATGGGTAAAGAAGGGTGGATTGGGCTCTCCATCGGTAAAAAAGAATTGATTGGGCTTTCGCAGTAGGGTAGACTGGGTTCTCCATTGGTAAAATTGTGTAGATTGGGCTCTCTATGGGAAAAATAAGGTTGACTAGTCTCTACATGTGAAAAATAGAATAGATTGGGCTCTCTATGGGTAAAGTAGAGCAGTTAGGGATATCCAAAGGTAAAATAGGGTAGACTGGGTTCTACATGGTTAATATAGGGTGGATTGTGCTCGCTATGGGTAAAGAAGGGTCGATTGGGCTTTATGAGTAAAATAGGGTAGACTGGGCTCTCCATAGGTAAAATAGGGTAGACTGTGCTTTCTATGGGTAAAATAATGTGAATTATTTTACATGGGAAAAATAAGGTAGACTATGTTCTAAGGGTAAAGTAGGATAGATTAGGCTCTCTATGGATAAAGTAGGGTAAACTGTGTTCTCTATGGATAAAATAGTGTAATCTGCACTCTCTATGGGTAAAGTATGGTAGATTGAGCTCTCTATGGGTAAAGAAGTGTAGATTGATCTATGGTTAAAAAGGGTAGGTTGGGCTCTCCATGGGTAAAATAGAGCAGACTGGGTTCTTTATAGATAAAATAGGGTAGACTGAGCTCACTGTGGGCAAAGTAGGGTAGATTGGTCTATGGTTAAAAAGGGTAGGTTGGACTCTCCATCTGTAAAATAGAGTAGACTGGGTTCTCTATGGGTAAAATTGGGTAAATTGGGTGCTCTGTGGGGGAAGTAGAGTAGATTGGTCTATGGTTAAAAAGGGTAGGTTGGGCTCTCCATTGGTAAAATAGAGTAGACTGGGTTCTCTATGGGTAAAATTGGGTAAATTGGGTGCTCTGTGGGGGAAGTAGAGTAGATTGGTCTATGGTTAAAAAGGGTAGGTTGGGCTCTCCATTGGTAAAATAGAGTAGACTGGGTTCTCTATGGGTAAAATTGGGTAAATTGGGTGCTCTGTGGGGGAAGTAGAGTAGATTGGTCTATGGTTAAAAAGGGTAGGTTGGGCTCTCCATTGGTAAAATAGAGTAGACTGGGTTCTCTATGGGTAAAATTGGGTAAATTGGGTGCTCTGTGGGGGAAGTAGAGTAGATTGGTCTATGGTTAAAAAGGGTAGGTTGGCTCTCCATTGGTAAAATAGAGTAGACTGGGTTCTCTATGGGTAAAATTGGGTAAATTGGGTGCTCTGTGGGGGAAGAAGAGTAGATTGGTCTATGGTTAAAGAAGAGTAGGTTGGGCTCTCCATTGGTAAAAGGGTAGATTGGGTTCTCTATGGATAAAGTAAGGTAGAATACATGATGACAGCATGAATTCCCTTGACTCTCTCTTGCCATTCGTCCCTATTGGCTATCACTCTTGGCAAGTCATCTAGATCAGTGCTCTTTTTATAGCCATTCCACCAGACCAATGCCAGTCCGTGGAGTACTACCAACCAGTCTGCAGGTGCCACACATGTTTTTTTTTTAATTTGTATAGTTTTCAAGTATGGCAACTGTAGATATAAACTAAAATTGGAAATATATTTCTAAAAATATCAAAATCTCTGGAATGAAAGGACTCGTCTCTATTGATTTCTTTGAAAAAGTGTATCTGTAAACAGTGTTTTCTATTGCCAACAATACTTGATATCATATCGTCAGTGTATCAGTGGATCATATTTTGTTCAACTTAACCCCCAGAGGCGGTAGCTCAATATGTCATACCATTTTAAAATCATTCCGAGTCAAATCCGGACCGCAATCCTTCTCTAATAATAAGTGCAAATGTCAGTGTGTCACATTTTTCAACTTTACTCCTATAGGCCATATCCCAACATATCATACCATTTTAGAATCAGGCCATGAGCAAATCAGAAACACTCCAGACCCACAATTCTTCTCTGATAATAAATACGAACGTCAGTGTATCAGTGCATCATATTTTGTTCAACTTAACTCCCAGAGGCTGTATCTCAATATTTCATACCATTTTAAAATCAGTGCGACTCTGTGGGCAAATTAGAAATACACTGGACCCACAATTCTTCTCTGATAATAAATACAAATGTCAGCGTATCACATTTTGTTCAACTTTACTTCTAGAGGCTTTAGCCCAACATATCATACCGTTTTGGAATCAGGCTGACTTCGTGTGCAAATTAAAAACATTCTGGTCCGAATCTGGACCAGCAATCCCGATGATCTCCAACTTTTAATCAATGCGATTGTTTTGGGGGTTTTGTTTTATTTTACAGCATATCAACCTCAGTAGGTCATTTAATGCCGATAAAGTTTTGAAATAAATCAATTCTTAATGGATAATACAATTTTTTTATAAATACATTTTTCTATTTAGCCCATAGATGGGACCCTAACAGGTACTACCACTCCGGGTCAGAGTGGACCAGGGAGTAATGGTGATGAAGGGGTGCTCCACATTCCCCAAACCTCCAAAACTGGAACCTCACCATCAGATAGAGTTTAACGTCATTCCCAGGACATGTAGACCCGCAGCCACCGCCTTCTAGCACCCATATGATAAAAAGGGGTTGGGGCTTGCGATAAGGGCAATAGGGTTGGGAAAATCATATAGGTGCTAGGGCTTGACGTGACCAGCCGATTGATCGGAGGGGGCCTCTCTGCCCGTCTAGCCCAAGATAGGGCCAAAGTGGAGTATTGCATGTCATGAACTGCTCATCCACCTGGGATCTATCCTTAAGCATCATGGGTCGCCTCCCACGGCCAACAGGTGGCCCCATTGAGGGACTCTTACCCCTCTGCAGAGGTGTAGTCGGTGCATTCTAATGCCCCAGCCGACAGGGTGCTGATTTCTTTGCTGTAATTTCTTTGCTTTAACTTAAACTTTCTTTGCTGTAATTTTGTAGCAAGATTGAATTTGGCAAGGACTACTAATGGAAGTGGGAGGAAGAAAAAATAAGTGAGAGAGTAAGGTTTTAAAAAGAGTAATGAACACAAAACAATTTGACCGGGGCGTGACCCTCGAATGGAGAATTGAGTGTCAACCAGAAGTTTCGGGTATTGACCGGAACCGGAAGTCACATGGTGACGTGGAACGACAAAGAAAAATACCAGCCTCTTTTTTGCTTTCCGATGTCGTAGGGTACGGATCGGACCTCTGGGTCCCTTGTGTGGGATCACCATAATTTAACAGTGTCCTCTCTCTCTTTCTCTCTGCCTTTCCTCCTCTCCGATACAGCCCACGAGACGCACGAGACGAGCCCTGGAAATAAAAGCTAAGCAGCTGGTGAAGATATATTTCTCGCGTTGTACTTTTTTATCAACAAGATGTTCCGCCACGTGCAGAACGCCTTTTTAGTGTCGCAATTTGGAGGCACGTGGACGAGACCCGCTATACAATATATACTGCCACCGCCACGTTACGTATATCGCTTTGGGTACTGTGACCATATACCGCTACGTTACAATTTCTGTTCAATACATTTGTATCCATTTTCCTTTGTCTTAGTTTTGACCCTTAAAACCCCACAACAATATAATAGTGTGCAAAAAATTAAGGAATTATACAAATATAAATATAAACATACAATATATGAAATTGCTTAACTTCTAGGCATAAAATAACCGCAGACAGGTTGGCATGCCATTAAAATCTATCAATGGACCAATCATTGCAGGTATTGTCAGATAGCTTCTTTATTATTATTATTCTGTTCATAAATTGGATTCTTCTGTTCCTTCTATCCGGGCTGAGTTCTCTCTTGTGTTTTTCGGCATATGGGTCATATTGAGTGGGTATTTGCCTCATACCCCACTTGTATGGGCTGGGCACAAGGCCTCGTTTTAACGTGGGCCCACCCACAAGCCGAAGCTCAAGGGTGGGAAAGAACAAAAATTGTGTTGATCCCTTCGGCATTCCCCCTCAAGGGGGACGCCTCAGACGCTGGGCAATAAACCTAGCCCTGCCCCCAAGGGGGCAGGTATTGCCTGGGGGGATAGCCCCCTGGGATCGACGCTATTAATTCAAACACACCGGTCCAGTGAACGAAGCACACCAGACCCCCGAAGGACGGGCTGGTAGTGGGTCATATTGAGTGGATTGAATAAAGGCTTGGGTTTATGTGAGGTTGCTTTTTCAACAATAAATGTGATAAAAATGAAGTACATGAACAATTTGGATATTCGAGAACCATTGCATGTGGTACTCTCTTCTATTGAGCCAAGACTTGACAAATAAGAAGCAGTGTCACTATTCGTATTGTCTTTACACTAGGGAGTTAGTTTGGTTTGGTTTGGTTTTACAGCATATCAACCTCAGTGGGTCATTTAATGCCAATAAAGTTTTGAAATAAATCAATTCTTAATGGATAATACAATTTTTTTATAAATACATTTTTCTATTTAGCCCATAGATGGGACCCTAACAGGTACTGCCACTCCGGATCAGAGTGGACCTGGGAGCAATGGTGATGAAGGGGTGCTCCACATTCCCCAAACCTCCAAAACTGGAACCTCACCATCAGATAGAGTTTAACGTCATTCCCAGGATATGTAGACCTCTATCATCAATAGTGAATGTCCCATCTCTAAACTCCTTCAAGGCAAAGTTGGATAATCTGTGGAATGATTATAAATATTCTGTGGAATTAAGATGAATATTTATAAGGAACAGCTGACAGGTCTCAGACCTAATATACTAGCTGAAAGGATATTATTATTATTATTATTATATATATTTACCAACCCCTCCGCACGGGCAGGATGTGACACAAGGTCAATTTATTAAGCGGAGTTCAACAGGTTTGAATTCAGAGTTTTCCTTCTCCTAGACAAGGTTAAAGAGCCCAGTCTGCCCTACTATTTATCCATAGCTGGAAGGAGAGCAGGATTCATACCTTTCCCAAAGGTATTATTATTATTATAAGTGAATAGGTAGATATTCTAGCCAAAACAAGACATTAGGTTTACAAGTTCCCAAAATTCACACTGGATTGTCCAATTGGATACATGGCCTAGTGGATAAAGGATTTAGATTAAGACAGTTCTAAGTGACAATTATCTCTGGACTGCAGGTTCAATGCACAGTAACATAGAATGATAATTAACACAGCTTAACACCTCTACCCCAGCTACGGTTAGCGGAATGAGAACAGGATACCCCTGTGGATTGAATAAAGGGTTAGGTTCAAAGTTCCGTGATGGCTCCTGATTATGAAAAGAAGGTTTCCAAGTCCAAAAAGAAGGTGCCTGAGTCTGAGAAGGTTCACGAATCCGACAAGAAATACCTGAAGAAGGCCGGAGGGCACATCAGCCGAAATGTTGTACAGATAACAATGAAGATGAGGACAATAGTCCGAATAACGCTGTGGCGTTAGTTTCGTATTTGTCTGGTTGTCTGCCCATTTAGTTCGCTGGTTCCCACTAGGGGCCGTTTATATTTAAGCGTCTGGTTTGAACGTCTCTTTCTCTTTTCTGGTTGCTCGACCTACGAGACACATGGGTTAGACACGGTCTACCCCTTCTCGTTGGGGCTTTGGCCCCCCTTACATTACTGTAAGTGATTTATACAGCATGGACTATTCTTAGTCTCATGTCTGTTACTTTTATGTTTTTCCCTTTTACTTTTGTATGTATGTTTATGTACACCTCTATGTATTATGTACCCTGTTAATTCTTGTGCTGTATATAAAATGTGTTGTCCTTCAACCTTTGTCGGAGTTTTATCTGCAAGTATTAATCCTTTAAATCTTACAACGCAGATAATACTAACAAAAAATTCTTCTAAATGAAAAATATAGATATCGTTAATGACTTAGTGATCAAATGTGATTTTTTAAAAACTTTTTTAAAAAATGAAAGGAAATGATGAAGGTAAATTTGACTATCATGAATTTTTTCCAAAGTGGAAAAATGGCATTTTCCATTATCAATTGTTAAAACATAAAATTGTAATCTTAACCCAAATTCCAATCCTAAACCCAACCCCAACCCCAACCCTAAACCTAACAATGAATTCTTGTGGATATTTATGAAACCATAATATAATTTTTTTCCGTTTCAAACACGATGTGTGTAAAAAGTTGTTTACATTACCTTTCATAAGGAAAGATGTTAAACATGAAATGCCTGGATACTAGCTTTTAGAACCACCTAAATAGCCTTTTCGTTATTTTTATATTAGATGTTGCAATTTTATTTGTGGTTACAGAATTTAATGCTGTAGAATTTAATAAATAATACCTAATTATATTCGTTTTTATGGAATTGCAGTAGAGTTTGATAAAATGTTGTAGTGATTTGGTTTGTAGTTGGTTCTATGTGGTTTAAGCCCACTTATAAAGTAAAAATAGTAAAGTCGTCGGGGTGACCTAATGTTGGTATTAGCTAAACAGCGAGGGAGTCTGTCACCTTTTCACTAGCGCTAGAGCAAGGAGATTATTTTTGCGTCTGAGGTGAAGCGCCACACCTACCACCAGTTCCTCACTTTACCGCACAGACCCCTGTGCTACTCATACACTGAATGGCCCATGTTATTCGTGCATTTAAAATCCTGCAATGTCTCTTAGATATCACTAAGAAATTAAGGTTTACATAGTATATAGTGTGGTTAATTTGCATACTGCTTTTAACAAAACTGGGTTTGATAAATAATTACTTGGTGTTATTGATCTCTAATATTATTGTTTTATTCTCCAATGTATTAAAAACAATCCTATAAATTATTTTATATTGAAACCAATCAAAATGTGATTAAAATAAGTGTAATCTTTTTATATGCATTCTTATTTAATTTCATTAGTCTTTCTAATTTAATATATTTCATTACATTAAAACACGTCCGGAGGGTGCGTATTCTTGCTAGCCTTATTATAATGGTGATTGTAAATTTGTTTGTCTGTCACCAACACTATATTGCTTTTCAGGTAACAATTCCCTTAATTATTCACACCACATACTAAGATCATGCAATTATATACACAACAAAGTAGCGGTTTACAATGTGAATGGGAAGGCTAATTTGCATATTGATATTAAAAATTTTGATTTTAATAAATATGTGCTTAATATTATTGATTTCTAATTATTTGGTTTTATTCTAATGAATATGAGCAAAAATCTCAGAGATAAATCTTAAAAGAAATCCATTAACAAGAAAAAATAACAGTAATTTTATTCTTTACTTCTTATTTAACTAAATAGTTAAATTAGGAAAATTTAGCAATGAAAGATGGGAGTGATGGAAGAGTAAGTTTTCAATTGTTCTAGTTTTGATTATACCCCCCTCTGTTTCAAATCTTTTTATCTGCATTCTTATTTAGTTTCGTTAGCCTTTATAATTTAATATAATATTATTTACAATATTATTTATTTAAATACTTGCACCAGGAGGGCGAATATTGTCGCTGGTACAAATAATTCCCTAACAGAACTATTTTATCCATAATTGGGTACCGTAGAATATTTTTACCATTCCGTGTCAGAGTGATTCTGGGAGTAATAGCAAGGAAGTGTTAGTCTACATTCAGCAGATCTCCAGAACTGGAACCTCACCATCAGATGCAGTTTAGTGTCCTGGGTATGACACTAATTATAGCCAGGACTCTTCTTTTTGATAGGGGTCTTACCTTTCTGTAGAGGATACAATCAGTGTATCCTACGCCCCGCCGACAGTGCAGATATAATATTGTCGGGACATTTTTATCCAAGCCCTAAAAACTTAATTGTTTAAAAACACAATATATTTGAACATCAAAGTTTATTGAATGTATTCATTAATTAAAAAAATCAAAAAGTCTAATAAATAACAAAAAAACTTTGTGCAAAAGTAAAATTAAATAATTAAAAGTGGATATGACAAAAATTTATGAAAAAAAAAATGCTTATTTTTTTATAAGGAGTGAGTCAATGACTCAAATACATTAATTACATAGGCATTTTTACGTTACATTATCGAATTTTGCCGTTATTGTCAGAAATTTAAAAATACTTTGATCCAACTTTGAATCTATACTGTATAAACTTCCATATTATATTACATAAAGTTTTATTTTGAAGTATATATATTCAATAAATTCAAATATATAGTTCGGAACCGCAACTACCTTCAAACAACCCGGTTTGGATCTGATGACCACTTCCGGTCACCTGATCACAAATATATTCACCATTATTTAGCAGTGTGCTTTAAAGAAAGAGCACCTTCAAAAATGGTGGTGCTTCATTTTAACCCGAATTTGGATATTTCTCCACTAATTTTTTTTATAATTCATTAATAATTACAAATGATGCGAAAATTCACCCAATGTTTTGTTTTATTTTCTTTGTTTCTTTTTCTTATTTCTCTTTTTTTTTTTTTTTACGGATACGACTGACTAAGTTTAAGATGGCGGACAGCAACGTGTTTTCGTTTGGAAACGAACAACAACATCGCGAGTTCAATCCTCGGGTGGGCCTTTCTACTTGACTTAAGCGACAGGCTTGAGTAAAATCAATTGTGTAGGTGGTTTTTGCCTTTTGTGGTGATTTTCTTTCCCTAGTGTTTTGTAGTGATCAACTTCATTGTTTTAATTGTCTACCCCACTCTCTTTCTCCTACGAGTCACCGTTTATATTAGCCGTTTTTGTATCTGAAAGTGAGAGTGATTTGTTTTTGTTTTTACTGGATTAGCTTTGTTTATATACTAAAAGTTTACTAACTGGAGACTTCATTCGTATCTTATTGGTGATTTATATATATTTTTATATATATATATAATTATTTATTTATTTTCAGAGTGTGTCTTTCTGGTGACAGGGTTTTACTTTGTTGTATGATATAAAAAAAATATTTAAAAAATCACCCGAATATGTAGTAGCAGTATACTTTCTATCTGTCCAAATTCGTTTATTTTTTTAAGAATATTTTTCTTTTTCATTCATATAATTAACAAAATATATTTTTTAAACATTCAATTTTGATAATTAAAAAAAAAAACATTCTTTAAAAAAAAAAAGTAATTTCAAATTAAAAAAAAAAAAAAAAATTTTGAAAAATCATTTTTCCTCAAAACAGTCCCTTTTTATCCCCTTTTCTGTAAACAAAGATCTGCCCAAAACTTAACTTAAATTTTATATATTTCATATAATATATCATTAATATTTATTGTTAGAATTATTCTTTATTCATTAATTTATTTTGTTATTCATTTACTTCAATTTTGACGAAATTATTTAAATTTTTTATCAATGAAAAGAAATTGCAAGGAAGAACTGAAAAAAATTTAGAAATATGTAATGTCGCATTTGCTTAAAAAAAAAAGTAAAAAAAATCTTAAAAGAAAGCTAGATAATATATATTCAGATCGTCTTCATCTTTCTGCATATTATTATTTTTTTCTTCTTGCATGACAGTGCAATAAAAAAAGAAGAAAAACCCAGCACAGTGAACAAAAAAAATAATACAAAGACAAAAAGCCATACCCCCCATCATCCTAAGAGCAAATTCCTTTCTCTGGAATGAATAAAAAAAAATAGATATTTTTTAAATTAATTTTTATTTATTAGCTGATAGATATATATTAGAATACATTTTCTTTTATATATATATATATTTAAAAAAGAATAATTTTATTTTTTTAATATATAAAATGGTTATTTTAATAGGCTACTACTACTAAATAGCTCAGTCTGAATTTTTTTTTCAAGTAGTAGTGACTGACTTATCTGCCCTTGGCAGCATCAAAAATATTTCCCTAACCCAACATGTCTTACAATGTATTGTCTTTTCTTATTACACAACATTTGTTATTACCTATTCATGTGTGGGATATTTCAACATACAGTGATGTATTCCCTTTTATTTAATAAGCCTGTTTATCCAGAGACCGTTTTATCCTGCTTTTAAAGCCGATAACTGGCAAGTAAGTGAAGTACTCTTAAAAAAAAAAAAAAGAAAACGAAAAAAAATCTGAAGTTCACTGGTGTGTAAAAAGAAAAAAAGACAGTATTCTTTTTGTTTGAATTTAATTCATTTATTTATTATCGTTTTAAAACATTTTTATTTACCTATTTAAAAATTTGATATTGCATTCTTAATATACTATATTACTTTAAAATATTTAGAATATTTTTCATATAAACGTTTTTTTTTATTTATTAACCGCGCTATATATACTAAGATTTTGTTTTAAAATTTTCTTAATTTTATTTTGTTTATTTCCCTCCAAATTACAAAACGTGTTTGTTGTGAAATTTGTCAACTGTCAAATTGTTGGATTTTAGATAAAACTAAATCGTTTATATAAAATCCTGCATACGTTCAAACGAAAAATTAAGTATCTTAAAATTTATGTAAATAAATCTTTCTTTTTTTTTCTCCTTTGTAATAATTGTCATCTTATATTTGGCTATCAAATATTTAAATATTTATGAATGAATTATTTCATGAAATGTTAATATTAAAGCATTTCAATTGTTTTTTAAGTTATAGAAAAGGTTTAAAAAAATAATAATGAAGTAATCTCTGTATTTTCTTGAATATAATTTACAATAGTAAGTAATAATAATAAATAGTGAAATGTTTAACTTTTTGTTTATATTGTACTATAAAACTCATTAAAAAGTAAATATTAAGTGTTTACTAATAAATATAATGGGTAATACTTGATTTCCGAATAAAACAGAAAAAAAAGGTCTTAGATTTTTTAATTGTTTATGATTTAAAAATATGTTTTCACCTAAAATGCTTTTAGTTTTCAATCAAAACATTTTAAAATGGTCGGTTAAATTTTTTTTAACTAACTAGTTCAATGTTTTTTTTAATAACACTAATTTTATATTGTAATTTGTATATTTACGAAATTGAAATTTTAGCCTTAGTTTTTTTTGTTTTATTTTTGCTTCGTGTTTTTTTATTTAATTTTTTTTTATTTAAAAAAGTTTTAAAGCAAAATGAATAATGTTAAACATAATTTTATTATAAATATTAAACCTGATGTCAAAGTTGCCTCCCTTTAATACAACCATCAAAGCCTACTTTTTTTTTTTTTATCTAAAATATTTTTCTGACTAAATATCTACTTAAGATACCTATATATAAAACACAACGTGAGTTAATGTTTATCAGGCACACTACGTAATCTCGTTACAAAAGTAAAAAGTAAATTCGATGGAGTTGCCTATTGTCATTATCAACCAAACAGAGGGAGTCTGTTCCCTTTTTGCTAGCACTTGACTAGGGAGATTTTTTTTCGCTGAGGTGAAGCGGCACACCCACCGTACATTCTCAGATGCTTTACTGCACATGTCAGATTACTCAAGCTGTATTACTTGTGGTGAGTTGGCAAGGACCAGACCAGTATCGAACCTGGAACCTTGTGATTCCTTGGTAGACGCTCTACCGACTGAGCTAGGGAGATTGTTTTTGCTGAGGTGGAGCGCCACACCTATCGTCCATTTCCAGACGCTTTACCACATAGATCAGATTACCCAAGCTGTGCTACTGTGATAAGTTGGCAAGGACCGGTATTGAACCCAGAACCTTGTGATTCCTAGGCAGATGCTCTACCGACTGAGCTAAACCGGCTTGATATCTTGTTACAAAGTAATTATAAATCCTCTTGTTTTGTTAGAAATTAGCATTCTGGAAATTAAATTATATTTTTCTGACAGGTAATGACTAGGTAGACTACACTGCTTGTTCTTCTGGCTGGGATTTAAGTGTGTTACATATTCATTTCCCTCAATTACATTCTTGTCTCTGGAAATGATGCAGTAAAATAATAATAATGAAATTTATTGTGTACAGTGCTCAGGTGCACCACAACTCATCAAAGTCTCCTGTCAAGTACACAGAATAATGTATTAGTGTCAGGGAAATGAACAGTTTTCAGTAATAAGATACATGTATGTGCTCAGGTGCACCACAAACACATCAAGTCTCATGTCTAGTACATAGAATAATGTATTAGTGTCAGGAACATGAATAGCATATAGTAATAATATACATGTATGTGTACAGTGCTCAGGTGCACCACAACTCCTCAAAGTCTCATGTCTAGTACACAGAATAATGTATTAGTGTCAGGAAAAGTTTACAGTAATAATATACATGTATGTGTACAGTGCTCAGGTGCACCACAACTCATCAAAGTCTCATGTCTAGTACATAGAATAATGTATTAGTGTCAGGAACATGAATAGCGTACAGTAATGATATACATGTATGTGTACAGTGCTCAGGTGCACAACAACTCCTCAAAGTCTCATGTCTAGTACATAGAATAATGTATTAGTGTCAGGAACATGAATAGCGTACAGTAATGATATACATGTATGTGTACAGTGCTCAGGTGCACCACAACTCATCAAAGTCTCATGTCTAGTACATAGAATAATGTATTAGTGTCAGGAACATGAATAGCGTACAGAAATAATATACATGTATGTGTACAGTGCTCAGGTGCACCACAACTCATCAAAGTCTCATGTCAAGTACATAGAATAATGTATTAGTGTCAGGAACATGAATAGCGTACAGTAATAATATACATGTATGTGTACAGTGCTCAGGTGCACCACAAATCAGTCTCATGTCAAGTACACAGAATAATGTATTAGTGTCAGGAACATGAACAGTTTACAGTAGTAATATGCATGTATGTGTGTGCATATGTATGTGGAGAGGGGCATCAGGTATACTGTCGGCAGACTACAGGAAGCATGGAGACTTTGAAAGAGTTAGTGTTTCGGCAGCCTACAACAGATGCGGGCAGCTTATTCCATGCATCCGCAATTCTGAGCGTGAAAAATGTTTCTGAAAAGTCACGTGAGCAGTGCTGTTTTCTGACTTTACAGGCATGAATCTCTCCTCTTNTATGGTAACGGAGTTTTGGTTGTACCTCCGCAAAAAATGCGAAAAGAAATAATTAAAAGTGTACACGACGATATACATTGTGGAATAGCGGCCCACACAAAAAAGACTCAAATTGGAGAGCTGGTGGCCAGGATATTCGCGTGACATTGAAGATTATGTAAAAAAGTCCCAAATGCAGGGAAATCAAAGACTTTCCACAAAAATCGACTCATTCGTGGCCAAAGGAAACAAGAACCATGGAGTCGAGTACACATGGACCTGCCTATGCCAAAGGCGTAGGACTACTATTGATTTTAGTAGATTCGTTCTCGGGGTGGCCAGAGATTATTCAGGTGCGTGATAGAAAATCTGCAACTGTCATTCAAATTTTGAGAACTGTATTCTCAAGGATCGGCATACCGAGAACCCTGGTATCGGACAATTCGTCCGAATTCTGTGATGAAAGTCTATGTCCCTGGTTGAGGAAGATAGGATGTAAACCCTATAAAACTCCACCCTACCATCCACAATCAAATGGGGCTGCGGAAAGGATGGTTAGAACGGTTAAATTAGATTAAAAGCATTTGAGGACCGTCGATTTAACCCCTTCTGTTCCATAGTTAGTTATGTTTAACCTCTTTATAAGGCCTTTCGCTTTAGACAGTCGTTCCATTTATTCCTCCTTATTCTATTCGATATTTTGCTCAGAATAGGGTCCAGAAGGGTTCTTCTTGAAGCTGTTTAATCGCATTACATCGGTTTCGACCCAATGTAATACATCTTCAGTGTCGCTTATTTCGTCGTCTTCTTTGTTAAATGCTAATCTGGATAACGCGTCGACATGCGGAATAGTGTTTCCTTTGACGTACATGATATCGAAATCAAAGGCCATCAGCAGTATGGCCCATCTCATTAACCTGGCGGATGTGACCTTGGGTAATACTTTCCTTGGATTAAAATGAATTCTAAGGGTCGATGGTCAGATTTTAGTAAAAATTTTCGACCCAATAGAAATTGTCGGGCGCGCTGTGTGCTCCATACTATGGCCAAAGCTTCCTTCTCTATATTTGAATAGTTTAATTCTGCCTTGGTTAGCTTTCGCGACAGGTACATAATCGGATGATCGTCCTGTGACAATATAGCAGACACAGCATATTCACTGGCATCCGTAGTTAAGGTTATTTCTTTTCTGGGATCAAAAACTTTAATAACGGGTTTTTCCATAAGTATTTTTTTATTTTGTTAAAAGCCGTTTCTTGTTTTTTTGTCACACACAAACTCACTATTCTTTCTTCGTAATTCTGCAAATGCTTCAGTTAAATCGGAATATTTCGGCACATATCTGCTATAAAAATTACCAATCCTAAAAACGATTCTAATTCTTTTTTGTTGGCTGGGGATGCCACCTGCGATATTTTAATTATAAATTTGGGTCGGGCGAAATGCCTTCTTTGGATATTTGAAAGCCCAAATAATTTATCTTCTCGCAATTAAATTTGCATTTATCGTAGTTTACGCTCATTCCGGCTTCTTTTAATTTGTTCATAACTCGCTGCGTTTTTTGTTGCAATTCATTTTATACTGGTGGCCCCCTATTAAAATATCGTCCTGATAAATTATCATATTTTTACTACTCCTTTTAAGACATTTTCGATTGCTCGTTGAAATATGGCCGACGCTGTCTTTATTCCGTTATGGCATTTTTTGCCATCTCATTAATCCCAGGGGTGTGTTAATAGTGGTTATTTCTTGAAATTTATCGTCAATTTGTATTGATTGTAAGCTGCCTTTAAATCAATTTTCGTAAAATATTTAGTGCCTGTTAATGTATGCGACACAGTTTCAAGCTCAGGAATAGGATACGAATCTGAACAGATTTTATGATTCACACCAATCTTATAATCACCACATATTCTTAAATCCCCATCTTTTTCGTAAAACTACAATTGGGGAGGCCCAGTTACTACCACCGACCGATACTGGTTTTAACACTCCTTTCTGCTACCATATCTTCCAATTTTTTTTACTAAAGGTCGCAAATGTATAGGTATCCTACGCGATTCGTAATATGAGGGGGGCTATTTCTTTCACTCGTATTGTGGCTTTATAACCTCTCAAGATTCCTATTTTTTGCTTTTTACTTTCTATGCAGTCGATTAAATTGTCTGTATCTATGTTTATAATATCTGTGCCTATTAGTCCATGATTTTTTAAACAATCCACTACAGTTATAGGGACCACTTCGAATCTTCTATTAGCCTCAAACGTAGCGTCGAATTGTCCCCAATGCAGTGATGTACGAGCCATCAAATTGTCTTAATTTCAAGTGACTTCTCTTTAACTTGGGTTGCCCATATGTTGCCAAAAGTTCTTTGGAATAATAGTCACGTCACTACCTGTATCGACTTGCATCTCAAATGGTATTTCATTTAATTTTACTGTCAACTTCTGTTTTTTGTTCACCCGTACTGGTACACGTCTTCTATCGAATTTGTCCATTTCGACTTGACTCTGCATACCGTACTAAAATGATTCTGTTTTTTGCAAACATAACAGGTTTGTCCATAAGCAGGACAATTTGTTCTTTTTTTTCAATATTATGTTGAAAATTGCAGTACTTACAATTCTTTAGCCTTTTTTTACTAGTAACACGTCAGTGTTATTGCTGCATTTTCTTCTATTTGAAACACCATTGTGTTTGTTTTGAGTATCTTCCTTGAATTCGGATATCATTTCCAGTTGCTGTACAAATTCCACGCATGTTTCTAATGTCATGTTATTTGACTGTAGACGTTCTAAAATTTTGTCTTTTTGATTCCTGTCGTGCATTCCTTCTATGAACCGTAACTGGATTAATTCTTCTTCGATGGTAAAATCTCCTGTTCCAAGCTGTTGAAATTCACAGAATCTCGCGGCCTTTTTTAGTCTCTGAATGTAATTCCCTTGCTGGTTCGTTGGGATTTTGCTTCGTAGAAAGGAATTTAGTCCTCTCAGCAATAACCAGTTTTTTCTTAGGTCTTACATTGTTCTTTATGATGTGTGCAATTTCTTCAAAGGTGAGATCCTCCAAATCTTTTGATACGCCATAACGGCTACTTTCATGTTTGCTTCACATCCAGCGGACGCTAAAAATAAGTCTGTAATCTCATTTTGTCCTCCAATGTTCTTTTTGTCTTGTAATTTTTGCTTCTTGCAAAAGCTGAAAAACATTTTATCCACATCTCAACATAGTCAGGCTGCTCTAAACTTGCAAGTATGCCTATCGACGACGCCATGTGTTGTGAGGTGTGGTTTTGTGTTCCTTGTTACAGTAGTATTTATTCGTGCTTAATCTTAGCACTGGGTTCGGCTTCTCGTAGCTAACTCCCTTAGTCCCCTAAAGTGTCTCTATATATGTCCTGCAGTAATACACATATGTAAATGAGATAACACGCCATTGGCTATCTCACTACAAGAATAAAATAAATCCATTTTTAATCCGTATGACTCAAACCTTTTTTGAAAGAAACTGTGGCGAGCCGGAAGTTCATACTTCGACAGAAAGAGATCGAATGACAAAAATGATTGTTTTGCGCATGAAATTGCGCATGTTAGAAAAAAGAGAATAAAAAAAATAAAATTCGTAAAATTCAACCAATCAGAGGTGTTCCCGCTTAAAAAGAAAAATTATCAAATAAAGCCTCGCGGAGGCTACCAAAATTCTATTTAAACCCAAACTTTTTCATTTTCAAGCAGAAAGATTTTGCCTGCCTAAGAGAATCCATGTCACATGTTTTAAGAACTTTTAATGCAGAAGGTACGAACTATCTATCTATCTCTCTCTCTTTAAATAATTATCGCTTTCAGAGACAAACTAAATATCAGTACAAATATTGCCTGACTGATGATTATTGTGACTTAAAAACTTTACATTTTCTTTCTCACTTTGTGAATTGTGAAATATCAGCTTACATTTTACATTAAACTAAAAAAAAAAAAAATTGGCTGAACCTCGCCCAGTATTCAATGCTACCTTTTGTATACATTCTGTTAATACAATTTTGTTTGTTTAATCAAGAGTTTTGTCTTTTATGCCATGTGATTGATTGTTTTATGGTCTTTTAAATGTTTGAACACTTTTATTAAATATTGACATCAAACAGCCCATACTTAACACCATAAAACTATTCACGAAATAAACATTATTACATTAATACGCCATATATTCCACCTAAAAATAAGGTAATGTTTAGTTATTATCTTCTTTGTTACTTTTAGGGGTCAAAAAAAGAAATAAATTAAACTGATACATTTCATCACTTTAACTCTGTAGTGATATGATAAGAAGCGAGCCAGGAGTTAATGCATTGAAAGCAGAAATAAAATGACGAAAGTAAGCAATCTGCGCATAGGATCAGCGAAGGTATAAAGCAAAAATAGAAATAATAAAAATGATAATTTTGGATCAATCAGAACCCTTCGCGCCTAAAAAGAAGTTTTCAGGAAGACCTAATCTGGAGCCTATGTTTGGATATTTAAAAGAAGGTTTTCGAATTGAAGTTCAGAGAGACTGACATATGCCTGACTACTGTTACGTTGTAATATTCACGGCACTAAAACGATACATGTACCGTAGTCCTTTTTTCTTTCTTGGTACTAAAACTCCAAAAGTCACCGTGCTGAAATGGTGCCGATAAAAATTATAACACGAGAAACATGTCGTCACAACTGCCAGCCTTTATTATCGTGCTCGTATAGTGGGCTCCTACCAGAGAGGAGGAAAAAAAAGAGAACGATGCCTTTCTTTTTTGTTCCACGTCACCACGTGACTTCCGGTCAACATCCGACTTCCGCTTGCGGTCAACACCCGACTTCCGCTTGCCACTCAATTCTTTGTTCGGGGTCACGCTACGGTCAAACCATCGTTCATCCTGATTTAAACCTTTATTATTTCTTCCTCCTCCTTCCATTAGTAGTTCTAGCTCACAAAAGTCAGGAATATACCCATCTTGCAACACTACTCCACGTCGCTTAACTTAAAACTATTTGCCTGCTACTAAGGTATAATTTATCTTTCCCTCAGTACAAATTACTTCACTGCTGATATATAGAACTTGAACCTTTCTTCCTCTATTGGACTGAACTTAACTCTTTCTATCTCGACATTACTGAACTTTTAAAAACGCATATTTAGCTGCACTTTGAACAGTACATTTCGACTTCTCTTATTACGGTAATTTTAATGTTTTAAATAAAAGGCTTATCTGTTTCTTCTTCAAATGATTTGTTTTTCCTTTTATTTATATAACCTTATAGTGTGTTTGTTATATATATATATATTATATATATATATATATATATATATAAGAGAGTTTTCATAATTTGCTTGAAGCATTGTGTATGTATTGGTTAGGAGGTTGATTTAGAAGGCTATCACAATGCAGTTTGGAATAAATAAAAATAATAATACGGTAACAATGGTGCTGTGTGTTGACCTGTATTTTTTTTATTATTTCTTGAATTTTCGAGGTAATACCTCTTCATCAAAAGAATTGAACTGAAGCAGTACAGCTATGGCATTTCTTCCTAAATGAATTTTTTTTTTTTGAAAATGACGTTATTTTTGAAATAACTGTATTCCCGTGTGAGCGTGAATGCGTTTATTTTTTTTTTTTGTACGTGTGCGTATGTTGTAATGCGCGTGACATTGAAAATGCGTGTTGGTTTGTGACGTTAAGACTGTATCCTAGCGCGGGATTTTTGTACATGGGTATGTGCGAATGAAAAAGTGTATTTGTGTTTTGTGACGTTTCCTGTTAGATTTTACATCAATTTAATCATTTAATATTATTAATATTATTATTATTATTAATATTATCATATTTATTTGTTTATTTACTTATTTATATCTAATTCAATTTATCTTTTTATATTTTATAATATTTTAAATATATTATATATATATATATTTAATTTAATTATATATATATATTTAATTAAATAATATAATATATATAATATATATAATATATATATATATATATATATATATATATGAAAAATAGATGGAAATTAATCCGACAGTATGAAATTTAACATTTTGAAAAAACATATGATGTTTGTTATGTGATTGCTGACAGATCTGTTTCGACCAAATCGATAAGTTGGTCTTCATCAAAGAGCGACATAGATGGGAAGAAAGATATCCGTTAAAAAGACTGTTTTACAAAAAAAAACGAACGCTGAATTCAACCGCTGAAATTTGAAAAATGCATGTTCTGTTTTAAAAATAAAATAAATTTTATTTTTAATTTTTAAAAATCAGAAGCATTATAGTTTATAGTAAAACTCAAAAGAGTTTGTTGTAAAAATATATAAAAAATGTAAAGTGGGTATCAAAATAGTATAGTATATATTTCAGCTGTTAAAAATATTCAAGTCCACAGTGTAATTTGAAGAAAAATGTTAAGAGTTCCAACAATTTGAAGAAAGATGTTAAGAGTTCCAATTTTTCAAAATGTTAAATTCATATATATATATATATATATATATATATATATATATATATATATATATATATATATATAAAATGTGTCATATATACAAATGGACATGCCAGGAGAATGAAAAATGGCTGCGTCCCAAAAAGATCTTTTGTGCGGCGAATTAGTAAAAGGCTCCCGATCGGTAGGTAGACCACGCCTACGATGTAAAGATGTATGCAGGAGAGACATGAGGATATACCATATTGACACAAACACGTGGGAGGTGAATGCAAAAAGATAGAGCGGCCTAGCGCCTCAACGTTAAGCAAGGCACGGAGAGGGGTGAGCGGAGAGGAGAGGAGAATAGCCTCGACTGCAAAGAGAGCCAGAAAGAGGGAGAAAAAACAGCAGCCCCATAGTTTGTGTACGTTCAGTGCACCAAAGACTGTCACTCAGGAATTGGCCTGCAAAGTCACTTGCGCAGATGCAGATTATTTATTCTTTTTTTTTTTTTTGGACACTACGTCATCATCTTTAGTGAAGGGAAATATGCCAACTATTGAGAATTCTGGGGTATGGGGGTTATTGTCCGATAATACCCTATCGCAGGACTCAGATAAGTTTATTACAAATTATATTTGTGCAGACGAACTAAAGTTTGCAATCCTTATTGTTATTCTGTAATACACGTCTTTTATTCCTATTTCTAGTTGTTTGGTTATTTCTCTAACTCTCAACCTGTCTGCCACACTCGTGAATCTTTTTTTTATTAGTATAAACTCATTGTACATTCGGTTTTTCGGTTAACACCGGGGGTCCAGCGAGCTTAGGCCGCTGGACTTGCCGAGAGTTTAATAATGGCGTCGATTCCTGAGGTGCCCCACTTGTGGGGGAATGCCGAAGGGATCGACGCAATTTTTGTTCTTTCCCACCCATGAGCTTCGGCTTGTGGGTGGGCCCACGTTAAAACGAGGCCTTGTGCCCAGTCCATACAAGTGGAGTATGAGACAAATACCCACTCGTGGTTAACTCCATACTTCAAACTTTGGAGTATTATCGTTTGTGTCTAATTTTCTTTATACAACAGCAAAAGACTTTTAGAAAAAGAAAAAAAAAACAACAAAATAAACCTAAAAATAAAGTTGTAACACGGACAATTGTAGATATTTAATTCTAAGCATTTTATTGTTACATTGTAAAAAAGGACGAATTAAACAAACATATTTTGCACCGTGGGAGTAATGGCTATGGGGACTTTGGCCTATGCTGATGACCTCGCACTTTTTGCAGATACACCGGCACAGGCTGAGACACTACTGCAAAGCCTGGAGGAGGCAGCAAGAAGCATCGGCCTGCATGTGAACTCTGATAAAACGGAGTTCATGAGCTTCAAAAAGAAAGGAGACATCTCCACACTAGACGGTAAGCCCCTTAAGCCAGTGGAACAATTCACATACCTAGGGAGTAATATCTCATCCACAGATAGCGATGTTAATACACGAAAAGGAAAGGCGTGGATGGCCACGAACAAATTATCTGCCATATGGAAATCTGATCTCACTGACAAGCTAAAGCGACATCTCTTCCAGGCTGTAGTCATATCAGTACTGCTGTATGGCTGCACCACCTGGACCCTAACGAGGCGCCTCGAGAATAAGCTAGATGGGAGCTGCACAAGAATGCTGCGAGCAGTATTGAACAAGTCGTGGAGACAGCACCCCACAAGGGAGCAGCTGTATGGTCACCTGCCCCCTATCTCACAGACCATCCGAGTGAGACGGACTAGGCATGCGGGGCACTGCTGGAGAAGCAAGGACGAACTCATAAGCGATGTTCTCCTGTGGAAGCCAACACACGGACATGCCAGTATGGGCCGCCCAGCAAGGACCTACATTGACCAGCTATGTAAAGATGCTGGCTGCAGAGAGGAAGAACTCCCTGGGCGATGAATGATAGGGAAGGTTGGTGAGAGATTGTCATGGATATCCGTGCTGCCTGCGCGACATGATGATGATGATGATAAGTTAAGTTTAGAATTATGTAAACAAAAGATAATCGAATAAATATTAGTTTAGAAATATTTCAGCAACAATAGAAACAATGGTTTAAATTCCATTAAAAATATGTACGCCATCGGAATGTAACAAAATCATCCGATATTTACGTCATTAGAAAACAGCTGATATTTGAAAATTCCAATTTTAAATTTAACTTAATGATCACGTAGACAATGACAAAAGAAAATTATAAAAAGGCCCATAGAGCTGAAAAACTGCAGTTGGAGCTTACGCTCTCCCCAACTCGACAGAGTCGGAGCGGATGCTCCTAACTCGACAGAGTGGGAGCGGATGCTCCCATAACTCGACACAATGGAGAGAGGACGCTGTCCGATGACATAGAATACGACTCAACGATGACACAGAATACGACTCAACTTGCAAAAGTTTCAGAATGGGAACCTCACAACTAGTTGCAGTTTAACGTTATACTCAAGAAACTAAGACCCTCGACAACTGTATTTTAGCACATATATAATAAAAAGGGGTGGTAGTTTGCCCTAAGAATAATATGGTCAGGGCAATCATATAGGTGCTAGGGCTTGATGGGACCAGCTGATTGATCGAGATGGGGTCTCATCGATCGCCCGTCTAGCATAAGTAAGGATCATGTCATGGATTACTCAGTATTCCGTCCATGAGCACCACGAGTCACCCCCACGGTTCAATTGAAACGAGGTCTTACTCCACAACAGAGGTGCAGTCGGCATATTATACAGGCCTAACTAACAAAGCTAAATAGATAAGGACACATGTTTTATAAATAGCTCCTTTTAATCGTTACTTTTTAGGAGGTAAAAAAGAAAATAGATTAAACGAATTTGCTTTTATCATTTTAGCGCAACAAGCAATCAAGAAAAACAGGCAATTACGAACTGAATTTAAGTTTTTGTAGTTATTTCCTAGTTGAGTAACATGTTATTACAGGGTGACCCAGAAAAAAACAGAACCCAAATTATATATTTATTTTCCCATTAAACTAACCCTAAACCCCAACCCCAACCCTAAACCCCAGTTGAGTAACATGATATTACAGAGTGACTCGGAAAAAACGGAACCCACAAATTTTGTAATAAAAATGTTAATTTTTACTAGGGTTAGGGTTAGTTTAATGGGAAAATAAATAAATAAATTGGGTCTGTTTTTTCTGGGTCACTCTGTAATATCATGTTACTCAACTAGGAAATAACCGTTTTTGTCATATGTAAAAAAAATTTTTTTTAGATTTAGAAAAAAATGTTTCAAAACACTCACAAGTTTAGGAATACATTTTAAAAAATGATATTTTTAATTAAAAAAAAACAAAAAAAAACAAAAACAAACAAACAAAAAAACAAAAAAACAAAACATTTCCTAAAATAAACAAACATTGTACCAAACGAATTCTCGACGATTTTTTCTTTAATTTGATAAATCATTTTCCTCTTATTCTCTCTCTTACTCCTGTTTTCTCTTTTTTACTCAGTCTGGTGTTCCTAATGTTTTAAGTCCTGTCATGGACCAAGTACCTTTGCTAGTATATATATATATATATATATATATATATATATATATATATATATATATACATATATATATATATATATATATATATATATATATATATAGAGAGAGAGAGAGATAGAGGGGAGAGAGAGAGAGAGAGAGAGAGAGAGAGAGAGAGAGAGAGAGAGAGAGAGAGAGAGAGAGAGATTACAATGAATATTAATTACATATATCTACATATGCGTATGCGCGCGCTCACGTGCATTTTTATTACAATTTAATTCAAATAAAATATAAAGTTAAAGATCTCAATAATATTCTGATTTCGAACATAAAAAAATAATAAGATCAGTTTCTCAGTTTATTTATTTCACCCTTTTATTTATTTATTTATTTTGTCAGTAATTGTGTGAAAGGAAAGCCCATTATTGTATAAATAAAATTAGGGACTGGCAAACGGAGCCTAAAATGTGTTTTTGACAAAATGACTTTAGCCCCTTAGAGAAAATAATTTACCAAAAATCAGGATATTATGGGATTTTAATGAAATTTTCAGTGTTTATGTATCAATGAATGATCTTTATAATGCATTATTTATTTTATTTCAAAACTTTCTCATTTTTTTCAAGTCGCTTAATTTTGAACATAAGGTTGGAGGCGTAAAATGTTTTTCAAGTTGGTCATATATTGTACTAATTACAGTATGAATAATGAGATAAAAGACCGAGGTTATGAATAGAAACAAAAAAAATAAATTTTACGGTGGCTTTTCTATGAGAAAATAAGTACCGAAAATCGAAAAGTAAAATGTAAAAAAGTAATAAATAATTAAATCTTTGGAGATCTCGTTTTTACTCATTTCGATAATTATTTAATTGGCTATTATTTTATAAAAAAAATTATACATCGATGTTTTTTCTGCTTAAAAAGGGGAGGGGTACATTTTCAATCGAGTTTTTCTTCAAAACTTATTACTTTTGGCACCTAAAATAAGGTTTGCATTAAGTAGATATTTATTTTTAAAATCTAAAAATATAACATTTTAAACTTAACATAAGGATTTTCATATTTTAAATGAATTTTATATATTCATTTTTCATAGCAAAAATACTAAATTAAAGTTTTGAAATAAAATGACTGATGCATTATAAAATTCATTAATTATTAAATCAATACTGAAAATTTCATTAAAATCGGATAATTACCTGATTTTGGGTAAAATTTTTTGCAATCGCGAATGTTACAGTAAAATTGTAAACAAGCACTTAAAACCATCGAAAAAGAGACTGAATGGCGGATCGCGTCGAAATTGACCAAAACAAATAGTTTTAAGTCTTTTAAAAATAAACTGCATATGTAATGATATTTTTCTTTTTTTTTAATGATGGTTATTATCTTACTACTTATCGATTTAGACAAATTTTAACCTTAAATAATAGCTTTAATTATTTTTGATTCGCTTTTAAAATTCGTAGCAGCCGACAAAAGTGCCTATAGCTAAATAAAATCATTAATAAAAATTTCACTTCGATTTTTTTCTACATAATCGAGATAAAATTACTCTTTTCCGAATTTAATAGAAAAATTCCACTTTGACAAGAAAAAAAATGAAATAGAATAAAGAAAAAACAAACAAACAAAAAAAAACAGACTCGGTTGAATATTTAGTTATTAATCAAAATGTAAAAAATATTAAAAGCAGACGAATACGCCTTGAAAAGGGAGATCACTCTGTTATGTTTTCATTGAGAATGTTCTAGAAACAAGCAGAAGGCACGCGTAACCACTACTGCTTCCTAGAACGTTCACAAACCTTCCACAACTTACTACACAATTACAGCAGTGTCGAGAAAGCACTGGCAGCTGACGTCAGATATTCAATGGTAGGAAGGGGGACGATTGGCTGACTATAAAAAGCTGCCTCGTTCTCGATACATTTCATTCTTTGATAAGACTCGAATACACAACAAGACGATTTTACCTCAACACAACCGATTAACCCACAACTTGTTTCGTCTTATTTAAAGAAAAAGGGGATATTTTTAACAACAACAAAATACAAGGATTTTCATTTGGATCGACAACTTTACTTCAGTTTTATAATCCAAGCGATACAACAGTTTTTCTATCTTCGTGAAATTGTTGATATTTTGACATTTTAAATTCTACGGAGTTAATTCAAAATCTAAACGAGAGCGAGGAGAAAACAAAGTCGAGGGAGAGATAAAAGTTTTTTTTAAAAAGACAAAAAGATAAATCAGAAAACAAAAATGGTGAAAGCACCAGCAATTGGAATTGATTTGGGCACAACCTACTCGTGTGTAGGTGTGTTCCAACACGGCAAGGTAGAAATCATCGCTAATGACCAGGGCAACAGGACCACACCTAGCTATGTGGCATTTACCGATACAGAGAGATTGATTGGAGATGCTGCCAAAAATCAAGCGGCTCTCAACCCAGAAAACACGCTGTTCGATGCTAAACGATTGATTGGTAGAAAGTTCGATGAGCCATCCGTACAAAGCGACATGAAACACTGGCCATTCCAAGTGGTAAACAGTGACGGAAAGCCGAAACCTCAGGTCGACTATCGCGGAGAGAGAAAGACGTTCACTCCGGAAGAGATCAGTTCGATGGTATTGAGCAAGATGAAGGAGACCGCAGAGGACTACCTCGGTTGCCGTGTTACAGATGCAGTGGTCACAGTTCCTGCATACTTCAACGATTCACAGAGACAGGCAACAAAAGACGCGGCTGCCATAGCCGGTTTGAACGTGCTGAGAATTGTTAACGAACCAACGGCTGCAGCATTGGCCTATGGTCTCGATAAGAACCTTTCGGGTGAGAGAAACGTGCTCATCTTCGATTTGGGTGGAGGTACATTTGATGTGTCCATCTTAACTATAGACCAAGGCTCGCTGTTCGAGGTCAAATCAACGGCTGGCGACACACACTTGGGAGGAGAGGACTTTGATAACCGACTCGTTGAACATTTCGTCCGAGAATTTAAGCGTAAACACAATAAAGAATTGAACAGCAGTCCACGTGCTCTACGCCGTTTGCGTACGGCGTGCGAACGTGCAAAACGGACACTGTCCAGTAGCAGCGAGGCGAGTCTGGAAATCGATTCTCTCTACCAAGGAATAGACTTCTACACGAAACTGAGCAGGGCACGTTTCGAAGAGCTTTGCTCAGACCTATTCCGATCGACGTTGGAACCGGTTGAGAAGGCGCTGCGAGATGCTAAACTAGACAAGGCCAGCATCGACGATATCGTTCTGGTTGGTGGATCAACACGCATTCCCAAGATCCAGAAAATGCTACAAGACTTTATGAACGGAAAGAGCGTCAACAAAACCATCAACCCTGACGAAGCTGTTGCCTATGGTGCCGCTGTACAGGCAGCCATTCTCAGCGGTGACAGCACAAACAACATTCGAGACGTCTTGCTGGTCGACGTGGCACCATTGTCTCTCGGAATCGAAACGGTCGGTTGTCTGATGGCCAACATTATCGATCGCAACTCTCGAATTCCCTGCAAGGCGTCGAAAGTGTTTACCACATATAACGATAATCAACCCGGTGTTAACATCCAGATATTTGAAGGAGAGAGGTCCATGACCAAAGACAATCACTGTTTGGGACACGTCGATTTGTCAGGTATCCCGCCCGCCCCCAGAGGTGTGCCACAAATCGAAGTCAGTTTCGATCTGGACGCCAACGGAATCCTCAGCGTATCGGCTGTTGAAAAAAGCACAGGCAAATCAAATAAGATCACCATCACAAATGACAAGGGACGCCTGAGCAAAGAAGAAATCGACAAAATGCTGGCCGATGCACAAAAATACCAACAAGCTGACCAAGAACAGCGTGAAAGGGTCGACAGCAAAAATAAACTGGAAAATTATGTGTTTGCTGTTAAACAGGCTCTAGCAGACGCTGGCCAGGGAAAGTTGTCAGAAGACGACAACAAACTGCTTAACGACACATGTGATCAGTGTCTCCAGTGGATCGACCACAACAGTCTGGCCGACAAGGAAGAGTTCCAGCACAAATTCCAAGAAATAGAAAAAGTCTGTTCACCCGTTATGTCAAAGTTGCACACTGCTTCTTCGTCTACAAATAACAACACATCACAACAAGGACCCACCGTAGAAGAAATGGATTAATATATATAAACCTCAACCTTTTCTACAGACTCTTTAAACATTGTAAATATACAAATTAATTTATTGCTTTTATTTATCGTTTCTGATGCCAGAAATATCAATCTGTGCAATTCTAAGAATATATCTGACTCTAAAAGAGAAACTTTTTTCTTTCCAATCAATGAATGTCTCATCTGCAAATATTTATTTATTGTAAATCCTTAAACACGAAATTTCTGTGATAAAATCATTTACATTTTATAAAGAATAATTTATATTTTCTTTAACATCCGAGTTTTCTTTCTTTTTGTCTTTTATTTCTCATTTTATCGTCCATTCAATTGATTGACATTTCAACCAATGGTCACAGGTTTTATGTCTTCAAAAATCAAACAGTAACCCCACCAGGAGTCGAACTTAGTTTTTACCAGACATAAAATCAGGACAAGTTGAAATGTCATAACAGTTGATTGAAACAACTTGAAAACGATTTTTATTTATTTGAAAAAACTACATTTTCCGTTCTGTCGACGAGGTATAGAATAAACAGACTGTATCACTTGCAGAAAGGTAAGTTAACCCGAAAAAAAAAAACTGGCTGTTTTGAGTGTAACCTTATACTAGGGATACCCAAAAATGGGCCTAAAATGTGTTTTTGTCAAAATGACTTTAGCCCCCCCCCCTAGAGAAAATAATTTACCAAAAATCAGGGAATTATCGGATTTTAATGAAATTTTCAGTGTTTATTTATCAATGAATGATCTTTATAATGCATTACTTATTTTATTTCAAAACTTTCTCATTTTTTTCAGGTCACTTAATTTTGACCCCCCCCCCCTATGTTGGGGGCGTAATATTTTATTCGAGTTGGACATTTGCGATACTAATTACAGTATAAATATTGAGATAAAAGACCGAAGTTATGAATAGAAACAAAAAAAAATTTCACGGTTGTTGTTTTATGAGAAAATAAGTACCGATTATTGAAAAATATTGCTGTTTTATGAGGGGGTACATTTTCAATCGAGCTTTTTTTAAAAAAGTAGACTTTTTGCGGAAAAAATAAGGTTTGCATTAAATAGATATTTATTTCTAGATTCTAAAAATATAACATTTTAAACTTAAAATAATGCTTATTATATTTTAAAACAATTAAATTCATTTTCAATATAATGCAGATAATATTTGCAAATTAATTTTATGGAAGCCACGAAGAATAAAAATATGAATTAACTCCCTTAGATAAATTGAAGATTTAAATTATTTCTAACTTTCAGAAATACTGCAATATCTAATAAAGGTAAATTCACTTCATTATAACTATTTTTAATTCAATTGTTCATTTTTAATTAAAAATATTCAAATTCAAATCGATGTTTTCTCGCTTTTTATCTTTAAATTAACAATTTTTTTTCGTACTTCTAAAAATCTCGGCCTTTTCCTTTTTTAAAACCAATTAGATTAAAATTAATTAATTCTATCATTTAAGATCAAACTTTTGTCGAAGTCAAGAAGTAGTATCTAAATAAACATCAGTAAAAAAACCAAAAAAAAACAACAATAATATTACAAACATATATTAGTTATTACTATAAAAAAAACGGATTTTACGTCACTCAAACAAGACAAAAAATATTATGACACTTACGCGACACCATAAAATAACGAACGTAAACGAACAATTTCCATTTCAAACAAAACTAATATATTTTTTTTACAAAAAAAACGGATTTTACTTGGTTAAAAGTTAAAACGTGTGAGTAAAATTTCAGTAATATTTAATAAATATATTTAAAGTAACGCCTTACTTATTTCTACAAAGAAATGTTATAAGTATTTTAAAACTATTTTTAAACCATTATTGAACACGATGAATTAGGGACTAGCAAACTGAGCCTAAAATGCGTTTTTTGACAAAATGACTTTAGCCCCCCCCCCCCTACAGAAACTAATTTACCAAAGATCAGGAAATTATCGGATTTTAATGAAATTTTCAGTGTTTATGTATCAAAGAATGATCTTTATAATGCATTATTTATTTTATTTAAAAACTTTCTCATTTTTTTCCAGGTTGCTTAATTTTGACCTCCCTTATGCTGGGGCGTAAAATTGTTTCGAGTTGGTCCTTGACTGATACTATTTGCAGTATGAATAAAGAGATAAAAGACCGAAGTTATGAATAGAAACAAAAAAAAAAGTTTTACGGTTGCTGTTCTATGAGAAAAAAGTACCGATTATCGAAAAAAAATGTAAAAAAAAAATGTAAAAATAATTTTTTAGGAGATTTCTTTTTACTCATTTCCATAATTATTTAATTGGCTATTATCTTATTAAAAAAAATTATACATCGATGTTTTTCTGCTTAAAAAGGGGGGGGGGCTAAATTTTAATAGTTTTTCTTAATAATAATTAACACAACTCCTACCCCAGCAATGGTTAGCGGAATGAGAACAGGATTCCCCCGTGGACTGAATAAAGGGTTAGGTCCAAAGTTCTGTGATGGCTCCCAATTACGACAAGAAGGTTCCTGACTACGACAAGAAAGTTCCCGAGTTCGAAAAGAAGGTTCCCGAGTCCAACAAGAAATACCAGGTATTTCTTGTCGGACTCGGGAACCTTCTTTTCGAACTCGGGAACTGGGGTAAGAGTTGTGTTAATTATTTTTCTATGTTGCTGCTGCTGCTCAGGATTGAACCTGGAATCCAGAGATAACTGTCACTCAGAACTGTCTTAACCTAACTACCTTATCCACTATCCTGCATATCGGCCGAAACGTTGTACAGATAACAATGAAGATGAGTTACTGCCGCCACTTAGGATTGAACCTGGAATCCAAAGATAACTGTCTGACAAGAAATACCTGAAGAAGGCCGGAGTGCATATCGGCTGAAACATTGTACAGATAACAATAAAGATGAGGACAATAGTCTGAATAACGCAAAGAATACTAATCATCAAGCCTCATCTCAAACATTCAGAGAAATTATATATTGGCTTAAAAGACTTTAATGTTCTAAGTATTTGGTATTTATCGGTTTAATCTTTGAATCTTTCTTTAATTGTTAATTATGTTGCGTTGTGAAGAATCTTCTGTTATGAAAGTTTCTATGTTTATTTAACAGAAATAATTGGGGAGAAATAATAGTTCTGTCGTAAAGGAAAGGAGACAAGGCAATTATAATGTATATAATTGTGTTAATAATTTATTGGTGCAATATGTGAAATGTAAGTTAAGTGTACTAAGTGTTTGTGTAAGAGTTCGTAAAGAATAATTTGTGTAATAATATCATTAAATAGAATTCTAAGAAAGAATTATTTTGGGTAATAATATCATTAGATAAAATTTAAAGAATTATTTTGGTAATAATGTCATTAGATAAAATTCTAAGAAGAATCATTTTGGGTAATAATGTCATTAGATAAAATTCTAAGAAGAATCATTTTGGGTAATAATATCATTGGATAAAATTCTAAGAAGAAATCATTTTGGGTAATAATATCATTGGATAAAATTTTAAGAAGAATTGTTTTGGGTAATAATGTCATTAGATAAATTCTAAGAAGAATCATTTTGGTAATAATATCATTAGATAAAATTTTCAGAAGAATCATTTTGGGTAATAATATCATTAGATAAAATTTTAAGAAGAATTGTTTTGAGTAATAATGTCATTAGATACAATTCTAAGAAGAATCATTTTGGGTAATAATATCATTAGATACAATTCTAAGAAGAATCATTTTGTGTAATAATATCATTAGATAAAATTCTAAGAACAATCATTTTGGGTAATAATATTATTAGATAAAATTCTAAGAACAATCATTTTGTGTAATAATATCATTAGATAAAATTTTAAGAAGAATCATTTTGGGTAATAATATCATTGGATAAAATTTAAGAAGAATTGTTTGGGGTAATAATGTCATTAGAAAAATTCTAAGAAGAATCATTTTGGGGTAATAATATCATTAGATAAAATTCTAAGAAGAATCATTTTGGGTAATAATATCATTAGATAAAATTTAAGAAGAATCATTTTGGGTAATAATATCATTAGATAAAATTCTAAGAAGAATCATTTTGGTAATAATATCATTAGATACAATTTAAGAAGAATCATTTTGGTAATAATATCATTAGATAAAATTTGAAGAAGAATTGTTTTGGGTAATAATATCATTAGATAAAATTTGAAAAAGAATCATTTTGGGTAATAATATCATTAGATAAAATTTGAAGAAGAATCATTTTGGTAATAATATCATTAGATACAATTTTAAGAAGAATCATTTTGGGTAATAATATCATTAGATAAAATTTTAAGAAGAATTGTTTGGGTAATAATATCATTAGATAAAATTCTAAGAAGAATCATTTTGGGTAATAATATCATTAGATAAAATTCTAAGAAGAATCATTTTGTGTAATAATATCATCAGATAAAATTCTAAGAAGAATTATTTTTGGTAATAATATCATTAGATAAATTTAAGAAGAATTGTTTTGGGTAATAATATCATTAGATACAATTCTAAGAAGAATCATTTTGGGTAATAATTCATTAGATAAAATTCTAAGAAGAATCATTTTTGGTAATAATATCATTAGATAAAATTCTAAGAAGAATCATTTTGGGTAATAATATCATTAGATAAAATTTGAAGAAGAATTGTTTTGGTAATAATATCATTAGATAAAATTTTAAGAAGAATTGTTTTGGGTAATAATATCATTAGATAAAATTTAGAAGAATTGTTTTGGGTAATAATCATTAGATAAAATTTTAAGAAGAATTTTTTGTGTAATATATCATCAGATAAAATTTTAAGAAGAATGTTTTGGATAATATCATTAGATAAAATTCTAAGAAGAATCATTTTGTGTAATAATATCATTAGATAAATTCTAAGAAGAATCATTTTGGGTAATAATATCATTAGATAAAATTCTAAGAACAATCATTTGTGTAATAATATCATTAGATAAAATTCTAAGAAGAATCATTTTGGGTAATAATATCATTGGATAAAATTTTAAGAAGAATTGTTTTGGGGTAATAATGTCATTAGATAAAATTCTAAGAAGAATCATTTTGGGTAATAATATAATTAGATAAAATTTTAAGAACAATCATTTTGGGTAATAATATCATTAGATAAAATTCTAAGAAGAATCATTTTGGGTAATAATATAATTAGATAAAATTTGAAGAAGAATTGTTTTGGGTAATAATATCATTAGATAAAATTTTAAGAAGAATTGTTTTGGGTAATAATATCATTAGATAAAATTTGAAGAAGAATTGTTTTGGGTAATAATGTCATTAGATAAAATTTGAAGAAGAATCATTTTGTGTAATAATATCATCAGATAAAATTCTAAGAAGAATCATTTTGGTAATAATATCATTAGATAAAATTCTAAGAAGAATTATTTTTGGTAATAATATCATTAGATAAAATTTTAAGAAGAATTTTTTTGGGTAATAATAGCATCAGATAAAATTCTAAGAAGAATTATTTTGGTAATAATATCATTAGATAAAATTTAAGAAGAATTGTTTTGGGTAATAATATCATTAGATAAAATTCTAAGAAGAATCATTTTGGGTAATAATATCATTAGATAAAATTCTAAGAAGAATCATTTGGGTAATAATATCATTAGATAAAATTCTAAGAGAATCATTTTGGGTAATAATGTCATTAGATAAAATTCTAAGAAGAATCATTTTGGTAATAATATCATTAGAAAAATTCTAAGAAGAATCATTTTGGGTAATAACGTCATTAGATAAAATTCTAAGAAGAATCATTTTGGGTAATAATATCATTAGATAAAATTTGAAGAAGAATTGTTTTGGGTAATAATATCATTAGATAAAATTTGAAGAAGAATTGTTTTGGGTAATAATATCATTAGATAAAATTTGAAGAAGAATTGTTTTGGGTAATAATATCATCAGATAAAATTCTAAGAAGAATCATTTTTGGTAATAATATTAGATAAAATTTTAAGAAGAATTGTTTTGGGTAATAATATCATTAGATAAAATTCTAAGAAGAATCATTTTGGGTAATAATATCATTAGATAAAATTCTAAGAAGAATCATTTTGGGTAATAATATCATTAGATAAAATTTGAAGAAGAATTGTTTTGGGTAATAATGTCATTAGATATAGTTTTAAGAAGAATTGTTTTATGTAATGATATCATTAGATATAATTTTAAGAAGTATTTTAAGAAGAATCATTTTGGTAATAATATTTTCTTTTGTGAGTTAAGAGTACAAATTGTATTTTCAGGGAAAAGTGTTCAAAGTGTTGTGTGAGAGTTTGTAAAGTTGCCAGAGATGTTCACTCGGCGGGAAATATCTCACAAGAGACAACCAAGACTTATATTTTTATGTGATCACATTTTTTTATTCAGATCCAGACTTTCTCAACCACGGTGGAGTCGAAATGGGAGACGATGCTTACATCAAGGCATAGGTTGCTTAACTGACTGACTAAGCTCTGGGCCTTTGTTCCCACAGTGAACCAGAGAGAAGGTTACTTAAAGGTTATTACCTATCAATCATCTAACCCTATGGATTCTGAATTTCAACGACTTTAACAGAAATATTTGGGAGAATAATAGTTCACTCGGCGGGAAATATCTCACAAGAGACAACCAAGACTTATATTTTATGTGATCACATTTTTTTTATTTCAGATCCAGACTTTCTCAACCACGGTGGAGTCGAAATGGAGACAATGCTTACATCAAGGTGTAGCTCGCTTAA
>CM042181.1:6187936-6249118 GCA_023376005.1 Doryteuthis pealeii
CAGAGAGAGATGGAGGGCCTTTCATCGAGTTTTTGCTTCAAACTTATTAACTTAGCCTTGTGGCTATACTAAATAGGGAGTGTTGGTGCGTCTATAAGTAGATGGATCTGGGTAATTTTAAAATCTAAGAGAGGAGTAAGCATTTTAACTTCACATACAGGATTTTTCATATTTTAAAATGAATTTTATATATTCATTTTCAATAGCAAGAAAATACTAGAGATTAGTTTTGAAAATAAAAGCACGTGGAATGCATTATAAAATTCACCTTAATCTATTAATCAATACTGGGGAAATATTTCATTAAATCGATAATTAGCGCCCTGATTTTGGCGTAAATTTTTTTGGCAAATCGCGAATAAGTTACAGTAAAATTGTAACAAGCACTTAAAACCATACGAAAAAGGAGACTGAATGGCGCCGGAGAATCGGCGAGGGGTCGAAGAAACTTTGGAAACCACAAAACAATTAATGTTTTTAAGTCATTTAAAAATAAACTGCATATGTACATGATATTTTTTTCTTTTTTTTTAATGATGGTTATTATCTTAACTACTTATCGATTTAGGGACAAATTTACCTTAAAATAATAGCGTTTAGATGTATTTTTATTCGCTTTTAAAAAATTCGTAGCGAGCACGACAAAAGTGCCTATAGCTAAATAAAGATCATCTCTAATAAAAATTTCACCTTCGATTTTTTTCTACATAAGTCGAGATAAATAGTACTTCCTTCTCTCCGATTTTAATGAAACATTAGTCGTCTGTTCGTCACTTTGACAAGAAAAGAATGAATAGAATAAGAGAAAAAAACAGAACAAACAAAAAAAAAGCGGAGAGGCTCGGTTGAATATTAGTTATTAATCCAAAATGTAAAAATTATTAAAAGCAGACGAATACGCCTTGAAAAGGGAGATCACTCTGTTATGTTTTCATTGAGAATGTTCTAGAAACAAGCAGAAGCACGCGTAACCACTACTGCTCCTAGAACGTTCACAAACCTTCCACAACTTACTACACAATTACAGCAGTGTCGAGAAAGCACTGGCAGCTGACGTCAGATATTCAATGGTAGGAAGGGGGCGATTGGCTGACTATAAAAAGCTGCCTCGTTCTCGATACATTTCATTCTCTGATAAGACTCGAATACACAACAAGACGATTTTACCTCAACACAACCGATTAACCCCAACTTGTTTCGTCTTATTTAAAGAAAAAGGGGATATTTTTAACAAAACAAAATACAAGGATTTTCATTTGGATCGACAACTTTACTTCAGTTTTATAATCCAAGCGATACAACAGTTTTTCTATCTTCGTGAAATTGTTATATTTTGACATTTTAAATTCTACGGAGTTAATTCAAAAATCTAAACGAGAGCGAGGAGAAAACAAAATCGAAGAGAGATAAAAAATTTTTTTAAAAAGACAAAAAGATAAATCAGAAAACAAAAATGGTGAAAGCACCAGCAATTGGAATTGATTTGGGCACAACCTACTCGTGTGTAGGTGTGTTCCAACACGGCAAGGTAGAAATCATCGCTAATGACCAGGGCAACAGGACCACACCTAGCTATGTGGCATTTACCGATACAGAGAGATTGATTGGAGATGCTGCCAAAATCAAGCGGCTCTCAACCCAGAAAACACGCTGTTCGATGCTAAACGATTGATTGGTAGAAAGTTCGATGAGCCATCCGTACAAAGCGACATGAAACACTGGCCATTCAAGTGGTAAACAGTGACGGAAAGCCGAAACCTCAGGTCGACTATCGCGGAGAGAGAAAGACGTTCACTCCGGAAGAGATCAGTTCGATGGTATTGAGCAAGATGAAGGAGACCGCAGAGGACTACCTCGGTTGCCGTGTTACAGATGCAGTGGTCACAGTTCCTGCATACTTCAACGATTCACAGAGACAGGCAACAAAAGACGCGGCCGCCATAGCCGGTTTGAACGTGCTGAGAATTGTTAATGAACCAACGGCTGCAGCATTGGCCTATGGTCTCGATAAGAACCTTTCGGGTGAGAGAAACGTGCTCATCTTCGATTTGGGTGGAGGTACATTTGATGTGTCCATCTTAACTATAGACCAAGGCTCGCTGTTCGAGGTCAAATCAACGGCTGGCGACACACACTTGGGAGGAGAGGACTTTGATAACCGACTCGTTGAACATTTCGTCGAGAATTTAAGCGTAAAACAATAAAGAATTGAACAGCAGTCCACGTGCTCTACGCCGTTTGCGTACGGCGTGCGAACGTGCAAAACGGACACTGTCCAGTAGTAGCGAGGCGAGTCTGGAAATCGATTCTCTCTACAAGGATAGACTTCTACACGAAACTGAGCAGGGCACGTTTCGAAAGCTTTGCTCAGACCTATTCCGATCGACGTTGGAACGGTTGAGAAGGCGCTGCGAGATGCTAAACTAGACAAGGCCAGCATCGACGATATCGTTCTGGTTGGTGGATCAACACGCATTCCCAAGATCCAGAAAATGCTACAAGACTTTATGAACGGAAAGAGCGTCAACAAAACCATCAACCCTGACGAAGCTGTTGCCTATGGTGCCGCTGTACAGGCAGCCATTCTCAGCGGTGACAGCACAAACAACATTCGAGACGTCTTGCTGGTCGACGTGGCACCATTGTCTCTCGGAATCGAAACGGTCGGTTGTCTGATGGCCAACATTATCGATCGCAACTCTCGAATTCCTGCAAGGCGTCGAAAGTGTTTACACATATAACGATAATCAACCCGGTGTTAACATCCAGATATTTGAAGGAGAGAGGTCCATGACCAAAGACAATCACTGTTTTGGGACACGTCGATTTGTCAGGTTATCCCGCCCGCCCCCCAGAGTGTGCCACAAATCGAAGTCAGTTTCGATCTGGACGCCAACGGAATCCTCAGCGTATCGGCTGTTGAAAAAAGCACAGGCAAATCAAATAAGATCACCATCACAAATGACAAGGGACGCCTGAGCAAAGAAGAAATCGACAAAATGCTGGCCGATGCACAAAAATACCAACAAGCTGACAAGAACAGCGTGAAAGGGTCGACAGCAAAAAAATAAACTGGAAAATTATGTGTTTGCTGTTAAACAGGCTCTAGCAGACGCTGGCCAGGGAAAGTTGTCAGAAGACGACAACAAACTGCTTAACGACACATGTGATCAGTGTCTCCAGTGGATCGACCACAACAGTCTGGCCGACAAGGAAGAGTTCCAGCACAAATTCCAAGAAATAGAAAAAGTCTGTTCACCCGTTATGTCAAAGTTGCACACTGCTTCTTCGTCTACAAATAACAACACATCACAACAAGGACCCACCGTAGAAGAAATGGATTAATATATATAAACCTCAACCTTTTCTACAGACTCTTTAAACATTGTAAATATACAAATTAATTTATTGCTTTTTATTTATCGTTTCTGATGCCAGAAATATCAATCTGTGCAATTCTAAGAATATATCTGACTCTAAAAGAGAAACTTTTTTCTTTCCAATCAATGAATGTCTCATCTGCAAATATTTATTTATTGTAAATCATTGAACACGAAATTTCTGTGATAAAATCATTTACATTTTATAAAGAATAAATTTATATTTTCTTTAACATCCGAGTTTTCTTTCTTTTTGTCTTTTATTTCTCATTTTATCGTCCATTCAATTGATTGACATTTCAACCAATGGTCACAGGTTTTATGTCTTCAAAAATCAAACAGTAACCCCACCAGGAGTCGAACTTAGTTTTTACCAGACATAAAATCAGGACAAGTTGAAATGTCATAACAGTTGATTGAAACAACTTGAAAACGATTTTTATTTATTTGAAAAAACTACATTTTTCCGTTCTGTCGACGAGGTATAGAATAAACAGACTGTATCACTTGCAGAAAGGTAAGTTAACCCGAAAAAAAAAAACTGGCTGTTTTGAGTGTAACCTTATACTAGGGATACCCAAAAATGGGCCTAAAATGTGTTTTTGTGTCAAAATGACTTTAGCCCCCCCCCCCTAGAGAAATAATTTACCAAAAATCAGGGAATTATCGGATTTTAATGAAATTTTCAGTGTTTATTTATCAATGAATGATCTTTATAATGCATTACTTATTTTATTTCAAAACTTTCTCATTTTTTTCAGGTCACTTAATTTTGACCCCCCCCCTATGTTGGGGGCGTAATATTTTATTCGAGTTGGACATTTGCGATACTAATTACAGTATAAATATTGAGATAAAAGACCGAAGTTATGAATAGAAACAAAAAAAATTTCACGGTTTGTTGTTTTTATGAGAAAATAAGTACCGATTATTGAAAAAATTGCTGTTTTATGAGGGGGTACATTTTCAATCGAGCTTTTTTTTAAAAAAGTAGACTTTTTGCGGAAAAATAAGGTTTGCATTAAATAGATATTTATTTAGATAAAAAATATAACATTTTAAACTTAAAAAATGCTTATTATATTTTAAAACAATTAAATTCATTTTCAATATAATGCAGATAATATTTGCAAATTAATTTTATGGAAGCCACGAAGAATAAAAATATGAATTAACTCCCTTAGATAAATTGAAGATTTAAATTATTTCTAACTTTCAGAAATACTGCAATATCTAATAAAGGTAAACTTACTTCATTATAACTATTTTTAATTCAATTATTCATTTTTAATTCAAAATATTCAAATTCAAATCGATGTTTTCTCGCTTTTTATCTTTAAATTAACAATTTTTTTTCGTACTTCTAAAAATCTCGGCCTTTTCTTTTTTTAAAACCAATTAGATTAAAATTAATTAATTCTATCATTTAAGATCAAACTTTTGTCGAAGTCAAGAAGTAGTATCTAAATAAACATCAGTAAAAAAACCAAAAAAACAAGAATAATATTACAAACATATATTAGTTATTACTATAAAAAAAAAAAACGGATTTTACGTCACTCAAACAAGACAAAAAATATTATGACACTTACGCGACACCATAAAATAACGAACGTAAACGAACAATTTCCATTTCAAACAAAACTAATATATATTTTTTTACATGCAAAACGGATTTTACTTGGTTAAAAGTTAAAACGTGTGAGTAAAATTTCAGTAATATTTAATAAATATGTATTTAAAGTAACGCCTTACTTATTTCTACAAAGAAATGTTTATAAGTATTTTAAAACTATTTTTAAACCATTATTGAACACGATGAATTAGGGACTAGCAAACTGAGCCTAAAATGCGTTTTTGACAAAATGACTTTAGACAGAAACTAATTTACCAAAGATCAGGAAATTATCGGATTTTAATGAAATTTTCAGTGTTTATGTATCAAAGAATGATCTTTATAATGCATTATTTATTTTATTTAAAAACTTTCTCATTTTTTTCCAGGTTGCTTAATTTTGACCTCCCTTATGCTGGGGGCGTAAAATTGTTTCGAGTTGGTCCTTGACTGATACTATTTGCAGTATGAATAAAGAGATAAAAGACCGAAGTTATGAATAGAAACAAAAAAAAAAGTTTTACGGTTGCTGTTCTATGAGAAAATAAGTACCGATTATCGAAAAATAAAATGTAAAAAAAAAATGTAAAAATAATTTTTTAGGAGATTTCTTTTTTACTCATTTCCATAATTATTTAATTGGCTATTATCTTATTAAAAAAAATTATACATCGATGTTTTTTCTGCTTAAAAAGGGGGGGGGGGCTAAATTTTTAATAGTTTTTTCTTAATAATAATTAACACAACTCCTACCCCAGCAATGGTTAGCGGAATGAGAACAGGATTCCCCCCGTGGACTGAATAAAGGGTTAGGTCCAAAGTTCTGTGATGGCTCCCAATTACGACAAGAAGGTTCCTGACTACGACAAGAAAGTTCCGAGTTCGAAAAGAAGGTTCCCGAGTCCAACCAGGTATTTCTTGTCGGACTCTTCTTTTCGAACTCCTGGGGTAAGAGTTGTGTTAATTATTTTTCTATGTTGCTGCTGCTGCTCAGGATTGATGGAATCCAGAGATAACTGTCACTCAGAACTGTCTTAACCTAACTACCTTATCCACTATCCTGCATATCGGCCGAAACGTTGTACAGATAACAATGAAGATGAGTTACTGCCGCCACTTAGGATTGAACCTGGAATCCAAAGATAACTGTCTGACAAGAAATACCTGAAGAAGGCCGGAGTGCATATCGGCTGAAACATTGTACAGATAACAATAAAGATGAGGACAATAGTCTGAATAACGCAAAGAATACTAATCATCAAGCCTCATCTCAAACATTCAGAGAAATTATATATTGGCTTAAAAGACTTTAATGTTCTAAGTATTTGGTATTTATCGGTTTAATCTTTGAATCTTCTTTAATTGTTAATTATGTTGCGTTGTGAAGAATCTTCTGTTATGAAAGTTTCTATGTTTATTTAACAGAAATAATTGGGGAGAAATAATAGTTCTGTCGTAAAGGAAAGGAGACAAGGCAATTATAATGTATATAATTGTGTTAATAATTTATTGGTGCAATATGTGAAATGTAAGTTAAGTGTACTAAGTGTTTGTGTAAGAGTTCGTAAAGAATAATTTTGTGTAATAATATCATTAAATAGAATTCTAAGAAGAATTATTTTGGGTAATAATATCATTAGATAAAATTTAAAGAATTATTTTGGGTAATAATGTCATTAGATAAAATTCTAAGAAGAATCATTTTGGGTAATAATGTCATTAGATAAAATTCTAAGAAGAATCATTTTGGGTAATAATATCATTGGATAAAATTCTAAGAAGAATCATTTTGGGTAATAATATCATTGGATAAAATTTTAAGAAGAATTGTTTTGGGGTAATAATGTCATTAGATAAAATTCTAAGAAGAATCATTTTGGGTAATAATATCATTAGATAAAATTTTCAGAAGAATCATTTTGGGTAATAATATCATTAGATAAAATTTTAAGAAGAATTGTTTTGAGTAATAATGTCATTAGATACAATTCTAAGAAGAATCATTTTGGGTAATAATATCATTAGATACAATTCTAAGAAGAATCATTTTGTGTAATAATATCATTAGATAAAATTCTAAGAACAATCATTTTGGGTAATAATATATTAGATAAAATTCTAAGAACAATCATTTTGTGTAATAATATCATTAGATAAAATTTTAAGAAGAATCATTTTGGGTAATAATATCATTGGATAAAATTTTAAGAAGAATTGTTTTGGGGTAATAATGTCATTAGATAAATTCTAAGAAGAATCATTTTGGGGTAATAATATCATTAGATAAAATTCTAAGAAGAATCATTTTGGGTAATAATATCATTAGATAAAATTTGAAGAAGAATCATTTTGGGTAATAATATCATTAGATAAAATTCTAAGAAGAATCATTTTGGTAATAATATCATTAGATAAATTTTAAGAAGAATCATTTTGGGTAATAATATCATTAGATAAATTTGAAGAAGAATTGTTTTGGGTAATAATATCATTAGATAAAATTTGAATCATTTTGGGTAATAATATCATTAGATAAAATTTGAAGAAGAATCATTTTGGGTAATAATATCATTAGATAAAATTCTAAGAAGAATCATTTTGGTAATAATATCATTAGATACAATTTTAAGAAGAATCATTTTGGGTAATAATATCATTAGATAAAATTTTAAGAAGAATTGTTTTGGGTAATAATATCATTAGATAAAATTCTAAGAAGAATCATTTTGGGTAATAATATCATTAGATAAAATTCTAAGAAGAATCATTTGTGTAATAATATCATCAGATAAAATTCTAAGAAGAATTATTTTGGTAATAATATCATTAGATAAAATTTTAAGAAGAATTGTTTTGGGTAATAATATCATTAGATACAATTCTAAGAAGAATCATTTTGGGTAATAATTCATTAGATAATTCTAAGAAGAATCATTTTGGGTAATAATATCATTAGATAAAATTCTAAGAAGAATCATTTTGGGTAATAATATCATTAGATAAAATTTGAAGAAGAATTGTTTTGGGTAATAATATCATTAGATAAAATTTTAAGAAGAATTGTTTTGGGTAATAATTCATTAGATAAAATTTTAAGAAGAATTGTTTTGGAAAAGATAAAATTTTAAGAAGAATAATATCATTAGATAAAATTCTAAGAAGAATCATTTTGTGTAATAATATCATTAGATAAAATTCTAAGAAGAATATTTTGGGTAATAAATCATTAGATAAAATTCTAAGAACAATCATTTTGTGTAATAATATCATTAGATAAAATTCTAAGAAGAATCATTTTGGGTAATAATATCATTGGATAAAATTTTAAGAAGAATTGTTTTGGGGTAATAATGTCATTAGATAAAATTCTAAGAAGAATCATTTTGGGTAATAATATGAAGAATCATTTTGGGTAATAATATCATTAGATAAAATTCTAAGAAGAATCATTTTGGGTATAATATAATTAGATAAAATTTGAAGAGAATAATAATATCATTAGATAAAATTTTAAGAAGAATTGTTTTTGGGTAATAATATCATTAGATAAAATTTGAAGAAGAATTGTTTTGGGTAATAATGTCATTAGATAAATTTGAAGAAGAATCATTTTGTGTAATAATATCATCAGATAAAATTCTAAGAAGAATCATTTTGGGGTAATAATATCATTAGATAAAATTCTAAGAAGAATATTTTGGTAATAATATCATTAGATAAAATTTTAAGAAGAATTGTTTTGGGTAATAATAGCATCAGATAAAATTCTAAGAAGAATTATTTTGGTAATAATATCATTAGATAAATTTAAGAAGAATTGTTTTGGGTAATAATATCATTAAATAAAATTCTAAGAAGAATCATTTTGGGTAATAATATCATTAGATAAAATTCTAAGAAGAATCATTTTGGGTAATAATACCATTAGATAAAATTCTAAGAAGAATCATTTTGGGTAATAATATCATTAGATAAAATTCTAAGAAGAATCATTTTGGGTAATAATGTCATTAGATAAAATTCTAAGAAGAATCATTTTGGGTAATAATATCATTAGATAAAATTCTAAGAAAATCATTTTGGGTAATAATCATTAGATAAAATTCTAAGAAGAATCATTTTGGGTAATAATATCATTAGATAAAATTTGAAGAAGAATTGTTTTGGTAATAATATCATTAGATAAATTTGAAGAAGAATTGTTTTGGGTAATAATATCATTAGATAATTTGAAGAAGAATTGTTTGGGTAATAATATCATCAGATAAAATTCTAAGAAGAATCATTTTTGGTAATAATATTAGATAAAATGATTCATTTTGGGTAATAATATCATTAGATAAAATTCTAAGAAGAATCATTTTGGGTAATAATATCATTAGATAAAATTTGAAGAAGAATTGTTTTGGGTAATAATGTCATTAGATATAGTTTTAAGAAGAATTGTTTTATGTAATGATATCATTAGATATAATTTTAAGAAGTATTTTAAGAAGAATCATTTTGGTAATAATATTTTCTTTTGTGAGTTAAGAGTACAAATTGTATTTTCAGGGAAAAGTGTTCAAAGTGTTGTGTGAGAGTTTGTAAAGTTGCCAGAGATGTTCACTCGGCGGGAAATATCTCACAAGAGACAACCAAGACTTATATTTTATGTGATCACATTTTTTTTATTCAGATCCAGACTTTCTCAACCACGGTGGAGTCGAAATGGAGACGATGCTTACATCAAGGCATAGGTTGCTTAACTGACTGACTAAGCTCTGGGCCTTTGTTCCCACAGTGAACCAGAGAGAAGGTTACTTAAAGGTTATTACCTATCAATCATCTAACCCTATGGATTCTGAATTTCAACGACTTTAACAGAAATATTTGGGAGAAATAATAGTTCACTCGGCGGGAAATATCTCACAAGTTATATTTTATGTGATCACATTTTTTTTATTTCAGGAGGTGGAGTCGAAATGGAGACAATGCTTACATCAAGGTGTAGCTCGCTTAACTGACTAAGCTCTGAGCCTTCGTTCCCACAGTGAACCGGAGAGAAGGTTACTTAAAGGTTATTACCTATCAATCATCTAACCCTATGGATTCTGAATTTCAACGACTTTAACAGAAATATTTGGGAGAAATAGTAGTTCTGTCGTAAAGGAAAGGAGACAGGGCAATTATAATCTTATTATAATGGAGATTGTGTGTTTGTCTGTCTGTAACCGAAACTAAATCACTATTCAAGTCACGATTCCCTTAGTTATTGACTTTGGAATTTGCGCCTCTGAAAAAAAAAAAAAAAAAAAAAATTTAAATTAAAAAAAAAAAAAAAAAAAAAAAAATTATATATATCTTATTATAATGGAGATTGTGTGTTTGTCTGTCTGTAACCGAAACTAAATCACTATTCGACGTCACATTTACCATGAATTTATTTTTATTTAAACCTCAATTATTTATAAAATTGTTATACCTTATTAATACTGTTGACCATATCTACGTACTAATAACATGTAATTGTATTTATATATACAACAAAACAGCGGTTTACAGTGTGAACGAGAAGGCTAATTTGCATATTGATATTTAAAATTTGATTTTAATAAATATATGCTTAGTATTATTAATTTCTAATTGTTTGGTTTTATATTAATGAATATGAACAAAAATGTCGGGGATAAATCTTAAAAGAAATCCATTAACAATAAGAAATAACTGTAATATTATTCTTTACTTCCTATTTTAACTAAATAGTTAAATTAGGAAAATTTACCAATGAAAGATGGGAGTAAGGGAAAATGATGGAAGAGTTAGTTTCAAAGTTGTTCTATTTTTCAATCATACCCCCTCTGTTCCAAATCTTTTTATCTGAATTCTTATTCAGTTTCATTAGCCTTTCTAATTTAACATGATATTTTATTATATTAAAACTTAAATACTTGCACCCGGAGAGTGCATATATTTGCTAGTATATATAATTGGGTTTACAATTTATTGGTGCAATATAAGAAGTGTTCACAAAGTGTATGTTCAAAGTTGTGCGCGAAAGAGTTCATAAAAATTGCCAAACACGTTCGCTCGGCGGGAAATATTATAGATGTACGAGACAATGTTATGTTGTATTTCTTCTTTGTTGAAATTATTAAAAGAAAATACAATGTTGATTTAATAATGTTTTATTTTTTTGGTTTGAGAAAATCAGGCTTTTACATCAAGTTGTAACTAAGCTTGGTTGTAACCTCTTAAACTGTGGATCCAGGAGCTGAGGCTGAGTGAGGTTCACCGTTGATTCTCGTGGAAAGCTGGTCTGTCCCTTATAGCGTCTAGTCGTCAACTGCCTTCTCCCACGTGTCTCTTTCGGTGACTCCTTACAATTACTACTATCTACCTCCTACTCCTACCTCTCATCTTCCCATTTAAAGGAAACGGTTCCTTATTTTACTGCCCAATTTTGAATTCTTGGCGCCAGTGTGTCTACATTTTTCTATTTTTAGAACACTAGCCAATCGCCATTTTATCAAAATAACAGTTACTTAACTCTGTAGAATCAATGTTTCTATAATTGTTTCTGGTTGTGCCAGTAGTCTGTTGAGTTTGTCAGGTCTTATTCCTGTTGGAGCCTAGACTAAAAGATTACCTTATTTTAGCCACTGCTAATGTGTTCTCTGTCTGTTGAGTTCCCCGTGTTGACTCTCACGGGTGGTTGACTGTTCGTTTCAGACTGCTGCCTCGTCCGTAGAATTTGTCTGGTCTTATCCCTGTGGGTGCCTAGACTGGTGCTGAAGCTGACCTTAATTCGTCCTACTGCTAAAACTGTTCTGAGGATTTAGGGCTCTCTATCCCCTAGTGTCTGGACTTCCAGGAACTGATTAAGGGGCAGATAACCCAAATTTTCGATATATTAAATGCTTCTACATATCAAGTTAGCTCAGTTAGAGCGTTCAAGTGTTATGAGTAGCATCTGTGCGGTAGTAAGGAGCTGATGGTAGGTGTGGCACCTCAGATGCTAAAAACAATCTCCTTGGTCTACTCCCTCGCTGACTGGCTGGCATCGGCATTAGGTTGAGATGCATCACAGGTGGGGATTATGTTTAGAATGAATTTCAACTACATTAATACATTGGCTTTAAACATTTTGATATTGTAAAATGCCGAATTAAAATCTTTTTGAACTATATTCAATTGTTTACAAATCATTTTTTATTAAATCGAAATAATTGAAACCATAAAATTGTGAACGTATATAATTGTGTACAAATTAGTTGTATTCGATTGGAACTAGTGATAGTGGATAAGGTAGTTAGGTTAAGACAGTTCTAAGTGATAGTTATCTCTGAATTCCAGGTTCAATCCCGAGCGGCGGCAGTAACATAGAAAAATAATTAACACAACTCCTACCCCAGCTATGGTTAGCGGAATGAGAATAGGATATCCCCAGTGGACTGAATACAAGAAGGTTCCCGACTACGACAAGAAAGTTACCGAATCCGACCGACAAGAAATACCTGAAGAAGGCCAGAGGGCATATCGGCCGAAACGTTGTACAGATAACAATGAAGATGAGGACAATAGTCCGAATAACGCAGATAATAAGAGTCTCTCTGTTATGAAATCTATGTTTATTGGATACTTCAGCAAAATCTTGTAAATTTCCTCGGAGTTTGCGCTTCATCAGCAGTTTGGCTGAAGATGCTCCTGTTATTATGGGCTAGCCAGTGGAGTGGTAGGAGGTAGCTGGGAGTAGTAGTGTGACTTAAGCAGTAGAGTTTGAGAGACAGCATGTCTCATCTTCGTATAGTTGTCAGGGTGGACTAAAGTCGGTATCAGCCAACCAGTGAGGGAGTCTATCCCATTTTCACTAGCACTAGACCAAGGAGATTGTTTTTCGCGTCTGCAGTGGAGCGTCACACCTATCAACACACACACGCATGCATACATATACATGACTCTTATCTTCATTTTTTTCTACTATATCACTATAAATATAATAATAATGGCTGTCAACTCGTGTTTGATGACAGCTATTATTATTATATTTATAGTGATGTAGTAGAAAAAATAAAATAAAAAATAAACACATATTCATTGTGTTACACAAATATGTTCTATTTTACCTTATTTTATTTTAGTTTGCATCTACACAAAGAGAGAGAGAGAGAGAGAGAGAGAGAGAGAGACACACACACAGAGACACAGAGAGAGAGACAGAGAGAGAGAGAGAAAGAGAGACACAGAGAGAGAGAGAGAGAGAGAGAGACACAGAGAAGAGAGAGACACACACACACACACAGAGACACAGAGAGAGAGAGAGAGACACACACAGAGACAACACAGAGAGAGAGAGAGAGAGAGAGAGAGACACACACCACACACACACACACAGAGAGAGACAGACAGAGACAGAGAGAGAAAGAGAGACACACACACACAGAGACAGAGAGAGAAAGCGAGAGAGAGACACACACACACAGACAAAGAGATAGAGAAAGAGAGAGAGACACACACACACACACACTTTATAATACTGATTAGATTATCTGCTTTGAAATTATTTCTCATAGAAATAAAACTTGAGATTTCTGTCTGTTTTTCTGAATCTGAAAATTTTGGCCAATACCGTTTCTAAAATATTTCCTGAAAATCAATTTCTTTTAACAGACATGTTTTTACCAAAAACTTATATGTGAACTTTTAGGTGAATCCACACAAGGAGTTTACAAAGTTTAATCAATTTTTTTTCTTTTATTGTTAAAAAATATTTACAAATATTTCCATTTATGGAAAGACTCCTGGAAACTGTGGAGGTTGACTGAATCTTGGAGGAGGAGGTGGAGGTAGAGGATTCCTCATGAAGCCGTGTGGTCCTTGGGGTCCATGAGGTGGCCTCCGAGCTCCTTGAAACCATGGATGACTTGGAGGGGGTGGGACAAAGGAATTACCACTTGGAGAATAATTAGGGCCTCCCCCAAGATAAAGACCCATATTTGACTGATTTTGATGTGAACTCCAAGGGGATCTGAAAGGGGACATATCTGTAGGCGGATAAGTCCATGGATGGTTTGGGGGCCACATCATGGAGTTTGGATTGTTATAATTTGGAAAAGTAGGATCATGTGGATGTGGGGTGGGGGTGCGGCGGTGGAGGGGGTGGTGTATGTGGTGGGGTGGCCAGCTTGAGTAGTTACAATGTTCGTTACCAGGGGGCCATTTGTTGCTAAATGCAAACATGGATTTCTGTGATGCATCATTTGTGCCTGAAAGGCTCTTGGAATTTGTGCCTCTGCTTTGATCTGGAAAAAAAAAAAAAAAAAAAAAAAAAAAAAAAAAAAATTATATATATCTTATTATAATGGAGATTGTGTGTTTGTCTGTCTGTAACCGAAACTAAATCACTATTAGACGTCACATTCAACATGAATTTATTTTTATTTAAACCTCAATTATTGATAAAATTGTTATATCTTATTAATACTGTTGGATTAATCTACATACCAATAACATGCAAGTATATTTATATATTCAACAAAATAGCGGTTTATAGTGTGAACGAGAAGGCTAATTTGCATATTGATATTAAGAATTTGATTTTAATAAATATATGCTTAGTATTATTGATTTCTAATTGTTTGGTTTTCTCTTAACGAATCTGAGCAAAAATCACGGGGATAAATCTTAAAAGAAATCCATAAACAAGACGAAAGAACTGTAATTTTATTAAATACTTCATAATCTAACTAAATAGATGAATTAGGAAAAATGAAAGATGGGGAGTGATGGAAAATGATGGAAGAGTTAGATTTAACGCTGTTCTATGTTTCGATTATACCCCCTCAGTTTATCATTTTCTAAATAGTTTCTAATTTGATACAATATTTTATTACATCAAAACCTAAATACTTGCACCCGAAGGGTGCATATATTTGCTAGTATATATATTATTATTATGCTAAAGCTGAGTTAATCAACTTTTGCTTCCTAAAGGCTTTTTTACTGTTTAGTTTAATGACACAAAAATTATACTAAATTATCCCTTACTTTTAGGATTGAATTATGTTTGGAAAAAAATTCTGTTTTAATTGGTTCTAATTAGTCGGAATTTGCAGTTAAGTCAAAAACCGACCAATCTCTTACTTTACTCTCTGTCTATCGCTTTCTTTCCCTCTATGTATCTCTTGACTACCACCTCGTTATATAATGTTAGATTCTCTGGAGAGTAGAGAGAGAGCCAGGAGAATTTGAAATGTATTTCTATGTTAAATTTCACAACCAGCAACCTGTAGCTTAAATGAGATCAAACATTCCATTTTTTAGAAAGCTTACAAAATGATTTTAAGGTTTCAAGCGGCTGTATTAAAATTTTTTAAAATTTATTCGCTTTGTTAACTCCCTTTTCGTTAATCTCAATTATCTACCCAGAGCTGAATGGGTGACCCAATGGGTCACGTTTTGTCTAGTATATATATATATATATATATATATATATATACTATAAAATGAATTTTATCGATATCACTTTTAATCGATATCACTTACACGTGTTTTGGTCTGTTTATCAAAATGTATACGGATTTACGTTATTATTATTATTATTAAAATAATCAGATGGAGTTGAAATGATGATAATAATAATAATAAAAAAAATAAATGTATAAAATATTCCGTACACAGAGAGATTTTTTACAACCTTCATCAGAGTGATTTTTTTTTGTGTACGGAATATTTTATACATTTTTCCTATTATTATTATTATCATCATTTCAACTCCATCTGATTATTTTAATAATAATAATAATAATAACGTAAATCCATATACATTTTGATAAACAGACCAAAACACATGTGTAAGTGATATCGATAAAATTCATTTTTATCTATCTACATTTCTTTTCTTTACTCATTTTTTCCTCATATTGTCGGATTCATTTTCCATTCTTATATATATATATATATATAAAATTCAAATAAAACTATATACATATTACATGGTTGTTTGGTTGGATTTTATGGCATTTCAACCCATGTTGGGTTATCTTATAATATAGACATTTTGTTTGGTTCATTCTTGACGGGTATTCAAAAATTCTTTTTAAACTAAAAAAAAAAAAAAAAAAACTAGGCCACTCCGAAGACTTTACAACTATAAACATGGTATTTAGAATAAATCAAAAGCCTGTATAAATTTCTTTTGGGACACACTATGTCTAGCTACTTGACAAATGCAATGCAAATGATTTTTTACTATGAAAAAGAACTGCAATAATTTTTACTATAAAAATGCACAGCAAATATTTTTTACAATGAAATACGTTAGAAATGATTTTTGCTATAAAAATGCATTGGACAATGATTTTTACTATGAAAATGCATTAGAAATGATTTTTACTATGAAAATGCATTAGAAATGATTTTTACTATGAAAATGCATTGAAATGATTTTTACTATGAAAATGCATTGGAAATGATTTTTACTATGAAAATGCATTGAAATGATTTTTTACTATGAAAATGCATTAGAAATGATTTTTTAGAAATGATTTTTGCTATAAAAATGCATTAGAAATGACTTTTACTATGAAATTGGAAATGATTGAAGAGAATGAGAGAAAAATGACACACACACAAAAAAAAAACTTAAAAAAAGCATAAATAAAAAAGACTTACCTTTCTTTCTCCACTTTTTACTATTGCCAGGAACACTGTGAAAATAAGAGAATAAAAATATTTTTCAGATGAATAAGAAATTCCACATTATACAGGTTTGGTTTGTTTTACGGCATATCAACCTTGGTGGGTCATTTAATGCCGACAAAGTTGTGAAATAAATTCATTCTTAATGCATAATACAATTTTGTTTATAAACTCATGTTTTTCTATTCAAACCATAGATGGGACCCTAAAATGTACTACCACTCCGGGTCAGAGTGGACCAGGGAGCAATGGTGATGAAGGGGTGCTCCACATTCCCCAAACCTCCAAACTGGAACTTCACCATCAGTTAGAGTTTAACGTCATACCCAGGACATGAAGGCCCCTAGTCACCACCCATATGATAAAAAAGGGTTGGGGCTTGCTATAAGGGCAATAGTGTTGGGACAATCATATAGGTGCTAGGGCTTGATATGGCCTGCAGATTGTGTGGAGGGGGCCTCTCCGACCGCCTGTCTAGCCCAAGTAAGGGCTAAAGTGGCGTGTTGTATGTCATGGATTGCTCAGTTACCAGAATTCCATCCTTAAGCATTATTGGTCGCCACCAATGGCCAACAGGTGGCCCAATTGGTTTGGGGTCTTACCCTTATGCAGAGGTGTAGTGGGTATATTCTAATCCCCCAGCTGATAGGGCGGTTGCTAGATTGTCACGGCCAAAATAAATATTGTTGATAAAGAGTTGCACGAATTTGTTTTCAGTCCTGGTTACCACATAAGATAATTGTAAGAACGTTTTTCACACACACAAAAAAAATAAACGAGTCCACATATATAAGAATGAAGGGACCATATGACCTTTAGGCACCCCTTTTTGATCTCGATTAGGAAAGGACATGTTTTTCATTTACACCATCAATATCCGATTGTTTTAACAGCTGATTTTTAGATTTTTTTTTTTAAATTATAGAACTAACCCCTAACAAACAACCGGATATTGACGGTGTAAATGAAAAAAACATGTCCTTTCTTAATCGAGATCAAAAAGGGGTGCCTAAAGGTGGTCCGAATGAAGACCCGTAAGGTCACACCTTGAAAACATTGCATGCTAGTGTAATCGGTAAAAAGAAAAAAATACTCCATTCATGCATTTGGTGATTCCATTCCTTAAGTCATGATTGGCTGCTTAGTTTCTGTGGTGTCATGGTGCTTGATAAATAACCTGGCATTCTGCAGTAGGCTTGCAACAAGCATCACAGCCAAAATAAATATTGATGACAAAGAGTTGTGCGAGTTTGTTTTCAGTCCTGGTTACCACGTAAGATAATTGTAGGGACGTTTTTCAAACAAAAAAAAACGAGCCCATATATATAAGAATGAAGACCGACAAGGTCACACCTTGAAAACATTGCATGCCAGTGTAATCTGTAAAAAGAAAAAATAACTTCAAGATCTGAAGACTTACCTGGATGATCCAAATCTGTTCTGTTGAGATTTACCATTTTTGTCATTGGAATCATCATTGGTAGAATCATCATTAGCAGAATTTTTACACCTGTTCTTTTTCTTCATTTGGCGTTCTTGTTCATCATCAGAAAAATCAACAAACTGTGGAAAATACACAAAGAAAAAAATTGTTTGGTTTGTTTTGTTTTACGGCATATCAACCTCAGTGGGTCATTTAATGCTGATAAAATTTTGAAATAAATCAATTCTTAATGGATAATACAATTTTTTTTATAAATACATTTTTCTATTAACCCATAGATGGGACCCTAACAGGTACTACCACTCCGGGTCAGAGTGGACCAGGGAGCAATGGTAATGAAGGGGTGCTGCACATTCCCCAAACCTCCAAAACTGGAACCTCACCATCAGATAGAGTTCAATATGTAAAAAGTATAATAATCTTGACTAGCGTCCTGCTAGTCAAGATTATTATACTTTTTACATTTGTGGATTTATCATAGTATGATAATTTAATTATTACAACATTTGATATGTTTACTTAAGAGCTATTGCTAAATAGTTCAATATGTAAAAAGTATAATAATCTTGACTAGCAGGACCTGTGGATTTATCATAGTATGATAATTTAATTATTACAACATTTGATATGTTTACTTAAGAGCTATTGCTAAATAGTTCAATATGTAAAAAGTATAATAATCTTGACTAGCAGGACCTGTGGATTTATCATAGTATGATAATTTAATTATTACAACATTTGATATGTTTACTTAAGAGCTATTGCTAATAGTTTAATATGTAAAAAGTATAATAATCTGACTAGCAGGACCTGTGGATATACCACAGTATGATAATTTAATTATTAAAACATTTGATATGTTTACTTAAGAGACATTGCTAAATAGTTCAATATGTAAAAAAGTATAAAAATCTTGACTAGCAGGACCTGTGGATTTATCACAGTATGACGATTTAATTATTACAATATTTGATATGTTTACTTAAAAGCTATTGCTAAATAGTTCAATATGTAAAAAGTATAATAATCTTGACTAGCAAGACCTGTGGATATACCACAGTATGATAATCTAATTATTAAAACATTTGATATGTTTACTTAAGAGACATTGCTAAATAGTTCAGTATGTAAAAAGTATAATAATCTTATATTATGGATATACCACAGTATGATAATTTAGTTATTACAACATTTGATATGTTTACTTAAGAGCTATTACATATTGTTCAATATGTAAAAAGTATAATATTCTTATATTATGGATATACAACAGTATAATAAATTAAATAATTACAATGTGTGATATTTTTAAGAGCTATTACTAAATAATTCAATATGTAAAAAGTATGATAATCTTGAATAGCAGGACCTGAGGATATACCACAACATGATAATTTAGTTATTACAACGTTTGGGATGTTTACTTAAGAGTTATTGCTAAATAGTTCAATATGTAAAAAAGTATAATAATCTTGACTAGAAGGACCTGTGGAACTAGAAACTGTAAGATTCCAGGTTCGACATCAGCCCTTGCCAATTCAGCATATGAGTAGCACAGGGAGCTGATGATAGGTGTAGTGTTCAACCTAAGATGCCAAAACAATCTCCTTGGTTTAGGATAGACTCATAGTCTGGCGGAAACAGATTTTAGGCCACCCCCGATGACAACTTTTACAGCACATAATTCTTACATTCTATTTTATTATGTTTTATACAATACAGTGCAATTTTTCTGATTCAAAAATCATAATAAAAAAAAATAAAAAAAGGTTTTGGGGCACTGGAATAAATTAATGGCATTTCAATTTATTTTAATGGGGAAAATTGATTTGATATATAAAGAAGTTAAGTTACGAGCAGGAAGTATTAAACTCATAAGGTAGCACAGTCTTTATTAAAAAGAAAAGAAGTATGGAAGCGCATGGTGTAATGGTTAAAGGCATGGGAAATGGACTTGTCGCCCCGAGTTCAAATCCTGGGCGTGGTAATTGCATTTCACTTAGTGCTAATACCCTTGGGAAAGGTATGAATCCTACTCTCCCTCCAGCTATGGATAAATAGACAGACTGAGCTCTTTAACCTTGGTTAGGCAACCAGTCTAGGAGAAAGAAAACTGAATTCAAACCTGTTGAACTCCGCTTAAAAAATTGACCTTGTGTCACATCCTGCTCGTATGGAAGGGTTGGTAAAATATATATTAAAAAGGAAAGTAAAACTTACTTTTTCTGGTGGCTCTATATCATGTTCCCAGGATGCATCAGATCCCTTCAAACTGAATTAAAAAAATAAATAAATAAATGCAGATGTATGGAAAAAATTAAATAAATAAAAATTGTAAGTTTTCTTCCATGAAATAAAGGAAAAAAAAAAAAAAGGTAGAATTTGCTCAAAGTTGTCAAAATTAGGGTGACCCAGAAAAAACAGAACCCAAATTATTTATTTATTTTCCCATTAAACTAACCTTAATACATAGTCTTATAATGGCTGAAAAATGGCATTTTGGGCAAACCTTTGACGCCCCATATCTCCCCCATTACTCAAGCGCCATCAACCATCTTTTACTATGTGATACTCCTCATCGAACTCTATCAGAAAATCATATTAGTTTGGCACTTTATTTATTTTCCCATTAAACTAACCCTAAACCCTAACCCCTCCTAGTTAAAATTAACAGTTTTATTACAAAATGTGTGGGTTCTGTTTTTTCTGGGTCACCCTAATTTTGACACCTTTGTGCAAATTCAGCAAAAAAAAAAGAAAAAAAAAAGTAGGCATTTTGACAGCATGGACAATCTATTTTTCCAAATAGATCCCAAGAGGATATTAAACTTTTTGAAAAGAACCGACCTCTTATCAAGGATGTAAGTTCACAGACCTACAAAAATCACCCACTCACTCTCTTGATGTTAAAATTCTCAACAGAAAACTTGATTACAGCAAATAAACCCCTATACATTTTTGAAAACCTAATTACCAATAGAAGTATTTAGCATAAATTAACCCAAGGGGTTGACATGCCGTAAAACCAAACCAAGGCTTGAAAAAAAATAAATATGAGTAGAAATTATCTATCATGTGGAGCAGTTAGTATGATTAAATGGGTTCAAATCCAATAGAATCAATGATTTAAAAATTTAAAAAAATTATTTTTTAGATCTCATAAAAATATCTGGCATTTCTCTGAATGTTTGAGATGAGGCTTGAAGATTAGTATTATCTGCGTTATTCGGACTATTGTCCCCATCTTCATTGTTATTTGTACAATGTTTCCGCCGATATGCCCTCCAGCCTTCTTCAGGTATTTCTTGTCGGACATAATTAAGAAGGTGTTTACTCTCAGGCATTTCTTTCAACTCAGTTTTATTCTTCCTTCATAGTATTTTGTTGCTTTCGGCAACCCCCGAATTTCCTTGTAGCTGAACGATTATTGCTCTTCTCAGCAAAATTAATGACTTCAAGTTTATATGCTGCATCGTATGCGATTCTTGTCGTTATCCTACTACTACTGCCTGCCATACAGAACAGCAATCGTAGTTTTTTGGGTTTTTTTTAAATTGTTCAGCTGCAAGGAAATTCAGGGTTTAGTAAATAATACTAAATATCTGGCAGTTTAAAAATTTTTTTTCAGATCTCATAAAAATATCTGGCAGTTTAAAAATTTTTTTTTTTAGATCTCATAAAAATATCTGGCAGTTTAAAATTTTTTTTTTAGATCTCATAAAAATATCTGGCAGTTTAAAATTTTTTTTTAGATCTCGTAAAAATATCTGGCAGTTTAAAAAATTTTTTTTGTGCATTTCAGATTTACGCAGTTGTCCTTACTCATCGATAAAAAAAAAAAAACTCTGGGTGGGACTGGTTGAATTAAAATAAAATGAAAATTGGTGCATTTTGAATTTTGTCGTGCTGCCCTCCTGTGCTAAAAAATGCAAGGCAGTGCCTGCTGAAAATGTGAACTGTGTTATGACCCACTTAGCAGTTTAAAGGCGTTTTTACTGACAAGTTCATGCGATAGGAAAGCGATATTGCCCCCACCAAGTTTTTATCGACAAGTAATTGTAAATATTTTACCCCGCTCTTAAAAATGCATTTTTTTAGCAGTTTGGAGGCATTTTTATCAACAAATATATATATTTTTTAGTGGTTTGAAGGCGATAAAATGAACAAGTTAATGCAATAAGGTAATATTTTACAGCCCGCTCCCCGTTTTTATTGACAAGTAAATATAAATATTTTACTCCCACCTCCTTTTAAAATAACTTTTTTCCACGGTATTTTCATTTTATTTTAATTCAAAACAACTGTCATGTCTTTTAAAATAAATTTATTTAACTAGAAATGGTAAAGTGTGCTTCTCCGACCGCTCGTCTAGCCCAAGATAGGGCCAAAGTGGAGTATTGCAAGTCATGAACTGCTTATCCACCTGGGCTCTATTCTTAAGCATCACGGGTCGCCACCCACGGCCAACAGGTGGCTCCATTGGGGGAGTCTTACCCCTCTGCAGAGGTGCATTCTAATGCCCCAGCCGACAGGGTGGCCGGACTATTCTCCTCTTCTTTATTGTTATCTGTACAATTTTTCGGCCGATGTGCCCTCCGACCTTCTTCAGGTCAAAAATTCAGAGAAATAGTAATAAATAAACTATACTTACTTTTTGAGGTCATTCACAAAAACATAGTTTGTGAATTCTCTTTCTTCAGGGGCGCAATATATCACTGTGTCAAGAGGAATCATGGTGTAGTTCTTATCAAGATGTACGGTATAAAAAGGTTCTCGCACTGGGCCAAAAATATCATGCACCTGTTGAGAAGAAATCAGAAATAGTAAAGAGTGTTTGTGCAGTGTTACAATTTTCATACATTTCCTTGGAATAACATCCATCGCAGACAATGGCCATAGGGCAGCTAATCAACAGTTGAGACAATAGAGTCTGGATATGATAAAAATCTGATACAATCACGGATGATGCAATATTTTTCTAAACCAAACAAATTTCATCCTACACCCGAAAATACAAAAAAAACACATCACAGACAATGGCCACAAGGCAACTAATTAATCAAGACAATAGAGCCTGGGTGTGATAAAAATCTGATACAATCACGGATGATGCAATATTTTTCCAAACCAAACAAATTTCATCCTACACCCGAAAATACAAAAAAAAACACCAGATAATCAGGATTTACATTTTTGCATTTCATCGTGGACAATTTGGACAGTCTCATTTTTAAGCAGGGGTGTTGCAAGATGATAATGGTTGTACAATTAAGGAACAAGAGTATTAATATAGAGATTAGCATAACCAGACATGTGGCGTATAAATAAAAACATATCTGCATCAAGCAGGACAGTTGACCAGTAGCCCGAGGTAGAACCACTAATACTGTAGTTCAGGGCTCACCATACTACGGCCTGCAGGCTGGATCCGACCAGCAAATGCATATGATCTGGCCTGTCAACGGTACTTGAAATTGCTTGTTAAAACACATGGAATGCAATACGTTCTGATACCATTTAAATTTAAATATAATGTTAAGCTTACTAAATTTTCATGGACTTGACTACGGAACCAACTCATCGAATGAAATTGACTAATAAACATTTGAAAGCAATTCTCTTGATTGGATGTAGCAATTCCAAACCAAACATTGACGATATCTTGAAAGACAAACTTCAGTTTCACAAATCTCACTAAACCTTTCTGCTAATGTTGCATTCTTTTATAATGTTTTGAAAATAAATATATTGGTTAAATTTGTTTTTGTGCCACTCATCCATGAATATAACATGGAAAGATAAATTTTGTTTTACATCTTTTTCTCTTGTTGAAGGGGGAGGGGGCAACAATGTCTTCCCCGTCAAAAAATCTTTAGCAGCTAAAAATCCGTCGTCGTAAAATCTTCAGCAACTCAAACTCCTGCCGTCACCCCACTTCTATTTATACTAGTTTCCCCTCAACATCCGGGTGTCTGCGTCCCACACACGAGATTGTCGAGCCAATCCTGGCAGCTGGAATCCTCATAGCTATCATCCGGGCACCTGGCGCTTACATACGGGACTGTAGCATCTCGACTTCGGTGCCAATGTGTCGCACGTTCGCATTATGAAGGATGTGGGTTTGATTCTACAGTCCTACATGCCAGGCAAAGCCTAGCCCGCTTCCTTCGAGAATACGGAGGGCCTTCATGTTCGCCACTCACCTCATGTTCTCTGTCACAACAACATGTCAATCTTTGTTGGGTTATTTTATGCCAAAGACATTTTGTTTGGTTTGGAAGCAAGACTATTTTAGTGAGTTTGATTCTCACTAGGTGCCCAATATTTCTGGTTGGTTGGATTTTACAGCATGTCAATCTTTGTTGGGTTATTTCATGCCAAAATCAGTTTCGTCCCAAACAGCTTTGTTCAGGATTTGAACTGTCTGTTTATAATAATGATAACCATCACACAATGAGCACCTCCACAAAATATTTTGTTATGAAGTAGATAAAAAAATAGAAAAAATATAAGTAACTTTTACCTTGCCAACACATGTTCGATCTTTAAGAAATATCACACTATCCTGGTCAATTGGGCATGAATATTCTGCTTTCACAACAGCTGTAAATACAACAAAAAAAATGACATTCAATAGAAGTTTTGGTTTGGTCTGTTGAATTTTATGGCATGTAAACCCTTGTTGGGTTATTTTATACCAAAGATGTTTTGTTCTATTCATGCTTTGAGGGCATTCAAATTTTTTTTAAACTCATTTTTTTCTCTTTTTATCCCATAGATGGGACCCTAACAGGTACTACCACTCTGGGTCTGAGTAAACCTGGGAGTAATTGCAATGAAAAGGTACCCTAGACTCCCCAGAGCTCCAAAATAGGAACTTCACCATCAGATAGAGTTTAACATCATACCCCAAGATCTATGACAAAATTGTGAAATAAAAAAAATACCTAAAACAGAGTCCGAGTTTACAGTGGCCTGAACATTGTGTTAATACACAATAAAGATGAGGACAACAGTCCGATATATCATAATTATTCTTCTATTCATGCTTAATTAGTTTTCAAATTTTTTCTATCTAACCATAGATGGGACCCTAACAGGTACTACCACTATGGATCAAAGTGAACCTGGGAGTAATATCAATAAAGAGGTACTCTACACTTCCCATAGCTCCAAAATTGGAACTTCACCACTAGACGCAGTTTAACGTCATACCCAGGACACTAATAGAAGTTTTAAAATTCTTATCAAAATAAATTAGTAACAGGTTTTTCTACTTAAAGCTCAATGAATAACAAAATGTTTATTATATAACACACCAGAGTGGACTAGGAAGCAATGGTGATGAAGGGGTGCTCCACATTCCCCAAACCTCCAAAACTGGAACCTCACCATCAGATAGAGTTTAACATCATTCCCAGGACATGTAAACCTTTAGTCACCACTTTCTAGCACCCATATGATAAAAAGGGCTTGGGGTTTGCTATAAGGGCAATAGGATCGGAACAATCATGTAGGTATTAGGGCTTGACGTGATCAGCCAATTAATCAGAGGGGCCCTCTCCGACCGCCCATCTAGCCCAAGTGAGGACTAAAGTGGAATGTTGCAGGTCATGGATCGCTCGGCCACCTGGATTTTATCCTTAACTCTTAACATCCTGTTGAGAATTCCAGAGCCCCATTCCGATAAGGATTTATTTAAAAAATGGCTAAAAATGATCCTTTTCATTTAAAGTTAACCCGAGATATTTCCCTTAAATTAAAGACTTTTAAATATATTTAATATTACATTTAAACAAAGGCTATCATTTAGGGTGGATTAGGAAAACAAATGTGACTTCTAGTCAGGTGGAATGAGGTGGTATAGGACATTAAGAGTTAAGCATCACGGGTCACCACCCACATACAATAGGTGACCCCATTGGGGGGGATTTTACCCCTCTACAGAGGTGCAGTTGGAATATTCTACTGCTCTAGCCGACAGGACCTGTATTACAGTAAATGATCCCATATAAATGCACAAGCTCCAAAAATAAGGGGTGTATCAATACTTAGACCCCATGCGTATATTGCACTCATCAGTATTGTCTGAGTTTTGTGGAGTTTTTTTGGTTAAATTGAACTTAACAGACCTAAATTCCACCATTGTATGAAAAAGAAAAAAATACCAAAAATCAGGGAATTAATCAAATTTAATGAAGTTTGTTTTGTTTTACGGCATATCAACCTCAGTGGGTCATTTAATGCCGATAAAGTTTTGAAATAAATCAATTCTTAATGGATAATACAATTTTGTTTATAAACTCATGTTTTTCTATTCAACCCATAGATGGGACCCTAACAGGTGCTACCACTCCGGGTCAGAGTGGACCAGGGAGCAATGGTGATGAAGGGGTGCTCTACATTCTCCAAACCTCCAGAACAGGAACCTCACCATCAGAGAGTTTAACGTCATTCCCAGGACATGTAGACCCGCAGCCACCACCTTCTAGCACCCATATGATAAAAAGGAGTTGGGGCAATAGGGTCGGGAAAATCATATAGGTGCTAGGGCTTGACGTGACCGCCCGTCTAGCCCAAGATAGGGCCAAAGTGGAGTATTGCATGTCATTAACTCCAAATTTAATGAAATTTTCAGTGTTGATATATTAATGAATAAAAGAACAACCAAAGGATTCTATACTAAGGATCATGCCCTGCTTAACACAATGGATCTCTGCTGGACAAGTGCTCTAAAGGACCGTCACAAAAATGGTAACAATTTAAAATGCAATTGATTAGTTAACAGGGAACAAAAAAGTTTTTTTCCTTACCAATATTCTTAATAACTGATGTAACTTTTCCAAGTATTTTCAAGTCAACAGTATCCTTAACAGAGACATTAAGGTTTTCAAGGGCAGGTAATTCCTAAAAAAACAAAAAACAAAAAATAATATCTTACGTATATATATATATATATATATATATATATCTAAGAATGGAAAGGGAATGGAATCCGACAATATGAGGAAAAAATGAGTAAAGAAAAGAAATGTAGATGGATAAAAATGAATTTTATCGATATCACTTACACATGTGTTTCGGTCCGTTTATCAAAATGTATACGGATTTACGCTATTATTATTATTAAAATAATCAGATGAAGTTGAAATGATGATAATGTAAGAAAGGTTCAAGGTTATATATACTTGGAATACGTAAAACTCCGACGAAGGTTAACGGACAAAACATTTAATATATACAGCACATGGAATTGAAGATACAACGTACATAGTAAAAGGGTACATTAACAAGGAGTACATAAATAAAGATAAAGACACATTCATGAATGGTACAAGATAACATATAAAAGTACAGACATGAGACTAGGAATAGTCCATGCTCTGAAGAACTTACAGTAATGTAAGGGGGGCAGAGCCCCAACGAGAGGGGTTAGATAAAATCTACCCCATGTGGCTTGTAGTTGCTAAAACAGGAAAAGAGGCCGAAAGGGTTTGAACCCGGCGCTTAAATACTATAGCACCCTAGCGGGCACCCACAAACTAAAAGGGGCAGACAACTCCACCAGGCAAATACAAACTAACGCTACAATAATAATAATAATAAATGGAAAAATGTAAAAATATTCCGTACACAGAGAGAAAAAATCACTCTGATGAAGGTCGTAAAAAAATCTCTCTGTGTACGGAATATTTTTACATTTTTCCTATTATTATTATTATCATCATTTCAACTTCATCTGATTATTATAATTAATGAATTAGGCGGGCATATCTGTTCAAATGTAAGGCCAAACAAATCAAGAAAAGTCACTTTTTCTCGATTTGTTTAGCCTTACATTTGAACAGATATGCCTGCCTAATTCATTAATTCCCCAAATTATATATATATATATATATATATATATATAGTTACAAACGCCTGTGCTGATTGGGAACAATCAAACACAGAGTCGCACAAGAAAGAAAAAAAAAAAAATAAAATGCGATAAAGGTCCCAGGTATGAAACAATAACGGTTTCACAGAAGGGATAAAAGGGGAATAATCAAGCCTTCTACTTCCCGCTCCAAAAAGGTAGTGAATAAGCCGAGAATAACAGAATGGACCCTGGTCAAGCCAAAGAAATCACGAACACAATATCATACATTTATAACAAACAAAACAAATAGCTTTTTATTATAAAATAAATAGCAGCGGCCGGCAATCCTGGGTGTTAGCTGGGAATTCAATTAACACATCAACATATTTTCTTTTTAAAGATTCTCTCCTTTCTTTTCTTTTTCTTTTCTTTATATAATTATAAAGCTCACAATTCAAAGCTTAGATAATAGTCACAGATGACAGTTCATATAAAATGTTTGGAGTCAAAGTTCATATGGAATTGTTACAGTTAAAAGTTCAAAAGTGTTCTTGAAACTACGGAGTCAAAGGAGATAATGCAAAATATTTTAAACAAGGAGAGACTTACATTTATGAAGAAATTCCTTTTAAACAATTCCCTTTTCATTTCTCGTATTACTTCAGTGTCACATAAAACAGGAGGGGGAGGAGGAAGGGTTGAGGTGTTATGATTCTTAATAAAGGGTAGTAATCGGAATGTAAAATATTCTATATTTTCTGACTTCATCCCTTACCCGTTTTGTTTTTTCTCTATCATTCAAACATTTAAAAGTGTACTCTTACATATTCATGACAATATATATATATATATATATATATATATATATATATATATATATATATGTATGTGTGTGTGTGTGTGTGTGTGTAAAAAAAAAAAAGAAAGAAAACGTACAAAACATGAAGTATTTCAAAAGAGGAGTTTACTCTTAATGGTAATGTTGACATTATAAAGTTTTGGTTCATGCAACCTTCATCAGGACACATGGTGAAATCTTGTGTGGAAATTGTGGGTGACTTGTGGAATAAGAAAAGTGCTGGTTAAGATTTCACCATGTGCCCTGATGAAGGTTGCATAAACTGAAACGTTATAACATCGACTTCACCATCAAGAATAAACTCGTCTTCATGTTTTTCTATTTTTTTCTACATACTGACGGATTTAATTAATTCCCCATTTTACTTCCATACATGTGAAGAGTTCTAGAAATTGGTTGATTTTTGTTTAATTATTAAATTATATATCACTTAATTAGTAAAAATAAAAAAACAAGTTTTGTGTGTTTCTTAGTTAGAAATTCATTAATGTTTCTGCGAGATTTCAAATCAGAATGACATCTCTTTTCAGAGTTATAAGTCGACACGTACATACCAGAAACATTCTTTTATATATATATATATATATATATATATATATATATATATATATATATATACACATATAAGAGATTTATCCAAAACTTGGTAGTAAGGGATGATTCTTTGGTCGAAATAATTTATTATGGAAATAAATTTATTATGGAATTATGGTGTTGAGTTCTTCCTTCCTTCCTATGATATATATATATATATATATATATATATATAATATACCAAACTTATTGGTAAATCTTCGCAGTGAGAAAAAACCCAGCAAATAGTTTGATTGTAAAAATATACTACCAAACATCAAGATAGCGATAGGGTGCTAGTTTGTATTTGGGATAATAGTGTTATTTAGGGTATACATTAGAAATGATGTAGTAAATTCAAATTTACTTAAAAAAAATTTTTTTTTAAATTTAGATTAAATATAATATAATAAAATAATAGATTTAATAGTGTCCTTTGTTTTTGTTGTTTTCTATTGGTCGTTTTAGTTTATGCTAATTTAAATGATTTATTTGAATCACGGTGGTAAGTACTATATTTAATGTGTTTGCTTCTAGTCTCTTTAGTCAGATCTTAGCCCTGAAGAGCATTAAGCGAAACTTTTAGTAGGTTCGTCTGACTGATTAGATTTATCTTATATATATATATATATATATATATATATGCGTGGAAAAATATGGAAATAAATCCAACTGTATGCAGAAAAAAAAGAGGAAAAAAACAAGAAGTATTACAAAAAGATAAATTTATTTTAGATGTTTTAGTCAATGTTAAAACGTCAACTTCCTCATCTAAGATAAATTTATTTTTTGGAAAACCAAAAATTCAAAGTGATGAATATTGTTCTTAATCTTCTTTAATTATTCTAATATTTTGGATGCTCTTCTTTGTAGACCGTTGATCGTCTGGCCCTGTGTCAAGAACTCGCAGTAGACAATGCCCCTCACATCAAACTTTTCTGTCATACATCATACAGTGAATAACAGATCTCCATAATCATATTAAAAGAAAACAGATAAGTATAAGATAAGTATAAGTCAAAGAATTAGAGAGAAAACTAACCTCTGGAAATATTTCTCCTTTTACACGGGGTCTGGATACGCGTTCTTCACTGAAAAAGATAGAAATTCAAAGTTAATCATTATGGTAAACTTGCAAACTAATAAAACGCCCTCTAGGTGGTGTAAAAATTAATTTTTGAAAGATATTGACTGCGGCAGGGAGTTAAAAATTCAATATCAGAGGGTTTGTATCATAAGTAAGTAAAATCATCAAATTTATTCAAGGAGTAAAAAAGGAAAAAAAGTAAAAAAAATTTTTTTTTTAAATTAAAAAAAAAAAAAGACAATTTGAAATGGAAACTTAGTTCTGTCCCCCTCAAATAAAATGTTGCATGCATCTATTAATTATTAATTAAATAATTATTTTGAATATTTTACACATAGATTTTACAAAATAATTGTAGGTATTTATTTATTTGTAAACTTTTTAATTAACTTCTTGGCGAGAGTAAAAAATAATTTAAAAAAATATATATATGATACTGGATATGTATTTATTAAAACTTAATACTCAAATTCTACGTATTAAGGATTTTGAATATAAATTAAATACTCATTGAAAAACTTACACAATTCCTAAGCGTTTGTAACTTAAGCAGTAATGTAGTTTCTGTTACAGACAGAGAGACAATGAATTTCCATTATTAATAGATATTAATACAAGGTTTGTCTGAATTTTTGAGATGACACTTGATGTGTATAATTTTGATTTTTCGGACTGTTGTCCTCATCTTTATTGTTCTATGTAAAATCACAACATTTCGACCACTGTATCCTCCGGCCTTCCTCAGGTGTTTCCTGTGTATCTGTGGCGAGCCGGAAGTTCATACTTCGACAGATAGAAGTCAAATGACAAAAATAGGTAGTTTGCGCATGGGAATTGTGCACCTTAGTAAAAATAAAATTCAACCAATCAGAGGCGTTCCCGCCTAATAAGAAAATTTATCAAATAGACCACTTTTTGGAGCCTATGCTGGACTATAAAAAAGCCAGCCTTTCGGATCCTAACCAGAAAGATCTCATTTGCCTAATGGAATTCACGTCACACTTTTTAAGAACATTTCGTTTACATGCTGAAGGTATCTATCTATCTCTTTCTTTGAATAACCTATGCTTTCGGAGATAAACCTTAGATTCATTCAACTTATGCCTGACTGCTTTTGAGTTGACTTTAAACTTTCACCTTTTCTTACTCACTTTTGAATTGTGAAATACCAGCTTACATTTTACATTTGAACTTTTAAAAAATAACTTTTGGCAGAACCTCGCCCAGTATTCGATGCTACCTTTTTGTATACATTTTGTTAATACAATTTTGTTTGTTTAATCAAGAGTTTTGTCTTCTATGCCATTGTGCTTGATTGTTTTATGGTCTTTAAATGTTTGAACACTTTTATTGAATATTGACATCAAACTACCCTACCTGTCACCATATATCCGAGCATAGTAATAACCCAACCTGGGAAATCATTTTGAATAGTTTGACTGTTGATCAAAAGAGGCGTTTAACACTTAAAAATAATTTCCCAGTATTTCTCTGAATTTTTTAGATGAGACTTGATAATTAGTATTATTTGGACTATTGTCCTCATCTTTATTGTTATCTGTACAATGTTTTGGCCGATGTGCCCTCCGGCCTTCTTCAGGTATTTCTTGTCAGACTTGGGAGCTGTGATGGCTCCTGATTACGACAAGAAGGTTCCCAAGTTCGAGATTGTACAGATAACAATAAAGATGAGGACAATAGTCCAAATAATAATAATTTCCCAGATAACAATAAGATGAGGACAATAGTCCAAATAATAATAATTTCCCAGATAACAATAAAGATGAGGACAAATAGTCCAAATAATAATAATTTTCCCAGATAACAATAAAGATGAGGACAATAGTCCAAATAATAATAATTTCCCAGATAACAATAAAGATGAGGACAATAGTCCAAATAATAATAATTTCCCAGATAACCCAGATAACAATAAAGATGAGGACAATAGTCCAAAAATAATAATTTCCCAGATAACAATAAAGATGAGGACAATAGTCCAAGATAACAATAAAGATGAGGACAATAGTCCAAATAAACCGAATAATAATAATTTCGCAGGTTGGGTCATTGCTATGCTTGAGGAAATACTTGAGGAAGGTTTGATAAAAACTGAAATGTATAATTCTGATTTTTTGGACTGTTGTCCTCATCTTTATTGTGGTAGTAAAATCACAATGTTTCAGACACTGTATCTTCCGGTCTTCCTCAGGTGTTTTCTGTGTATCCGAGCATGCCCAAGGAGGCACGACAAACAAATCTATTAATAATGGAGATTCGCTTCCGGTCTTTGTCTGTAACAAAAATTACGTCACTGCTTACGTCACATTACCCAAAATCATCATAACATAGAATAAATACACTCAAAATTTGAACATACAACATTAGACAGTCCTCATTGTTTTTTAAAACAAGTTTTAATAAATACAAGACTGGTATTATATATCTATATATAGTTTGCTTTATTTTAATACATATTTAAAGTTTACATTTCAAATTGTTTTATTTTTTAATCCTTTAACTCTTAACGTCCTATACCACCTCATTCCACCCGGCCAGAAGTCACATTTGTTTTCCTAATCCGCCCAAATGATAGCCTTTGTTTAAATGTAATATCAAACATATTTAGAAGTCTTTGTTTTAAGGGAAATAACAGGTAACTTTAAACGAAAATGCCATTTTTAGCCATTTATTGATAAATCCTTATAAGAATGGGGCTCTGGACTTAGATAATTCTCAACAGGAGTTAATGAATTTGATGATTTTACTTAGGGTACAAACTCGCTGACATTGAATTTTTTACTCCCACCCCTCAGGCAATATGTTGCAAAAATCTATTTTTACACTGCCCGGAGGGTGTTTTTTTTTTTGCTAGTAATAATAATAATTGATCAAATTTTGGTTTGGTTTACTTTATTTAACAGCATATCAACTCCTTATGGGTTATTTAATGCCAAAGCTTGTTTACAATCATAACTATATTTTAAATTTCCCATTGCACTTTTTATTTGTCTTAGCATTACCAGCACTTTTGCTGAAATTGGTGGACATTGACAAATTTGCACCTTAATCGGTTGAATTCGCAATTTCTCAAGTATTTCTGATCAAATCTTTAAAATACTTATATGGTTGGAAAGAAAAGAATAATCTTTCCAAATATGTCATTTCTATGTGTTTTTATCCATTGAATTATTTTTTACAGCAATTTAAAACGGTATTTTGCTTCGAACAGCCAAAAACACAAAATACAAATTTTTTTCCAATCCATTAAAATTACTGCTACTTTTTTTCCTTAATTTTTTTTTTAATTAATGAAATAAAAACAAAATGATTTTTACATCTTTTTCTAAATATAATTCATTGGAGAAATAAGTTTAAGAAAATACAAACAAGCATTGTTTTGGTAATTTATGAGGAAGCGCGTCCCGGTCTCCTGCCTCAAAAAACCAGGGCGCACTTCCTCATAAATTACCATTGTTTTTTACAAATTCGAAATGTGATAAAAATGGGTAATAAATAATAAAATAATCAGTTAATATTTTTTTTTTTAAATTAATAAGAGGGGTGAATACAGTATTTTGCAAAAAAAAATTGGATACAAATGCAGAATAGCGTGTAAGAGATAATTATTATCTCTTGCACGCTATTCTGCATTTGTATTCAATACTTAAAATGCGATTCTAATAATATTATCATAACATAAGAATAGCATTAGATATCAGAAACTCCTTAAGTAGCCTAACCCTAACTCCTCAAAGGGTTCGGTTTTGGTTTGGTTTTGTTTTGTTTTACGGCATATCAACCTCAGTGGGTCATTTAATGCCGATAAAGTTTTGAAATAAATCAATTCTTAATGGATAATACAATTTTTTTTATAAATACATTTTTCTATTTAACCCATAGATGGGACCCTAACAGGTACTACCACTCTGGGTCAGAGTGGACCAGGGAGCAATGGTGATGAATGGGTGCTCCAAAACTGGAACCTCACCATCAGATAGAGTTTAACGTCATTCCCAGGACATGTAGACCCGCAGCCACCGCCTTCTAGCACCCATATGATAAAAAGGGGTTGGGGCTTGCCATAAAGACAATAGGGTTGGGAAAATCATATGGGTGTCAAAGGGTTCGGGTATTTCCATGAAATATAATGCTTTTTATACATAATCAGTGATGCTGATAGGTACACATCCTGCGTCCCTGACTCACAAAAATCTAAAAGGATGCAGTAAAATCATATCCATGCATCCCAGTGTTTTTCTTTTTTCTTCCCTCAACATTTCAAACTAACTGTAAATACATTTCAATAGTTTCTTAGCAACGAATTACACAGGATAGGTTACAAGGTAGGAGTTAGACGGCTTTAGTTGTTTTCCCAGATCATAAATAAAAACCCTACAATCTATTAAAAAACTTTAGTTAGGACCCATAAATTTTCTGGGGGACTCATTCAAAGCAAATATGTGAGTACCAGGATGTACTAAATCAAAAAGCTATCATCTATCATATGCATGCGTAAAGTCGTCAGGGTGCCTAAAGTCGGTATCAGCCAGACAGCGAGGTAGTCTATCCCCTTTTCACTAGCGCTAGACCAAGAAGATTGTTTCTGCATCTGAGGTTGAGCGCAATACCTACCATCAGCTCCTTACTTTTCCGCACAGATCCCTGTGCTACTCATACGCTGAGTTGGTGAGGGCCAATATTGAATTAGGAACCTTGTGATTTCTAGCCGAATGCTCTACCGACTGAGCTAACCCGTCCCTTTATCATATGCATCGTCAGGGTGGCCTAATGTCGGTATCAGCCATGCAGCGAGGGAGTCTATCCCCTTTTCACTAGTGCTAGACCAAGGAGATTATTTCAGCGTCTGAGGTGGAGCGCCACACCTACCATCAGCTCCTTACTTTACCGCACAGATCCCTGTGCTACTCATACGCTGAGTTGGCGAGGCCGGGTATCGAACTAGGCACCTTGTGGTTTCTAGCCGAACGCTCTACCGACTGAGCTAACCCAGCCCTTGCGCGCTATTCTGCATTAGTACCAAAAATTGTTTTGGACACTAAAACCAACGATACTCTTAAAATGTAGCAGTGAGATAACCTATAAAATTCTTATATTCAGATAATTTATTTAAAATCACGTACAATGGTGCAATTATGGTTATTTTTGACGTCACAGATTTGTGAATAGTTAATAAAAACTTATTCACTTTTCTCAGAGAATTCTTTTCTTTTTTGTGGGAGGAGCAGAGTAATTCTTCCTTTTTCTTCCCTTTTATGGTAATACCGAAGATGCAGAAGCCAAAATGAATAATATAGACATTTAACAAAGTATCCAAGTCCTTTTTTTTCTTCTTCTTTTTTCAACTTTGGCAGTCGACAGTAGTAAAAGATACTAGGCATTAATAAAATATTATGATTTTTTTTCAGCAGAATTCTATATTCATTTTAAAAAATTTTTTTTTTTAAACAAAAACAATCCTGTATAGAAACTTATAAAAATCTTCTGATATAATTATTCAGACTCTTATCTTTATAGAAAAACAAAAAAAAATCATTTTTATCGGTTCATTTTTTTTTCTTCAGATTTATAAAAAAAAAAAAAAAAAAAAAAAAAAAAATTATTTTCCATAATATATTTTAGAAGAAAATCTATTTTAAACGAAATATCATCAACAGATGAATAATTACCGAAATTTTCGTGAAAATTTGACTATTAGTAGATTTTTTTTATAGAATTTTAAAAAAAGCCGGTAGCCATAACTTGTTTTTGGTTACGTTAAATTTCAATTGATTTAATGGTGCGAAAATGTAAACATTGTTTTCGTTCATAATTTTTATTATTTTCGTAAGCTGAAATTTTTTTTAAAAATCATCATGATTTTAAAAAATATGTTTCTTCATTCGAATGGACAAAAAATTTTGAAAATAATATTAACCTTTATTCAAGTTTCATTGTGTTAAATATAGAGGTGGTGTAAATTTGATACAACATATTGGACATCACTAGTGGTCGACAGCCGCAAAAGAGACTAGACTTTAATAAAAATAATTTTAAAAAAATAAAAAAATAGATGACCTAAAAAAATGGGGCCAAATTATTCGGTATATTCATAGATTCTATATTTGGGGTGGTTACACTTTTATTTATTTATTTTTTTTTTTTTAGATAAGGAGGAGAGGGGGTGGGTGAAATTTGTTTGGGGCACTAAAACCGGCACAGTTCAATTTATTTTTAAACCACGTGCGTGCAGGTGTCGATGTAGAAAATCTATAATAAAAAGGTTCAAGTAGATTTTCTATGTAAAATAAAAGTTGGATAATTAAAAAGAAGAAAAAACAAATATGCACCCAAGAATTGGTGTCCATTCAGGAATGGAAATATGCATAATATATCTAAAACACAGATTTAAACTTTAAATTAACAGACCCAGACAAAACTGTGTTCACTTCCCTATGGTACACAACACTGAGTGACCTCATTGCCTATATTCCTGAAAAGATAGAAATTCTTAACAAGTACCAATAAAAATAATAAAATTCCCAAAGAAAATAAGAAATTGGATTATTAAGAAAACCATGGAATTAATAATGAAAAGGTTTTTTTTCTTTTTTTGGTACTACAACTAATGTGATTTAACATGTTATAGTGAAGTCGTCTTCAATGGGGATATATTTTATAATCAAGAATAATTAAAAAAAAAAAAATGATTACATCACGAATTGATAATTATTTTTTTCAAATATAATCAACAGTATTTTTTAAAGCATAGATAAATTTTAATAAACATTTATCAAACTGTTGATTCGATCGTTTGAAAAAAAAAAGAAAAGTTTATTAGTGGTAAATATAATAAAAAAATGTCTTATTTATAAATTAAGACAATGTTTTGTTTATAAAACTAATCGAAAATGATCTTATCACAAATTATAATAAAAATATTTTCAATTCTACATTTATTTTAGTGTTTAACGTAGTCTCCTGTTAGTGATTATTTAAAATATCAAAGTTATGTAAAATTGTTCCTTTCCTTCAAAATAAACTTTTTTGTTACCTTTTTAAATTACAAAATATGTATTTATATATTTTCTGGTTTCACCATAGTTTTATTTAAAATAAATCTTAAATCATTCTAAATTGTCGATTAATTTAATTATCGCCATTCAAGAAATGGTGAGTTAGGATGTCACATATTTGTGTACATTCCTGATATTTATCTGTCTATAACCGAAACTACCTCACCAACGACGTTACTATTCCCTGGGTTATTTACGTTATATTCTCAATGATTAATTATTAAGTAATCATTATATAGTCCTAATTAGCATCTTATTCATTAACGATGTCTCTTTTAAAGTTTAGCTGTGTTAGATTTAACTCAAAACAGTCCATGTTATTAATGCATTTAAAAAACTTCAATGTGTGCGTATGTATTTAATTTTTCCGACCTCATAACTGCAAAAATGGACTGTTTTAAGTTTTTTTTTAAATTGTTATTCTGAAATAGAAATATTGTTAAATACTCGGCTAAATTACCAGTGAGTAATTGATAAGTATAGAATCTCAATTCCCTCAAAAAACGCCGAGGAAAAAAAAGTGTATAACTTAATCACTATGCAACAACTTTAAATCTATACATCAAATAATGCTGTTCTTTCATTAAAAAACAAAAACAAACATATAATAAATTGTTTCCATTATAGAGTTTAATTTTTTTAATTAAAAATATTAATCCCAATTGAGAAATTAAAAATATATACATTAGACTTCATTTCATATTCCACTAATATCTGTCCAGTGGACAGTCGTAAAATTTACGCCGCTGAATTCAGTCTACCTAGTTTATTTTATAGGCATATCGTTTTTAAAATGAAGAGCAGACGAAAAGCCTGCTCTTCATTTTAAAAACGAATTAAAATGAATTAAATCGATTATTTAATGTCAATTTTTTGTCTAAGTCGAAAAGTAGTAACATAATGACATTTTAACATTTTTTGGCTGACTTCTGATTTAGGTCGGAAATTAACACGGAAAGTTTTTTGGTGGTACCCAATGATAGTTTAACTACAATCTATGAATGAACATTTTGCGAATTGGGTTACGGTTGTTTTTAATTATGTATTCAATACGTAATTAAAAACAACCTTAATCCCTTAAAACCGTAATACGTCGTATTGCTTAAAAAAATAAACAACAAAAAACCCAAATTACTATACATTTAATTAACCATTGAAATTAATTATTGAATATATTATTGAGACAGTTGTTTGTGTTAGTATTGCAATGTATAATTTTAATTAAACTTAGTTTAAAAAATATTTTTCAACATTAAATGTATAGTAATTTGGGTTTTTTGTTGTTTATTTTTTAAGCAATGCGTAATTAAAAACGACCTTAATCCCTTAAAACCGTAACCAAATTCGCAAAATGTTTAATTCATAGACTGTAGTTAAACTGTCATTGGGTACCACCAAAAAACTTTCCGTTTTAATTTTCCGATCTAAATCAGAAGTCAGCCAATTTTTTAAGTCAATCTTCATATTTTAATCTAAATTAAAATTATCATTATTTTTTTTTAACTCACCCATCACTATCCCTGCGAGGACGATTTGTTGGTCTTACTTGCGGGACAGTATCCTCAGTTTCCGAAGATGAAGATGAAGTTGACTCACTGGAACTATCATCGGAACTTTCATCATCTTTGTAATTTCTGTAAGTCCGAAAATGAGGAACCGTGGAAATTCCATTTTCATGGGACTTTTGTTTTTCTGGAGAAATCTTTGGATTTTTTACTTCGTCCTCATCGTCATCATCATCGTCCATTTCATCTTCATCGGAAGATGAGGATGATGACGACGTTGTAGACGAAGATGAAGAATCACTGGAACTGTCTACGGAATCATTGTCTTCGGAAGGTTTCAAATTATCCGAGGAAAAACCAACCGGCTTGGAAATTTCTTTATTATCCGAAGAAAGTGTTTCTCCTTTTTCTTCGGTCACTACCATAGCTTCATCTTGCTGGGGTCGATCTTCTTGGCTTTTTTCCAAATCGGAGACAACATCCACCGGATTGTTATTCTTAGAATTGTCTTCTGGATTCTGGGCTGAGTTATTTTCACCTGTAATTTCTGAAGAAACGGGTGCATCTTTTTCACCGGAGTTATTATCCAAGAAACCCGGTATTTCCGAGTTGTTATTTTCCGAACACGAAGTTTTTTCCTCGTTCGTGCTATCTCCTAAAGACCCAGAATTAGGATTATCCTCTTGGATATTTTCTTCTTGCTGTGGTAAATCCATAATTATATCAATAACAGCATCTATGAATGAATGAAATTTTCAGCAAAAAATTCTTTCTCCTTCTCGAAGAAATAATTTAAGTTTGAAGAAAAAGTAATACTCTAAACTTTGTTCATGCAAATTAAAGTATAAAAACTTTAGTTCATGATAAAGGTAGACTTAGTAGATATATTTTAAATGCTTAATAAAAAGCAATTTAAAAATAATCGATAAAGTCAAGACTTAATACAAATTTAACATGGGTCTTTCCCGATTAAACTGTTGCTTAATCAGTTCAGGTACCCATGTGTGATTTTCGCTTCATGCGGAGTTAGCACCTAAAAATTCGTAGCTAAAAATGAAGTTCGTATTTTATTATAAAAATCATATTAGTAGATTAATTTATATTTAATTTTAGTAGATTAATTTATATCTAATAAAATAAAATAAATATTTTTATGCTATAAATTTTTTATCTCTTTTATACGTTTTGGTAATGATTTTAGATACGAAAATCATATGTGTACCATATTAATAAATTCCACGTGGTTTATGCTTTTTACGGGGCGCCACACTTTAAATTGACCTTTTGTCAAATGTCAACTCCGTGGTGGAGGGGTTGTTTAAATACATTGAGTAGTAAGCTTGATTCTATCTAGGTGCTATATAATTGCTATCTTGTCTCAAATCTAAGCCTCACTTAGTTTTTTTTAGGTCGCCTCTCGTAGTGTAATGGTTAATGAGTAAGGCTAGCAGTAGCGGACCGAGGCCTTCTTTTTCGTAGGCCACGAGCGGACACGTGGTACCCTATATTCTCTGGCTTGAGTAGGACGTTCCATCGTAGTTTAATGCTTACTTAGTTACTCTCGCAAATCCATTACAATTGAATAGCGAGTTCGATCCTCGCTGTATGTCCCATACTTGCAAGCCTGTCTCACATCCGGTAATGAAGGACTATTTGCTCGTAAATTCCTACCATAAAATAAACTGAACCCTCATTTTATGTCCCTGTTTTTGCAATAAATGTTTATTTTTCTTGCACCCGTTATGTTACAATACTAAATATATTTCCTTTATTTATTTTAATATTCGCTTCAATATGTATATTCTAAAAGCTTTTATTTTGTGAGAATGCTTAGTTTTAAAGTGGGGGTTCATTTTTACACTTCAACTTTTTACTCGTAAATTCCTACGACAAAATGCCCAAGCCTAATTTTATGGCAGGAATTTACGAGTAAAAAGTTGAATATTACTTTTTGTTATCGTTATTTCTTTTCTTTTTGGCTTTGTTACTATAAAATAAAAACGTCAGATTTTAATCATCGTCGACGAAAAAACAAAATTACGGTCATAAAAGGAGGATCCAATTTATGCCTAAATTGTAAAACGAGACCCCACTTTAAAACTAAACATTCTCACAAAATAAAAACTTTTAGAATATACACATTGAAGTGAATATTAAAATAAATAAAGAAAACGGGTGCAAGAAAAATAAAACATTTAATACAAAAACACGGGCATAAAATGGGGGTTCAGTTTATTTTATGGTAGGAATTTACGAGCAAATAGTCCTTCATTACCTCACATCCTACCTATAGCGAACAGTAGCGATGTCAAATCTGTTGTGTAAAATTTACCCCCCACTATATTTAATATAATGAAACTTGAATGAACGTTAATTAATATATTATCTTCAAAATTTTGGACCATTCAAAAGAAAAACATTAAAAAAAAACTCCTGATGATTTTTTAAAAATTTCATGAAATTATGAACGAAAAACAATGTTTACATTTCAGCACCATTAAATCAATTGAAATTTAATGTAGCTAAATACAAGTTACGACTAGAGACTTTTTAAAAAAAAAATTATATGAAAAATCAATTAAGAGTCAAATTTTCACGAAAATTTCGATACTTATTCACCCGTTGATGAAATTTTGTTTAATATAGGTTTTTCCTAAAATATATCAGGGAAAATGTTTTTTTTTTACATCTGATTTTTTTATGAAACCTGAAAAAATCAAGTGATAACGATTTTTACATTTTTTCTGTAAAGATAAGAGACTGAATAATTTTATCAGAAGATTTTTATAAGTTTCTCTACGGGATGTTTTTAGTAAAAAAAAACACATCAAATCTGAAATCTGCTAATAATGTAATTTGTAAAACTTTTACTTGCTTTTTTTTAATCGAATTGCCTAAAAGACGAAAAGAAATTTTTTTTTTTTTCCAGGAAATCTGATTTAATCAGTAATTGTTGTGTAATTTATGAGGAAGTGCGTCCCGGTCTCCTGCCTCATAAATTGCTACCCCGTGACTATTAAAATAACGACCACAGCTACGGTGTTACTTGAAAGAAAACAACCAACTTAGGGTGTTAAATGTATTTTAGAACCCCCCCTAAAATACATTTAACACCCTAAGCTTCTCTTTTTTTCGTAATTCTTATTTATTTATCATAATTTGTCGTAATTCTTATTTATTTATCGTAATTTGTCGTAATTCTTGTTTATAGAAATGTGTCGTAATTCTTATTTATTTATTATAATTTTTTGTAATTCTTATTTATTTATTGTAATTGTCGTAATCTTATTTATTTATCGTAATTTGTCGTAATTCTTATTTGTCGTAATTCTTATTTATAGAAATTTGTCGTAATTCTTATTTATTTATCATAATTTGTTGTAATTCTCGTTTATTTATCATAATTTATCGTAATTCTTTACATTTACTTGTCGAAAATATCTATCTATCTATCTATTTATCTTCATTTGTTCATATCTATCTATATTATTTTGTTTGTTTATCTATCTATCTATCTATCTCAGTCTATTCCAAACTATATATCCATCTACATATCTAAACATGAATTACGACAAATTACGATAAATAAACAAGAATTACAACAAATTATGATGAATAAACAAGAATTACGACAAATTACGATAAATAAATAAGAATTACGACAAAAAGAGAAGCCCCCCCCCAAAAAAAAACATTTAACGCCCTAAGTTGGTTGTTTTCTTTCAAGTAACACCGTAGCTGGGGTCGTTATTTTAATTGTCACCGGTAGCAATTTTTGAGGCAGGAGACCGGGACGCACTTCCTCATAAATTACCAATTGTTGTTTTGAATTAGAATAAAATGAAAATACCAAAAAAAAAAAAAAAGAAGATATTTTAAAAGGGAGGAGTTGGAATATTCAAATTTACTTGTCACTAAAAAAAAAACTGGTGGGAAGGGCTGTAAAATATAAAAATATATTTGAGGTAGGGGTTGTCGTCCTTGTTCTACGAGCCTCGCTATCAACCAACCAATCACAGGCCGGCATTCTTTAGCAGCAAAACCAAAGACACAAATTCTTGCACTTTCTGATTCAGCAGCACCGGGAGTCGGACAACGAAAAGGGCGTCTCTTATATCCATCAGTGTGAACAGATAGCCGTAGCAAGGGACTCCGATAATTCACCCAACCTCAGGAACTCAGATAAGTGGACTGTATTTCTATGTAACATTCCCGCAGACAAAACCATAGTTTGCAAAATGTTGTGATTTAGGAGAAAAACACAAACACAACTTAGAATACGACAACGACTTGTATTATCTTAGAAACAGAACATAAATTGTTGCAAACTATGGTTTTGTCTGCGGGAAATATAAATACAGTCCACTTATCTGAGTTCATGAGGTAGGGTGAATTATCGGAGTCCCTTGTTACGGCTATCTGTTCGCACTGATGGATATAAGAGACGCCCTTTTTGTTGTCCAACTCCCGGTGTTGCTGAATCAGAAAGTGCAAGAATTTGTGTCTTTGGTTTTGCCGCTAAAGAATACTGGCCTGTGATTAGTTGGTTGATAGCGAGGCTTGTAGAACAAGGATGACAACCCCTACCTCAGATATTTTTATAAAAATATTGCTTTAATATCGCATTAATTTGTCGATAAAAATGCCTTCAAACAGCTAAAAAAAATATTTTTAAGAGTGGGGGTTAAAAATATCTAAAATTACTTATCGATAAAAAAACAAATTTGTGGAGTGCTGTAAAATATCGCTCTCTTATCGCATTAACTTTTCGATAAAAATGCCTTCAAACAGCTTGAAAAAATTATTTTAAAGAGAGGGGGTTAAAAATATTTACAATTACCTATCGATAAAAAAACAAATTTGTGGAGTGCTGTAAAATATCGCTCTGTTATCGCATTAACTTTTCAATAAAAATGCCTTCAAACCGCTAAAAATAAAAATTTTAAAGAGTGGGGGTTAAAAATATTTACAATTACTTATCGATAAAAAAACAAACTTGTGAAGTGCTGTAAAATATCGCTCTCTTATCACATTAACTTTTCAATAAAAATATTTACAATTACTTGTCGATAAAAAAAACTTTGGGGAGGGGGCTGTAAAATATCGCTTTCTTATCGTATTAACTTTTCGATAAATACGTCTTCAAACTGCTAAAAAAGATATTTCAAAGAGTGCGGGTTTAAAATATTTACAATTACTTGTTGATAAAAAAAAATTGGGGGGGGGGGGCTGAAAAATATCACTTTTTTTGCATTAAATTTTCGATAAAAACATCTTCAAACCGTTAAAAAAAAAATTTTAAGAGTGTGGGGGGTAATAGATTTACAATAACTTGTCGATAAAAAAAAAATTTGTGGGGTGCTGTAAAAGATCGCTTTCTTATCATATTAACTTTTCGATAAAAACATCTTCAAACCACTAAAAAAATATATATATATTTTAAAGATAGGGGGTTTAAAATATTTACAATTACTTGTCGCTAAAAAAAACAAACTTGTGGAGGGCTGTAAAATATCGCTTTCATATCGCATTAACTTTTCGATAAAAATGCCTTCGAACCGTATAAAAAATTTTTTTTTAAAGAGTGGGGGTTTAAAATATTTACCATTACTTGTTGATAAAAAAAAAATTGTAGGGTGCTGTGAAATATCGTTTTCATATTGCATTAACTTTACGATAAAAATGTCTTCAAACCGCTAAAAAAATATATATATATTTTAAAATATATTTTTAAAGATATTTACAATTACATGTCGATAAAAAAAACTTGTGGGTTTTGTAAAATATCGCTTTCTTATCCCATTAACTTTTCAATAAAAACATCTTCAAACCATTAAAAAATATTTCAAAGAGAGGAGGGGGTAAAATATTTGCAATTACTTGTCGATACAAAAAACTTGTGGGTGCTGTAAAATATCGCTTTCTTATCTCATTAACTTTTTGATAAAAATGCCTTCAAACCGAGAAAAAAAAAGAAGATATTTTAAAGAGAGGGGGTTTAGAATATTTACAATTACTTGTTGATACCCCCCCCAAAAAAAAATTGTGTATTTTAGTTGAGGAGGCCGAAACGACAGCATCCGAAAATTACGTTTATTTGAAATAATGCCATATTTTAGTATATCTGAACAACACGGAATAAATTTAAAAACATGTGTGACATTATATAATTTTATTTACGGCTGATCAACAATGTTATAATTAATTGGGCATTTTTGTTTTATATATATATATATATACATATATATATATATATATTATGGACTCTCTCGTCGATTTTCGATGCATGAGGGTTCACACACACAATGAACACCCACACAGTGATTTGTTTATAGTGGTGAAGGCTTGTGTTGGACCATCCACACTTTTTGGCACAGTCGATAGGAAAGAATTGGTGCATCAAGGGTTGCCACAAACCCAATCAACGACCGACCTCAGGAATTTTGAATTCAGAGTTATCCCTCTCCTAGACTGGTTACCTACCCAGGGCTGAAGGGCCCAGTCTGCCCTACTATTTAACCCATAGCTGGAGGGAGAATATATGGATTCATACCTTTCCCAAGGGTATTAGCGCTATGTGAAATGCCAACAGCTTCGTCTCTCTCTCTCTCTCTCTCTCTCTCTCTCTCTATATATATATATATATATATATATATATATATATGGATAAAAGGATATGAAAAACACCACTGTTGTGGTGTTTTTCATATCCTTTTATCTATACTCATACCGTCGGATTCATTTCCTTTTTTTTAACTTATATATATATATATAATATATATATATATATATATATATATATATATATTCAATTCTCTGTTTTTAAAACTGATACTTCACAAAAAAAAATATTTAAAATGCATATTCCTCTATTTTTGTTTTCAATTTAATTCGTGATAAGCACATTATTTGAAGTCAGTTCATTGTAAAAAAAAAATTTAGTTCGTAAGAGTTACCTCCCTTTAGTTATCACAAAGCGGTTGGTTCATTTTCTTTATGTACTTGATTTGTGGGTAATTTCAATCTTTTGTCATCCCGGCCTCCTGCCCTAATTTACGCTATGGTTTAGCATGCCGGCGTCAGGCGAATTTCCGGCCCAACTTATATATTTTCCGAGTTGTTTTTTGTCGCTTTTTGTCGGCAAATTAATGTAGATATTTTAAACGCCCACCCCACCCCTTCTCAGATTTTTATCGGCAAATCAAAGTAGATATTTAAAAAAAATGTCTTTTTTAAATTTTAATTTGTACAAATTTCAATTGAATTTTTACAAAACTCGGACCATATCACCTTTAGGCACCCCTTTTTGATCTTGATTAAGAAAGGACATTTTTTTTATTTACACCGTCAATATCGGGTTTTTTGTTAGGGGTTAGGTTAGGGTTAGGGTTAGTTTTATAATTTAAAAAAAATCTAAAAATCGTCTGTTAAAACAACCGGATATTTACGGTGTAAATGAAAAACGTCCTTTCTTAATCGAGATCAAAAAGGGGTGCCTAAAGGTCATATGGTCCCAAAATTCAAATTTCGAAACAATTTTCATACCGTATGCTCTGTCTTTAAACGCATGGTCTGAGATTTGAAATTTGTACAAATTCAATAAAAATATTAAAATTAAAAATTAAAAAGACTTGTCAGTGAGATCTGATTTCTATATGACTGATAATCTGTTTATAGCAGACCATACCTCTCCTATGCATGCATTAACATCGCTTTCTGTGGATAAGATATTACTACCTAGGTACGTAAATTTTTCTACTGGCTTTAGAGACTCACCGTCGAGTGTGGAAATGCTTCCTCTCTTTTTAAAACACATGAACTCAGTTTTATTAGAGTTCACATAGATGCCGATATTCCGCGCTGCTTTTCCAGGCTACCTGGCAGGATTTCGTCCTGTGCATCTGTATGCCAGATCATCTGCGTAGTCGATTCCAGCGACTATGTCAAAGAATTCTGTGTCACCATCAGGTGAGCGTACCATTGGATTAGTGTCTTTTGAGAGTGTTACATATGTTATGTTACATAATTATTAGATTCCTAATATTTATGTACAGTAGTGTAGAAACCAAAATGGCTGTTATAAGTTCAGCCAGCGGCCTTGAAGGATTGAATGACAAGGCTTGACCTCAGTCCTGATCCTCCTTCCTGTGGATACCGTGAGAATCGGTGGAGAAGACCCTATTCCGGTTTAGATTAGAAAGAGATTTTTAGTCAGATCGGCCAACACCACTAGTGTGTGGAGAGGGGCATCAGGTATAGTGTCGGCGGACTACAGGAAGCATGGAGGCTTTGAAAGATTCAGTGTTTCGGCAGCCTACATCAGACGCGGGCAGCTTATTCTATGCCTCGGCAATTCTGAGCGTGAAGAAATGTTTCCGAAAGTCACGTGAGCAGTGGTGTTTTCTGACTTTGTAGGCATGCCCACGTGTGTTAGAAAGATGGAGATCAAAAAGGTGATCAATGTTGCTGTTGTTAAGATGATTAATGACCTTATGAGCGTTTACCAGGTCAGTTGCCAGACGCCAAAGTTTCAACGAATCCATTCCCAGGGCAGCGAGATATGTATACTACATTGCATAGAACAAGCAGTAGGTTATCGAATTTCCTCATTTTTCATACCTGGGAGGGGGTGGAGTATTTCGTCGAGGCCTGCAGCTTTTCTACTTTTTAGTTTTCTTAGAACTTCGTTGAGTTATTTATCTTTCTCGCAAAAATGGCGAGTTTAATCTACACTCATATCATTGGTGTCATGATCTAACCCCCCACACACACACACACACTTTTAATTCCATCAAATGAAAATGTTAAAATTCCCATCTTTATATTTCTTTGTCTATTTTCAACACTTTTAAGGAAGTCGTAAGAGGAAGTACGGGGTTCGTAGGGAGCTCTTATTCTCCCGGTGGTCGGCAATTATTTCGGATGAAAGAAGACAAACAACATAATGGAATTAAAACATTTGTATTATAAAGGTACACAAATTGCTGCAAATTTGTTGGCTTTGCTACAAGACTTACTTTGAGAGGTGAAATTAACAGTTCGTTGGTGAATTGGCTCTAGAAAGGGATTTCTACTCGCCGCCGTGGTAGAGTGCTGTTGAGATGCGTTCGTCCAGGTCGTTTCTCGTCTGGTAAGTAAAAGTGATGTGGAGTGCTTTTTTTTAGCGACTCACCTGGTTAACTGCCCTTTGAAGTGGGTGGTTGATGGAGCCCTTGTTAAAAGTGGCTCCTCAGGTCGACAGCCTTCAGATAAGTGATGGGGTTTGGTTTTGCCGCCAACATACGATGTTGGCGATTCACCCCCTAGCGGCAGGAGAAGATAATTCTACTATCGGTTTTCCGATAGTCGGTTGTATTTGTTCCGGTAAATACGCCAAGATTCTGGCAAAAATTTGGGATTCTCTCCAAATCTATGATTGAATGGAATTAGTTTTAATAGACAATCAGTTTTTATTTTATTTAAATTTTCGTTATTTGTTCAAATCAGAGTGTACCTGGGATTAATGGCTATGCAGAGGTACTCCACACTCTCCAGAGCTTCAGAATTGGAACTTCACTTTTAGATGCAGTTTAACGTCATACCCAGGACACTCAGATCCTCAGTTACCGCCTTCTAGCACATATAGAGATAAAATGAGTTGGGGGTGTTGTCATAAGAGCAATTTCTCTGTTTCTGTTTCTGTGATGGCATTCGTCCTGGGTTGGTTGAGCCGGTTTCAACCAACGAATTCACCTGTGGTGAATTCATGAAAGGAATAACAAGGAAATATGAAATTCACAAGTGGTCCCCAAACTACGCATGCATATCCCGGTCAGAAGAAGGAGATACTCTTGTTTGTCGCCGATTTTCCACAGACGCAGTGACAAGTACGCCAAAATCCGTTGATTCCTGACGATGATGCAGACGTCCTTTGGATTTTCGCCAGAGCCCCTTTAGCCGAGTTGTGGCCCTGATATCACTGGGTGCCAGACCTGTCCGCCTTGGGAGGCTGTACTAGGAACTTAAGTTCCTGATGGCATGGCTCTGGCACAACCAAGTTTACACAACCCTGCTGCGATGGGGAGGGTTGGACTTTTAAAATAATGTACTCGATAACCGTTGAGCAAATAGCTTCCACCGCCCTTTTACAGGTCTTGTTTTTTGTTCTGCTGGGTGTTTAACCACTCTTCTCATCAGACAAAATCTGTGGGGTTACCTGAGTAGTCACTAATGGTCCGACTATAAAACATAAGAGCAATAGGGCCAGGACTATCATATAAGTGCTAGGACTTGGCGTGACCAGCCAATTGATCGGAGGGGCTTATCCAACCGCCCGTCTAGCCTAAGTAACCGCCCGTCTAGCCAAAGTGGAGTGTTGGACGTCATGGAATATATAGAATACAATCCTATATTTCATACCCAAATAAGGATAAAAACACATAAACACATTTCTTTTCCCAAACTTAAGGAAAAGAGATTAAAACAAACACACGAACACAATCCTTTTCCCAAACTTAAGGAAAAGAGATTAAAACAAATGTTTATACAAAAGTCAGAGTTCGATTGGCTTGATTAGCATTGTTCTCTACTACGTCCGCGTATTTGCGCCAAAAAAGAATAATTACCATTTGATCCTATTTGGTAATTATAAAAGACAGAGAAGAAATCAACATATACACAGAATTCATCTCGCTGTCAGACAGGACAAACGTCCGACATCAACAAACACACAGATGTCTGCGGGGACGATTCACCAACATCAAAACATTACACTCTTCCTATCGAACTATAATAAGAAAGAGGAAGCATTTGTGACTTTGGCTTTGCCGCTAAAAAATGTCGGTCTGTGATTGTATTGAGAATTCTGGGTATGGGGGTTATCGTCCTTGCTACGACCTTCTGATAATTCGGATATAATAGACTTTCTGTTTGATGTCCGACCCCGATGCTGTTTGTTGAAGAAGAGGTGGAGAGACCCTGTTTTAGGTTCGTCTCCGGTGAAAGCTGGATCAGAAGAGGGCGAGTTTGCCTAATTCGGCTTTGCCGCCAAAGTATGCTGGCTTGTGATTGGTTGGTTCGAAACAGAGGCTCGTAGATAAGGACGATAACCCCCTACCCCAGAATTCTCAATAATTGGTTGGTTGATAGCGAGGCTTGTAGAACAAGGACGATAACCCCTACCTCAGATATTTTATAAGGCCTCTCTAGACAACACCTTCCCCAGGCAACACCTTCCCCTTCGTTTTGAAAGGGCAGGGCCGGGTTTATTGCCTGGTACCTGACGCAAAATAGGAAATGCCAAGGGAATCTGCGCATTTTTAAAGACTGGTCATCGCCTGAGCTTCGGTTAGTACGTGGTTTCCCACTTTAAAAATACCTTGTGTCACATCCTTACCTGGTGGGAGGGTTGAGGTAAATAACGCCCGTCTTTCCTCGCGACACTAGCAAGATTTGTATCATACACGAACGTAGCAGTATTATTTGTTTGTTTTTTTTTTTTTTTTTTTTTTTTTGTTTGCTTTGTTTTACGGCATATCAATCTCAGTGGGTCATTTAATGCTGATAAAGTTTTGAAATAAATCAATTCTTAATGGATAATACAATTTTTTTATAAATACATTTTTCTATTTAACCCATAGATGGGACCCTAACAGGTACTACCACTCCGGGACAGAGTGGACCAGGGAGCAATGGTGATGAAGGGGTGCTGCACATTCCCCAAACCTCCAAAACTGGAACCTCACCATCAGATAGAGTTTACGTCATTCCCAGGACATGTAGACCCGCAGCCACCGCCTTCTAGCACCCATATGATAAAAAGGGGTCGGGGCTTGCCTTAAGGGCAATAGGGTTTGGAAAATCATATAGGTGCTAGGGCTTGACGTGACCAGCCGATTGATCGGAGGGAGGCCTCTCCGACCGCCCGTCTAGCCCAAGATAGGGCCAAAGTGGAGTATTGCATGTCATGAACTGCTCATCCACCTGGGCTCTATCCTTAAGCATCACGGGTCGCCACCCACGGCCAACAGGTGGCTCCATTGGGGGAGTCTTACCCCTCTGTAGAGGTGCAGTCGGTGCATTCTAACGCCAGCCGACAGGGCGGAGTATTATTTGGAATGCTAGATGGATAAAGCAGAGAGCGAAAGCAACACGTCATAACAGTTTAACCACTTTATTTCAAGACCCCCCACCGCTAATGAGCGTTCCACTCGCTAGGGAAAACATAACTACAACAGCAACCAAAGGAGCATAACCCTTATTAGTTCTTATCAGTAATTGCTTACTGATTTAACAATATTTACGACTGTTCACACATTTTTGTACCTTTATCAAAATAAACTAAATTTGCAAGTTTTGAAATAAAATAACTAATGCATTATAAAATTCATTAATTATTAAATCAATACTGAAAATTTCATTAAAATCGGATAATTACCTGATTTTTGGTAATTTTTTTTTGCAAACGCGAATGTTACAGTAAAATTGTAAACAAGCACTTAAAAACACCGAAAACGAGGCTGACTGGCTGATATCGACGAAATTGACCAAAACAAATACTTTTAAATCTATTAAAAATAAACTGCATATGTAATGATATTTTTCTTTTTTTAATTATGGTTATTATATGTTACTACTTATCGATTTAGACAAAGTTTGACCTTAAATAATAGATTTAATTATTTCTAATTCGCTTTTAAAATTCCTAGCAGACGACAAAATCGCCTATCCCTAAAATAAACCCTTTTCATTTGTAATTTCATTGGTAAGTTACGATTAGAGTTATTATCTAATATAACTAACTCCCGTAAAATTACAATAGAATGATTTCTATGAAAGGATCTGTTGGGACTCGTATCTAATTTTCAATTTCAAACCAACATGGATAAGATAAATCATAGATTGTCCACTTCGTGTATGTTGTGAAATGCTAACGTGAGGAGAGTTATCTCCCTTGGACCAGGGATCAGTCTGGCCTGGCCTGAATGGTACGCTTGTGCTGGACTAGTAAACATTACCGAGAGAGACGAACCCAACGCAAATAAACTGAGTGTACCCTAGGGACCTCCAATTTGACATGTCAGATTTACTCCCCTGTCCTATATTTAACAAAATGAAACTTGCATAAAGGTTAATAGGTTATATCCTATAACTCCAACCTAATAAAAGGGGAACCACTCTGAATGAATTTTATCTGTTAATTAATCTACACATTATTTTTCCCATTAAACTAACCCTTAACCCTAACCCTAAACCCTAACCCCGTCTTCTTTTTTCCTAGTAGATCAATAAATAAATAAATAATTTATCAGTCAATCAGTCAATCAGAGTGGTTCGGTTTTTTTGTTTTTCTTTTTTAAATTTTTTTAGGTTGGAATTATAGGAAATAACCGGTTAATATTGAAACATTAACAAAAAAAAAAACGTTTCAGCTTAACGGAAATGAAAATTATGAACGAAAACAATGTTTACATATTCGCAATAAGAAATAAAAGAAAGAAAGAAAGAAAGTAGGGGAAAAGATGCAGAGAGGGGGTGAGCGCGAGGAAGCGATAATGCTAATCTGTTTCAATTGAAAATAATGAAAAAATGAACAGAAGGAAAGAAAGAAAAAAAAAGTCAGAGAGAGTTAAATCAAGATTATTATTAAAAAAAGTAAAGTCGTCGGGGTGGCCTAAAGTCGGTATCAGCCAATCGGCGAAGGAGTCTATCCCCTTTTCACTAGCGCTAGACCAGGGAGATTTTTTTGCGCCTGATGTGGAGTGCCACACCTACCGACAGCTCCTTACTTTACCGCACAGATCCCTGTGCTACTCATATGCTGAGTTGGCGGGGACCGGTATCGAACTAGGAACCTGGTGGTTTCTGGCCGAACGCTCTACCGGCTGAGCTAACCCGAACTAAAATTAGAAAATAAGCAAGGTGAGAGTTGCACAAGAATGTTGCGTGCAATCTTAAACATAAATATAATAAGAAAGAAAGAAAAAAAGAAAGAAGGGGAAAGATGGAGAGAGGGGGTGCGCGGAAGCGATAATGCTAATCTGTTTCAATTGAACATAATGAAAAAAATGAAAAGAAGGAAAGAAAGAAAGAAAGAAAAGAAAAGAGTCAGAGAGAGTTAAATCAAAATTATTATACTTTTTACATATTGAACTATTTAGCAATAGCTCTTAAGTAAACATACCAAACGTTGTAATGATTAGATTATCATACTGTGGTATATCCACAAGTCCTGCTAGTCAAGATTATTATACTTTTTACATATTGAACTATTTGGCAATAGCTCTTAAGTAAACATACCAAACATTGTAATAATTAGATTATCATACTGTGGTATATCCACAGCTCCTGTTAGTCTTTATCATTGCTACACTGCGTTCTACGCATGCGTGCTTATAGTTGGCATTGCTGTGATCTCTTGATCGAAGTTCGATCTTGATCGCGCCATTTTGCTTGCTTTCTTCACAGTATAAACATAGCCGCTCTAGTAGCAATATTGTTAGGTAGAGTTATCTCCCCTAACGATTCTACACCGGATATACTCACTGACAAGCACGGGGACAAAAAAAAACCCTGACAAGCAGAGAGTCATAAGACAGGGACTTAGCCGCACGTGATGAACACACACATGATACACAGTTGAACTCTATCCACTGTATTCTCGGTCGGTGAGAATAAATAAAACAAATATTGTTATATGTGTTGTATAGCAAAAGTCGAAATCTCCCGATTCACTATTAGAATATACATACACTCGCCAACGGGACGGACAAAGTCGGAAGTGTCCTCTATCATTACCTAAAACGGAATGACCATTTTTACATATATCTGCGCATGGGCTCCGATCGGAGTTCCGCTTTGATAGTCAATTCCTGACATTAAATAAAAAAAAAATTGGTAAATAAAATTCGCATTATCATCCAATGAAAGCGATTCCCGGGTGAAAAAACAAACATCTTCATTTGATCCAACTTCGGCTAGCACTCTCTATAAAACGAATAGCTTTGAAAGGCACCGACAGTCAGAGCTTCAGACACCATCGCGAACGCAGGCCCGACGAGCGCTACCTCACAGAACGACACATCAAAGGCGGCGGATCACACCCCCAACTTACCCAAACCTGACCTCACCAGGCAGTCAAATCAACAAGTCAACTACCGAACATTTCTATATCACTCGACGATACAAAAAATTCTACTACTAAAACACAATATTCGGCCTACATCACCACCCCACTACCACAGTCACGCTGGACATTTTACGGACTTAATATCCACCCATAACTATAACCAAATTTATTCTGTAATTCTCATTTCTATCCTTTCACCGTTCTCATGTTGTTGTTTTTTAATACAATTTTAAAACTTAAAATCTGTGTTTTGTTCATTTCCTCATCACCATACGCTTGCATGATAATACGGTTTATAACATATGTTAAACATATTTCACTGTTTTTGTTATCATTTGTTATTCCTAAATCTTGGGATATAAGAAATATGACCCGATTTCTCTGGTCCGAAGGAGTATCATTCATTGAAATTCATTGGGGCTTTTAGCACAATTCAGGGACTGTGCACTACCACGTATAAATATGTATGAGTGGTTAGCGTAGTTTAAAAGTGGCCGGACAAGCGTGACGCTCGAAGGGGGAGCAGGACGTCCACCAACCTCCACCACTGAGGAGAAGATTCAGCAAGCTCGATAGATGGTATGGCAAACCGACGAGTTATCGTCGATTATGTAGCTTGTTCTCTGCAGATTAGGCATGGTTCTGCCTATCAATCCACGATGAGCTCGGCTTCCATAAAACAAGAGTGTTGATAATTTTTCAATCTCCCTCATAATAGAATTAAAACGAAACAGAAAACAAATATATTTTTTCGCGTTATTATTAATGAGGTAGCTTGTTCTCTGCAGATTAGACATAGTTCTGCCTATCAAATAATCCACGATGAGCTCGGCTTCCATAAAACAATAGAGTGGATAATTTTTTAATCTTCCTTGTAATAGAATGAAAGACAACACAAAGATATTTTTTGAGTTATCATCAATGAGGTAACTTGTTATCTGCAGATTAGACATGGTTCTGGCTATCAAATCATCCACGATGAGCTCAGCTTCCATAAAATAAGATTGATATTTAAAAAAAAATTTTCTTGTAATAGAATGAAACAGAAAACAAATATCTTTTTTTTTAGTTATTATTAATGAGGTAACTTGTTCTCTACAGATTAGACATGGTTCTGCCTATCAAATAATCCACGATGAGCTCGGCTTCCATAAAACAAGAGTGTTAGCTTGTTCTCTGCAGCGGCCTATCAAATCATCCACGATGGGTTTGGCTTCCATAAAAACAAGATTAGTAATCTTTTAATCTTCCTTGAACAGAAAACAAATATATTTTTTTCGAGTTATTATTAATGAGGTAGTTTGTTCTCTGCAGATCAATCATAGTTCTGCCTATCAAATAATCCACGATAAGTTCGGCTTCCATAAAATAAAATACGGATCATTTTTTAATCTTCCTCGTATATGATATATTTTCAGGTCCTCTGAGAAGTCATGTCAGGATATTTAACTAGTAAATATTTAACTGGTAATTTAATTATTACAATATTTTAGCGTTCGGCTAGAAATCACAAGGTTCCAAGTTCGATACCGACCCTCGCCAACTCAACGTTGAGTAGCACAGGGATCTGTGCGGTAAAGTAAGGAGCTGATGGTAGGTGTGGCGCTCCACCTCAGACGCAAACACAATCTCCTTGGTCTAGCGCTTGTGAAAAGGGGATAAACTCCCTCGATGATTGGCTGATACCGACTTTAGGCCACCACGACGACTTTTTAATATGTTCACTTAAGAGCTATTGCTACATTGTTCAATATGTAAAAAGTATAATATTCTTGGTTTAACTCTCTCTCTCTCACCCTCTCTCTCTCTCTCTCTCTCTCTCTTTCTCTCTTTCTCTCTCTCTCTCTTTCTCTCTCTTCATCTTTTCATTATATTCGATTGAAACAGATTAGCGTTATCACTTCCGTGCACTCACCCCCTATCTATATATTCCCCCAACTTATTATATTTTTCTGTGTAGCATGTCCTTTTCTTTTTCTTTTATTCTTCTTTATAATAAAAACGGATATGGTCCATTACTTAACTGGCGAGACGACACTCATAAAAAATAAGAATTTGGCGTATAAGCAACACCAGATGATCAGGATTTACATTTTTGCATTTCACCTTGGACGATTTGGTTAAAAATGAGACCGTCCAAATCGTCCAAGATAAAATACAAATATGTAAATCCTGATTATCTGGTGTTGCTTATTCGCCAAATTCTTATTTCTTATGAGTGTTGTAATCTTAGCTAGATAATGGACCATTCAGTTTTTATTATAAAGAAAGTGAGGGAAGAAAAATGACATGCTACACAGAAAACAGATAATAAGAGTATGGTACTTTAATCATTACAACATTTATATGTTTACTTAAGAGCTATTGCTGCATAGTTCAATATGTAAAAAGTATAATAATCTTGGTTTAACTCTCTCTCTCTCTCTCTCACCCCTCTCTCTCTCGCTCTCTCTCTCTCGCTCGCCTCTCTCTCTCTCTCTCTCTCTCTCTCTCTCTCTCACTTATTTCTTTCCTTTCATTTTTTCATTATGTTCCATTGAAACAGATTAGAATTATCGCTTCCACGCGCTCATCCCCTCTCTTCATCTTTCCCCTACTTTCTTTCTTTCTCATATTTATTTTCAATATCACACGCATTATTCTTGTGCAATTCTCACCTAGCTTTCTTTCTTTTCATATTTTTCTGTGTAGCATGTCCTTTTTCTTTCTTTCTTTCTTTCTTTCTTTCTTTCTTTCTTTCTTTATAATAAAAACGGAATGATCCATTATTTCGCTGAGATAATAAACATTCATAAGAAATAAAAAATTCGGTAGATAAGCAACACCAGATAATCAGGATTTACATTTTTTGCATTCTATCTTGGACGATTTGGACGGTCGCATTTTTAAGCAGAGGGTGTTGCAAGATGATAACGGTCGTACGATTAAGGTACACGAGTATTAATACAAAGATATTTTGATATATAAGGTGTGCTGCAATACACCACTTGAATTTATAGACTAAGCGAGTTCATGTGGTTTAAACCTCAGCTAATCAACAGCCCGAATACGTGGTTGGTTAACTACCTAAGCGCTGATACTGAGAGACGTCCATTTGCAATCATTGACGAAAGACCTGCAAGACTGAGGAGCACCTAGGAACAACCAAAGGATTCTTTGCTAAGGATCGCGTTCTGCTTAACACAAAGGATCTCCACTGGACAAGCGCTCTTGCTTGAAGGCGCAAAAATCGTAACAAATATCTAGTCAAGGGCAGATCACTCTGCTCAGTCTAGACACAGGGGCAGATCACTCTATTGTGCTATAAGTTTTTGTACTTCGTTTACTGTAGGATTGCAGCGGTAGAAGAGCCGCTGTGGGCGGTTTAAAGTAGGCAAAGAGTTAAACAAATACAAGGGTTGCAGTCAGCGTATTATAAGCTCTACTGTCGACAAAGGTTTGGCGAATTTTATAAAATGCAGACGCGTCTTCTTCCCCTGAAATACCAGCAGATGTTGAGCTAAGACGTTTTTGGATAACTAAAATTAGATAGATAGATAGATAGATAGATATGATCAGGCTGTGATTGATAGATAGATAGAAGCTGACTGAGATAGATAGATAGATAATGAACAGATTGCGATAGATAGATAGATAGATAGATAATAAACAGATTGCGATATATACATATATATATATATATACATATATATATACATATATATATATACATATATATATATAATATATATATATATATATTATATATATATATATATATAGAGAGAGAGAGAGAGAGAGAGAGAGAGAGTGAGCGCGAGCGAGAGAGAGGCATATAGATAGATAGCTAATGAACATATTCAAGTGTTTCTCTACAAAACATTGGATCGTGAATTTGTGGGGATTTAAAACAATCTGAAAATAAGAATAAAGTAAAAAGAAAATTTAAAGAAAAACCCAAGAAACTCCCATGGTGCCTTGACCGGAAGAACCCTCTGCGCAGGTCTAACAAAAAGGACTGACTCTCTACCCCAAAAAGGATACCTCGGCCATTTGAATTTAGGCCGCTATTGAGTGTAGTCATTTCCTGGCCAGGGGGATATCCCCTTGCCACGGCCGACTATGCCCCGTTCAATAAAGTCATAAAACTACCTCTTGCCTTTGTCTCTTTCCTTTCTCGTTCCATTTTGTTCCTAAGATTTCATTTCAGCTAACCAGCCCACAAGAAGAAAGAACCAGCTTTTTGGGGGATAAGATACAAAGACGAACGAACCAAACTTGTACCCATAAGTTTCTATTGGTCGGTGTTTAATAGAAGAGATTTCCGTTACTCGCAGAAAAACCAGAACGGAAGATAATTTTAAATAACGGTGTAAATTCAAGAAAGCGAACATCAGCGAACTTTCAATGTTCTTTTTTTTTCTGGATTATCGGAAATCTGATAAAGAATTATCTTCCCCTGTCGCTAGGGGGTGAATCGCTAACATACGATGTTGGCGCCAGAATCAAAACCCTAACTTCTCAGGGAGCAGTTACTGAGGAGAGATGTAAAAATAAGCGCTCTCACCACCTTGCTCATAAAAAGGGCTGACTTGTCTGTAGTCTGTCGACCTGGACGGAGGCGTTTTTTAACAGCATACTTTCTGAAGGCCGTTTCGACAGCATACTAATCAGAAGGCTGAGGACCTAAATAGTCAACTTGAAGAGGGTCCCACCCACCGTCATTTCAAAGAACAGTTACCCAGGCGAGAAGCTTCTAAAAGAACATCCCCTACTTTTACTTATCGGACGAGAACCGACAAAACGGACACGTCTCTACAGAACTCTACAACCACAGCGACCAGAATGCCCTTTCTAGAGCCACTTCCCCACGAACAGTATTTCACCTTACAGATAAGTCTTGTAGCAAATGCCATTAAAATTTGCAACAACATTTCTGTACTTTTTGATAATACATAAGTCTATAATTTATATTCGTGTTTGTTTCCTTCTTTCGTTCGAATAATAACAACCGGGGAATAAGGGCTCCAACGAAACCCCGTAAATACTCTTAGGGTGTCACTTTTTAAACAAACACTGTTTTTTTAAAAATAATTGTCCTTATTTTATTGGGGATAAGATACAAGACGAACGAACCAAACTTGTCCCCATAAGTTACAGTATCTTTTTTTTTCAAATAGATTTTTTAAAACTATTTTTTGTTTAAATATCTGAGACTTATTTACAAAAAAGGCGAGGGTGATGTACATGCTCTGTTTGAAGAAGCAGACAAAATTATATCAGTTTTAAGAATCTTAAAAATGTTTTGACGGAAAAAATGGCTTAGAGCAGAGTTTTTCAACCGGTGTGTCACGGCACACGAGTGTAGCGTGAAGCTTCCTTGAGTCTGCCATGAGTGTTGAGGACGATTGATCATCCTCTTATAGTTTTATTCTATTACTTTAATATTTTTTGTTTTAATTTAATATTTTAATATTTAATGTTTGCTATGATTAAAAATATACCTTTAGAAATAAAATTACGTTGTTTTCTTTTACACTTGTGGCACATTTTCACTATTCCTTTTCTTTTAAAATTTAAATGATAAAATAATTATATATCTATATATTGCCCAGCTCACTTTGCCGTGAGATGAAAAAGGTTGAAAAACTGGCTTAAAGAGTTAAGGAAATTTTAGAGTCTACCCCGAACTCCTAGGTTCACTGCCTGGTAAGAGTATTTACAGGTTTCGAAGGAGCTCTTATATCTCCGTAATTGTAGGCAAATTGTCGGACAAAGAAGACAAACACACAATGGAAATACATGTATTGACAAATAATACAAGAACTTGTTGCATTTTATTGGTATTTGCTACGAGACTTATCTGAGTTAAGTAATGCTCTTGGAGTAGTGGTGATAACCGGGGTATTCTGTTGCTTGTTGGAAAGTTAATAGGACGTTTCCTCGGACGTTTCTCGTTCTTCCTCGTAACCGGTTCAGTGATAAGGAATGGGGGATGCTATTTTAGAAGCTTCTCCCCCGGGTTAACAGTTCTTTAAATGACGGTGAATGGGCCCTTTTCAAGTAGACTATTTTGGTCTTCAGCCTTCTATAGTGTGCTTTTGTGCCCTCGAAAGTGTGCTGTGAAAAATGCCTCCGTTCTACTAAAACGCTCCGCGTGACAAATCCAAAGTGAAAGCCCTCCTGACTTATCTACTGGGACTAAGCTACAGATGAATTGCAACGATTTAGCGACCAGCTATTACTGTTACACTCCAGATCTACCTCTTGGCTGCTACCAACGTGATAAGTGGAGTGTACTGTGCGTGATTGGACCCAACAATTACGCATGTGGCGATTCGCCCCCATACGGCATGGGGACGATAATAACGTGATGGAACCTTACCAATACTGCCGACGTCTCTCATGGGTTTTCTTTCAGTTCTTTATGAAAAGCCGTTACGTACTGGAAGCCAGTCTCTTCACGACCACAATCAATGGTACCTCAATAAGATCTCACGATTTGTGATTTACGCATTCTCAACACTTGGTTATCTTATTCCATCAGTATAAGCATTTTATACTCTTATCACACACACTCCGATGTAGCGATGTTAATATATAAACCACACACTCCCAACCATCTAACTCTGTCACCGAAATAAATGACCTCTACACACTCACTTCCCGCAATAATCACACCAAGCGCGCATCGTACAATGCAATCCCGAACCGTGCACCGATCGTGAGCACGAACGCAGTGCAGGTCATTATCGCATAATTCAACACGTGCTCAACACCGGCCATAGCACTAACTAGCCACTGTCAACTAACTTACCAAAGTAACCGATCCAGGCTATATAAAGCAATCGATGTCATCATACCATCAACACACAGCCAAACTGATTGCAAACTTCAGCAATCTGTCCTTCATCAACAATGTTATTAACATAATATTTGTTAATAACTGTATCTGAGCTTCCTGAGACAGGGTATTATCGAACCCTTAGCTACGCGCCTCTCTGTAGATTCGATATGATA
>CM042181.1:6249218-6279218 GCA_023376005.1 Doryteuthis pealeii
GAGTCCTGGAATGACATTAAACTCTATTGATGGTGAGGTTCCAGTTTTGGAGGTTTGGGGAATGTGGAGCACCCTTCATCACCATTGCTCCTGGTCACACTCTGACCCGGAGTGGTAGTACCTGTTATGGTCCCATCTATGGGTTAAATAGAAAAATGTGTTTAAAAAAAATTGTATTACATTAAGAATTGATTTATTTCAAAACTTATCGGCTTAAATGACCCACTGAGATTGATATGCTGTACAACAAAACAACCAAACCAATGTTTGTTTTATTTGTAATATTGAAATTGTGAATGACGAAGATTTTGATCTTATGTCGTCCCGGTCCCCTGTCCTAATTTACGCTATAATTTATCCCAAATCCGCAAGGGATATTATATTGTATATTGATAAACTGTTATTTTTTTGGGCGGTTAATGTAGTTAGATTTTTAATTAAAAGTTATCGAAAATTTGGGTTATCTGCCCCTCAATCGGAAGTCCGAACAAATAGCGGGCAGAGACAGAGCCCTGAATCAGCGGAATATACAAGCACCCATGAGAGGCAACACGAGGAATTCAACAGGCAGAGTACACAGTAGCAGCGGCCATCAAGAACAACTAGAGCAACACGAGGAATTCAACAGGCAGGGCACACAGTAGCAGCGACCATCAAGAACAACTACAGAAACAATTACTGAAACATTAAAACACAAGCTAAGTAACCGTGTCTCATACATTATATAATACAATATTTCCCGTCAAAACAACGTGTTTGGCAACCTTTACTTTGAACTTTACGAACTCTTACACAAACACTTTGTACACTTAACTTACATTTCACATATTGCACCAATAAATTATTAACCTAATTATATACATTATAATTGCCTTGTCTCCTTTCCTTTGCGACAGAACTATTATTTCTCCCCAGTATTTCTGTTAAAGTCGTTGAAATTCAGAATCCATAGGGTTAGATGATTGATAGGTAATAACCTTTAAGTAACCTTCTCTCCGGTTCACTGTGGAAACGAAGGGCCAGAGCTTAGTCAGTCAGTTAAGCGAGCTACGCCTTGATGTAAGCATCGTCTCCGTTTCGACTCCACCGTGGTTGAGAAAGTCTGGATCTGAATAAAAAAAATGTGATCACATAAAATATAAGTCTTGGTTGTCTCTTGTAAACTAATGGCGAACCAGCATCTTAAAGTCAAACCAGCATCTTAAATACAGACCAGACCAGGCTACAGAAATAAAGTACCAGCCAAACTACTTAAGTAAGTAAGAAAAATGCTTTAATATGCAGGAGAAATATACAAATGTCTATCATCTCCTTATAAGAAGAATAGTTTGTTTTGTTTTATGGCATATCAACCTAGGTGGGTCATTTAATGCCGACAAAATTTTGAAATAATTTAATTCCTAATAGATACTCAATTTAAAAAGAAATCTTGTGTTGGCTCTAAATGAACTAATGGCGAACCAGCATTTTAAATACAGACCAGGCCAGTTAGCAGACACGAAGAAACAGACTCTAGAAATAAGGTACCAACCGAGCTACTCAGCTAAGTAAGAAAAGGCTTTAATATGCAGGAGACATATACAAATGCCTATCATCTCATCATAAGAAGAATAGTTTGTTTTGTTTTATGGCATATCGACCTAGGTGGGTCATTTAATGCCGACAAAATTTTGAAATAAATTAATTCCTTTTTACATAAACACATATTTCTATTTAACCCATAGATGGGACTATAACGGAGAACGAAAAAGAGCAAGACATTGTCTTGCTTGCCGGGATCGAGCACGCGTCCTCCCGCATGCGAAAGCAGATACGATTTAGGCACTGGACGGACGCGAAGTCCCAGGATGTTTCGGTAAATACGTACATAAATGGCATGTGAGTCAAGCGCTGGACAGTGAGGAGTCAGCAGTAGCAGGTTGACTGACGCGAACGACTGAGTAAAGAAATGTGATTTTGAACTGCTAGAGATTATTTTCGACTACGGTGACGGATTTTGCAGCTGCTAGGCGAGGACGAGGAACGTGTTGACCAGGGGAAGGTTTGGCTTGCTGGAAGACTGTGGATTCGCTTGTTTTTGCACCACCCCCCTCTCGGCGGGAGCTTGTTGATACGAACATCTATTCCCTATATCTGTTTCAATGGAACATAATGAAAAGATGGAAAGAAGGAAAAAAAGAAAAAAGTGTGAGAGAAAGTTGAATCAAGATTTTTATACTTTTCTATTCTATAGGGACTCTAACAAGTACTACCACTCCGGGTCAGAGTGGACCTGAGAGTAATGGTGATGAAGGGGTGCTCCACATTCCTCAGATCTGCAGAACTGGAACCTCACCATCAGTTAAAGAAATGGTGGAAACGGAAGTTGAATTAGTTAGACCGGATATGTCATGATGTAAGCACGTAACGGTTCTGACTGCCACTTTTCAGAAGTCTGGTTCAGAATTTTAAGAAATGTGATCACTAAAAAAAATAAGCCTTGTGTTGTCTCTGAATGAACTAATGGCGAACCATCATCTTAAATACAGACCAGACCAGTTAGAAGAAATGAAGAAACAGACTACAGAAATAAGGTACCAGCCGACCTATTTTTAAATGCCAACTGGTATCGAACAAAAGGACGGCATTTTACTGATGTCATTAATTTTATTTGATAAACACCGTGAAACTGTACAAGGAAAAAACAAATACATTTAATGACGTATACAGCAAATTATCTTAAGAAATTCGAAAATCCTCAAAGAAATATAAACACTTCAAGAAATAGAGACTCGCCGTTTTTTGCTGCGTCCGACCAGTTGACTTTAAAATTATTAACTGACTTCCCCTTACCCTTTTTCGGTAGGGTTCATAGACCGCAGAAACTAGTGTTCCGCACCAAATGATATTAAACCTATTAAACTACTCTAGATTGAATACTGTGTTTGTAGTTAATTTTTTATAAACAAAAAGATTTATATAAAAATAAGAAATAATTAACTGGTCAGTTTAGCGGCAGTTACACTATTCAAGTAAGAAAAAACTTACCTATTCGGGAGACATAACCACGGATGTCTCCCCGAAAGAAAGTAAGTAATAGAACTCTCACCATTTATATACCCAGAATAAGGGGTATATAACAATTAGATATCCACCCCTTAATATTCACTGTTAAAAATGGTTGCGTCTCATGTTGTACGGAAAAATGGTTCAAGTAGAATAGGAAAAAACTATCAGGACCTGTGGATATACCACAGTATGATAATTTTATTATTACAACGTTTGATATATTTACTTAAGAGCTATTCCAAAATAGTTCAATATGTAAAAAGTATAATAATCTTGATTCAACTTTCTCTCACACTTTTTTTCTTTTTTTCCATCTTTTCATTATGTTCCATTGAAACAGATTAGCGTTATCGCTTCCGTGCGCTCACAACCTCTCTCTATCTTTCCTCTACTCTTTTTTTCCTTTCTTATTATATTCTTCTGTTTAGCATGTCCCTTTTCTTCCCTTTCATTTATAATATTTATTTAGCTGAGGTGACTACACTCATGAGAAATAAGGATTCGGTGGATAAGCAACACCAGATAATCAAGATTTATATTTTTGCATTTCATCTTGGACGATTTGATTTTAAACTGGGAGTGTTGCGAGATGATAACGGTTTGTACGGAACAACAGCATTGGTATATCGATGTTGCGGCCAGATATTTTATATATATATATATATATATATATATATATATATATATATATAATATAATATATATATCATCATCATCATCATCATGTGCGCTGTTAGCACGGATATCCATGACAGTCTCTCTCCATCCGTCCCTATCGCTCATCATTCTCGGGAGGTCCTCTTTGCAGCATCCTGTATCCGCGCAGAGCTGATCAATGTACGTCTTTGCTGGTCGGCCCACATGCGTGCCCATGTGCTGGCTTCCACAGGAGGACGTCGCTTATGAGTTCGTCCTTGCCTCTCCAGCAGTGTCCGCGTGTCTTGTCCGTCTTACTCGGATAGTTTGGGTGATATGTGGCAGGTGGCCGTACAGCTGCTTTCTCGTGGGGTGCTGTTTCCATGTCTTGTTCATGATCACCCGTAGCATTCTTGTGCAGCTCCCATCTAGTTTATTCTCTAGTCGCTTCGTTAGGGTCCAAGTGGTGCAGCCATACAGCAGCACTGATACGACAACGAAGAAGAACTGTCTCTTTAACTTGTCTGTGAGATCGGATCTCCATTTGACCGACAATCTATTTATAGCGGCCCATGCCTTTCCTATGCGTGCATTAACGTCATTTTCTGTGGAGGAGATGTTACTGCCTAAGTAAATCTAAATTGTTCTATTCCCATACCTGACACACAAACTTTCAAAAACTGTTTCAATAAATCCGTCAAAGCTCTCTTCTACAACCCTTCCCCTCGCCTACTGTGTCAGCTTCAACAATAAACAAATACATAAACACTAATGACTGATCTCTACCACCGATAGACTTTGCTTGTAGACTTTGCCCGTAGACTCTGTTCGTAGACTTTGCTCGTAGACTTTGCCGTAGACTTTGTTCGTAGACTTTATCCGTTGACCTTGCCCGTAGGCTTTGCCCGTAGACTTCGCTTGTAGACTAGTGATACCCTAAATGAGACTAAATTGCATTTTTGACAAAAAAATGACTTTAGCCCCCCCCCCCATAGGGAAAATAATTTACCAAAAATCAGGGAATTATCGGATTTTAATGAAATTTCCAGTGTTTATGTATCAATGAATGATCTTTATAATGCATCAGTTATTTTATTTCAAAACTATCTAATTTTTTTCAGGTCACTTATTTTTTACCCCCCTCCCTTATGTTGGGGGCGTAACTTTTTTTTCAAGTTGGTCTTTCCGTTTTCTAATTACAGCAAATAAAGAGATAAAAGACCGAACTTTTGAATAGAAACAAAAAAAATGTTTTACGGTGGCTTTTCTATGAGAAAATAAGTACCGAAAATCGAAAAATAAAATGTAAAAAAATAATAAATAATTAAGTTTTTGGAGATTTCTTTTAACTCATTTCGATGATTATTTAATTGGCTATTATTTTATAAAAGAAAAAATTATACATCGATATTTTTTCTGCTTAGAAATGTTCAATAGAGTTTTTCTTCAAAACGTATACTTTTTTCGAAAAAAAAAAAAAAAGGTTTGCATTAAGTAGATATTTATTTCTAGAATCTAAAAATATAACATTTTAAACTTAACATCAGGCTTTTCACATTTTAAATGAATTTTATATATTCATTTTTCATAGCAAAAATACTAAATTAAAGTTTTGAAATAAAATAACTGATGCATTATAAAATTCATTAATTGATAAATCAATACTGAAAATTTCATTAAAATCGGATAATTACCTGATTTTTAGTCATTTTTTTTTTTTTTGGCAATCGCGAATGTTACATTCAAATTGTAAAACAAGCGCTTTAAAACCCTTGAAAAAAGCGTTAATGGCGGATCGTGTCGAAATTGACCAAAACAAATCGTTTAAAATCTATTAAAAATAAACTCCATATGTAATGATATATATTTTTTTTAATGATCGCCATTATGTTACTACTTATCATTTTAGACAAAGTTTGACCTTAAATAATAGATTTAATTAATTTTAATTAGTTTTTAAAAAGCTAGCAGCCGACAAAATTGGGTATCTCTATTGTAGACTTTACCCATAGACTTTGCTCGTAGACTTTGCTTGTAGACTTTGCTCATAGACTTTGTCCGTAGACTTTGCCCGTAGGCTTTGCCCTAGATTTTGCCTGCGATCGTTTACCTTTGTTTACGCATATACAATATCTACCTTTGCCCTCATATTCACCGTGTCCTTTATCACTTTCCTCATGTTCGGACCTTTGCCCCCTCCTTCACTATGCCTCTATCTTTCTTCCTATCTCATCCCCCTCCTCATCTCCTCCTCCTCCTCCTCCTCCTTGTTTACCTCCTCCTCACTTATATTCATATATTTGTATAAACAAATAAAATCATTCTGAAAAAGTTTCTGAACAACGGAGACAAAATATTAATCGTTTGTGTAGTTATTAACTACCGTACATATTGTTCTACACACACACACACACACACACACACACACACACACACACACACACACACACATGACTCAAGTAGAATAGGAAAAAAACTATCAGGACCTATGGATATACCACAGTATGATAATTTTATTATTACAACTTTCACCATAAGGATCTTCAGGGTTAAATCCACTGAATTAATCGAGGTACCGATTAATTGCAGCCGATTACACGTGTGTTCATTGAATAAGATGTTACGTTATGTAAGATGAGCACTTTGTATTTGTTATATCGCTGACTTAACCCCTGGATTTTGTGCACCCCCAACGATCGTGCCCATATTCACTGGTAAGCCACCTTTTTATCTTTATACACACACACACACACACACACACACACACACACATATATATATATATATATATATATATATATATATATATATATATATATATCATTGGATAGCAGCCTTCCGTCTATGAGAGACGATGGAGTGGTGCCAAAGTTTTTTGTTTTCCTTTGAACTACATAGCCTGGTCGGCTTCATATGGAGGATAAGCTGTTGCCTATGCAGCAAATCTCCTCTCTCCACACTGCTGCTGTGATCCAAAGGAAAGGTAAGAAGCCAATGCGGTTTGGCAACGGTAGACACTACATTGGTTAATGGTTACACTGGATTTCAGCATCATATCACCTTTAGGGACTCCCGCTCCTGATTTGTTTTTGGGGTTTACTCCCCTAGCCTTTCCTTGAAAGGCAGCAGAGATTTTGTGTCGGACTTTTCCTTGACTTTGATGGGTTGCCGACCAAGGCTAAGGAACCCCTTCAAACCCAGTTGGGGATTTATGCGAGTAGTAAGTACCCCAATCTTACTACTATCGGTGTTCCCGAGAAATTAGTTTGAGTTTGAGTTTTGTTTAACGGCATATCAACCTCTGTGGGTCATTTAATGCCAAAAAGGTTATTTTGGATTTCAGACTTTAAAGTAGTGGTTCTATGGAGATAATTGGTTATGTTCTGTTATATTTTGTTGAAAAGGTTGCTTTTTTAATAAAATTTAAAATGTTTTCAGGGTTTGTATTCTTGAAGATGTCTTTCAGGTTTCTAGCTTGATAGTAATTTGCGCGGATATGTTTAAGTCTGTTACAATTTAGAAGGATATGCTTGGTTGTAAGTTGTACTTTGCATGTTGGGCACACTGGGGCACCCTCCCCTTTTAACAGGTACGAATGGGTAATGTGGGTGTGCCCAATACGCAATCTGGCGAGTATTACTTCTTCTCTTCTAATACTTCTGTGGCCTGTCGGCCACTCTCCAATATCTTCTTGTATTTCATGGAGCTTGTTTTGAGTCAGATTGTCCCATGATTTCTGCCATTTGTCTAATATAAATTTGTTTATGGTTGGTTTCAGATCTGTATATGGGATTTTAGATTTGCTCATATGTGTTTGAAGTGCCTTTCTTGCAGCTTTGTCTGCCTTTTCATTTCCTTGGATACCAATGTGACTTGGTATCCAGAAGAATATAATGTTATTATTTTCAGAGAGGGTGTTTAGTTTGTTTAGGAGATTCGTGATCAGAGGAGATGATGTGTCTTTGTTATGTAGTGATAATAGGACTGATTTAGAGTCCGTGCATATAATAAATTTGGAAGCTTTGTGATTTGCTATGATATTCATAGCTCCGAGAAATGAAATGAGATTAGGATGCGGTATATTTTGCATTTATGTATCAGATTATTTACATTAACTGATTTTAAAATGAGGCTACATGATTTAAGAACTTCTCTAATAATAAATACAAATGTTAGTGTGTCAGTGAGTCACGTTTTTAAAACTTTACTCCTAGAGGCCGTAGCCCAACATATCATGTCATTTTGAAATCAGGCCGATTCCGTAAGCAAAACATATTCCAGGCTGATCCGGACCTGCAATATTGTGTCCTGGGTATGACGTTAAACTGCATCTAATGGTGAAGTTCCAATTCTGGAGCTCTGGGGAATGTGAAGTCCCCCTTCATCATCATTACTCCCAGGTCCACTCTGACCCGGAGTACTAGTATCTGTTAAGATCTCATCTATGGGTTAAACAGAAAAAAAAAGAGTTTTATAAAAAAAATTGAGTACCCATGAAGAATAAATAAAACAAAACATCTTCGGCAGGAAATAACCCAGCAAGAGTTGACATGCCATAAAAAACAGAAATTTTGGATCCCCAAGTTTTAAAAACTCCGATTGTTAATAGCGATTTTTACGTGATTTTTCCGACGTATTTCTGGCCTTGCGTTAATAATTTTTACTAGCAGGACCTGTGGATATACCACAGTATGATAATTAAATTATTTCAACGTTTAATATGTTTACTTAAGAGCTATTCCGAAATAGTTCAATATGTAAAAAGTATAATAATCTTGACTAGCAGGACCTGTGGATATACCACAGTATGATAATTAAATTATTTCAACGTTTAATATGTTTACTAAAGAGCTATTCCAAATAGTTCAATATGTAAAAAATTATAATATTCTTGACTAGCAGGACCTGTGAATATACCACAGTATGATAATTAAATTATTTCAACGTTTAATATGTTTACTTAAGAGCTATTCCAAATAGTTCAATATATAAAAAGTATAATAATCTTGACTATCAGGACCTGTGGATATACCACAGTATGATAATTAAATTATTTCAACGTTTAATATGTTTACTTAAGAGCTATTCCAAAATAGTTCAATATGTAAAAAGTATAATAATCTTGACTAGCAGGACCTGTGGATATACCACAGTTTGATAATTTAATTATTACAATGTTTAATATGTTTACTTAAGAGCTATTCCAAAATAGTTCAATATGTAAAAAGTATAATAATCTTGACTAGCAGGAACTGTAGATATACCACAGTTTGATAATTTAATTATTACAATATTTAATATGTTTACTTAAGAGCTATTGCTAAATAGTTCAATAAGCGAAAAGTATAAAGAGACGATTCTTCCAGGCTGTGGTTGTGTCGGTACTGCTGTATTGCTATACCACCTGGACCCTAATGAAGCGCCTTGAGAAAAAGCTAGATGGGAGCTGCACAAGAATGCTGCGAGCGGTCCTGAATAAGTCGTGGAAGCAGCTCCATACAAAAAAGCAACTGTATGGCCACCTGCCCCCCATCTCACAAACCATACGTGTAAGACGGGCTAGAGATGTAGGACACTGCTGGAGAAGCAAGGACGAGATCGTAAGCGACGTACTACTGTGGAAGCCAGCACATGGGCACGCTAATGTGGGCCGCCCAGCCAGGACCTACATTTTATGCAGCGTTGTTTCAAATAGACAAATGGTTTTGATAAAAACTGTTGTTCAAAAAATATTACTCAAATTTGATACATTTTTTGGACCATATGACCTTTAGGCACCCCTTTTGCTTTGCTGATTCATAAGTACAATTTTTCATTTACACCGTCAACATCCAGTTGTTTGTTAAGAGACGATTTTTAAAGTTTTTAAAAAATTATAAAACTAACCCCTAACCCTAACCCCTAACAAACAACCGGATGTTAACGGTGTAAATGAAGAAATGTACTTATGAATCAGCAAAGCAAAAGAGGTGCCTATAGGTCATATGGTCCAAATTTTTATATGTACCAAATGCATGAAAATACCTGTCGGCTTTAGAACACACTGACTGAACCTCTGCAGGGGGGTAAGACCCCCCCCCCCATCGGGCCACCTGTTGGCCGTGGGTGGTGACCCGTGATGCTTAAGGACGGAATCCGTGTGGATGAGCAGTCCATGGCATACAACACTCCACTAAGACCCTTACTTAGGCTAGACGGGCGGTCAGAGATGCTCCCTCCGATCAATCAGCTGGTCACGTCAAGCCCTAGCACCTATATGATTTTCCCAACCCTATTGCCCTTATGGCAAGCCCCAACCCTTTTTATCATATGAGTGCTAGAAGGCGGTGATTGAGGGTCGTCATATCCTGGGAATGACGTTAAACTCTATCTGATGGTAAGGTTCCAGTTCTGGACATTGGGGAAATGTGGAGCACCCCTTCATCACCATTACTCCCTGGTCCACTCTGACCCGGAGTGGTAGTACCTGTTAGGCTCCCATCTATGGGTTATATAGAAAAATTTGTTTATAAAAAAAAATGAGGGTTGGGGCTTGTCATAAGGACAATAGGGTTGGGGCAATCATAGGTGCTAGAGCTTGACATGATCAGCCGACTGATCGGAGGGGGCCTCTCCGACCGCCCGTCTAGCCTAAGTAAGGGTCTAAGGGGAGCGTTGCATGTCATGAACTGCTCATCCCCCAGGATTCCGTCCTTAAGCATCACGGGTCGCCATCCACGGCCAACAGGTGATCCCATTGTGGGGGGGGGGGCTCTTACCCCTCTGTAGAGGTGCAGTCGGTAAATATATTCTAAAGCCCCACCGACAGGGCTCTGGTAAATGCAGAAACTTTGTTAACTCACTACTACTCACTCACGCTTACTTACTTATAGAAGCCCGTCGCAGACGCCGCCCTGTCGGTGGGGCGTTAGAATGCACCTCTGTTGGGGTTTTCAAACACAGACTGCACCTCTGCAGAGGGGTAAGACACCCCCCAATGGGGCCACCTGTTGGCCGTGGGTGGCGACCCGTGATGCTTAAGGATAGAACCCAGGTGATCGAGTAGTCCATGATATGTAATACTCATCTTTGGCCCGTTTTTGGGCTAGACGGTCGGTCGGAGAGGCCCCTTCCGATCAATCGAGTGGTCACTTCAAGCCCTAGCACCTATATGATTGCCCAAACCCTATTGCCCTTATGGCAACCCCAGCTCTTTTTATCATATGGGTGCTAGAAGGCGGTGGCTGAGGGTCTACATGTCCTGGGAATTACGTTAAACTCTGATGGTGAGGTTCCAATTTGGAGGTTTAGGGAACCAGGTGACCCCATTGAGGCGGGGGTCTAACCCCTCTGTAGAGGTGCAGTCGGTATATATATTCTAAAGCCCCAGCCGACAGGGCTCTAGTAAATGCAGAAACTTTGTTAACTCACAACTACTATAACACACACACACACAAACACACACGCACACTCAAACACACGCACACATACACGCACACACACTCAAACACACACACAAACACATACACACACAAACACACACATATACACATACACACAAACAGATACACACACACACGCACACTCAAACACACACGCACACTTACACGCACACACACTCACACACACACTCAACACACACACACACACACACACACACACTCAACACACACACACACACACTCAACACACACACAAATACACACACACATACATACACACACACACACACACACACACTCACACACACACATACTCAAACACACAAAACACATACACACACACACACTCAAACACACACACACACATACACATACACACACACACACACACACACACACAGACACACACAGACACTCACCCATGCTTACTTACTTATAGAAACCCGTCGCAGACAACGACGACGACCTCACTCACAACGAGAGAAACTTGTGCATGGAATATTTTAAGAGTGTATTTACCGCGTACCCCACATGTACGGGTCATGCACAAGGCCCTATTAATGTGAGACCACCTACGAACCGAAGCCCATGGAAGGCGGGTGCAAAAATACGTTGATCCCGTCAGCATTTCCCGTCAGCATTTCCCCTCAGGTGGGCACCTTAGGCACCGGGCAATCAACCCAGCCCTGCCCCTTTAAATCGAGGGGGCGGGTGGTGCCTGGAAAAGGGGCTGGGATCACGCTGATATTAATATCTCACGGGACCCGAAGGGCTAGTAAGTAACAATTTAGTATGGTCATCACAATTTTTCCAGCTCCAGATGATATGCAAAAATGTAAATCCTGATTATCAGGTTTTGCTTATCCACCGAATTCTTATTTCTTATGAGGGCCGTCATTTCAGCTAAATAACGGACCATTCTGTTTTTATTATAAAGAAAGAAAGGGAAGAAATGTGACATGCTATACAGAAAAAATATAAGAAAGAAAGAAAAAATGAAAGAAAGTAGGGAAAACATAGAGAGAGGAGCTAGCGCGTGGAAGCGATAACGCTAATCTGTTTCAATTAAAAGTAATAAAAAGATGAAGAGAGAGAGAGAGAGAGAGAGAGAGAGAGAGAGAGAGAGAGAGAGAGAGAGAATTAAATGAAGATTATCATACTTTTTTTACATTGAAATATTGCAATAGCTCTTAAGTAGACATATCAAACGTTGTAATAATTAAGTTATCATCATCATCATGTCGCGCTTTCAGCGCGGATATCCATGACAATCTCTCTCCATCCGTCCCTATCGCTCATCATTCTCGGGAGGTCCTCTATGTAGCATCCTGCATCCGCACAGAGCTGATCAATGTACGTTTTTGCTGGTCGGCCCACGCTGGCTTGTCCATGTGCTGGCTTCCACAGGAGGACGTCGCTTATGAATTCGTCCTTACTTCTCCAGCAGTGTCCCGCGTGTCTTGTCCGTCTCACTCGAATGGTTTGGGTGATATGTGGTAGGTGGCCGTACAGCTGCTTTCTCGTAGGGTGCTGTTTCCACGTCTTGTTCATGATCACCCGCAGCATTCTTGTGCAGCTCCCATCTAGTTTATTCTCTAGTCGCTTAGTTAGGGTCCAGGTGGTGCAGCCATACATCAGTACTGACACGACAACGGCCTGGAAGAACTGTCTCTTTAACTTGTCTGTGAGATTGGACCTCCATATGATGTTATCATACTGTGGTATATCCCCAGATCCTGCTAGTTTCGTAGATATTTTCTGACCTCACACCATGTCAGATGAATGAATCCGATCATAGTGGGGAGCCACGCACAAACCGAAGCTCACGCAGTGGCCTTGTAAAAATTACGTGTATCCCGTCGGCATTCCTCTTTTGGAAGCGCCTCAGGCACCAGACAATAAACCCAACCCTGCCCCTTTTAGCATAACAATTTACCAATTATTTACTGGCATCGTACCATACTAGTTTATCACAAGGATCATTATAGCGTGGAAACACGCACAAACCGTGGCCAGTGCATAAAAATTGCGTGTATTCTTTCGACATTCTTTTTTGAGGTGCCCCAGGCACTGGGCAATAAACCCAGCCCTGTCCCTTTAAATCAAGGGAGTATGTATTGTCTGGGGAGTGAGCTGGGATCACGCTGATATTAATATCTCACAGGACCCAAGGGCAATAAGTAATAATTTAGTATGGTCATCACATTTTTCCCGCTCTTATACAACAAAGATTTGCCGCGATTTTTGAATTTCAAAACTATTTTGAAAAAAAAAAATCTTCGTTTTACTCTTACTTTAATTCTCAAACTTTTAGCTGTAAAAGTCAGATTTTAATTCTATTTTTCTTATTAAAAAAAAGAAAATGTTTTATTTCTCTCTCAGCTACTAATAAATGTTAATAAATTATTTAATCAATTGACTACAATTTGTCATCGATACTTTTTGGGTATCATAAACTTTTTTTTAAAATAGTGATATTTAATGATTAAATATCATTATTTAAAAGAGAGTTTATGATATCCAAGAAGTATCGATGATTAAATAGTAATCAGTTAAATAAATAATTTATTAATAAATTAAATAAAGTAATAAAATTGTTATTTTAAAAATAATATATATCGCATTTATTTATAAAAAGTTCGAGTATTGACCTAACTTTTTATAAATAAATGCTATTGTTAAAAACAACAATTCTATTGTTTATTATTAAGTCAATAAATATACGATTATCAAGCACCACAACTCAAACACTGATAAAATTACTATTGTTCTTTCTTTATTTATTTATTTCTTATAAACAAGTAGGTATTTTTTAGCCGACCTGTTACCAATCATCACCGGTTTTTTACTTCTTTTTGTTCAAACAACCGACGCCGGGCGGTTAGGAAACCGGAAGGAAGTGGTCGGTGCGCGATCACTGCGCATGCTCATAAGGAATCACAATGAGTGTTACCCGCAATGCCCGGAATTTTCAGTTAAATGGTTAGTCGTTGAGACAATTCTTGTCTCTAATTTTTATATCTAACTTGGATTTTATTTTTTTTAAATATACATACCGTGTGAAATTTACCCACCCCAGAGTAGCGGCTGTTACCCCTTAATCGCAGCAACAACCGGGTAAGTACACATTTACTTACAACAGACACACGATCACACACACTCACCACGCATACATTTCTTCAACAAGGCAGTTAGCATTAGAGTACGATCACTAAGTGGGGGATTGATTTAACACATAATATGTATTATGAATAGTCCCTCATTTTTTGACCACTTACTACTTTTTTCCCCTCTTCTCTCTTTCTTTATAATCGGTATTGATATGTCAAAAATAAAAATAAAATGAAATGAATATATTTTTTAAAACGACTTTTTAAATAATTAAAAAAGGGTTTATTATTAAATTTGGTTTATAATTGAAATGTCTGTAAATTTAAAGGGAGCTGTTGTATTGTCCATCGTGATCGTTTTTTTTCTTTATTTTTTTAATTTTTTATTTTAAAAATCTTTTAGATTTATGTCTTTAATTGTTTGTATTTGTCTCTGATTTTGTTCATTGTCATTTTTAGCCCTAAAAAAATTATATGATAAATAAATAGTCAAGATACTAAAATATGTACTTTTATAGTACATTTCCAAATCCTCAAACTTGAGAATGAAGAGCTATTAAAAGAACAAATAACACAATATCGTATATCTTTCTCTAGGAATATTTAGAGTGTACTTGGTGTCTGTATGTATATATATATATATATAATGAATATATAAAGTTAAGGTAGCGTGGACATAGTCTGGTTACTGACAGTTTCTCGCCTATGCGATCTTCAGACCAATGTATCTGATGAGACTATTTTTATGTGTATATATTTAATCTATATATAAGTGTGTTATATATTATGTATTTATAGGGAAATAATTTTTTGGTTGTTTAGAAAAACGTGTGTGTGTGTGTGTGTGTATAAACTGTATGTATATGTATTGTGTGACTCTGTGTCAGTTATCTTATCTGTAAATAAATAAATGTTGATTTCTGAGTTTTCAATATTAGTAGGGAAAATCCGTTAGGTAGTACAAACTTATGTGAAGAGATAAACCAGTTAGATGAAAATAGTCTTTTTATTGTTTTTTTTTAATCTATTTAAAAAAAAAAAAATTTTGTTGTTTTTATTTTTATTTATGTATTTTTTTTTAACATGGCATGGATTTTAAACACGAGATACACATGACCAAATCTCTTCTAACAGTCATCATTTTCTTCCTCCTTTTTTAAAAATCTTCTTGTATTGTTTGTATTTAGTATCTGATTTTGTTGTTCTCTGTGATTTTCAGTCCCTATATAAAATTTTCAAACAGACATATAACACTTGTTAGATCTCTTCTTCTTATATTCCGTGTCTTTATTTCAAGTATTTAGGAATATCATAAAAATATACCCACAAGTTCGACAAAAGTACAAATTTCTTAATCACATTGTAGAGATCATATGTCCTTATCCAAAATATTAACCTGATGAAATTTAGGGAGACTCATTGAATTTTATTAATTAAAATGAATCAACTGACATTTGATTCTGTTTTTTTTTTTTAAATGAATAATTAACCTTTCAAAATACTAATAAATTCCTTTTAAATATTTCTAATTACATTTTTTTCTTTATTTTTATATCTACAAGTCGAAACATTAGTTTTACAAGAAATAGAAAAGGAACATCCTGTAACAGGTGATGATAAAAAGAAACTTTTGAATGTTAACTATTTTAAAATTCTTTATGATCACATTTAAAATAAAATAAAAAAATGAAACTATAATAAAATAAATGATATGTACAAGTTTTTAAAAATCATTTTTTTAACCACAAGTTTATCTCAAATAAGTTAGTAGAACGTCCAAAATACTTTGGACACTTCTCTTTAGTTTGATCTAGTTTCAATCAATTCATAATTTAAAATATTCCTCAGTTATATATTTATTATACAATTAAGATACTTTAATTATTTATTAGTGATTATTTGTTACCAAAGTGAAAATAACATAACTGAAAAAAAAAAAAAAAAAAAAAAAAACTTTGTTGGGAAGTTTAGTTTCATTTTTTATCGAAACCATAAAGTATATATTATATATTTTTAAATTCTTGTTAATATTCTATATTTATTTTTCTTATTTTTACTTTTAATTTACTTTTTTCTTTTATAATTTAAAACGTATTAATGGTGTCATTTATTTCGCTTTTTACATCTTTCCACCAAACTTTTAGGACAGGACATAAAAAACAAACAAAAGTAGGATCAGGTGCACACACCATTCTGACAATAATATGTACCCACGCAAAAAAGGAAAGAAAAAAAATTATTTAATTATAAAATATTTTCTGAATTCTCACAGTCTTTCAAAAAAAAAAAAAAAAGAAAAAAAAAGATATTCAGTTCTTTTCGTTACTAATCCTTCACCCCCAATTCTTTTTTTCATTCTACCCCATCTTTTTTCCGTAGTGCTGATAGTTTCGTTTTTCGGTTGAATTATTTTTTATACGTTGTACAGTTTATTTTCCTCTCTACTCTTACATGTTAATATATATATATATAAATATATATATATTTGTCTTCATTTATCGATTTAGTTTTATCCTATCCGCGCATCTTTTTATGTTATACTATTTTTTAGATTTTTTAATATTTTTTATTGAAAACATGTTCCTGTAGCCTTGGTACTTGATTCCAGCTTTTACATGCCACTGAAAACTAGCTTTTCATTTTTCCTAGAATTTTCTACATTTTACTAAATATCTTTCCTTGATCTATTATTATGGCTTTCACCTTTTCTATCTATAATCAGATCTTGTTATTTTTATAGTACATATTTTATATTTTCTTTTACCATAACTCCTTTTGTCTGGAGAAGGAAAAATAAAGCCGGTCTCTTTTTTTCAAGTCACTATTCCCATTTTTATAAATTCCCAACATTACTGTTACGTTACCACGTTGTTCCACAATTACAATCAAAATTCAAGAAAAAAGGTATTTTCTTCTTAGTAATTTTTATTTCTTTTTATTTCTTGTTTGTGTATATCAATCTCTTTTTATTAACATTTAAAATGAATTTTGTTTTGCTTAAAACATTAAATTGAATATACTTTTTATTTTATTTTATTTTATTAAGTTTGTAATTAACTATGATCGCACTGACCTTAGTTGGAATTATTTAAATACGCCGAAAAATTAAAATTGTACGAAAAAAAAAAGGCTACCAAAAAAATATGTTCTACGTCCTAAGTATAAGTTAAGTTTTAATCTTAATTTAATTTTTTTTCTCGATAAAATGTCTTTATTTATTTATTAAATAAGAAATCCTAAGTGATATATGTGTCCTGTATGTATATCTTCTGAGATTCTTGGTGAACTTTGTATCTTAGTACATAAATTTTAATCTGCTAAAAAAAATTACGAAACACGTGTGAATTCTTTTCTTTATAAACCCAACCTACTTCTTGTGAGAGACGAAATGCGTGTCCTCATTTTTCTGAACTTTTCACCTCTCGGTATCCACGTGTTTTTACCACAAGGATTTTTTTTTTTCGGGGCCTTCAAGCTGGGAGAAAAAACAGTTAAAGAAATAAATGAATAAAATTTAAACATATTATTTACTGTTTATTTCTATTCTACTTATATAGTTTCAATAAGTAAATTAAAAAAAAATCATTACCGATCTGGATTAAGATATAAAATAATACATAGATTTTTTTTTATTTCGTTGTTAGATTTGCATAAAAATTTCACATAAATGTCTTAACGATGATGACAAAAGTATCTTTAAAAAATATTGTTGCCATGTGTGTTACTTTTAACCCAAAAATTACTGCAGTTACCCCCAAACAGTATACTGAATTCAGGGGCGTAAATTTTTACCATAGTCTACTGGACAGATGTTAGTGGAATCCAGAGGAAAACATAACTGCAAAAAGTGGCCTCATCTTAAAAATTCAGAGAAAAAGTGGACTGTTTTAATTTTTTTTTGTTACTCAGAAATAGAAATATTGTTAAATACTCGGCAAAATTACCAGTGAATAATTTTCAATTTATTTCAGTATAGGACTTTATAAGTTTATAATCTCAACTCTGAGGTCATAAGAGTGTATAACTGAATCATTACGCAACAACTTTAAATCTATATAACTTCAATTAATGCTGTCGTTTATTTTATTTTTTAAATTTATAAATGAATTAACGTATTAAATTGTGTTTTCCTTAGAGTTTCATTTTGATCAAAAATCCCAATTGATAAATTAAAAATATTATACATTAGACTTCATTTCATAAGACGCTAACATCTGTATAGGTAGTCTAATAGGTTAAGAAATTACACAGACCACACACTGACTTCACAGTCTACCAACGAATGGGACAAAAGCTAATCATTTCCTTAGAAAAGTATTTGCTGCAGAATTACTCTTATAACCCTCCTCAAGTCGTGTTTAACCCTACATACTCACTTGTTAAATATGTGAGAATAATCTATTAAGATAAGAGGAACTAGGATATAACTGCTTGCTCTGAATTACTTATGTTGCGCGTCACTGGGTTGTTTTAAATAGATATTGGAACTCATGATGTAATTTGCTGTAATGTATACTCCCATTGTAGACTAGCTGAATGTTTGATATGACATAGGTAACTTCTAGACCATGAATACAATATGGGACCCATAAGAGGGCCAGATCAGATTGAAAAAAAAAAGAAAAAAAAAAAACACCATATGAGTATAGTAAAAATCATACATCAGTAAAGATAGGTAGATTTTAGCAATATCAAGTCATTAGGTTTATAAGTTCCAAAATTCACTACCTCAATTGGTCACATTGGCCGAATGGATTAGGCAGTTTGGTTACAAACATTCTAATGACAGTTATCTCTTGTCCCGAGTTATCCTGAGTGAAAGCAGTTTAGAAAAATAATTAATTAACATCATCTTCCTATCTCAGCCTACTAGGTTAGCGGAATGAAGACAGGATGTGGGAATAATATAGAGGGTTAGGTTCAAAGTTCCGTGATGGCTCCGATACGAAAGAGAAGTGTCCCGAGAGATCGATCAAGAATACCTGAATAAGGCTGGCAGGGAGGGTATGTTTCGGCCAATACGTAAATGTACAAACTAATAAAATGAAGATGGGAGATCAATAGATAGAATACGCAGATAATATTTTTTTTAACTAGTCATAAGCTTGTAGAGAAGGGGAGGGGGGTCAATTCGTGGCCCTTAAGGTGTTTCAAATGCTAACACTCTGTTCTCTGGTAAAAATCTGTTTTTCTTTCATTAATAATTCGATTCCAATTTTCCTTACTTCTCTTCATTTCCATGAATTGCAGGAAATGTTAATGCAAGGCAAAAATAAACTAGGACGATCGTGAAATCTCTAAGGGTTCCCATAACAAATAGTCCATGCGCCACGTTATTGTGTAATGGTTTAGCTAAGCTTATGTTGCGATCCCATTACTACTGGAAATAGTTTGATGCTCTATACCTTTGCAACCTTTCTTGTCACATCTCCTACCTGTGGGAATGGGGTTGGAGTAATGAAGAGGGGTGTCTAAAATGATGGTCTAATGGTTAACAAGCTAGTCCATCGCAGAGCCATTTATCTAATCACCGAGTAGAGAGTTTGATCTTTACACTGACATGCCCCTATTTGATTTCCGTTTTCTATCTGTTGTCTACATTTTAACACCAGTTGGCTAAATACCCTTATTTCACTTTTTCTTGGTACTTACTCGCTTTGAGTCAAGCTCCACCGAAATTTCGGATCTTTTTTGTTTTTTTCATTTATGTTCCAATCTATGCTCGGACATTGACGAAACACCTGATGATGGTCAGCAGGACAGCATTTCCAAGACTCATTTTTATATTACCACAATAAAGATGAGGACCCTATACTGCTCAAATTTGCTTGGAATACAGCTATGTTCTTCATGGTGTAATCTACACTAAACGCGTTTTCATAATTATATTCTTGACTGCTTATTAAACTCTTAACTCCTATTCCACCTTTATTTTCCTCACTCTGCCCCCAGAAGTCACATTTTCTAATACTAATCCACTTTGATAGCCTTTGTTTCAAATGTAATATAAACGTATTATAGAAGTATTTAGATAATTAAGATGAAATAACAGGTAACTTTAAATGAAAGGCCATTTTTCCCATTTTTGATAAATCCTTATAGGAAATGGATTTAGAAAATTCTCCACAGGATGTTAGAGTTAAAATACATCTAAAAAATTTATTTTATTTCTTCTCGCCTTGATCTGACCTGTTGAAATGGGGGTGAGTTGATATGCTCTCAAATACGGTAAGATTCCTAGTGCTCGTATTATAGCCATCAAAGTCATAAAGCAGAGCCAAATATCTTACTACATAAGTGGAAGCATTTATATTTTAATTCTATTAAAAAAATTTTATTTTATATTATTTACATTTATCAGAAAAATAACCCTAAATTAATATAGGTTCTAATACAAGTTTTTGGGGCTTCTAAAATATTCATATCTATAAATATGAGGTTTAATTCCATTAAGGGGGTCTTAATTTATGAAATTTGCTGAAATTTTTGTGAAAATAGGATTAATGTCATGTGAAATAGAAATATGGGTAATTACACCGTCAAATCACACACTTATAACGTTGGGTATCATGAAGAAAATAGGCATGCTGACTGCACTCGACTTGCGCAGAGGGTGTAAGACTCCTCAATGCGGTCACCTGTTGGCCGTGGGTAGTGACCGCATGATGTTTCAGGATAGAAGTCCAGGTAAGATGAGCCAGTTTATGACCTGCAATACTGCCACTTTGGCCAATTCTTGGGCTTAGAGACGGGCGGTCGGAGAGCGTCCCTAGTCCTCGAATCTAATCGGGTGTCACGTCAAGCCCTAGCACCTATATGATTTTACCACCCACCCTATTGCCTTTACGGCAAAGCTACCCACCCCTTTTTATTCATATGGGTGGTTAGAAGGTCAGTGACTGAGGGTCTACATCTCTCCATGGCGAATGAATTAAACTCTATCTGATATAAGTGTGAAGTCTGCAGTTTTGGTATGGTTTTGAAGGGATTGTGAGCACACCTTCATATTACATTTGCTTTCTGGTCGCACTACTTGACCCGGAGTGGTAGTTAGTACGTTTGCTAGGGTTTTCAGATGCGCACGGTTATAAGATACGAAACACATGAGTTGATAAACAGATTGTATTATGCATTAAAGATGAATTTATATTCATCAACTTTGTCAGCATTTAAATGTACCACTAAACCTTCTTACCGCATGATTCTATGCATTAAAACATCTAAACATGTCAATATTCATCTAGGCCTATGTCACCCACCCCTTCAACGTTAGACAATCCCCAAAATTTGACTTCCATTCTAAGAATTGGCGGAGTTATATTGATTTTTAGCTCTCCAAATTGTGAGGGGATCACGAAAATGGCAACTTTTTTGTAATATATTTATTTGTCGATGTCAAATGAGTTCTAGAGCTTCCCTACTCTCAATAATTAGTTTATAAAATGTTTAACCCAAGAAAGTCTGAAAGTTAACCAACTTATTAGTTATTATGAGATTTCTGATTTTTTTCATAGCAAGATCAATACCCAATGTTGGCACTGCATCTATGTAAAAGATTTTTTTAAATTATTATTTCATATCTATTTGAATATTGATTCTACCAAAAGGATAAGTTTGGTTTCTGCTCGGACTTCTGAAGCACAACGTTTTTTGTTTTAAAATTTTTGTTAATGAGTTCTCACTTCAATTTCTTCTGATTTTTTTGTACAGGTGTGGTAATATAATGTCTAAATTTTCATGTAATGTAACATATTATGTCATCAGGTTCTATGACAAAGGAATTCTCTTTTTATAGCATCCTTAGGTCATATAGGTCAAAGTTTACTTGGCCAATACACAGACTCATAACACTCTGCTCTAATAACTTTAACTTTATGGTCATTTCATATCCATTGTATTGACAGGGTAGTGGCTCTTTTATAGCATCTTTTAGGGCAAATGCAGTTTCTACTTGGCCATCGAAACCATCAACTATCCTCCTCTCATTAACCTATGTAGGTAACGTAGGATGATATATCAACCGCGAATTACTGCTTTTTATAAGTTTTTAGGGCCAATGCAGTTTTACTTGGCATCACCAGTACTTCTCCATAACCCTTATGCTCATCAGGCATTATAGTGATGGCTGAATTCTCACTTTTTAATAGCAACTTTAAGGGAAGCAGTTTGACTTGGCATCACTCAGCCCAATCTCTACTAATTATTTGGTCAGCCATATATGACAGGGAATTCGTTTTTATAGCATCTTTTTATGGGGCAATCAGTTTTACTTGGCATCACCAGATCACCTTCATCTCATAACCTATTACTGTGATCACGGTCTCATATATGACAGGGAGATTCGTCTTTTATTAGCATCTTTGAGGGCATGCAGTTTACTTGGGGGTAATCAGCTTAGCTGTACTGATCGGGATATACTACATATTAATGGTCCTTACTACAAGTGGAATCTTCTTCTCATCTTTAAGGATTAGGGCAATGCAGTTTACTTTGCATCACCCCATCACTCTCTCATAATAACTATTATGTCATTCAGGCATATGAGGGAATTCTCTTTTATAGCATCTTTTAGGGCAATGCAGTTTACTTGGCATCACCCATCACCTCTCTCATAACCTATTATGTCATCAGCCATATATGACAGGGAATTCTCTTTTATAGCATCTTTTAGGGCAATGCAGTTTATTGGCATCACCCATCACCTCTCTCATAACCTATTATGTCATCAGGTATATATGACAGGGAATTCTCTTTTATAGCATCTTTGAGGGCAATGCAGTTTACTTGGCATCACCCATCACCTCTCATACCTATTTTTGATCACCATATATGACAGGGAATTCTCTTTTATAGCTCTTTAGGGCAATGCAGTTTACTTGGCATCACCATCACCTCTCTCATAACTATTATGTCATCAGCATATATGACAGGGAATTCTCTTTTATAGCATCTTTTAGGGCAATGCAGTTTACTTGGCATCACATCACCTCTCTCATAACCTATTATGTCATCAGCATATATTCTTTTATAGCATCTTTTAGGGCAATGCAGTTTACTTGGCATCACCCATCACCTCTCTCATAACCTATTATGTCATCAGGTATATATGACAGGGAATTCTCTTTTATAGCATCTTTGAGGGCAATGCAGTTTACTTGGCATCACCCATCACCTCTCTCATAACCTATTATGTCATCAGCCATATATGACAGGGAATTCTCTTTTATAGCATCTTTAAGGGCAATGCAGTTTACTTGGCATCACCCATCACCTCTCTCATAACCTATTATGTCATCAGCCATATATGACAGGGAATTCTCTTTTATAGCATCTTTTAGGGCAATGCAGTTTACTTGGCATCACCCATCACCTCTATGTCATCAGCCATATATGACAGGGAATTCTCTTTTATAGCATCTTTAGGGCAATGCAGTTTACTTGGCATCACCCATCACCTCTCTCATAACCTATTATGTCATCAGGTATATATGACAGGGAATTCTCTTTTTATAGCATCTTTGAGGGCAATGCAGTTTACTTGGCATCACCCATCACTCTCTCAAACCTATTATGTCATCAGGCATATATGACAGGGAATTCTCTTTTATAGCATTTTAGGGCAATGCAGTTTACTTGGCATCACCCATCACCTCTCTCAAACCTATTATGTCATCAGGCATATATGACAGGGAATCTCTTTTAGGGCAATGCAGTTTACTTGGCATCACCCATCACCTCTTACAACCTATTATGTCATCAGGCATATATGACAGGGAATTCTCCTTTATAGGATCTTTGCAATGCAGTTTACTTGGCATCACCCATCACCTCTCTCACAACCTATTATGTCATCAGGCATATATGACAGGGAATTCTCCTTAATAGCATTATTCAGGGCAATGCACTTTCCTTGGCATCACCCATCACCTCTCTCACAACCTATTATGTCATCAGGCATATATGACAGGGAATTCTCTTCTATAGCATCTTTGAAGGCAATGCAGTTTACTTGGCATCACCCATCACCTCTCTCACAGCCTATTATGTCATCAGGCATATATGACAGGGAATTCTCTTTTATAGCATCTTTAAGGGCAATGCAGTTTACTTGGCATCACCCATCACCTCTCTCACAACCTATTATGTCATCAGGCATATATGACAGGGAATTCTTTTATAGCATCTTTTAAGGCAATGCAGTTTACTTGGCATCACCCATCACCTCTCTCACAACCTATTATGTCATCAGGCATATATGACAGGGAATTCTCCTTTATAGCATCTTTTAGGGCAATGTAGTTTACTTGGCATCACCCATCACCTCTCTCATAACCTATTATGTCATCAGGCATATATGACAGGGAATTCTCCTTTATAGCATCTTTGAGGGCAATGCAGTTTACTTGGCATCACCCATCACCTCTCTCATAACCTATTATGTCATCAGGCATATATGACAGGGAATTCTCTTTTATAGCATCTTTGAGGGCAATGCAGTTTACTTGGCATCACCCATCACCTCTCTCATAACCTATTATGTCATCAGGCATATATGACAGGGAATTCTCTTTTATAGCATCTTTGAGGGCAATGCAGTTTACTTGGCATCACCATCACCTCTCTCAACCTATTATGTCATAAGGCATATATGACAGGGAATTCTCCTTTATAGCATCTTTGAGGGCAATGCAGTTTACTTGGCATCACCCATCACTCTCTCATAACCTATTATGTCATCAGGCATATATGACAGGGAATTCTCTTTTATAGCATCTTTGAGGGCAATGCAGTTTACTTGGCATCACCCATCACCTCTCTCACAACCTATTATGTCATCAGGCATATATGACAGGGAATTCTCCTTTATCGCATCTTTTAGGGCAATGCAGTTTACTTGGCATCACCCATCACCTCTCTCACAACCTATTATGTCATCAGGCATATATGACAGGGAATTGTCTTTTATAGCATCTTTTAGGGCAATGCAGTTTACTTGGCATCACCCATCACCTCTCTCACAACCTATTATGTCCAGGCATATATGACAGGGAATTTCTTTTATAGCATCTTTTAAGGCAATGCAGTTTACTTGGCATCACCCATCACCTCTCTCACAACCTATTATGTCACCAGGCATATATGACAGGGAACTTTCTTTTATAGCATCTTTTAAGGCAATGCAGTTTACTTGGCATCACCCATCACCTCTCTCACAACCTATTATGTCACCAGGCATATATGACAGGGAACTTTCTTTTATAGCATCTTTTAAGGCAATGCAGTTTACTTGGCATCACCCATCACCTCTCTCACAACCTATTATGTCATCAGGCATATATGACAGGGAATTCTCCTTTATAGCATCTTTTAGGGCAATGCAGTTTACTTGGCATCACCCATCACCTCTCTTATAACCTATTATGTCATCAGGCATATATGACAGGGAATTCTCTTTTATAGCATCTTTGAGGGCAATGCAGTTTACTTGGCATCACCCATCACCTCTCTCATAACCTATTATGTCATCAGGCATATATGACAGGGAATTCTCCTTTATAGCATCTTTGAGGGCAATGCAGTTTACTTGGCATCACCCATCACCTCTCTCTCAACCTATTATGTCATAAGGCATATATGACAGGGAATTCTCCTTTATAGCATCTTTGGGGCAATGCAGTTTACTTGGCATCACCCATCACCTCTCTCTCAACCTATTATGTCATAAGGCATATATGACAGGGAATTCTCTTTTATAGCATCTTTGAGGGCAATGCAGTTTACTTGGCATCACCCATCACCTCTCTCATAACCTATTATGTCATCAGGCATATATGACAGGGAATTCTCCTTTATAGCATCTTTGAGGGCAATGCAGTTTACTTGGCATCACCCATCACCTCTCTCTCAACCTATTATGTCATAAGGCATATATGACAGGGAATTCTCCTTTATAGCATCTTTGAGGGCAATGCAGTTTACTTGGCATCACCCATCACCTCTCTCTCAACCTATTATGTCATAAGGCATATATGACAGGGAATTCTCTTTTATAGCATCTTTTAGGGCAATGCAGTTTACTTGGCATCACCCATCACCTCTCTCTCAACCTATTATGTCATAAGGCATATATGACAGGGAATTCTCTTTTATAGCATCTTTGAGGGCAATGCAGTTTACTTGGCATCACCCATCACCTCTCTCACAACCTATTATGTCATCAGGCATATATGACAGGGAATTCTCCTTTATAGCATCTTTGAGGGCAATGCAGTTTACTTGGCATCACCCATCACCTCTCTCACAACCTATGATGTCATCAGGCATATATGACAGGGAATTCTCCTTTATAGCATCTTTTAGGGCAATGCAGTTTACTTGGCATCACCCATCACCTCTCTTACAACCATGACAGGGAATTTTCCTTTATAGCATCTTTTAGGGCAATGCACTTTCCTTGGCATCACCCATCACCTCTCTTACAACCTATTATGTCATCAGGCATATATGACAGGGAATTCTCTTTTATAGCATCTTTGAGGGCAATGCAGTTTACTTGGCATCACCCATCACCTCTCTCATAACCTATTATATGCTTCTATGACAGGGAATTCTTCTTTATAGCATCTTTGAGGGCAATGCACTTTACTTGGCATCACCCATCACCTCTCTCATAACCTATTATGTCATCAGGCATATATGACAGGGAATTCTCCTTTATAGCATCTTTGAGGGCAATGCACTTTACTTGGCATCACCCATCACCTCTCTCATAACCTATTATGTCATCAGGCTTCTATGATAGGGAATTCTTTTAATAGCATCTTTGAGGGCAATTACTTGGCATCACCCATCCCCAATCTATATAATAATTTTCTTATATTACATATTGCTATTATATCATATTGTATGAAATAGATACAGATAATATATAATTCACAGATGAATACATGCACTGAATGTGTACCAACATGTAACACAATTTACCATTACCGTACAGGTGTTGGTATTATATTATACCATAGAGACGTGGTACATTATTGGCCCACTATGTGTACCAGCAATACTTTCAAAACTGATGCAATAAAAGGAAATGTGACAATTTCCGTCAGTAGAATCTGCCATTTGAGTGAACGTAAGCAACATGTTAGATAACTCAATTTTATGTATACAAACGGATTAACCATGAGAAAAGCTGTCTAACTCCTACCTTGTAATCTATCCTGTGTAATTCATTTCTAAGAAACTATTGAAATGTACTTACAGTTAGCTTGAAATGGTGAAGGGGGGAAAAAAAGAAAAACACTGGGTTGCTTGGATATGATTTTACTGTGTCCTTTTTGTTGGAATAATTTGTAATATAAGGTGTTCTGCAATACACCACTTAAAATTATAGACTGAGCAAGGTCACATGGTCTATTCCTCCAGCCAATCAAAAGCCATAATGCATAGCTGATTGACTACTTAAACACTGATACTTTCCATAGGCCATTTGCAATCATTAACAAAGGAACTTACAATACTGAGGATTCTTTACCAGAGGATTACCAAGGATTTCCGTTGGTCAAGTGCTCTTGTTTAAAGGCTAAAGAATGGCCCATAAAAACTTAACACTTTTAGATCTTTGTGCATCAGGGACACAGGACACGTACCTATCAGTATCTCTGGGTTACTGGTTTAGTTGATGACTATGAAACGGGTAGTACTGGCTTACTGAATGACTATGAAACAAGTAGTACTGGGTTACATAGTACCTGTAGCACATTGAATGACCTGACACAGAACTTTTGGCTAAAGATTAATTTCAACACAACTTGAAGGAATAAATTACTATTATGTGTGTTTTCACAACAAACAAATAATTTTAGACTACAAACAAGACATTGTGTGAAGTGTTTATTATAACAATGGTGTTTTTTGTGAAGGACTAATTTTCCAGTTTTGGTCAAATTTAGTGTTAATTTAGGTGTTAATCATTTGGCAATCAATTCTATTATTTTCTTTTATACATTTTCAAAGATTTGTCCGTTTAGGTTAACTTCTTCTTACTACTGATTTATATTTTCCTGTAATCTAGTGTTCAGTGATCCAGTGACCCTCATGGGGCTGACTTCTGATTTAGGTCGGAAAATTAAAACAGAAAATTTTTTGGCGATCCCCCATGACAGTTTAACTACAGTCTATGAATTAACATTTTGCGAATTGGGTTACGGTTTTAGGGGATTAAGGTTGTTTTTAATTACGTATTGCTTAAAAAAAAAAAAACCCAGATTACTATACATTTAATTAACCATTGAAATTAATTATTGAATCTATTATTAAGACAGTTGTTTGTGTTAGTATTGCAATGTATAATTTCAATTAAAATTTAGTTTAAAAAATATTTTTCAACATTAAATGTACTAGCAAATATATGCACCCTCCGGGTGCAAGTATTTAAGTTTTGATATAATAAAATATCATATTAAATTAGAAAGGCTAATGAAACTGACTAAGAATGCAGATAAAAAGATCTGTAACAGAGGGGGTATAATCGAAAAATAGAACAACTTTGAAACTAACTATTCCATCATTTTCCATTACTCCCCTGTTTCATTGGTAAATTTTCCTAATTTAACTATTTAGTTAAAATAGGAAGTAAAGGATAATATTACAGTTATTTCTTCTTGTAAATAAATTTCTTTTAAGATTTATCCACAAGATTTTTGTTTATATTTCTTAAGATAAAACCAAACAATTAGAAATCAATAATACCAAGCACATATTTATTAAAATGAAATTTTAAATATCAATATGCAAATTAGCCTTCTTGTTCAAACTGTAAACCGCTATTTTGTTGTATATATAAATACAATTGCATGTTATTAGTACGTAGATATGATCAACAGTATTAATAATGTAAAACAATTTTTATTAATAACTGAAGGTTTAAAAGAATGAAATCATGGAGAATTTGACGTAAATAATTAAGGGAATTGTGACTTGAGTAGTAATATAGTTTCGGTTACAGACAGAAAAACACACAATCTCCATTATAATAAGATAGTAATTTGGGTTTTTTGTTGTTTATCTTTTTTTAAAAGGCCCCCTCCGATCAATTGGCTGGTCACGTCAAGCCCTAGACACTATATGATTGCCCCAACCCTATTGCCCTTATGGCAAGCCACAACCCCTTTTTATCATATGGGTGCTAGAAGGCGGTGACTGAGGGTCTACATGTCCTGGGAATGACGTTAAACTCTATCTGATGGTGAGATTCCAGTTTTGGAGGTTTGGGGAATGTGGAGTACCCCTTTATCAACATTGCTCCCTGGTCCACTCTGACCCGGAGTGGTAGTACCTGTTAGGGTCCCATCTATAGATTAAATAGAAAAATGTATTAATAAAGAAATTGATTATCCATTAAGAATGTCTTTATTTCAAAACTTTATCGGCATTAAATGACCCACTGAGGTTGACATGCCGTAAAATAAAACAAACCAAACCAATTTAAACTGAAAGTGCCAGGCCAGTTAACCTCTCAACCACTACTTGTGAATGAGAAATGCCTGGTAGGCATAGGCGTACAACCTCTGTTGGTTATGTCTCTTACCCTTTGTGCACACCACCTGGTGAATGGTGTACCAGAACAATATATGTACCAGAACGATGTATGTCGTATAGGGCCAAATTCAAGTTGTAGTAGTAGCCGTGGTTAGTAGTAGTAATAGTCATTAGTTCAGAAACAACACACACAGGTTGTATAGTCACAAGGAGCTGTTTATTTCTTTGATGCATGTGGGTTCTTT
>CM042181.1:6284218-6295027 GCA_023376005.1 Doryteuthis pealeii
ACCTTTGTGAAAATGGTCACTTGGATTGACAATTTGAGTCATTGTCAATGTTAAACTTTGACTTTAACTTTCTCACTCACTCACTCGCTCTCACTTACTCATTCGTACACACTCACTTATTCATGCGCTCTCTCTCGCTCACTTATTAGTGCACTCTCACTCATCGCTCGCTCGCTTGCTCGTACACTCTCACTCGCTAGTACATTCTCACTCAACCGCTTGCTCGCTCGTACAGTCGATCATACACTCTCACTCGCTTGCTCGCTTGTACACTCTCACTCACTCACTTGCTCATACACTCTCGCTTGCTCGTACACTCACTCATACACTCTCGCTCGCTCACTTTTCACTCACTCTCGCTCGCTCACTTGTTCGTACACTCACTCATACACTCTCGCTCGCTCACTTGCTCGTACACTCTCACTCGCTCGCTTGCTCGTACACTCGTTCATACACTCTCATTCGCTTGCTCGTACACTCGTTCATACACTCTCACTCGCTTGCTCGTACACTCGTTCATACACTCTCACTCGCTTGCTCGTACACTCGTTCATACACTCTCGCTCGCTCGCTTGCTTGCTCGTACACTCGTTCATACACTCTCGCTCGCTCGCTTGCTCGTACACTCACTCTCACTCGCTCGCTCGCTTGCTCGTACACTCACTCTCACTCGCTCGCTCGTACACTCACTCATACACTCTCGCTTGCTCGTACACTCACTCATACACTCTCGCTCGCTCACTTGTTCGTACACTCACTCATACACACTCGCTCGCTTGCTCGTACACTCTCACTCGCTCGCTTGCTCGCTCTCACTCGCTTGCTCGCTTGCTCACTTGCTCGTACACTCGCTCATACATGCTCGCTTGCTTGTATACTCTCACTCACTCACTCACCCGCTTGCTCGCTCGTACACTCTCTCTCTAGCTTGTACACACTCACTCACTCGCTCGCACACTCTCACTCTTGCTGGTTCATACACTCTCGCTTGCTTGCACACTCTCACTAACTCATTCGCATACTCTCACTCACTCATATACTCTCACACACTTGCTCACACACTCTTGCTTGCTGGTACACTCTCATTCACTCACTCACTCACTTACTCGCTCGTGCACACACACACACACTCACTCTCATCCGCTCACTCACTTGTACACTCTCGCCCTCTCACCCCATGTAGATAATATCAACAGCCATATTTTGGCACAATTTAAATTAGCTGGTTAGGTTTGAATTCAGAGTTTTCCTTCTCCTAGACTGGTTACCTAGCCAAGGTTAAAGAGCCCAGTCTGTCCTGCTATTTATCCCTAGCTGGAGGGAGAGTAGTTGAATGTATACCCTTCCCAAGGGTATTAGCACTATGTGAAATATAAACAGCCTTGTTCAGGATTTGAACTCTGGTCTAATAATAAATGTCAATATCAGTGTCACATTTTTTTAACTTTGTTCCTAGAGGTTGTAGCCCAACATATCATACCATTTTGAAATCAAGCTGAATGGGGGAAAAAAATGTTATTTGTTATGCAACTTTGCAATTTTAGATTTTTGTGCATCAGGGACACAGTACGCGTACCTATCAGCATCTCTGACTTGATACACCAATGGAGCTAGCTTGATTGCCACCCAATAGGGCGGCTTTTAAGCTAGTATGCAATAAATTTGCTATTATGTTCTACTAGCAGTGGCTACCCAGTGTCGCCTGGGTAGAGGGGGATTTTTTTAAGTTAGTCCCACAGATCCATTATTACTGAATCATGAGTTGAATCCTCATGGGATGTCCCATTTAAATCCCTATGTAAAAAAATAGACCTTGCATTAATCCAGCTACTCTGGAAAGAAATATTAATGTCTACTATCTAAAATATTAAATGAAAAAAAATCTATCATTTAAATTTTATTTTTTAATTATCTTCACGAATATAAATCAAATCTCTATTATCAAAAACCAAGCCCGGTAATATTTAATATGTATATATATTTACTTTGTCATTAATTGTTTTATTTTCAAAGTTTCCTCTGGACATACCTATACACACAACTGCCCTTATATATATATATATATATATATATATTATTATAATGGAGATTGTGTGTTTTTCTGTCTGTAACCAAAACTATATTACTACTCAAGTCACAATTCCCTTAGTTATTTACGTCACATCCTCCATGATTTTATTTTTATTCAAACCTCAATTATTAATAAAATTGTTTTACATTATTAATACTGTTGACCATATCTACCTATTATTAACATGCATTTGTATTTATATATACAAAATATAGTGGTTTGCAGTGTGAAGGGGAAGGCTAATTTGCATATTGATATTCAAAATTTGATTTTAATAAATATGTACTTAGTATTATTGATTTCTAATTGTTTGGTTTTATCTTAATGAATATGAGCAAAAATCTCTTCAATAAATCTTAAAAGAAATTCCTTAACAAGAAGAAATAACTAATATTATTCTTTACTTCCTATTTTAACTAAACAGTTTAATTAGGAAAATTTAGCAATGAAAGACGGGAGTAACAGAAAATGATGGAAGAGTTAGTTTCAAAGTTGTTCTATTTTTCAATCATACCCCCTCTGTTAAAATTTTTTTTATCTACATTCTTATTCAGTTTCATTAGCCTTTCTAATTTAATATGATATTTTATTATAAAATTTAACTAAAATACTTGCACTCGGAGGGTGCACATATTTGCTAGTATATATAATGTATGTATGTATGTATAGATAGATAACAAAAAGTTACACTCTCGCTCACCATTTTCTCTTTCTCTTTTCCAGACTTATTATCATGCAACATAAGCTGTTGACTTACCAACACACATAAACAGATTTGGTCACAGTTTGGAAGAACAAAAAAGAAAAAAAAAGATAAGGTAAATTGTGGGAGGTTTTTTTCTTTTTTTCCTCATTTTTTAAATTTGGGACCAAGTATCCAATAGGCACCCCAAATCATCAACTTAATGAAAGGTTCACATTTTAACTCGTCAACGGTAACTTCCACTTCCAAATTTTTGTAAACAAAGTTTATGGAGATGTTGAACTTATGAATTTACACGGCCCTGCCACGATTGTTGTATTGTCGGCGCCCGGAAGAGGAAGCTTCCGGCAGAGGAACAAAGAGAAGGATAAAAAATATATTTAAAAAGAAAGGGAAAGTCGAAGAGGGGTTTTCCGGTCAAGGAAGCAGGGAGAGGATAAAGAAATATATAACAAATGTCCATTATCAGATCAAACGAAAAATGCGTAGGCATATTTAGCGGATGTAAAGACCAGATCAAAAGATAAAGATGCGTACGCGTATTTATCGATATAAAGTTAAATAAATAGATGGTTGGTACACATGATAAAATCAAAATTCATTAGCAAAATCTTGTTTTAAATAAATACTTTTTAATCAGAAGTTTATGAGTATTTTTCAACACTTACGATAAATTAATAAAAGACGAAAGATGTTTTTATACTAAAATAGTTTTTACTTAATCAGAAGAGAAATGCAATTATGTTTATTTAAATAAAGATACAGTTTTTATTTGCAAAATATTTTTTATGTTTATTTAAATAAAAAGATGCTGTTCAGAAATAGTATCACAAAATTTGTAAAATTTGTTTTTGTCAGATACAATATAAGTTTAAAAAAATCATGTATTCATTTATTTTCAAATATTTGAAAGTCGAAGCTACCACTGATGAGTTAGAATATGAACCTTTCATTAAGTTCATGATTTGGGGTGCCTATTGGATACTTGGTCTGAAATTTGTATCTTTATTTCCTACATCTCTAACCATTACACCATGCACCTCCAATGATTTTTATCCTTTCTATCATGTCTGAATTTTAAAGGCCAGGATTGGTCCTAGTGTATATATATATATATATATATATATATATAGCTATTTCCTTGTGGGGTGCTGTTTCCACGATTTGTTCAAGACCGCATACAGCATTCTTATGCAACTTCCATCTAGCTTATTCTCAAGGTGCCTCGTTAGGGTCCAGGCGGTGCAGCCATACAGCAGTACTGATATAACTACAGCCTGGAAGAATTGTCGCTTTAACTTGTCAGTGAGATCGGATTTCCATATGACTGATAATTTGTTTGTGGCCGACCATGCTTTTCCTATTTGTGTATTTATATCGCTTTCTGTGGATGAGATATTACTACCTAGGTATGTGAATTGTTCCACTGGCTTTAGGGTCTTACCGTTGAGTGTAGATATGTCTCCTTTCTTTTTGAAACATATGAACTCAGTTTTATCGGAGTTCACATATAGGCCAATATTCTTTGCTGCCTTCTTCAGGCTATATGGCCACCTGCCCCCCATATCACAAACCATTCGTTAGACAAACAAGGCATGCTAGACTGCTGGAGAAGCAAGGATGAGCTCATAAGCGACGTTCTCCTGTGGAAGCCAACACACGGACATGCTAGTGTGGGCTGCTCAGCAAGGACCTACATTGAGCAACTATGCGAAGATGCTGGATGCTGTGCAGAAGACCTCCCTGTGACAATGAATGATAGGGAAGGTTGGCGAGAGATTGTCATGGATATCCGTGCTTATTGCACGACATGATGATGATATTTATATAAATATAGTAACCATGAAGATATGATTGGTCCTAGTGTATATATATATATATATATATATATATATATATATGGTTTCGTGTCTCGTTTTTAACGAGAACGAGTAGTAGCAAGGAATTAGAAGTTCTAATTCCTTGCCACTACTTGTTCTCGTTAAAAACGAGACACGAAACCATACCATCGTTTCCTACCTGATGATGGCAAACTGTATGGCTGAAAGTGCTCGTTTTTGAAACCTTTGGTGCACTGTTACACCCCGACACTAAAAAGATGGCCCGAAAATTAGAAAGGATCAACCAAAAACTTGTCCGACAAGAATTGTCTGTACAGTTCAACAAAACTTGTATAAAAGAAAAAATGCTGCCAAAATACACTTATATATATCATCATTGGCAATTCAGTCTCGAAAGACTATGATAAAAGTTTTTGTGTGCCCCTGAAGTTGCAGCGCCTCCTGTGACTATGAAGTCCTATGTTTGAGAAACATTCTCGACCACAGATTTTGCATTTGTAGGTTGTCCCTGTAGATGATGATATTCTGATGCTTTGTTGCCGTTGCTTTCTTATGGACCTCTTAGCTTCATGATGTTGTATCAGGGTGACTTCTGACATGTACAGTCCTCTATGGAGATTCTGCCGCCACCGAGGGTGGTCTTGAGCCAAATTTTCCCAGCTGGAAGGGACAATGCCAAAGCACCTGAGATCATTTTTGCAGACATCCTTGAATCGCACTTATATATATATATAGTAACCATGAAGATGTGAGTGGATAGAATTGGAATAAATTTTATTCGTAAGGATAAAAGAAGAATGAATTTGTATAGAGAAATGGTTAATTTTTGATATTGTAGTTATTTAGAACATCACCATTGCTCCCTGGTCCACTCTGACCTGGAGTGGTAGTACCTGTTAGGGTCCCATCTATGGGTTAAATAGAAAAATGTATTTATAAAACAATTGTATTATCGATTAAGAATTGATTTATTTCAAAACTTTATCGGCATTAAATGACCCACTGAGGTTGATATGCCGTAAAACAAACCAAACCATAAACTATAACACAAACAACTATCACTCTCTGTCCAACTTAGTTCTATGAGGACCTAAGCTTTTCACACTTGTAACCATGGTATTTTGTCAGAGTCTTCATTGTTTGAGGGAGTTTACTTACACACAACGAAACATAGCGCCAATGCCTGCAGAAAAGGACAGGACTTTGTATTGTGGAGGCGTGATAGATTATGTAAAATGTCTGGTGAGGCGCAGGGAAATAAAAGACAACTTCAATGAAAGACTTGATCAATTGGATATATAGCGTAGTGGATAAAGGAGTTAGGTTAAGACAGTTCTAAGTGACAGTTATCTCTAGACTGCAGCTTCAATCCTGGTCAGGGGCAGCAGTAACATAGAACAATGATTAACGCAGCTTAACACTTGTACCCCAGCTATGGTTAGCGGAATGAGAACAGGGTACCCCTGTGGACTGAATAAAGGGTTAGGTTCAATGTTCCATGATGGATCCCGATTACGACAAGAAAGTTCCTGAGGTTGAGAAGAAATGCCTGAAGGAGATAACAATGAAGATAAGGACAATAATCCAAATAATACAAATCGAGATTCGCTTCCGGTTTTTGTATGTAACAAAAATTACATCACTGCTTATGTCACTGAAGAATAATCAGTTCCAATTACCGTTGAATTGGGAAGACATGGCAACAAACGGTTGTAACCCAATACAAACCCAAATAGTTGCAAAGTCTACTGCAGAATGACAGGGTATTTATAAAACTCCACAATATCATTCAAATCAAGCAGCCAATCAGAACTCAAGGAATGGAATCACCCAAATTCATGAATGGATCATTCTTGATTTCTATAAATACCAACTGTCTTGGACACTGCTTCAGTTGACTTAGCTAGCTGCTGTTATTCAAACCAACAGTAGACTAACGGACTTCAATAGTCACATTACCCAAAATCATCATAACATAGAATAAATACTCAAAATTTGAACATGCAACATTAGACAGTCCTCATTGTTTTTTAAACAAGTTTTAATAAATACATGACTGGTATTATATATCTATATATAGTTTGTTTTATTTTAATACATATTTAAAGTTTACATTTCAAATTGTTTTATTTTTTAATCCTTTAATGAATTTGATGATTTTACTTACTTAGGGTAGAAACTCGCTGACATTGAATTTTTTACTCCCACCCTTCAGGCAATATGTTTGAAAAATCTATTTTTACATCGCCCGGGGGGCGTTTTTTTATTTTGTACTAGTAACTAGTGTACTAATTGATCAATCTCGTTAATACTCTCCCTCAACTCCCCAAATTTGTAAACAAATGTTACTTTAACCCTTTATTGTAATTTAATTTGTTTTTTTGCCATTGAGAATTTTTATACTTCCTTGCTTAGACAACTGTTTTTCTCTTTTTTTTTTTTTTTTTTTTTTTGTCTTGACTGTGTTTTAGTTTGTAAGCAGCTCAAAGTTTGGTCTGAAAACTTTTGGTCTCTTTTATCCCGGTACCTTCAGTAAGTTTCATCCTTGTATGTTTTCTCTTTTAATACTAACTGCCAGATTTTCAATTCTGGATGAAAAAGCTGACTCAGCAGCTTTAATCAGGTTTTAAAATTGACCCCTGCCCTGACAAATTCAAAATTCCATACACAGATTTGAAAAATAGAATTAATAGAATCCACTTTAGGAGATTGCAGAATGGCCTTTCGAAAGTTCAGAAAGGGACGAGTTATTATGTCCTGATTACACATGGGTCACACAAGAATTATATATTCTTTATATCTATTGAAGTCAGTCTACTGTTGGTTTTAATAACAGCAGCTAAGTAGAACTCAAGCAGTGTCCAAGACAGTTGGTATAAATAGGAATCAAGAATGATCCATTCATGAATCAGGGTGATTTGGGTCATTCCATTCCTTGAGTTCTGATTGGTTGCTTGACTGCTTGATTTGATGACATTGTGGAGTCTTATATATACTTTGTCATTTTGCAGTGGATTTTGTAGCATTCGAGTTTGTATCTAAGTTACAATCGCTTGCTGCCTTGTCTTCCCAGTTCGACGGTAATTGGAACTTATTCTGCAATATCCAAACAAGAACAACAACCACAGTGTGAAACATGTCAAACACCCTATCAGGCCCTGACACTAACTTTTTTCATGACCGTTCCGAACAAAAATTATCAACCGTCCCGAATGGGGTTTGGACCATCCCGAAATCAAAATGTTTTTGTTTGATTCATTAGCATCATCTATACTTGTCAGTCATCAGTAGCATAATAACATGTAATAAAACATTAAAAAAAGCTGAAGCAGTGATAATTCTGGATATTTGGACAAAAAATCCATTTCCTAGTGTGTTTTGAGCTAAAAAAAAAACTTTTTTTTACTTTAAGTTACTCTGGGTAGTAGTATGATAATTTAATTATTATGTTTGATATGTTTACTTATTGAAAAATAGTTCAATATGTAAAAAGTAATAATCTTGATTTAACACTCTTACTCTTTTTTCTTTTTCTTTTCTTTCCTTCTTTTCATTATGTTTGATTAAAAGAGACTAGTGTTATTGCATACATGCGCTCACCCCTACTCTCTTTCATATATTTTTTCTGTGTAGCATGTCCTTTTTCTTTTATAATAAAAATGGAATGGTCCATTATTTAGCTTAGGTGGCGAATAAGAATTCGGTGAATAAGCAACACCAGATAATCAGGATTTACTTTTTTGCATTTCATCTTGGATGATTTGGATGATCTCATTTTTAACCAGAGGGTGTTGCAAGATGATAATGGTTGTACAATTAAGGAACACGAGTATTATAAGTATATTATCAGTGCTACTGTATGGCTGCATCACTTGGACCTTAACGAAGCAGCACCCCCACAAGAAAGCAGCTGTATGGCCACTTACCCCAATCATACAAACCCTGACATGAACAAGATGTGCTGGATACTGTTGTAGAAACAAAGGCAAACTCATAAGTGATGTTCTCCAGTAGAAAGCTGGGTAATTCATGAGGAAGTGTGTCCCGGTCTCCTGCCTCAGAAATTGCTGCCCGGTGACTATTAAAATAACGTCCCCAGCTATGTCGGTGTTACTTGAAAGAAAACAACCAACTTAGGGCATTAAATGTATTTTAGGGTGTGGGGGCTTCTCTTTTTGGGCGTAATTCTTATTTATTTATTCTTATTTATTTATTGTAATTTGTCGTAATTCTTGTTCATTTATAGAAATTTGTCGTAATTCTTGTTTAGATATGAAGATGGATATATAGTTTGGAATAGACTGAGATAGATAAACAAAATAATATAGATAGATATGAACAAATTGAGATAGATAGATATTTTCTACAAGTAAATGTATTTGTGGGGTGTCGCTTCTTTTTTGTCATTATTCTTGTTTATTTAAACTAAAAACAAGACATTAAACAAACATGAATAAAAGAAAATCTGAGACGACATAGCTGGGGACTTTATTTTAATAGTCACCGGGTAGCAATTTCTGAGGCAGGAGACCGGGACGCACTTCCTCATAAATTACCGAAACCTGCAATTGGATACATTAGTGTGGGCCGTCCAGCAAAGACCAACATCAACCAGCTCTGTGCAGATACTGGATGATGTGTAGAGGACTTCCCAAAGGCGATGAGTGATAGGGACAGTTGGCAAGAGATTGTCATAGATATCTGGGCTACTAGCACGACCTGATGATGATTATTATGAGTTTTTCCACACCAGCATAAGCTGATGGTCTTTCACTGGAGTCTGAGTGACAACAAGTCTCTTCAGGTCTCCAGGACTCTTCTGAGTATTCTAGCCAATTTCCTGCCCTGTCAGCTGGGGCGTTAGAATGCACCAACTGCATCTCTGCTGAGGGGTAAGATCCCCCAAATGGGGCCACCTATTGGTTGTGAGTAGCGACTCGTGATGCTTAAGGATAGAGTCTTGGTGGATGAGCAGTCCATGACCTGCAACACTCCACTTAGAACCTTACTTAGGCTAGACGGGCGTTCGGAGAGGCCCCCTACAGTCAATCGGCTGGTCACGTCAAGCCCTAGCACCTATATGATTGCCCCAACCCTATTGCCCTTATAGCAAGCCCCAACCCTTTTTATCATATGGGTGCTAGAAGGTGGTGGCTGAGGGTCTACATGTCCTGGGAATGACGTTAAACTCTATCTGATGGTGAGGTTCCAGGTTTGGGGAATGTGGAGAACCCCTTCATCACCATCATTTTGCTCCCTGAACATTGGACCTCTCCCAAACTCTAACCATAAAGATCGACACACGTATCACACACACAATCAAGACCGATCCACAACCGACCAGAATGAAACCCAACGGATATCCAGTCAGCGTCCCAGTACCCCTGTTAGGCGAGTCGCACTCAACGCGTCGCCCATCTATGCGGCCTGTTGAAATAGAACAAATGCCTGTATTTATAAAAGAAAAAACTTGTTTATTATCCATCAAAGCATATAATGCATTGTATTTCAAAAACTTCTATCGGCACATTTCTAACAATGACCCACTTGAGGTTGAATATGCCGTCTTTAAAAACAAAACAAACCAAACCAAACCAACAAATCTAGCCAAATTCAGACTAGTTAGTAGGTACCCTGGTTAGCCGGGTTTCTTATTGGTCTCATCTATAGGTTAACAGCATCTAAAATGTAATCTTTGGGCGTTTGCTGAATAAAAAATCAAAAAAAAAAAAAAAAAAAAAATTGAGTAGCTTACCGAAGCAGACAGTATACACACCCCTCGAAAGACATGAATTTTATCTTCAAAACCTTATCGGCATTATTGAACAATGGACCGACGGCCCACCGCCATGGTTGATAATACAAAATAAACCAAACTTTTAAACCAATCCTCAACAATGTTGTTGTTTGCTGCGCCCATGATCGTTTCAACTTTCTGCTATCCTCTGAATTCTCCAGCTTTCTCCAAGTCTCTCTTTTCTAAGCGGCTTTTGGGGAACCATTCTTCCAACTACTCAAATTCATCATTACTTGTTACTCCCCTCCATATGCTACAGGCTTTTTCAAGTTTCCTAGCAAGGCGTCTAGGTTCTTATCTTTTTGTTTTCTTTTTCATATGCTCCTCTCCCAATGTGATTCTTGCTTGGAACTCGCAACAAATCTAATACCAGTTGCAAATTCTCTTCATCTCTCGG
>CM042181.1:6295127-6334101 GCA_023376005.1 Doryteuthis pealeii
TGAAAAAATGTTAAGTCTACTATCTAAATTTAAATGAAAAAAAATCCCATGTTTTATCATTTAATTTTATTTTAATTTATCTTCACGAATATAAATCATATTCTTATTTTGCTCAAAAACCCAGCCTGGTGATGTTTATTGTGTATATATATTTACTTTGTTTTATTGTTTGTATTTTCCCTTTAGAGTCAATTCCTAGCATAAATTGTGGCATGCGCATTATTCGAAATACTTAATTGTTTTAAGAACACATTTTATGATATTTTTGTGGTAAAGCATGCAGTTGTATGTTTTCGGAAAAGTTTCTAAGATTTGTTTATTTCGCACAGAGACTTTCAAAATACTACCGGCTTGGTTCAAAGTGAAAGTCAAGGGAGGTACTCTAATGTCTTATTTGCTAGGAATTTAGCCAACTAAAGGTGAAAATTACCATTGTTTTATTTTCGAGGTTTCCTCCGGACATACAGATTCACACAACTGCTCTTTATATATGTATAGATTATAAGTATATATAAGTATATATATAATCTATGTTGTTCCTATGCTATGAACTATTAATAATGTCTCTGTTAAATAATAACTCGGTTTATCTACTTTCTTTTTGTCTGCAGGATATCAGTGCTATGCCCGCACAGTCTAATGAGAATATAACTGCAGTTGAAGAGGCTGTTCAAGCTTCTCTGACTGGCTCTAATTCTTTAAACCCATCCCTGTCTTCATTGCCCAAGAAAGTTCTTCTTAGCAGTATCGACTTTCAGCCAGCCAGCAAGACCCACACATTACAGCTGGACAAACTCAAGTCCAAGTACATTGTCCTCAACACTTCAGCTACAGAGAAATTATCCAATTCATCTAGTGTTACAGCATCAGCTGGTTCACAACATTCACGGACTGAGAATGAAGAGAACAGTAAGTTTTTATTAATTACTTAGTGAACTTTCTTTTTCTTTTTTCTTTTCTTCTTTTTTTTTCTTTTTTCTTCTTTGTCTTTTTTGTTGTTGTCTGTTTCTTTCTTACTCTTTCTTTCTTTCTTACTCTTTCTTTCTTAATCTTTCTTTCTTTCGTTTTTTTACTCTTTCTTTCTTTCGTTCTTTGTTTTTTACTCTTCTTTCTTTCTTTTTTACTCTTTTTTCTTTCTTACTACTCTTCTTTCTTCTTCTTTACTTTCTTTTCTTACTTACTCTTCTTTCTTACTTACTCTTTCTTTCTTACTTACTCTTTCTTTCTCTTTCTTCTTTCTTTCTCTTTCTTTCTTTTCTTACTCTTTCTTTCTTCTCTTTCTTTCTTTCTTACTTATCTTCTTTCTTTCTACTTTCTTTCTTTCTTTCTTATTTCTTTCTTTCTTCTTACTTATCTTTCTTTCTTTCTTACTCTTTCTTTCTTTCTTTTCTTTTTTTACTCTTTCTTTTTTTCTTTCTTTTTCTTTTCTTCTTTTCTCTCTCTTTTTATTAATGGATGGTTAATCCTTAGATTTATTTTTAACCCTTTAACCCATTTTACATTTGATAACAAAATGGGTAATTAATTTTGTATATAATTTCTTTTTCTTTGTATATTGTACCCTCTGTGTCCCTTCCCTCTCCTTATTGTGTCCCTTCCCTCTCCTTATTGTGTCCCTTCCCTCTCCTTATTGTGTCCCTTGTGTCTTTCCCCCTTCCTTATTGTGTCCCCTGTCTTTTCTCCTTCCTTATTGTGCCCCCTGTCTTCCCCCTTCCTTTATTGTGTCCCCTGCTTTCCCCCTCCTTATTGTACCTCCTGTCTTTTCCCCCTTCTTATTGTGCCCCTTGTGTCTTCTACCCCATCTTATTGTGCCCCCTTGTGTCTTTTCCTCTTCCTTATTGTGCCCCCTGTCTTTCCCCCCTCCTTATCGTGTCCCCTGTCTCCCTCTCCTTATTGTGCCCCCTGTCTTTCCCCCTTCCTTATTGTGCCCCCGTCTTTCCCCCTTCCTTATTGTTGCCCCCCTGTCTTTCCCCCTTCCTTATTGTGCCCCTTGTGTCTTCTACCCCATCTTATTGTGCCCCCTTGTGTCTTCCCCCCCTTATTGTGTCTCTCTTGTTATGTCTTCCCCCCTTCCTTATTGTGCCCTAGTGTCTTCCACCCCTACTTATGTCCCCACCTATTTATTATTACCTCCTGTCCCCTCCTGTGTCTTTTTTCCCTACTTATTGTACTTTCACTTATGTTTTTTCAAACACTTTTTTTTTTTCTTTTCTTTTTCTCAATTTCTAGACTCTTCAGCCATGAGTGGCCAACGAGATGGTGACGGCCTGCCAACCCCCAGGTACGTCATCTACCCTGCTGACAAGCTATGCTTGGAGTGGTGGCCACGGCGGATGCAGAAAATAGGTGCTGGCCTACACAACTTGGGCAATACATGTTTCCTTAATGCTACTCTTCAGTGTCTATCCTACACTCCTCCCCTGGTCAATCATCTTCTCAGTGATGAACACACAAATAGCTGTAAGTATTTTTTAGAACCCTTTTTTTTACTTTTAGTGATTTTTATGGCTGGGGTTTTAGAATACATCAACTGCACCTCGTTAGAGGGTTAAAATCACCCAATGGGGCCATCTAAATACTTTTTAGACCCCTTTTTTTACTTTTAGTGATTTTTATGGCTGGGGTTTTTGAATACACCAATTGCACCTCGGTAGAGGGTTAAAATCCACCAATGGGGCCACCTAACTACTTTTTAGACCTTTTTTTTACTTGTGATAATTTTTACTTTCACTGTCGGTGATTCAATTAGGGCCTGGTTAGTTCAGTTGGTAGAGCGTTGGGCTAGAAACCACAAGGTTCCTAGTTCGATACCGGCCCTCGCCAACTCAGCATATGAGTAGGACCGGTATCTGTGCGGTAAAGTAGGTGTGGTACTCCACCTCAGATGCAAAAACAATCTCCTTGGTCTAGTGCCACTGAAAAGGGGATAGACTCCCCCGCTGCATGGCTGATACCGACATTATGCCGCCCTGTTGACTTTTTACTTTTACATAAAAACTACAGCCCTGTCGGCTGGGGTTTTAGAACACACCAACTGCACCTATCCAGAATGTTAAAATCCTCCCAATTGGGGCCACCTAACTACTTTTTAAACTTTTTTTTTTACTTTTGATAATTTTTACTTTATTATATCAAGGCTGGGGCTTTATTACATAAAAACTATAGCCCTGTCGGTTGGGGTTTTAGAATACACCAATTGCACCTCAGTAGAGGGTAAAATCACAATGAGGCGACATAAACTACTTTTTAGACCTTTTTTTTTACTTTTGATATTTTTTACTTTATTACATCAAGGCTACAGCCCTATCGGCTGGGGCTTTAGAATACACCAAGTACCTTTCCAAAGTGGTAAGATCCCCCCCAAATGGGGCCACCTATTGGTCATGGGTGGCAACCTGTAATGCTTATTGGTGAAACCCTGGTGGTTGAGCTGTCCATAACATGCAAACTCCATTTTGCTCCTTACTTCGGCCACTGAACCTGTGTTAACGTAACACCTGTCCCCGTTGATTTAAAGGGGCATGGCTGGGTTTATTGCCCAGTGCCTGCCCCCCTCCCCCCCACACACACACCGAGTGGAATGCTGACTGGATTCATGCATTTTTTGTGCCTACCATCCCATGAGCATTGGTTCATGGGTGATCCCACATTAATAGGGCCTTGTGCCCGACCCACATGCATGGTAAATATTACATGTACATCATATGAATATTTGTAATCTGTAATTGTCTTTTCAACTGTTTTATTTTTATTTCTTTATTTCAGGTAAACAAGTTGGCTTTTGTATGATGTGTGAACTCCAGGTGCACATTAGACGTTGCTATGAGAATTCAGGCCATGCCATCAAGCCACAATCCATCCTACAGAAGCTAAAAGGTAAATGACAAACAAGACATAATTAGGCTACTAATGGTCTTCAATGTTTAAAAAAAAAACACCCCGATTATTATCTTCATCTATCTATAGGGCCAGTTTATTGTTATTATCTTCATCTTTAATTATATTATTTACAGTTTTAGTATTATCATATTTATTTTACAGTAATTATTATTATCATATTATTTTACAGTAATTATATATATCATATTTATTTTACAATAATATATTATCATATTATTTTACAGTAATTATTATTATCATTTATTTTACATAATTATTATTATCATATTATTTTACAATAATTATTATTACATATTATTTTACAATAATTATTATCTATTATTTTACAATAATTATTATTCATATTATTTTACAATATTATTATATTATATATTTATATATTATATTTATTATTTTACAATAATTATTATTATACATATATATTTACAATAATTAATTTATCATATTATTTTACAGTAATTATTATCATATTATTTTACAGTAATTATTATTATATTATTTTACAATAATTATTATTATTATATTGTTTTACAGTAATTATTATTATATTGTTTTACAGTAATTATTATTATATTGTTTTACAGTAATTATTATCATTATATTGTTTTACAGTAATTATTATATTATTTTACAATAATTATTATTATTATTATTGTTTTACAGTAATTATTATTATTATTATTATTATTGTTTTACAGTAATTATTATTATTATTATTATTGTTTTACAGTAATTATTATTATTGTTGTTTTACAGTAATTATATTGTTTTACAGTAATTATTATTATTATTATATTGTTTTACAGTAATTATTTATTATTATCATATTGTTTTACAGTAATTGCTAAACACATGCATTTTGGACGTCAAGAAGATGCTCATGAATTTCTACGTTATGTTGTGGATGCACTTCAAAAATCCTGCCTCAATGGATATCTTAAGTAAGAATTTAACCTTTCTTTTTCTCTTATAGAAAACTATTTGTAAACAAAATGTTAATACTTGGATGGTTTTCATTCCAAAAACATTTTTTCTAACATTTTTCTTTTTTGTTTTGAATCTAAACCCAAATTATAAATTACAAATTTCTAAGATAATTAATCGAGATACTTAATTATTTTACAAGAGGATCAGTTTTCTTGTTTTATTTGATGGAAGAGATAAAGAATTTTCATTGTGAAAACTCTATTAGAAAAAAACTAATGTATTGATCTTTTTTGATATTTCAGGTTAGACAAATATAGCAGAGAAACAACAGTTATTAATCAAATATTTGGAGGTTTTCTTCGAAGTCAAGGTAAGTGACCTGGGGAGGGGAAAGGGGATTTTCTGAGAATCCTTGGCATAGTTTGGGTCATTTTGAATTCATCTAAATCTATAGACCATAGTCTTTTTTTTATTTTATTTTATTTTTTTAGTCTTTATTGCAAAATGTAACATTATCAATAAAGTTTTCTTATTTTTTAATTTTCTTTTAACAATTTTTTTAGAGACCTAGGGACCTCTTTTTGGGGGTAATACTTGACTTTTTTTATGTATAGTATTTACATCCAGGGGTTTTAGGATGGATGTTTAAAAATTGACCTTGTGTCAAGGGTTAGCTAAATACATATATATTTATTCTTGCACATTCTTAACCATAGAGCATGATTTAAAAAAAATTTTTTTTTACACAAAGGTTAGGGCTACTGTTACAAAACATTTTAATGATGAACTCAATAAAAGATCTCATTTGCCTATTGTTTTATGTTTACCTCTTTTTAGATGCACCTCATTAGTCTTTAAAAAATTTTTTTTTTTATATAAATTTGCATTTATTAAATAAACTGTAAGTCAACAGGGTCAATATTAACTATTGAAGATATTTTAATGCTCCAATTTGTTTCATTACAGTCCAATGCATGAAATGCAAAGAAAAATCCAACACCTATGATCCTTACCTGGATATTAGTTTAGACATTAAGGTAAGTTATTTGTCTGAAATTTTTTTACATGAGACTTGATAATTTGTATTTAGATTGGGACCCTAACAGGTACTACTACCACATAGGGTTGACCATCTGAAGATTGCATGATATGCATGAAACTACAGTTGTGGGATATTAATACCATAATATTTAATCTCTGATTTTCTTTTTGTGTGTGTATATATATATATATATATATGAGGAAAAGGGGGTTGGAATGAATCCAACAGAATGAGGAATGAAAGAACAAACCTCAGACAAAAATGTGTAGTATATTTCACTGGAGTATGAACTCGGCTTCATGAGCTTTTACTGAATTATCAGGATCATACAAGTGTTTTATAGAAGGGGGGAGTAAGTAGGTGATCATTCAATAAAAGCTGATGAAGCCGAGTTCAAACTCCAGCGAAATATACTACACATTTTTGTCTGAGTTTTGTTCTTTCATTCCTCATATTTTACCTCATATATGTATATAGTAAAATGTTATAGACAGATAACCTACACAAATTTCACCAAACGATCATTAGGGCTAATTACGATGAATTAATCAAAATAATATCTTTTATATTCCTTGATAAGTCACCCACTCTTTATATATATATATATATATAATATACCAAGCGTGTTGGTAAATCCTTGTGGTGAGAAAAAACCCAGCAAATAGTTTGATTGTAAAAAAATATACTACCAAACATCAACCGGGGAGAAAAAAAATTTTGAAAAAAAGAAAAGACCAAAATAGTCGTACCAACAAAAAATAATCTATTGGTACAGTATTTGGCCAAAAGAAAAAACAATTTATATGTATATATATGTATATAAGATATATATATATATTCATATAACCGCCAGCAGAATAGCTAATAAGTAAAAAGTGCTCGATACCTAAGTAGAGCAAATAAGTCGTCTTGCTCCTTGTCTCTGTAGTCAGATCTTAGCCCTGAAGAGCATTAAGCGAAACTAATAGTAGGTTCGTCTGACTCATTAGATTTATCTTTATATATATATATATATATAAGGTCCTAATTTTTTATTTTTTTTTGGCATTTAAAAAATTTGTTTTTTTGTTTGTCTTTCAGAACGTTCAATCTTTAGAACGTGCATTTGAAAAATACGTCACAGCTGAAGTGTTAGATCATGATAATTCTTACATGTGCACAAGGTGAGTAAAATAATTCTATTATTTGATTGAGGTCTTATTTTTATTGAATTACAACAATTCTAGCACAAGACTAATCAAGTTTTTAGTGAAACCATACTCATATTCTACAAGTATACTGATAGAAAATAAAATTGTATACATCAGTATATCCCTCACTGTTAATATCTCTCTCTCTCTCACCATTGATATATATCTCTCTCTCACCATTGATATATATATCTCTCTCTCTCCATTGATCTCTCTCTCTCTCTCATTGATATCTCTCTCTCTCTCTCCCCATTGATCTCTCTCTCTCTCTCCCCATTGATCTCTCTCTCTCTCCCCATTGATCTCTCTCTCTCTCTCTCTCCATTGATCTCTCTCTCTCTCTCTCTCCATTGATATCTCTCTCTCTCTCTCTCCATTGATATCTCTCTCTCTCTCTCTCTCTCTCTCTCTCTCTCTCTCTCTCCATTGAGATATATATATATATATATATATATATCCATTGATATCTCTCTCTCTCTGGCTGTCTGTCTCTCTGACAATTGATCTGCCTGTGTGTGTGTGTCTCTCTCCCTCCCTCTCTCACCATTGATCTCTTTTTTACTGGGGAGAGAGACACACACACAAAATCTAGTTTTGATTTTTTTACTGATTAAATAATATAATTCAAATATTAAAAATCATTCAATTTGTAGAACTCTTCACAGTTCTTTATAAGTACAAAAAGAAATAAACCATTCATAAGATAAATAATTGTCATTTGAGTTAACATGCAAAATTTTCCACCTACAAATAAAAACACATTTTTAATTCTTTAGTTTATTTATTTTTTTACATTTTTCGGAGTAAAAAAAGAAAATAAATTAAACAAATACATATTTTATCACTTTAACTCAACAAGCAATTAAGGACTGAATAAAAATTGTTTTGTTATGCACAAAAAAAGTATTTTAAAAAAATTGTTTCAAAACACTCATGAGTTTAGGGTTACTTTCTTTCTTTTTTTTTTCAATATTTTAAATGTAAACAAAAAAACAATTAGTATTATCTGCGTTATTCTGACTATTGTCCCCATCTTTGTACAACATTTCGGCCGATATACCCTCTGGCCTTCTTCAGGTATTTCTTGTCGGTTCAAAGTTCCGTGATGGCTCCTGAATACGACAAGAAGGTTCCCGAGTCCGACAAGAAATACCTGAAGAAGGCCGGAGGGTATATTGGCCGAAACGTTGTACAAATAACAATGAAGATGTGGACAATAGTCTGAATAACGCAGATAATACTAATCTTCAAGCCTCATCTCAAACATTCAGAGAAAAAAAACAATTCCTGAAAGAAACATTATAATAGCAATTTTTAAAAAATTTGATAAGGAATTTACTAAATTATTTTCCTTTTACTCCTCTCTTATTCCTTTTTTCTTACTCCCTGATGTTCCTAAAATCCTTTTAGTCCACTCATAGACTGGGTACTTCCGCTAGTTATTATATAGATATTTGTTTATTTTTCAGGTGTCAACGCAAAGTGATAGCAGAAAAAAGATTTTCAATTCACAAACCTTCCAATGTACTTACCATCCAACTTAAAAGGTAAATAATCAATCTTTTTTTAATTTATTTTTTAAATTCTATTTTCCCTTTTGTATGAAACTAATAAAAACTAAATAAGAATGCAGACAAAAAGATTTGAAACAGGGTGTATAATCAAAAAATAGAGCAACTGAAATTTATTCTTCCATCACTTTCAGTGTTAATTTTTCTTGATTTAACTAGTTAGCTAAAATATAAAGTAAAGAATAAAATGACAGTTATTTCTTCTTGTTAATCGATTTCCTTTAGGGTTTATCCCCAAGATTTTTTATCATATTCATTAAGATAAAAACTGAACAATTAGAAATCAATGAAAATAAACACATATCTATTAAAATTCAGTTTTTGATATCAATATGCAAATTAGCCTTCCCGCTAACACTGTAAACCACTATTTTATTGTATATATAGATACAATTGCATGTTGTTAGTATGTAAACCCACCCAACAGGGTGGGGGTCCAGTGGCTTCGGCCCTGGATCTTTACAAGTTAATAGCGTCAATCCCAGGGGGCTTTCCCCCCAGGCAATACCTGCCCCCTTGACTTAAAGGGGCAGGGTTGGGTTTATTGCCTAGCGCCTGAGGCGCCCCTCTTGAGGGAATGCTGAAGGGATCGATGCAATTTTTGTTCTTTCCCACCCATGAGCTTGGGCTTGTGGGTGGGCCCACGTTAAAACGAGGCCTTGTGCCCAGCCCATACAAGGGGTATGAGGCAAATATCTGTAAATAAGGCCAACAGTATTAATAATGTAAAACAATTTTACTAATAATTGAGGTTTAAATAAAAATAAAATCATGGAGAATGTGACGTAAATAACTAAGGGAATTGTGATTTGGGTAGTGATATAGTTTCAGACACACAATCTCCATTATAATAAGATTTATTTATTTTATTTTATTTTATTTTATTTTATTAATTTTTTGTCTAATTGTTTTGAATTCTTCCATTTCTTCAGGTTTGATTACAACAGATATTTTGGCAAGATAGTCCGTCATATCACGTTTCCAGAGAAACTCAACCTTAGGCCTTACATGAGTATCCGCCAGGTATGTGTTTGTCTTTCTTCTTTCTTGATTAACTATTTATAATTAGGGGGGGGGGGGTAACAATTATTTGATAGCTGTACATTCATTTGTTTACTTGAATATTATTATTCTTTGGCTAGACGGGCGGTCGGAGAGGCCCCCTCTGATCAATTGGCTGGCCATGTCAAGCCCTAGCACCTATATGATTGCCCCAACCCTATTGCCCTTATGGCAACGCCCAACCCCATTTTTATCATATGGGTGCTAGAAGGCGGTGACTGAGGGTCTACATGTCCTGGGAATGACGTTAAACTCTATCTGATGGTTTGGGGAATGTGGAGCACCCCTTCATCACCATTGCTCCCTGATCCACTCTGACCCGAGGTGGTAGTACTTGTTAGGGTCCCATTTATGGGTTGAATAGAAAAACACGAATTTATAAACAAAATTGTATTATGCATTAAGAATGAATTTATTTCACAACTTTGTCGGCAGTAAATGACCCACCGAGGTTGATATGCCGTAAAACAAAACAAACCAAACCAAACCAAATTATTTTCTCCTCTTAAAATGTATCCATCCAATGTCTACATAAAGTTGATTAATATATGTCTTTGCTAGTCAGCTAACACTGGTATGTCCATGCATAGTAGTCTACAATGCTTTTTCTCAAAGTGCTTCTTTAGTCCAGGTGTTGTAGGTAAATAATAGTATTCACATGGCTACAGCTTGGAAGGTTGTATATGTGTATGTATACACGTGTTTGTGTCAGTATGTATATATGGAAAAAAGAACAAATTATTTGATGGCTGTGTATTTATTTATCAATCGGCAGGTCACGTCAAGCCCTAGCACCTATATGATTGTCCCAGCCCTATTTGCCCCTATGGCAAATCCCCAACACTTTTTATCATATATGTGCTATGGGCACTTAGCGCTAATACCCTTGGGAAAGGTGTGAATACTCTCCCTCCAGCTATGGGTAAATAGCAGGGCAGGCTGGGCTCTTTAACCTTGGTTAGGCAACCGGTCTAGGAGAAGGAAAACTCTGATTTCAAACCTGTTGAACTCCGCTTAAGAAATTGACCTTGTGTCACATCCTGCTCGTGCGGGGGTGTGTGATATATATATATATATATATATATGTGCTATAGGCAGTGGCTGACGGTCTTAGTGTTTTGGGTATGATGTTAAACTGCATCTAATGGTGAAGTTCTAATTCTGGAGCTTTGAAGCTGGCAGTCGGAGAAACCCCCTCCGATCAATCACATCAAGCCCGAGCATCTGTATGATTGTCCCGATCTTATTTCCCTTATAGCAAACCCCAACCCTTTTTATCATATGAGCTAGAATGTGGCAGATAAGGATCTTAGTGTCCTGGATATGACGTTAAACGTGTGGAGTACCCCTTCATCACCATTACTCCCAGGTCCACTCTACCTGGAGTGGTAGTACCTGTTAGGGTTCCATCGATGGTTTAAATAGAAAAAAAAATGTGTTTAAAAATTTTTTTTATCCCACCTGTCAGCATAAAATAACCCAACAAGAACTAACATGCCGTAAAATACGACCAAGCATAAGATTATTTTTAATTTAAATTGATATTCCAAAGTATAGACAGCAGAATGTGAACAGTCTAACCCCCCCCCCCCCGAATTAAATAAAAGGTTTGGGGTTATTTCCTACAACTCCAACCTAAAAAGAAGAGGAACCGCTCTGAACAAATTTTATAAATTATTTATTTATTTATCTACTAAAGATTTTGAACTAACTTTTCCTAATCAGCTCGTTCCATGTCGGTGTAGACCCACAGTTATCAGCTGATTCTTGACCAATGTAAGGTGTAAACAACCATTTTATTTTCAGATGTTTACATTCTTAGTATATTTCATTTGTAAACAAAATGTTGATACTTGGATTGTTTTCATTCCAAAAATTTTTCTAACATTTTTTTGGTTATTTCCTATAACTCCAACATAAAAAAGGGGAACCACTCTGAATGAATTTTATCTGTTAATTAATTTATCCATTATTTTCCCATTAAAGAAAGGAAAAAAGAAGTTGGGGTTAGGATTATGGTTTAGGGTTAGTTTAATGGGAAAATAATGGGTAAATTAATTAGTAGATAAAATTCATTCAGAGTGGTTCCCCTTTTTTAGGTTGGAGTTATAGGAAATAACCAGGTTTGGATAGATTATATTTGCCTCCATTTAAAAAATTTTTTTTATTTCATCTCTAAAATTTTTATTTATTTATTTTTTTATTTTCAGGGAGAACCCATCAATTACAAGTTATATGCAGTCCTAGTACATACTGGTCACTCCTGTACGTCGGGTCATTATTTTGCTTATGTACGTCCTTCTAACCAGTCTTGGTACTGCATGAATGATAATTCGGTAAGTCACACCCTCTGTCTTGTCCTACGTTAACTCTTAACATCATGTTTTGAATTTTCCAAGTCCAGAGCCCCATTCCTATAAGGATTTATCAAAAAATGGCTAAAAATGGCCTTTTCATTTAAAGTTACCTGTTATTTCCCTTAAATCAAAGACTTCTAAATATGTTTAATATTACATTTAAACAAAGGCTTTCCAAGTCCAGAGCCCCATTCCTATAACCATTTATCAAAAAATGGCTAAAAATGGCCTTTTCATTTAAAGTTACTTGTTATTTCCCTTAATTCAAAGACTTCTAAATATACTTAATATTACATTTAAACAAAGTCCAGAGCCCCATTCCTATAAGGATTTATCAAAAATAGCTAAAAAATGGCCTTCTCATTTAAAGTTATCTGTTATTTCCCTTAATTCAAAGACTTCTAAATATACTTAATATTACATTTAAACAAAGGCTATCATTTGGGCGGATTAGGAAGACGAAGGAGTCTTCCGGCCAGGTGGAATGAGGTGGTATAGGACTTTAAGATTTAAATGAATTTTCTAATTCCTTTTTTTTCTTCTTTTCATCATCCAGGTAAATGAAGTGAGTGCTTCTCGAGTGTTTGAATCTGAAGCTTATATGCTGTTTTATCTTCGCTGTAAAGAGAAAAAGACATCAGTAAGTATTAAATATTTGATAATTCTAATGTTGCATAATATTATTATTATTATTACAAGCCTTTGTATAAAATATTATTTTCTTTGAAGTGTTATTTGTTTGTATGGTGAACAAAGCCAGATTTTTATTTTAAAAAGTTATATTATAAGATAGAAAAACCGTTTTATCAAAGCAATTCACAAATTGATTCCCGCCCTGTCGGCTGGGGCGTTAGAATGCACCTCTGCAGAGGGGTAAGACTCCCCCAATGGGGCTGCCTGTTGGCCGTGGGTGGCGACCCGTGATGCTTAAAGATAGAGCCCAGGTGGATGAGCAGTTCATGACATGCAATGCTCCACTTTGGCCCTATCTTGGGCTAGACGGGCAGTCGGAGAGGCCCCTCCGATCAACCGGCTGGTCACGTCAAGCCCTAGCACCTATATGATTCTCCCAACCCTATTGCCCTTATGGCAAGCCCCAACCCCTTTTTATCATATGGGTGCTAGAAGGTGGTGGCTGCGGGTCTACATGTCCTGGGAATGACGTTAAACTCTATCTGATGGTGAGGTTCCAGTTTTGGAGGTTTTGGAGCACACCTTCATCACCATTGCTCCCTGGTCCACTCTAACCCGGAGTGGTAGTACCTGTTAGGGTCCCATCTATGGGTTAAATAGAAAAATGTATTTATAAAAAAAATTGTATTATCCATTAAGAATTGATTTATTTCAAAACTTTATTGGCATTAAATGACCCACTGAGGTTGATATGCCGTAAAACAAAACAAACAAACAAACAAACAAATTGGTTCAAGTACTTACTATGATAAATTATGATTAATTTAAATGATGAGTTTAAAACCCCACTTGTAGTCTAATATATATGGTTAAATGAAGGGACAAAGATGTAACTGTTAAGTTTCTGGCCCCGCCCAATGAGGCCACCTGTTGGTCACATAAGCGTAATCCATATCAAATGATCCAGGCCATGTTACCCACCCACTTCAATTTTTCTGAAATTTTGTCCAAGTGTGGATTATGTTAAAGTCAGACAATCCCCAAAATTTGAGCTTCCAATTCCAAAAATTGGCAGAGTTATCATGATTTTTAGCTCCCCAAATTTGAGGGGCTCGCGAAAAATGGTGACTTTTTGTAACCTATTTTTGTCTGTAAAATGAGTTCTAGAGCTTCCCTACTCCTAAAAATTAAAAAATAGCATTTTATCCCAAGGAATCCAAAAATGCTATGAAAAAAGTCTTAAAGTTAACCAATTTTAAGTTATTAATGATTTCTGATTTGCAAAATTTTATCTGGGGTTGTAGCTTTGGTTCTGAGCAAATATCAAGCTATCTTTTTGGTACAAATAATGTTTAATATATGATAGGAAAAATTTTTTGTCATAGATGCAGTGCCACATCGGGATATTGATCTTGCTATGAAAAAAATCAGAAATCATCAATAACTTAAAATTGGTTGACTTTAAAACTGCATATCTGTATTGATAGATTTTTACTAAAAATATAATGCACCAGTTATTTATTGAAAACTTACATTTTTTCAGGTCAGTTAACTTTGAACCACGTATCTTTGAGGCGTAACACAGATTCACAAACATACGTGGTTCAAAGTTAATTGACCTGAAAAAATGTAAAAGTTTTAAAATAAAATAACTGGTGCATTATATCTTTTATTCATTAATGTAACAACACTGAAAATTTCATTAAATTTGGTTAATACCTTGATTTTTAGTTTTTTTTTTTTTTTTTTTTTTCTTCTTTCAACTGGGTGACATATGATGGTGGAATTTATGTTCGTTAAGTAGGATATAACCAACATTTTTGTCATAAATGCAGTGCCACATCGAGATATTGATGCACCAGTTATTTTATTTGAAAACTCTTACGTTTTTTCAGGTCAGTTAACTTTGAACCATGTATCTTTGAGGCATAGCACAGATTCACAAATACGTGGTTCAAAGTTAATTGACCTGAAAAAATGTAGAAGTTTTTAAATACAATAGCTGCATATCTGTATTGATAGATTTTTACTAAACTATACATCAGTATAATTAAAATGTTTTGTTTCTTTTCCCAGGCATTTCCAGGTACCCTTACTTGTAGAATTCTGTTATTCAATACTTGTTTTCTTTTTTTTTTTCCTTTCTCTCCAGACAAATTTTATTGGACCACAGATGCCTGCCCTTCAAAACAATTTCAGAGTCGTAAATGGATCTCACAGTAAGTTAAAATAAAAAGACCCAAAAATCTTCTCTTCTCTTTCTTTCAAGTCTTCATCTTTCATTTCTTAGAATATTGTAATTCTTAAGCATGATGAGATATGGTAATCTGAACATTAGCTACATAAATGAGAGTAACCTCCCCTTGTTTGTTTCACTTTGAGGAAGCCTTATGTTTTGGTCTGCCATTTTCATTTCACCGTAAATCTACATCACATTTGTTCGAATCAATACAACTGCATGTTTTGACACAAAAATATAAAATGTGTTCTTAATTGTGCTTGCGCATTATTTGAAATGAACTTAATTGTTATTAAGAACACATTTTATGATATTTTCATGTTAAAACATGCAGTTGTATTGATTCAAAAAAATTTGTATTTTCAGTGTAGATTTATGGTGAAATGAAAATGCCCGACCAAAACAAACAGCTTCCTCAAAGTAAAACAAATAAGGGTAGGTTACTCTCATTTATGTAGCTCAGATTACCGATATTATTAAATAATTTATCCTTGTTATTTAGGGTGCAAAATTGGTTGTCATTTTCATTATTTACCAAATGAACAGTAATCTTTCTATTTACAAAGAAGTGAAGGATTCTAATTAGCATTCCATAGTTATTTTTATGCCAAGAATTTGGACAACTGACTCTTTATCTATCACTACCATCTGTAATAGCCATTGAATTTTCGGTAATTTATGAAGAAGTGCGTCCCGGTCTCCTACCTCAGAAATTGCTACCCGGTGACTATTAAAATAACGTCCCCAGCTATGTCATCTCGGCGGTGTTACTTGAAAGAAAACAACCAACTTAGGGCGTTAAATGTATTTTAGAGGGGGGGTGGCTTCTCTATTTTGATATGAACAAATGGAGATGGGTGGATAGATATATATAAACAAAGTAAAAAATGAACAAATTGAGGTAGATAGATAGATATATATCCATCTTCATATCTAAACAAGAATTACGAAAAATTTCTATAAATAAACAAGAATTACGACGAATTTCTATGAATAAATTTCTAAACAAATTACGATAAATAAATAAGAATTACGACAAAAAAAAGAGAAGCTCCCCCTCTAAAATACATTTAACGCCCTAAGTTGGTTGTTTTCTTTTAAGTAACACAACCGAGACGACATAGCTGGGGACATTATTTTAATAGTCACCGGGTAGCAATTTCTGAGGCAGGAGACCGGGATGCACTTCCTCATAAATTACCGAATTTTCTACAAAACGAAGGGAAGTAACTAACTAAAAGTTGTCTCCCTTGAAGTAGATTTTTTTTAAAAATAAGGTAGGATAATGATTTACAAAGATGTTTTAATACTTTTATTTATTGTTTTGGGGAGGTTTTAGTTATCTTCATTATGTCAAGAATTTGGACAATTAACCCTTTATCTACCACTCCCATCTGCAGTAGCCATTGAATTTTCTACAAAATGAAGGGAAGTAACTAATTAAAAGTTGCCTCTCTTGAAGTAGATTTTTTTAAAAATAAGGTAGGATAATGATTTACAAAGAAGCTTTAATACTTTTATTTATTGTTTTCGGGCAGTCTGGCATTTGGACTGTTGGGTGGTTTGGGGAGCTCTGGTAGATAAAGGGTTAAAGAAATAAAAGAAATTGTGTTCAGTGCCAATTTAGACCCCACAAAATTATTGTTCATTTGCAAGTTAGACTGGAAGTCACAAAACAATAATTTAAACATTAGACAGATATACACCTTGATAATGGTTTGGATAAGAACCAAAAGTACTTGGTCTGCTAATAATGGCTCTCTCTGAGAAATCATTAATGCCTTTCAAGATTGTAACATCAAAAGAATTATTAGGAAGCTTGAAAGAAAATTTTTTTTAAAAACTTGAAAATAATAAGGATTCTGTTTTGTTTAATCAAATTTGTTTGAATGAAAAGATGCTGCCTAAATACACACACAAGCACATGTGTGTGTATGTTCAAAGATTTCAGTATCTATAATAAGGATTTAGCCATTTGCTGACATTTGAATAGGTTTAAAGGAATAAAACACTGACTTATATACTGACTGTATATATTATATTACACTTATAGGATAATTTATATAATATTATAATTATGATATATGATATTTATATAATGATAATGCAGATTATGATAATTATATATGTTATAATTGATAATTTATATGATGTTATAATTATGATAATGCATGATTATGATGTTATAATTATGATAATTTATATGATGTTATAATTATTATGATATTATGATAATTTATATGATGATTATGATAATTATGATATAATTATGATAATTTATATGATGTTATAATATGATAATGTAGATTATGATAATTTATATGATGTTATAATTATGATAATGCATGATTATGATAATTTATATGATGTTATAATTATGATAATTTATATGATGTTATAATTATTATGATAATTTATATGATGTTATAATTATGATAATTTATATGATGTTATAATTATGATAATGCAGATTATGATAATTTATATAATATTATTATAATATAGTATAATAGAATTATAATATAAAATATTATGAAATATATATATTCAACAGTTTTATATATTGTATATTATAAATTTAGGTTTATTCTATTATTTTAATTATTATTAAATATATTATTATTCTATATCATAAAATATGAAATATATAGGTAAAACTTGCAAATCATACTCAAAATCCCATGATATTAAAGGGTGACCCAGAAAAAACAGAACCCAAATTATTTATTTATTTTCCCATTAAACTAACCCTAAAACCCCCCCCCCAGTTAAAAATAAGTTTTATTACAAAATTTGTGGGTTCTGTTTTTTCTGGGTCGTGGGATTTTGAGTATGATTTGCAAGTTTTACCAATATATAAAATATTAATATAATATAATAGAATTATATTATTTTATATTATGATTTTATATTTCACTTATATGATAATTTATGTAATATTATAATTGATAATACAGATTATCATAATGTGTAAATTATGATAATTTATATAATATTATATAATAAAAGAATTATATATATTATATTACACTTATACATGTAGAATTAAACAAGACACATCTCCTGTTTAACAATTTTATTTTTGATCTTTTTGAGTTTTCTGGCCAACTTTTTAATGTTTGGGTGGAATTTGTGGATAAGTCCACCAAAGTTCCAGTCCCAAGTACTTTCGGCACTTCAAAGTGCCATCATCAGGGGTGATGTGTTTCAGTTTTTAAAAAATTATATTAATGTAGAGGCTGGAAGGAGAAGAATTGGTGAGAAAGGTGTTATAGGCATTTTAAAATGTGTGTATTGCATTGGAAATTAATTTTGTTTAAGGATGGTTTGTATTGTTTTATGTATAAAGCTTCTAGTATTGGAGTTTTTTTTTTTTTTTTTTTACTTATCCACGAATTCCACCCAAACATTAAAAAGTTGGCCAGAAAACTCGAAAAGATCAAAAATAAAATTGTTAAACAGGAGATGTGTCTTTTGTTTAATTCTACATGTATGAATGAAAGAATGCTGCCCAAATACACATATTATATTACACTTGTACCATTATAACTTTAAAGAAAAGAAATTAACCTTTTAAATTTAAGGAATTTTAAATTTCTCACTAAATAATAACGTTGAATATTAATGATATTCAAGGTAAGAGGTTTAAAAATTCGATAAATTTCCAAGGTTAAGTTAAACTTTCGGTAATTTATGTGGAAGTGCGTCCCGGTCTCCTGCCTCAAAAATTGCTACCCGGTGACTATTAAAATAACAACCCAGCTCAGTCTATTCAAAACTATCTATCTTCATATCTATCTATCTATCTCAATTTGTTCATATTTATCTATATTACTTTAAATACTAAGATTTTTTTTTTCTATTCAGGTTTGTTTAATGTCTTGTTTTTAGTTTAAATAAACAAAAATTACGACAGAAAAAAATGCTGACCGCCCCCCCCCCAATACATTTACTTGTTGAAAAATATTTATCTTCATTTGTTCATATCTATCTATATTATTTTGTTTATCTATCTATCTATCTCAATCTATTCCAAACTATATATCCATCTTCATATCTAAACAAAAATTACGATAAATAAACAAGAATTATGACGAGCTGGGGTTGTTATTTTGATAGTCACCGGGTGGCAATTTTTGAAGCAGGAGACCGGGACGCACTTCCTCATAAATTACCAAACTTTCTGCTGTTCAGTACTTTTTATATATTTTGTAATATGAATTTAGCCCTGTTTTTTTTTTTATATGCTTTTTTTGTTATCACTCTCTCATATCACTTGTAATTCTTTAAGTAATATTATCTGATTATTGTAAAAAAAACCATTTAGCTATTAGTTGCAATATGTGGTTTTAATTTGTTTAATACTGAATATATATATATATATATATATATATATATATATATATATATATATATATAGGGTCATCCACAGTCTCTTCAGTGTGGCTAGACATTTTGTAAGCTACCTACAGCCGGAATTGAAATCCGATCGGTTGGGTGTCAGTCCGGCACCTTAACCATTAGGCTGTCTTCACTTACAGAATGGAAAGGGGATTTTAACTGTTTTAATACACACATCGCTTTGTGTGTAAAGGCCGTCACAGAGTGCTCCATTCCTTATATAGAAGAGCGTTGTGTTTACGCTTGAGTTGGCGGCCGTCAGTGAGATCCTCCCAGAGTGCTCAACCCTAGGTGATGGGGAGCATATGTAGGGTCATCCACAGACACGTGTTTCGACTTATCAAGTCTCTTCAGTGTGGCTAGACATATATATATATATAAGGTAGGAGAATTGGAGTAAATGAGACAGAATGTGGTAAAAGAAGAGAGGGAGAATGTGGACAAAAGAACAAGTAGATGTAGGAGATATATTTCATCTTGCATTGAGCAAGACTTCTTCAACTTTTATTTGAACATTGGCAAATGACATATATATATATATATATATATATATATATATATATATATAATAGTTGCCATCATGATTTCAAATACGGCTATCATATCATTTAACAATCCCATGATTGACACACGGGCCGCCCTGTCGTCTGAGTGTTAGAATGCACCTCTGCAGAGAGGTAAGATTCTCCCAAATGGGGCCACCTGTTGGCCGTGGGTGGCGACCAATAATGCTTAAGGACGGAGTCTTGGTGGATGATCAGTCCATGACCTGCAACACTCCACTTAGAAACTTACTGAATTGCTAGCACCATTAGATAGGCCGCCCTGTCGGCTGAGGCGTTAGAATGCACCGACTGCACCTCTGCAGAGAGGTAAGATTCCCCCAAATGGGGCCACCTGTTGGCCGTGGGTGGCGACTCGTGATGCTTAAGGATGAAGTCTTGGTGGATGAGCAGTCCATGACCTGCAACACTCCACTTAAAACCTTACTTAGGCTAGACGGGTGGTCGGAGAGGTCCCCTCCGATCAATTGGCTGGTCACATCAAGCCCTAGCACCTTTATGATTTTCCCAACCCTATTGCCCTTATGGCAAGCCCCAACCCCTTTTTATCATATGGGTGCTAGAAGGTGGTGACTGCGGGTCTACATGTCCTGGGAATGACGTTAAACTATATCTGATGGTGAGGTTCCAGTTTTGGAGAATATGGAACACCCCTTCATCACCATTGCTCCCTGGTCCACTCTGACCCGGAGTGGTAGTACCTGTTAGAGTCCCATCTATGGGTTAAATAGAAAAATGTATTTATAAAAAAATTGTATTATCCATTAAGAATTGATTTATTTCAAAACTTTATCGGCATTAAATGACCCACTGAGGTTGATAAGCCGTAAAACCAAACCAAACCAAACCATTAGATAGGTTGCTTCGCTAATTTGTGGTTGTCAAAATGGGTATTTGCAGTTGACCCACAGATAAGTTGCATTATAATCTGGCTAGTTACAATACCTATTCTAACATAAAACGTATCAAATATTCACCTTTGTTTACAAATATTAGATCTAGAACACTTTGTCATAGACTGTGATACACAATGCAAACATATAGAAATAAGGGTTGCGTTTCTTAGTACTATAATCGTAAATGAGACTGGGTAAAAAAGTGTAACAGTCAGCAGCATCAGATCAGTTTAAAGCAATGAGTCTGTAGGAATCTTTAATATATATATATATATATATATATATAAGGACTTGAAAGTTTTCAAATGCTTATTGTACACATTTCATGTCATTACAACTTAATATTAAATAATAATTAAAGTATTGCTGTTTTACATTTATGTTGAATGGATAGGTTGCACCACTGATTTTGGTGGAATCTTTGGGTAAAAAAAAAGTATGATTTATCTGCGATTATATACAGTAGTTCACAGACTAAGGGACTCTATAATAAACATTTACCAAATATTCACCTTTGTTTCAAAACTTTGCTTACAAATATTAGATCTAGAATACTTTGCCATAGATTGTGATACATAATACAAATATATAGAAATAAGGGTTGCGTTTCTTAGTACTATAATCGTAAATGAGTCTGGGTAAAAAAAAGTGTAACAGTCAGTCTAAAGCAATGAGTCAGTAGGAATCTTTCATATATATATTGTGTATACAAAAGGCTTTGAAAGCTTTCAGATGCATATTGTACACATTTCACATCATTGCAATCATTGATTTGCTTAATGGTAAATAAAAATTATAATAGTGCTGTTTTGTATTATCTGCGTTATTCGGACTATTGTCCTCATCTTTATTGTTATTTGTACAATGTTTCGGCCGATATGCCCTCCGGCCTTCTTCAGGTATTTTTTGTCGGACTCAGGATCCTTCTTTTCGAACTCTGGAGCTTTCTTGTTGTAATTGGGAGCCATCACGGAACTTTGAACCTAACCCTTTATTCAGTCCACGGGGGTATCCTGTTCTCATTCCGCTAACCATAGCTGGGGTAGGAGTTGTGTTAATTATTTTTCTATGTTACTGCCGCTGCTCAGGATTGAACCTGGAATCCGGAGATAACTGTCACTTAGAACTGTCTTAACCTAACTACCTTATCCACTAGGCCATGTGTCCATCAAAACATTGTACAAATAACAAAGATGAGGACAATAGTCCGAATAACGCAGATAATACTAATCATCAAGCCTTATCTCAAACATTCAGAGAAATAGTACTGTTTTATATTTATGTCTAATGGATAGGTCACACCATTGATTTTGGCATAATTTTTCGGTTTAAAAAAGTGCGACCTATCTGCGAGAATATACAATATACAATTTGGTGTCTTGTTTACTTTGGGTTTTATTTTTTAAACTAATTTGCTTTATTTTCAATCTACTGCTTAAAACACACAAAAAAAAATCTTGCCTATTAATTTTTTGGGTGTTTTCATATTTCTTTCGCTTGCAAAATGAAAAACACATCGTCACAAAAATTTCTCATATTGAAATTTAAAAAAAGATTCTGGTAAAGTTTATATTTGTTACAGCTAAGAAAATATTTTGGTACCATGGAATTAGTTTGCTTTGATTTACTTTTAACCTATTGGTTGTCTGAAATTTTAGAATATTTTAATTTGGGTTTGAAAATAAAAATGTTAAATTAAGTGTTAAATGAAATTACTAACATTATACTTTTCAGTATTACTTTTTTGCTCTAACCTAAAAATCAGCCAGAATTTCTTGTTATTTTAACAAGTGCATAATATCAAGTGTGTAATAGCTCATAATTTAAGAGAAAGGAAATGAATCCGACAGTATAGATAAAAGGATATGAAAACACACAATATGCTGTTAAAATGAAAACATTTTATATCATATTCATAGCTAATGTTGAACAATATTTTTATTTATAAAAATCATCTTCAGAGCTTGTTTTTATTTTTCGTTTTGAATTCAAATTTTCGTTTTGAATTTTCGTTTTTTATGTTTTCGTTTTGAATTCAAATCATTTTCAGCTCCTCTCTCGATGAGTCCGGTGTAAAAACAAGCTCTGAAGATGATTTTTATAAATCGAAATATTGTTCAATATTAGCTATGAATATGATTTAAAATGTTTTCATTTTAACAGCATATTGTGTGTTTTCATATCCTTTTATCTATATATATCTATATATATATATATATATATATAATATATTGTAGGCAGGTGTTATTGAACAACACGGAACATTTCTTTTTCATTATTTGTATTTTTTCCAGTCTTCTGGCGATTTTTCAAATGTTGGGATCAGTTGGTATAGGATTATTTCCATACTAGCAGATAGTATGGGAAGAATCCTATTCCAACTGGATCCCAACATTCGAAAAATCGCCAGAAGACTGGAAAAAATATAAATAATGAAAAAGTAATGTTCCATGTTGTTAAATAACACCTGCTTACAAAATAACTTGCTGCCAAAATATACAACATATATATATATATATAAATAACTCAGGGATATTTGCTCAGGAAACTGCAGCATTACCCTTTCCTCCTCCACTTAGGGTAAACAAGAAGCTTACACTTGGTGAACACACACACACACACACACACACACAAAAAAAAATGATTTTCATATTTAAGAAAATGATATCAAAGAGAATAAATTTGGGTACTATGTGACCCATATAAGTGTCAGTGAGCTAAAGATTTATTCCTTATTGTTTGATTGTGGTAATTTTTTTTCCTGCACTTCAATTAAATTTCATCCACTCAAAATCTTAACCAACATAAAAATAATATTTGGTGCTACAAGCCCCTATAGATGTCAATGTGCCAATAAAATATTCATATGATACTTTCTTTGTGTTCACTTGAATATATGCGTATCATGTTAGGCAAGGTTATGTTAAAATAAAGATTTTACCATCTTGTTTATTTTTGTCATTTCTCTATAACCCCACCCATCGCTGTATAAAATTTTTAAAAAAAGTACTGCCATTTGTATGATCGATGATGATAATAGCTGTTATAGCTCTTAGTATTGATACTAGAATATTTGAAGTACTATCCATTTTTAGTATTGAATCTAGAATATTTGAAATACTATCCATTTTTAGTATTGAATCTAGAATAATACTTGAAATACTATCCATTTTTAGTATTGAATCTAGAATATTTGAAATACTATCCATTTTTAGTATTGAATCTAGAATATTTGAAGTACTATCCATTTTTAGTATTGAATCTAGAATATTTGAAATACTATCCATTTTTAGTATTGAATCTAGAATATTTGAAATACTATCCATTTTTAGTATTGAATCTAGAATATTTGAAATACTATCCATTTTTAGTATTGAATCTAGAATATTTGAAATACTATCCATTTTTAGTATTGATACTAGAATACTTGAAATACTATCCATTTTTAGTATTGAATCTAGAATATTTGAAATACTATCCATTTCTAGTATTGAATTTAGAATATTTGAAATACTATCCATTTTTAGTATTGATACTAGAATATTGAAATACTATCCATTTTTAGTATTGATACTAGAATATTTGAAATACTATCCATTTTTAGTATTGATACTAGAATATTTGAATACTATCCATTTTTAGTATTGATACTAGAATATTTGAAGTACTATCCATTTTTAGTATTGATACTAGAATATTTGAAGTACTATCCATTTTTAGTATTGATACTAGAATATTTGAAGTACTATCCATTTTTAGTATTGATACTAGAATATTTGAAGTACTATCCATTTTTAGTATTGATACTAGAATATTTGAAGTACTATCCATTTTTAGTATTGATACTAGAATACTTGAAATACTATCCATTTTTAGTATTGAATCTAGAATACTTGAAATACTATCCATTTTTAGTATTGATACTAGAATACTTGAACTACTATCCATTTTTAGTATTAAATCTAGAATACTTGAAATACTATCCATTTTTGTTGACAATTTAAACAATAATAGGGTATTAGACAAATTTTAGTGAATTAATCTTTGCAGAAACATCTATATAGATCAGGGGTCACCTAACTTTTTTGTCAATCGACTTCCTTTAGTTAGCCCTGCCGACTAGGGCCTTAGAATATGCCAACTGCACCTCTGCAGAGGGGTAAGACCCCTCCCTCCAATGGTGCCATCTGTTTGCTATGTGTGGCGACCCATGATGCTTAAGGATGGAATCCTGGTAACTGAGCAGTCCATGACATGTAGGTCCTTACTTAGGCTAGACGGGTGATCGGATTAATTGACTGGCCACGTAAAGCCCTAGCACCTATATAGTTGCCCCAACCCTTTTTATCATATGGGTGCTAGAAGACGGTGGCTGAGGGTCATCATGTCCTGGGAATGACGTTAAACTTTATTAGATGGTGAGTTTCCAGTTCTGGGGGTCTGGGGAACGTGGAGCACCTCTTCATTGCCATTGCTCCCAGTTCCACTCTAACCCAGAGTGGTAGTACCTGTTAGGGTCCCATCTATGGGTTAAATAGAAAAATGTGTTTATAAAAAAAAATACCCATCAAGAATGAATTTATTTCAAAACTTTGTCGGCATTAAATGACCTACCAAGGTTGATATGCTGCAAAACAAACCAAACTAAACTTCTTTTCGTGACATATCCTTCCGCATTGACTCCTCTTATAAAATGTTTTAATACTAAAGTACCCTACCATAACGTACTATATCTTATGTGAGTATATATTAGCTAAAATAATGTTATAGGTTGACAGTGACCTATTGTCGGTAACGTACTATATCTTAAGTGAGTATATGTTAGCTAAAATAATGTTATAAGTTGACAGTGACCTATTGTCGGTAACGTACTATATCTTAAGTGAGTATATGTTAGCTAAAATAATGTTATAAGTTGACAGTGACCTATTGTCGGTAACGTACTATATCTTAAGTGAGTATATGTTAGCTAAAATAATGTTATAAGTTGACAGTGACCTATTGTCGGTAACGTACTATATCTTAAGTGAGTATATGTTAGCTAAAATAATGTTATAAGTTGACAGTGACCTATTGTCGGTATCAGTCAGACCGTGATGGTGTCTATTCCCTTTTTGCTAGTGCAAGACCAGGGAGATTGTTTTTGAATTGAGTACCCATCAAAACTTTGTCGGCATTGAATGACCTACCAAGGTTGAAATACTGCAAAACAAACAAACCGAATACCGTCAGCTCCTCACTGTACCGCACAGGTCTGATTACCCAATCTGTGCTACTCTTACACTGATCTGGCGGGGACCGAATTCAGAACGTTGCGATTTTTTAGGCGGGTGTTCTAACAACTGAACTAAACCTGCCCCTAAGAATTTCTATTGAAGATTACATTTTAAAACTACATGTAGAAGTATACAGAATCAAACTTTTATTTTATGAAATTGATTACAATTTCAGGCCTCGAATGTTAACAACAGCAGACTTCTCATTGCAGTAAAAATTTAGGTTAAATCGAACTTAACAGACCCAAATTCCACCATTGTATGTCACCCCGCCAAAAGAAATAAAAAATCCCCAAAATCAGGGAATTAACCGAATTTAACAAAATTTTCAGTGTTGATATATTAATGAATAAAAGATAAAATGCACCAGTTATTTTATTTAAAAACTTTTACATTTTTTCAGGTCAGTTAACTTTGAATCACATATCTTCGAGGCGTAACACAGATTCTCAAAGATAAGAAAATAAGATAGAGCTTATATTAATTTTCACTCTGAAATATAATACTAGGGCTTATTCTTCATATATCGAAAGACGACATTAAGAAATAGAAAATTACAACATTTCTAGATAAAATAAAGAAATGATGAAAAATGACGAAATAAAAATACTCGTGTTCCTACAAAATACAATCATTATCATATTGCAACACCCTCTGGTTAAAAATCAGACTGTTCAAATCGCCAAAGATAAAATGCAAAAATGTAAATCCTGATTATCTGGTGTTGCTTATCCAATGAATTATTTCTTATGGGTGTTGTCATTTCAGCTAGACAAGGGTCTATTCTGTTTTTATCATAAAGAAAAAGGGAAGAAAGAAATGCTACATAGAAGAAATATAAAAGAAAGAGAGTAGGGGGGAAGATAGAGGGGGTGAGCGTGCGGAAGCGATAAATCTAATGTTTCAATCAAACATGATTAAAAGAAGGAAGGAAAGAAAAAAAAATAAGTGAGAGAGAGTTAAATCAAGATTGTTGTACTTTTGTACATATTGAACTATTTAGCAATAGCTCTTAAGTAAACATATCAAGAAAACAAGCAAGAAAAACTATGCTAATTTAATGTTTCAATCAAACATGATTGAAGGAAGGAAAGAAAAAAAATAAGTGAGAGAGAGTTATATCAAGATTGTTGTACTTTTTACATATTGAACTATTTCGCAATAGCTCTTAAGTAAACATATCAATAAAAAGTATGCTATATCTTTCTGTCAAAGTTACAAGAATTTTCTTTGAGAAAAAAATGTTTGTGTGTTGGTTTTAACTATTCCAAAAAAGTCTTTTTAAAGACTTCGTCAAAGTAAAAAAATTTTTAAAGTGTTTCTATGGTTAAACACTATTTTTATTTTTTGGTATTGCTTATCTGCCAAACTCTTATGAGTGTCATCAACTCAGCTAAATAATGGACCATTCTGTTTCTATTATAAAGAAAGGAAAGAAAAAGGACATGCTACACATAAAAAATATAATGAGAAATAAAGAGTAGGCGAAAGATAGAGGGAGCGTGCGCCAAAAGGATAAAGCTAATTTGTTTCAATCAAAAAAAGAAAAGATGAAAAGAAAAACAAAGAGTTATATGAAGATTATTATACTTTTTACATATTGAACTATTTAGCAATAACTCTTAAGTAAACACATCAAACGTCGTAATAATTAGATTATCATACTGTAGTATATTCACAGTTCCTGCTAGTCAAGATTATTATACTTTTTAAATATTTAATTAATTTGCAATAGCTCTTAAGTAAACACATTAGACATAATAATTAGATTATCATACAGTGGTATATCCACAAGTCCTGCTAGTCAAGATTGTACTTTTTAAATATCTAATTAATTGCAATAGCTCTTAAGTAAACACATCAAACGTTGTAATAATTAGATTATCATACTGTAGTATATCTACAGGTCATGCTAGTCAAAATAATTATACCTTTACCTTTTGAACTATTTGGCAATAGCTCTTAAGTAAACATATCAAACGTTGTTATAATTAGATTATCATACTGTAGTATATTCATAGGTCCTACTATTCAAGATTATTATACTCTTTACATATTGAACTATTTAGCAATGGCTCTTAAGTAAACATATCAAACATTGTAATAATTAGATTATCATACTGCGGTATATCAACAGGTCCTGCTAGTCAAGATTATTATACTTTTTAAATATTTATTTATTTTGCAATAGCTCATTATGCTCTTTACATATTGAGCTATTTCGCAATAGCTCTTCAGTAAACATATCATGTTTTAATAATTAGATTATCATACTGTAGTATATTCATAGGTCCTACTATTCAAGATTATTATACTCTTAACATATTGAACTATTTGGCAATAGCTCTTATATAAACATATCAAATGTAATGATTAAAATCATACTGTGGTATATTCACAGGTCTTACTATTCAAGATTATTATACTCTTTACATATTGAACTATTTAGCAATAACTCTTAAGTAAACATATCAAATGTTGTAATAATTAGATTATCATAGTGGTATATCCACAGTTCCTGCTAGTCAAGATTATTATACTTTTTAAGTATTTATTTTTTTGGCAATAGCTCTTAAGTTAAGCTCTTCAAGATTATTATATTTTTTACATATTGAGCTATTAGCAATAGCTCTTAAATAAACTTATCAAATGTAATAATTAAATTATCATACTGTGGTATATTCACAGGTCTTACTATTCAAGATTATTATACTCTTTACATATTGAACTATTTAGCAATAACTTTTAAGTAAACATCAAATGTTGTAATAATTAAATTATCATACTGTGATATATCCACAGGTCCTACTATTCAAGATTATTATACTCTTAACATATTGAACTATTTGGCAATAGCTCTTATGTAAACTTATCAAATGTAATAATTAAATTATCATACTGTGGTATATTCACAGGTCCTATTATTCAAGATTATTACACTCTTAACATATTGAACTATTTAGCAATAGCTCTTATGTAAACGTATCAAATGTAATAATTAAAATCATTCTGTGGTATATTCACAGGTCTTACTATACAAGATTATTATACTCTTAACATATTGAACTATTTGGCAATAGCTCATATGTAAACATATCAAATGTTGTAATAATTAAATTATCATACTGTGATATATCCACAGATCCTGCTAGTAATTTATAATTGACATAAGTCACTCTTATCTCTCAGCACCAGATTTGTTCCCCTTTTTATCTTTATATATATATATATATATATATATATCTTTGTTAATAATTTGAGTTAAATGACAAATCTTCTCTTTTCTTTTTCTTTAAGTTCTGATTGAAATTTCCCCACCCCCACAAGTTTCTAATTTGTCATCATCAGTGCTGTCTCACTGAGCATCCTTGTTTTATTTCCAGGTACCCCAGCAGTGAATGACTTTGGCACTGCACTCCCTCACAAGAACCATTCTCATCAGAGCTTGCACCCTTCCAAGTCTTCAGTAGTCACTGGCAGCTGCAATGTGTCAAAAACCACTTCACTGCCAGAGAAGCGAGAGAAGGTGTCCTTTGGCATCGGCAGTTACTCAAAAGGGGACACTGTCAGATCGGCCTCAGATTCGAACTCTAAGTCTGGAGAAGCCAAGCCAAGGATTGTCATGCAAATTAAAAATGGCATTGTGACTACCATCGAAAAGCCTGCGGCTGCTGGAAAATTAGCCGAACGGGGAGAGGAGCGGCTGTCAAAGCTGGTACCCTACACGGGTGACTCCGAATCGGACCAGGAGAACAAGTCTGGCTCCAGCAGTTCACCCCAGCCAACTTTTCCAAAAAGCAAGTCTCTTGAAAACTACCATTCTGGTGGTAGCAAACCAGCAGACTCTGGCACCACCGGTGATACTAAAGTTGTCTTTGACCAGAGCCTCAATGCCACCACCTCGGTTCCTGGAAATGCTCACCTACTCGAGACTTCTACTAGGGAACGGAATAATCTTCGGGATTCACGTTCGCTGGACCGTTTCCTCCCTTCTTCTTCTTCTTCATCTTCTTCATCCCCTTCCTCACCATTGCACACTAAGGATTTAACTTTAAAACTACATAACCGTCACAGCTGCAGTCCCTTAAAACGCTTCTTGGGAGATGCAAACGGTAGTAATAGTACCACCACAGCATCTGCCACTCTGAATTCTACATGCTCGTCTGTCGCTCCGGGGTCTGTACTAACTTGTGATACATCATCTGCCGCGGCAAAACTGAAGGTAAACTCTACCACAACATGGCTGGTCCAGTCTCAGGAATCTGCTGTAAGTCCTTCAATGGCTTCTGCCTCGAGTTCTAGTACAAGTATTAATTCAACCACAGAATGGCATGTGACTGACAAAGGAGATGCTCCCCAGTACCCCAAATTACCAGAGAGGCAGCACATGGGATGGACAGTGCATAGTAAAGACGGACCAGGTGGCAACCAGCAAGCGCCAACTGAAAGTGAAGATGTTGCAAGCCCAACCCCACCTTGCAGTACATCCCCTGAATCAGACACGGTTCTTGGCCCCACTCCCCCTAGCAGCAGAGTACCTCACACAGTAACAACCACTAGTAGCTCTTCCTCTGCTGTTTCTATTATAACAACTACAACTTCATCTACGGTTTCTACGCTTCCTGAAAATAATTTAAGACAGTCTCCAGATTTACTAAGCAAAGAATCCCAGTCTCCTGTCCTTCCGTTGAAGGAAGATCCGCCAGCAGAAACGAGTAAAGTAACAGTTGAATCTAATAACACTGCTTACTGTTCACATGAAGCCTCAAAGAATTTGGATCTTTGTCCAAAACGACAATAACAGCAACAACAACAACAGCAACGACAACAACTCCTACCATATGTCCAAATAATGTTCCTTCTTCTTCATCTTCTTCTTCTGCTGACCCCTCTTCCACTTGTCTTAAAGACAATTCTGGTTCCCACGTACAGACCCCGCCTAGCAACTCTCTGAATTCTGAAAACTCATCCAGCAGACACTCGCACAAAAAGCATAAAAAACACAAGAGGAAACGTCACAAGGAGAGTAGCCGGCACTCTCGACACGACACAGAAAACGACAGCCTCTTGGACGGTGAACTAATGCGCAAGAAAAAACACAAGAAACGTAAGCACAGAAAGGAGAGCTCACACTCTGATGATCGAAGAAGAGATTTTGACGATGGTCCTTCTCCAGTGAAACGTCGGCATCGGTCAGGGCATCTTGAGGATGATAATGCCGAGTACGAGTGGGTAGAACGAACAAAAGAACATTTCCGGCCCACTGATATACCTTTAATCCCTTCCCCTATAACTCGAACTGAAATCTGTAATGATCACTTAGATGAACAGCGATCGGCTGAAGGTCCAGCTGAACCACCAGTCGAGCGTCCCTTCGATATCAATTATGCAAATAAATCTTTGCATATATCGTCCAATAATTCCCAACATTCTACTATATTAACTGAAAACCTTTGTAAAAAGTCAATTAAATCACCTGTTCAAGGTGTGACGGACAGTAAAGTCAAATCCTCCTCGTACAGCTCATCGGAGCGGCCGAATGATAAATCAATGGAGTCCCAGTCGAAATCTTCTGTACATAGCACCAAAGAACCGAAATACGAGACTGCCTCACCAGAACAGCACATTAAGTCTTTAACGGGAACCACGTCGGAGACTCTAGCCCAGTCTTTTCTATCAAATGCAGCATCTATTTCTAATACTGTGTCGTCTCTTTCTATAAATTCTGCTCCGACTTCGTCACAAAAGACTCATCTTTTAGCATCTACAGACAGTAAAACATCCAGTTCGGGGAGCAAGTCTGAAATTTCTAACCACCGGCACTGTGATTTGTCATCATCATCCTCAGACCGAACGGTGTCATCAAGTCCATCAAGTGGACAGTATAAACATTCAAAGCCTGAAAAAACTCATTATAGTGGCGCCGAGGTCAGTCGACACTCCAAGCCAAATGGTAAGTGGTGGCTTGAATGGTAGTGTAGTAGTACTGTCTTTATGTATGCATATGTAAACAAACACTTTTGATTATTTGGATTTTTCGGACTATTGTCCTCATCTTTATTGTTTTATACACAAAGTTTCGAACAATGTTTGAAGAGAAGGTTCCAAGAAATACCTGAAGAAGGCTGGAGTGCACATTGTGTTGTTTTTTTCTGATATTAGGTATGACCAGAAAAGCCAGTATAAATAATAATATCAGCAGCAGAGCCCTGCCAGTGATTGACAATAGGTTGGTCACATGATATGTTTTTTTCCGATATTAGGTATGACCAGAAATGGCTAGTATAAATAATAATATCAGCAGCAGAGAACTGCCAGTGATTGGACAATAGGTTGGTCACATGATTATCGCAGAGTCTATAAATACAAGTGGCCATCTGGTACACATCTTTTATCGGAAAAAACCAACACAATGTGCATTCCGGACTTCTTCAGGTATATCTTGTCAAACTCTGGAACCTTCTCTTCAAATCCTGGAACCTCCTTGTTGAACTTGGGAGCCTTCATGTTGTATCTTGAGCCTTCACGGAACAAGAAGTTTTCCCAAGTTTGAAAAGAAGGTTCCCAAGTTCGACAAGAAACACCTAAAGAAGTCCAAAGGGCACATCAGCCAAAACGTTGTGTATATAACAATAAAGACGAGGACAATAGTCTGAAAAATACAAATTATCAAGCCTCATCTCAAAAATTTAGACAAACATTTGTGATATTTGTCTTAATTGTTTAAGTTATTAGAGTTGTATGTTAAAGAAGCATTTGTTATTATAGGTGTTTTATTTTTTGTGTCATCTAAGGGGCTCTTCCAGTTGAATGTGTTATGATCATCACAACCTTTCTGCTGATCAACCTTTATGCCTGCAAAATCAACGAGGGAGTCTATCCTCTTTTCACTAGCTAATCAACCATTATAATCTTCAGGTTTTCATTAACATGTAACTACCTGCAAAATGTTTTGTGTTAAAGAACCATTTGCTATTGCTTAAGATTTGTAGTAAAGTTGTTGGGGTGGCTAAAGTCGGTATCAACCAATCAGCGAGGGAGTCTATCCTCTTTTCACTAGCTAATCAACCATTATAATCTTCAGGTTTTCATTAACATGTAACTACCTGCAAAATGTTTTGTGTTAAAAAACCATTTGCTATTGCTTAAGATTTGTAGTAAAGTTGTTGGGGTGGCCTAAAGTCGGTATCAACCAATCAGCGAGGGAGTCTGTCCTCTTTTCACTAGCTAATCAACCATTATAATCTTCAAGCTTTCATTAATTTGTAACTATCTGCAAAATGTTTTGTGTTAAAAAACCATTTGTTATTGCTTAAGATTTGTAGTAAAGTCGTCAGGGTGGCCTAAAGTCGGTATCAGCCAATCGGCGAGGGAGTCTATCCCCTTTTCATTAGCTAATCAAACATAATCTTCAGGCTTTCATTAACATGTAACTACCTGCAAAATGTTGTTAAAGAACCATTTGTTATTGCTTAAGATTTGTAGATTGAGTAAAGTTGTTTGGGTGGCCTAACGTCAGTATCAACCAATCAGTGAGGGAGTCTATCCTCTTTTCACTAGCTAATCAACCATTATAATCTTCAAGCTTTCATTAACTTGTTACTACCTGCAAAATGTTTTGTGTTAAAAAATCATTTGTTATTGCTTAAGATTTGTAGTAAAGTCATCATCGACCAATCAGTGAGGGAGTCTATCCCCTTTTCACTAGTGCTAGACCAAGGAGATTGTTTTTGCGTCTGAAGTGGAGTGCCACACCTGCCATCAGCTCCTCACTTTACCGCACAGATCTGTGTTACTCATGCTGAGTTGGCGAGGGCCGGTATTGCACTAGGAACCTTGTGGTTTCTAACCGAACTGAGCAAACCCGGCCCGGTTTGTAGATTATATTAACCAGAATATGGAGGTGCTTGGTGTAATGGTTATCGTCATAAGAAAATGGACTCGTAGACCAGTGTTCAAATCCTGGACAAGGCTGTTTGCATTTCACATAGTGCTAATACTCTAGGGAAAGGTATGCATCTAACTACTCTTCTTCCAGCTATTGTTAAATAGTTGGGCAGACTGGCCTCTTTAACTCTGTTTAGGCAACCAATCTAGGAGAAGGAAAACTCTGAATTCAAACCTGTTAAACTCTGCTTAAGAAATTGACCTTATGTCACATTCTGCTTGTGCGGAGGGGTTTGTAAATATGCCTGGTGTCTTATTTTGTGTCATCTAGGGCAGTGGTCCTCAAAAATTTGGAAGTTGTGGACCTGTTGACATTATTTTGATTGTTGCATCGACCAGTGTATAAAATTAAAGAATTTGTTAAACTTTGATTAAAAAGTATTTATACAGGCATTTTAAAATTAGTTTTATTTAATACAGAAATCTATCATTAATATAAACTAATTCCCCAGTGTACAGTCGATGGGAACTGTGAGACTGCTTCTTATTCATCAATTCATCAAGTCTTGGCTCAATAGAACAGATTGCTACACGCAATGGTTCTTGAATATTCAAATTGTTATTGTACTTCGTTTTTATTGTTGAAAAAGCAGCATCGCATAGGATGGAAATGGAGAAGCATTATTGTGTTTATGGTCAAGTCACATTGAAAACACCAATTCCTTCTAGTTGCGGGCCAGTTGACGCACAGACCAGTGTATGAAATTAAAGAATTTGTTAAACTTTGATTAAAAAGTATTTATGCAGACATGTGAAAATTAGTTTTATTTAATACAGAAATCTATCATCAATATAAACTAACCCCCCAGTGTACAGTCAATGGGAACTGTGAGACTGCTTCTTATTCGTCAAGTCTTGGCTCAATAGAAGAGAGTACCACATACAATGGTTCTCGAATATCCAAATTGTTCATGTACTTCATTTTTGATCATACTCATTGTTGAACAAGCAGCCTCACATAAGAATGTTCATGGAAATGGGAATAGCGTATTGAGAGTGATTTCAGCTGTTGGCCTTTCACATAGTGCTAATACTCTTGGGAAGGGTATGCATCTAACTACTCTTCTTCCAGCTATTGTTAAATAGTAGGGCAGACTTTTGGAAGTTGTGTACTAGTTGACATTTTTTTTTGATTGATGCACAGACCGGTGTATAAAATTAAAGAATTTGTTAAACTTTGATTAAAAAGTATTTATGCAGGCATGTTAAAATTAGTTTTATTTAATACAGAAATCTATCATCAATATAAATTAAACCCCCAGTGTACAGTCAATGGGAACAATGAGACTGCTTCTTATTTGTAAATTTGTCAAGTCTTGGCTTGATAAAAAAAAAGATGGCTACATACAATGGTTCTTCGAATATCCAAATTGTTCATGTACTTCATTTTTAATCACACTCATTGTTAAAAAAGCAGCCTCGTATAGATATGGTGATGGAAATGGAAGAAGCATATTGAGAGTGATTTCAGCTATTTGAAATTTTTAGAAATATATTTCCAATTTTAGTTTATATGTATGTTTGCCGTACTTCAAAACTATTAAAAAATGTTATTTTTAAAACCCTGTGTGGCACCTGTGGACTGGCACTGGTCTGTTAAGTTATACAGTGCACACTCCTTATAAAAGGATTATAAAAATCCTGTTTTTACAGTGATGTAAACATTATGCATTCAACTACTCTCCCTCCAGCTATGAGTAAATAGTAGGCAGACTGGGCTCTTATACCTTGGGAGAACCATATCGAGAGCGATTTCAGCCAGTTGATATTAAAAAAATATATTTCCTATTTTAGTTTATATGTACAATTAACATACTTCAAAACTATATAAATTTTTAGAATCATGTGTGGCCTTTGTGGACTGGCTCCGGTCTGGTGGACCGGCTCCGAGATGCACTGCTGTTAAGTTATACAGTGCACACTCCTTATAAAAAGATTTTAAAAATCATGTTTTTACAGTGATGTAAACATTATACATTCAACTGGGCTCTTATACCTTGGCAGAAGCATATCGAGAGCGATTTCAGCCAGTTGATATTTTTAGAAATACATTTCCAATTTTAGTTTGTATGTACAATTACCATACTTCAAAACTATAAAAAATTTTAAAGATAATTTGTGGCAGCTGTGGACAGGCAGGTAGTACTCCACAGACTTGACCAGTGGACCGGCTATGAGAATCACTGATCTAAGGGGCTCTTCCAGTTGGATGTGTTAGGATCATCACAACATTTTACAGATCATCTATTTCAATCTTCATACTTTAATTAACTCTCAACTGCCTGTAAAGTTTTACACTGCACTTAATTTTCTGTACGATTTGTCTTGTAAATAGATCTGAAACATTTAATACTATTCAAAAATTGATCGCTTTAAATTAATAATGATATCATACAGTTTTAAACAATATGGCATAATGTAATTGTTTTTTTTGTTTAACATACAAGTATGTGTGTGTATGTATATATATATATTATTGTTTATATTTTTTGAAGGCAATTACAATGCATATATCGTATAAAATTCGTGGAACACTGTACAGGTATTTCAACTTTATAAAGTTGAAACAGCTGTACGGTGTTCCACGTTGCGCTCCTTATTTGCCGAGTTTACTTGTCATGATTATTTTCAATAATTATCGAATTTTATACGATATACGCATTGTAATTGCCTTCAAAAAATATAAACAGTAATATACTTAACAATGCTCCAAAAAGCAAATTTTCAAATTATATATATATATATATGAGAAGTGAAGGATTTTAATAAATCCGACAAAATGTGGTTGAGAATAGAGGAAATTGTGGATTATAACACCACAGACATTTGATATTTCACCTCATTGTATGAAGCTTTTTCAAAACTTTATTGATATAAGTACTTGTACATTCTGCTTATATATGAAACTTTTCACTATAAAAGCAGAATGTACAAGTATCAATAAAGTTTTGAAAAAGCTTCATACAATGAGGCGAAATATCAACTGAATTCAACTGTCTGCGATGTTATATCCACAATTTCCTCTATTCCCAATCATATATATACATACACGCGTATATATGAACAAAGATGTTTTATAAATAGATCTGAGGCATTTATGGTGAGGTTCCAGTTTTGGAGGTTTGGGGAATGTGGAGCACCTCTTCATCACCATTGCTCCCTGGTCCACTCTGACCCGGATTGGTAGTACCTGTTAGGGTCCCATCTATGGGTTAAATAGAAAAACATGAGTTTATAAACAAAATTGTATTATGCATTAAGAATGAATTTATTTCACAACTTTGTCGGCATTAAATGACCCACTGAGGTTGATATGCCATAAAACAAAACAAAACAAAACAAACCTTAGGCATTTCTATTCAAACATTGATCACTTTAAAGTAATAATGATAGTATACACAGTTTTAAACCATGTGGCACTTTTTTTTTTAACATACAAGTGTATGTGTATGTATGTGTATATATATATATATATATGCACACAATTACATTATGTGTATATATATTTATCAACCCCTCCGCACGGGCAGGATGTGACACAAGGTCAATTTTTTAAGCGGAGTTCAACAGGTTTGAATTCAGAGTTTTCCTTCTCCTAGACCGGTTGCCTAATCAAGGTTAAAGAACCCAGTCTGCCCTACTATTTATCCATAGGGAGAGTAGGATTCATACCTTTCCCAAGGGTATTAGCGCTAAGTGAAATGCAATTACCATGCCCAGGATTTGAACTCAGGGCGACAAGTCCATTTCCCATGACTTTAACCATTACACCACGCGCTTCCATATACATTCCATTATGTGTATATATATTTACCAACCCCTCCACACGAGCAGGATGCAACACAAGGTCTATTCCTTAAGCGGAGTTTATTCCTTCTCCTAGACTGGTTACCTAGCCATTGTTAATAGCCCAGTCTGCCCTGCTATTTACCCGTAGCTGGAGAGAGAATTGGATTCATACCTTTCCCAAGGGTATTAGTGCCATGCCAACTGCTTTGTCCAGGAATGTTCAATCTGGTCGACGAGTCATTTCCTACAACTCTAACCATTAGACCACGCGCCATTTTTTATATATATATATATTATACACACACACACACATACACATACACACATGTATATATATGAACAAAGATGTTTTATTTTAAAATGTGTTTGGGTATATGTCATTTTATTTATTTTTCTGGTGCTAAATTTTAGTGTATGTATACAAGGTATATATATATATATATATATATATATATACTAGAAGAGACTGGATAGAGGGAGGTAAAAAAGGTTATTCTCACTGATCCATTATTGTTGAATCGCAAATTGGATCCTGACAGGGTGCCATGCGATGATGCAGACACTCTGAAAAGAAAAATTAATTTTTCCTATTTAAAATATTAAATGCAAAAAAAAAATCCATGCTGTTATCATTTAAATTTTATTTTTCAATCATCTTCACTAATATAAATCAAATCTTCATTATTTTTGCTCAAAAAGCAAGATCTGGTGATAGTGAATGTGTATGTATATTTACTTTGTTGTTAATTGCCTTATTTTCATAGATTCCTCTGGACATACATACTCACAAACTGACCTTTATATATGTATAGATAGATATATTATATATATATATTGGGGTGTGTATATGCAAGGAATGCTGAAAAGTTCTTGGTCCAACCAATATTTTATTGAATTGGAGAATTAAATCAACTTGATAAACAATATTCCAAGTGTGAACTCCAGGATGAATATGTGAAATAGCATGAGTGGTTCTTGTAGTGAGACCGAGAACTTTTCATTATCTTTTACTAGCAAAATAAAAAAAACGCTCCGGGCAGTGTAAAAATAAATTTTTGAAAGATATTTCTTGGAGGTGGAAGTTAAAAATTAAATGCCGGAGAGTTTGAACCATAAATCATGAAATCATCAAATTTATTAAAGGAGTAAAAAAAATAAAACAATTTGAAATCAGTCTCTAC
>CM042181.1:6334201-6397118 GCA_023376005.1 Doryteuthis pealeii
ATTTAAAAATTTTCTATCACTATTGATACATTGGTAAACTATTATGGAATTATAGTAATTCCTTGGTAAACTATTATGGAATTATAGTAATTCCTTGGTAAACTATTCTGGAATTACAGTGCTGCCCTTGGTAAACTATTCTGGAATTACAGTGCTACCTTGGTAAACTATTCTGGAATTACAGTGCTACCTTGGTAAACTATTCTGGAATTACAGTGCTACCTTGGTAAACTATTCTGGAATTACAGTATTTCCTAGGTAAACTATTCTGGAATTACAGTATTTCCTAGGTAAACTATTCTGGAATTACAGTATTTCCTAGGTAAACTATTCTGGAATTACAGTGCTACTCTGGTAAACTATTTTGGAATTACAGTGCTACTCTGGTAAACTATTCTGGAATTACAGTGCTACCTTGGTAAACTATTCTGGAATTACAGTACTTCCTAGGTAAACTATTCTGGAATTACAGTGCCTCCTTGGTAAACTATTCTGGAATTACAGTGCCTCCTTGGTAAACTATTCTGGAATTACAGTGCCACCTTGGTAAACTATTCTGGAATTACAGTGCTATCTTAGGTCATTAATTGGTTTCTTGTCTTGTGGCAGAATTCATCCAGGTGGGTTGAGTCGGCACTATTCATTGAATTCACTAAGTCCCTTGAAAGTAAATGATGGAGTATCATGGGAATATGAAATACGCAAGCGGTCCGCCAAGACCCCACATGCAGACACTCTTCTTTGCTGCAGTTTATCCTGCAGACACAGGGATGGTTTTCAGTTCAGATGCCCCTTAGAATTTTCATCAGAGCCACTTTGGCTGGGTTATGACCCTAATACCTCTGGGTGCCAGACTTGTCTGCCTTGGGTGGTACTAACATGAACTTGACTTCCCGATGGCCTAGCTTTGACACTACCATGTTTACACTGCCCTGCCGCAATGAGGAGGGGTTGGACTTTAGAAATAATGAGCTAGATCAGGGGTTCCCAACCTTTTTCAGCTTATGACCCACTTTGAAACCAGAATTTTTTGTGGCCCATGAAATTATTATAATAGAAAAAATATTTCCATTTTACATAAGATATTTATTCAATCAAGATACAACCATGAATTAGGTGACATCTTACTTTCTAGAAAATATAAATTTCCCACATATATGATTGGATTTTGTATATAAAAATTATGCACTGAAATCATATAGAATTATAACATTTCCTTGGCCCACCTGAAATTTGCTGTGGCCTATTTTGGCCGTACGTTGGGAACCACTGAGCTAGATGACCGTTGAGTCCTGAATATCATGGGAATAGAAAATAAGCAAGCAGTCCCCCAAAACCCCATATGCAGACATTCTTGTTTGCCACAGATTATCCAGCAGATGCAAGGACAAGAGGACCAAAAGTGCAGACACCTCTTGGAATTTTTTTACCAGAGCCCCTTTGGCCTGGTTGTGGCCTTAATACCACTGGATACCAGACCTGTCCACTTCGGGTGGTTCTTTCAAGAACTTGGAGCCAGTTTAGCTCAGGCAGTAGAGCATCCATCTAATAATCTCGAGGTTCCAGGTTCAATACCAGTCCCTGCCAACTCAGTGTATGAGTAGCACAGCTCTGGTAATCTGATCTCTGCAATAAAGTGCGCAGCTGATGGCAGGTGTGGAGCTCCACCTCAGCAAAAAAATCGGTAATTTATGAGGAAGTGCGTCCCGATCTCCTGCCTCAAAAATTGCTACCCAGTGACTATTAAAATAACGTCCCCAGCTATGTCGGTGTTACTTGAAAGAAAACAACCAACTTAGGGCATTAAATGTATTTTAGAGGGGGGGGGTCTCTTTTTTGGCGTAATTCTTATTTATCGTAATTCTTGTTTATTTATCGTAATTTGTCGTAATTCTTGTTTATTTATCGTAATTTGTCGTAATTCTTGTTTAGATATGAAGATGTCTATATAGTTTGGAATAGACAGATAGATAAACAAAATAATATAGATAGATATGAACAAATGGAGATATTTAGATAGATATTTTCTACAAGTAAATGTATTTGTGGGGGGTGTCCCTTCTTTTTTGTCGTAATTCTTGTTTATTTAAACTAAAAACAAGACATTAAAACAAACATGAATAAAAGAAAATCTAAGACGACATAGCTGGGGACGTTATTTTGATAGTCACCGGGTAGCAATTTCTGAGGCAGGAGACCGGGACGCACTTCCTCATAAATTACCAAAAAATCTTACTAGGCTAGCACTAGACTCCCTCGATGTTCCGGCTGATACTGACAATAGGCAACTCCGCCAAGTTTACTTATTTTTTATCAGGAACTTGGGTTTCCAACGGCATAGCAAGTTTACATCGTCCTGCCTCGATTAGAGACGAGTTGGACTTTCTAGGGCCGGTTTAACTCAGTCGGTAGAGCGTTCGACTAGGAACCACAAGGTTCCTAGATCGCTACCAGCACTCGCCATCTCAGTGTATGAGTAGCACAGGGATCTGTGCAGTAAAGTAAGGAGCTGATGGTAGGTGTGGTGCTCTGTCTCAGACGCAAAAACAATCTCCTTGTGCTAGCACTAGTGAAAAGGGGATAGACTCCCTTGCTGTCTGGCTGATACAGACTTTAGGCTACTTCGACAACTAGGTAGGTGGGTAGTTAAAAGGAAAGACACTGAAGCCTTGTAATGATGTTAAGCACAATTCCGCACTGTTCCACAAACAAAGCCAAGCGTATGAAATATTCTGGTCTCACAGATCATTTTTCATTCATCATTGGCATCTGTCCGTCCACTAGAGATGATGACGTAATGTCCCAAAACAAGTGGAACTACGTAGCCTTGGCGAGTTGATATGGAGGATGAGCTGTCACCCAAGCAATAGGTGCCCCCTTTCCACACTGCTGTTGTGGTTCAAAGGAAAGACAAAAAAAAAACAAATCAATACAGTTTGGCAATGATAGTGCTACAGGAGTTTCTGGATAGCCCTGAAGTTCAGCATCACACCACCTTACGGACTTGAGCTTCGGATTTGATTTTGGGGTTTCCCCTAGCCTTTCCTTGGAATGAGGTATAGCCGCTAGGCAGCGGAGGTTTTATAACAGACTTTTCCTTGTCCTAGATGGGTTGCCATCCAAGGCTAAAGAACCCCATCTACCTCATTTGGGGATTTCATTTTTAAACCGGTGACTTTTAAAACGATTTGCACAACATATGGATACGAGGCCAACAATCTTATTTGGGAAATCAAATGCGTATCCTCACACTTATTATTTTTGAAGCCCTTTTCTTTTTGGATGAAAAAAAAAAAGAAAAAAAAGTCTCCCGAGGTTTGGAACCAAGTTAATTTTAGAAATTGATGTCAACTATGATGTGGCAGCAGAGCTAGAGTAAAAAGATTTTTGGTATAAAATAGTTGAAGGGGGGGGGGGTTCAACTTTATGAAAATTGTGCTGTCAAGTAAAAAAAAAAAAAGAAATAATTTTAAAAATCAAATTAGAAAAAAAAAAATTTTTTAATTTTTAAGAAATTAAAAAAATTATAAAAAAAAAAAAAATTTTTTTAAAAAATAAAAAGTGGCTCTTGAAGAATAATCAAGCTAAGTTCCAATTACCGTCAAATTGGTAAGACACAGCAACGAGTGATTGTAACTCAATACAATCCTGTTTGCAGCGCCATATTGAAGTCAGTCTACTGTTTGTTTGAATAACAGCAACTAGCTAACTACATAAAATCACCAAATTTATTAAAGGAGTAAAAATAAAACAATTTGAAATGGAAACATACTTCTGATAACTTTAGATATATAACAAAATGAAAAAAAAAAAAAAACTTTAGAAATATAACAAAATAAAACAAACTAAAAAAAAACCTATGCATGCTCAAATTTTGAGTGTATTTATTCTGTTATGATGATTTGGGGTAATGTGACATAAGCAGTGACATAGTTTTGGTTACTGACAAATTGAGCCCAAATCTCCATTATTATAATGAAAAGATGAAAATGAAAAGATAGACAAATACCTGGACCTTGCTAGAGAATTAAAAATAATCTGTGGAATATTAAAGTGAAAGTTATACCAATTGTTGGTTGGTTGAATAACAGCAACTAGCTAAGCACAACTGAAGCAGTGTCCAAAACAGTTGGTATTTATAGAAATCAAGAATAGTCCATGCATTTGGGTGATTCCATTCCCTGAGTTCTGATTGGCTGCTTGCTATCTATGATATTGTGGAGTTTTATAAATACCCTGTCAGTCTGCAGTAGAATTGCGACAAGACGGGTTTGTATTGAGTTACAACCACTCGCTTGCCGTGTCTTACCAATTTGACGGTAATTGGAACTTAGCTTGATTATTCTTCAGCTCTCATTGGATATTGTTCAAGGCAACACAACTGACTTCACCAGAGGAAAAAAAACAAAGTCTTTATCTCTCATATAGTACCTAAAAGAGGACAATGGAATCATCTGTTTTGTATAGATAGGTATCTGTGTTAACAAAGGAAATAGGAAAGTATTTTAGGTCAGGGAAAAGAGGTTTACTACAAAGGAAATAGGTAATTGACAGGTTTACGTTCACAAATCGTGAAGTCTCACTCATTCTCTCATCCAAGGTTTCACTATTTATAGAAAACGGATGATTCCATTGTCTTCTTTTAGGTACTATATGACAAAATCTTTAACTATCAAAATTCATTTGTCCGGATTTTTTAGATGAGGTTTGATATGTATTATTTTGATTTTTCTGACTGTTGTCCTCATCTTTTTAGTGATATATAAAAACACAATGTTTCAGCCGTTGTAACCTCCTGCCTTCATCAGGTGTACCTTGTCTGTTAAGCAAACAAGGCATTGAATGACATCATTATTTGTATAAGATCTTTGTAAATTCTTTATTTGCTCAACAGACATATTCAAAATGATTTCCCAGGTGGAATCATTATTATGCTTGGATGGACAAGATACACTTGAAGAAGGTAGGAGGTCACAATGGTCGAAACATGTTTTGGACCATATGATCTTTAGGCACCCCTTTTGCAAAATCGATTCATCGGGACATTTTTTCCATTTACACCGCCAAAATCCGGTTGTTTGTTAGGGGTTAGTTTTATAATCTAAAAAAATAAATTAAACAACCGGATTTTGACGGTGCAATTGGAAAAAATGCCCTGATGAATTGATTTCGCAAAAGTTGCGGGTGATGAAATATGATGGTCAGTTTTCTGTTAAGTTAAATCTGATCACAGATTTTTTAATAAAAATTTTAAAATATTAAAATAACTAGCAAGAATATGCATCTTCCATGTGTAAGTATTTACATTTTATTACTTTTATTTCTTAGCGATATATAAGACACATTGCAGGATTTGAAACACACTAATAAAATGGACTCTTCTGAGGCAAATATAACTCAGATTTATTTTACACACACACACACACACACACACACCTTCACATTGTCACTAGTTTGAAGCATTTTTAAAAAAATTATAAATTCAATTTTCCTCAGGAATTGTGTAAGTTTATCAATAATTATTTGGTTTAGTAAATAAGATTTATTCTGTGTATTAATTAATGATTTTGACTAAATCAAAAAATCATTGATAAACTTACACAATGAGGAAAATTGAATTTATAATTTAAAAAAAAAAATGCTTCAAACTAGTGACATTGTGTGTGTGTGTGTGTGTGTAATATATGTATGCAGCTACAAAAAAAAAACGTTTGTTAGGGGTTAGTTTTATGATTTTATTTTTTATCTGCATTCTTTTTTAGTTTCATTATCTTTTCTAATTTAATATATTTTCTACATTACGGAGGGTGCATATATTTTCTAGTACTTAGAATAGTCCTGGAGACCTGTGTAGACTAAAATCCACCAGTTAGATCTGGTGTGAAAACTAATATTATATGCATGCAGCTGCAAAAAAAAAACAAAAACATGTTGTTTGTTAGGGGTTAGTTTTATGATTTTAAAAAAACTATAAAAATCATCTGTTAACAAACAACCGGATTTTGACGGTGCAAATGGAAAAAATGCCCTGATGAATCGATTTCGCAAAAGGGGTGCCTAAAGGTCATATGGTCCATGTTTTTATATATCATGATAAAGATTTGGGCAGCAGTCGGAAAAATCAAAATAATACGTCAAAATTGAATTTAAAAAAAAAAATTCCCATTTAAATCAATGTAAGTTCAAATAATCTGTTTTTGACTTTTACAATAAAAGAAAATTGAATTTATAATAAAAAAAATTACTTCAAACCAATGACAATGTGAGTGTGTGTGTATGTATGTAATATTATATGCATGCAGCTGAAAAAAAAAACCCACCAGTTATGCAGCCAACAAAATGAAATAATAATGTTGGAGTCTGGTGCAGTTTCAAATCCAAACCACTAACCGAAAGAGCCCAGCAGTATCTTACAATACCACCAGACTTTGTTGGTTTTTCATCACATCATGGGATTACCAGATCAAGATGCAGCACCCAGCAGTATCTTACAATACCACCAGACTTTGTTGGTTTTTCATCACATCATGGGATTACCAGATCAAGATGCAGCACCCAGCAGTATCTTACAATACCACCAGACTTAGGGATGATCAAGATGCAGCACCCAGCAGTATCTTACAATACCACCAGACTTTGTTGGTTTTTCATCACATCATGGGATTACCAGATCAAGATGCAGCACCCAGCAGTATTATCAATTTGAATATATGAATTGGAACACTCACACACATATAAGCATGAAAAAGTCCCCCCATTGTATTATACGATTATTTTTATTAAAAAACAAAACAAAAACAATTGATGATTTTATTTTATTTATATATTTGTCATCTTAAAAGATTTCTGACGTTTGGTTCAATTTTATTTAAAAATCAACATTTTATGAGTGGTTTTCCACTACTATTAGACCTCTTCAAGGGAATATATATATATATATATATATATATTATATATATATATATACTAGCAAATATATGTACCCTCCGGGTGCAAGTATTTAAGTTTTAACATAATAAAATATCATCTTAAATTAGAAAGTCTATTGAAACTGAATAAGAATTCAGATAAAAATATTTTGTAACAGAGGGGGTATGATTGAAAAATAGAACAACTTTGAAACTAACTCTTCCATCAGTTTCCGTTACTCCAGTCTTTCATTGGTAAATTTTCATAATTTAACTATTTAGTTAAATTAGGAAGTAAAGAATAATATTACAGTTATTTCTTCTTGTTAATCGATTTCTTTTAAGATTTATCCCCGAGATTTTTGCTCATATTCAATAAGATAAAATCAAACAATTAGAAATCAATAATACTAAGCATATATTTATTAAAATCAAATTTTAAAAATCAATATGCAAATTAGCCTTCCCATTCACACTGTAATCCGCTATTTTGTTATATATATAAATACAATTGCATGTTATTAGCACGTAGATATAGTCAACAGTCTTAATGATGTAAAACAATTTTATCAATAATTGAGGTTTAAATAAAAATAAAATCATGGTGAATGTGACGTAAATAACAAACAGAATTGTGACTTGTATAGTAAAATAGTTTCGGTTATAGACAGAAAAACACACAATCTCTATTATAATAAGATATATATATATATATATATTTATTATAATAGAGATTGTGTTTTTCTGTCTGTAACCGAAACTATATTACGACTCAAGTCACAATTCCCTTAGTTATTCCATTTCCATGATTTTATTTTTATTTAAACCTCAATTATTAATAAAATTGCTTACATTATTAATACCGTTGACCATATCTACATACTAATAACATGCAATTGTATTTATATATACAACAAAATAGCGGTTTACAGTGTGAACGGGAAGGCTAATTTGCATATTAATATTAAAAAGTTGATTTTAATAAATATGTGCTTAGTATTATTGATTTCTAATTGTTTGGTTTTATCTTAATGAATATGAGCAAAAATTTCTTCAATAAATCTTAAAAGAAATCCATTAACAAGAAGAAATAACCGTAATTTTATTGTTTACTTCATATTTTAACTAAATAATTAAATTAGGGAAATCTAGCAATGAAAGATGGGAGTGATAGAAGAGTAAGTTTCGGTTGTTTTATTTTTCGATCATACCCCCCTCTGTTTCAAATCTTTTTATCTGCATTCTTATCTAGTTTCATTAGCTTTTCTAATTTAATACAATATTTTTTACATTAAAACAAATACTTGCACCCAGAGGGTGCATATATTTGCTAGTATATATATAATATAATATATATATATACATAAACAACTACAGACACCGAATAAAAAATACTGACTACAATAAGCTCATCGCAATCGAGCAACACTTCCGACTGGATGATCACGACTTTAATAGAGACGCCAAGTTTACCCTCATTGAAAGGATTCAAACAGACACCGACACCAAATCGGTAATCAAAAACCATGAATACAGATGGATACAAACATTAAAAAGCTTTCATCCGTACGGCTTTAATAAAAAAAAACAGGTCCTCTTTAACATAGGGCAATAAACCTGTCTACACCTACGAGGGTGGCCGATGTCACCTAAATAAACAAACACTGACCACCACGCATCAAACAAGCCACTCTTGACCAAATTAAAAATCTAGAAGTCACGCGCACAGTACCGTGATACATACACACTCACATTCACACATGTATATGTTAACACACACATACATATATATGTATACACATACAGTCATACACACAACTCCCATGAACCCCTCTCCTCACATATGTAAGTGCGTCTAAAAAATAACCTACCTCATAGAGGTTCTTCACGGAACAAATGGACATGCTACTATTAAACACACTCGCCTACCCGGATTTTAACAGCATGTCAAACCCACAAAAACACTTCAACTTTTATATTTCTTCTATAATGCTCCCTTTCTAATAATCTCTATCAATTTCTTCAAATAAGAAATTTTCTCCTGACGATGACCTAAATTGAAACTAGTTGAGAAACAACATACAAGAAATATTCCTGATTGTCTTAATACTTTTTGTTCACACACATATATATATATATATATATATATATACACATAAAATAGAATTTGATAATTTGCTTTTGAAGCATTGTTAAGTAAAGTATATTATTATTTATATTTTTTAAGGCAATTACAATGTGTATATCATAAAAATTCGATAATTATTGAAAATAATCATGAAGCAAACTCGGCGAATAACGTGTGTGACATAGAACACTGTACAGCTATTTCAACTTTATTAAGTCTAATCAGCGGTGTATAGCTATGATCTCCCTCCGACAGAGGTTGAAACCGATTATATATATATATATATATATATATGTGAAGAAAGGAAGTGAATCCGACGGTATGTAGTATATTAAGAAAAATGAAAAAACACAGGTTTAAATGGGTTAAGTGGTGAGTTTATTGGCCGACGCTACAGTGTTTCGATCTATTAGATCATCTTCAGGGCATTTGTTGGAATAATGAGAAAAGCGACTGAATAACGAGGACTACCACTCGCTTTTCTCGTTATTCTGTGATAAAAAATTTCTTATTACCTTCCATATACCAACAAATGCCCTGAAGATGATCTAATTAATAGATCGAAACACTGCAACGTCGGCCCATAAACTCACCACTTAACCCATTTAAACCTGTGTTTTTTTTTCATTTTTCTTAATATACTACACATATATATATATATATATATATATATACGGATAAAAAAAAGTGCTCACTGTACACAATAAAAAATTGCAGATTCTACAAGGAATAACACCAGAAAACAGATTCCTAAACACTAAATCGGAAGTCTTCAGAGCCTGTCTACACAGGAAAGAATTCCTAATATGGTCTTGTACCGGTGAGAAAGACACACACAGACAACCACCATAATAAGGAAAATATCACCAAACAGAAAAACAATAACAAAAACACGCAAACACACACAAATAATCACAAAAGCGACAACAAATCCACCTAGAATAACAAACCCAAAAAACTCAAACGTGCAGACAGGAACGAATAACCAGGAGCCGGCAAATTATTAACCTCCATCTAGATAAGCAGATTAAAGGAAACTCAAGAAGTTGGGGCAGGCATGATATGAGGGGTACGTGCTAAAATACATGAGCCCAATAACGTCAAGATACATGCACAGATTTACCAAAAAAGTGCGGGAAATTATGAAAATCCCACCTATTACCAACAGAAGATACATGCATATATAAATGAAGGGAAAATAATAACAAAAACACGCAATCGCACACAAATAATCACAAAAAGCGACAACAAATCCACCTAGAATAACAAACCAAAAAAACTCAAACGTGCAGACAGGAATGAATAAAATCAAAAAATCTAACACCAGGAGCCATCAAATTCTTGACCTTCATCTAGATAAGCAGATTAAAGGAAACACAAGAAGACAGGGAGCAGACATGATATGAGGGATATGTGTTAAAACACGAGGCTAATAACGTCAAAATACATGTACAGATTTACCAAAGAAGCGCAAGAAATTAAGAAGATCCCACCTACTACCAACAGAAGATACGTGCATATATAAATGAAGGGACATTCAATGTATTTCTTAACAGGCGCGTTGTCTTGAAGAAGGGTGGCTAACATGCTGCCTGGAAACCAATGGTAACAATGGTACCTTAGATGTATTGTAAACTATAATAAATATATATATATATATATATATATATATATACATGCACACACACACTGTTTTTGACATATCACATCTCTTCAGTGTGGCTAGACATTAGCAGGGTACCTCTAGCCAGGATACCTTATTGATTTATCATCAGTCAGGCTTCTTAACCATCAGTACCTACAGATTGGGATGAGGGTTTTAACTGATAAATACATATATATGTAAAGGCCGCCAATACATATATATATGTGACGGTCATCCACATACAGTCCTGTTTTGTTGCTTCTAACCAGGATCAAAACTTAAACAATTTTTCATCAGTCAGAACCTTTAACCCCTGGGCTATCATCACAACCCACTAGTGGAAGGGAATTTTGTTACAATTTTGTGGGTCATCATTTAGGCTTTAAGCAAGAGCGCTTGTCCATCGGAAATCCTTGATAAAGAATCCTTTGATTCTCCATAGTATTGTAAGTTCCTCATCAATGGTTGCAAATGAACTATGGAAAGTATCAGTGTTTAAGTAGTGAATCAGCCGAACATTATGGCTATTGATTGGCGGAGGAATAAACTACGTGACCCCGCCTAGTCTATAAATTTAGGTGGTGTATTGCAGGACACCTTATATATCAAAATAGTCTAACCTCTAACTACTGGGCTATCCTCACAACCCACTAGTGGAAGGGAATTTTTACTGATAAATACATATATAAGTAAAGTCAGACCAAGTAACCAATAAGCACCCCAAATCAACTTAGTTCATATTTTAACTCATCACCGGTAAATTTTGCTTCCAAATTTTTGTAAACGATTTTAATCAGAAGTTTATGGAGATGTTGAACTCACAATAAAGCAAATAAATAGATGGTTGGTACACGTAATCGAATTAAAATTCAATAGCAAAATCTTTTTTTAAATGAATACTTTTTAATCAGTAATTTATGAATATTTTTCAACACTTATGATGATTTAAAAAAAGACGAAAGACATTTTTATACTAAAATAGATTTTACTTAATCAGAAGAGAAATGAAATTGTGTTTATTTAAATAAAAATATAGTTTTTATTTACAAAATATTTTTATGCTTATTTAGATAAAAGGATGTCATTCAGAAATAGTATCATACAATTTGTAAAATTTGTTTTTGTCAGATACAATATAAGTGCAAAAATCGTCTGTTTATTTTCAAATATTTGAAAGTGAGACTTACCAATGTAGAGTTAAAATATGAACCTTTCATTAAGATGATGATTTGGGGTGCTTATTGGTTACTTGGTCTGTAAAGTCTATTAAAAAGAGCTCTATCCATTTTATGGAGAGCTTTGCTATAGCATAAACAGCATATACAAATATGAATATATGGCAGAAATAATTTATGCCATAAATTCATATTTCTATATTCTGTACATTATGATCATAATTATTGATATTTACTAGTGGGTTTTATTAACCCTTCCCATCTACGGACTTTAATGGACAACCCCTCTCCTATTAGTCCATTGATGAGAGGTTTGAGTTATTTCCTAGAAGTCCAACATAAACAAAGGGGAACCACTCTTGACAGATAAATTTATTTATTTATTGATCTACTAGGAAAAAAGAAGACAGGGTTAGGGTTAGTTTAATGGGAAAATAAATAAATAATTTATCAGTCAAGAGTGGTTCCCCTTTGTTTATATTAGATTTATAGGAAATAATCTAGGTTTGTACACCAAGTTGAGACAAATATTAACAAGTCCAAACTCATGGAAGTGTTGATTATACCATGATGCCACACTGTGCCTCTACAAACACCTATGTGATGCTGCCTGTTCAACAATGAGTATGATAAAAAATGAAGTACAGGAACAATTTGGATATTCGAGAACTATTGCCTGTGGCACTCTCTTCTATCAAGCCAAGACTTGACAAATAAGAAGTATCATCTGCGTTAATCGGACTATTGTCCCCATCTTCATTGTTATTTGTATGTTTCGTCCGAGTCTGAATAACACAGATTATACTAATCATCAAGCCTCATCACAAACATTCAGAGAAATAAATAAGAAGCAGTCTCACTGTTCCCATTGAATGTACACTAAGGTTTAGTTTATATTGATGATAGATTTCTGTATTAAATAAAACTAATTTTAACCTGCTTGCATAAATACTTTTTATCTAAAGTTTAACAAATTATTCAATTTTATATACTGGTTCATGCATCAATTAAAAAAACTAGCAAATATATGCACCCTCCGGGTGCAAGTATTTAAGTTTTGATATAATAAAATATCATATTAAATTAGAAAGGCTAATGAAACTGTCTAAGAATGCAGATAAAAAGATCTGCAACAGAGGGTGTATAATCGAAAAATAGAACAACTTTGAAACTAACTATTCCATCATTTTCCATTACTCCCCTCTTTCATTGGTAAATTTTCCTAATTTAACTATTTAGTTAAGATAGGAAGTAAAGGATAATATTACAGTTAATTCTTCTTGTAAATAAATTTCTTTTAAGATTTATCCACGAGATTTTTGTTTATATTTTTTAAGATAAAACCAAACAATTAGAAATCAATAATACCAAGCACATATTTATTAAAATACAATTTTAAATATCAATATGCAAATTAGCCTTCTCGTTCAAACTGTAAACCGCTATTTTGTTGTATATATAAATACAATTGCATGTTATTAGTACGTAGATATGGTCAACAGTATTAATAATGTAAAACAATTTTTTAATAACTGAAGGTTTAAAAGAATGAAATCATGGAGAATTTGACGTAAATAATTAAGGGATTGTGACTTGAGTAGTAATATAGTTTCGGTTACAGACAGAAAAACACACAATCTCCATTATAATATGTCAACTCGTCCACAACTTCCAAAAATTTGAGAATCACGGAGTTAAAGAATCAACTCATATGATGGTTAGTTAGTTGGGGTTTTATGGCATTGGGTTATTTTATGCCGAATATGTTTTGTTTTATTTCTTTGTAAGGTACAGCTGCCACGTGTGCAGCCACCTGCATATCATTCCAGATCTTGCTTCTATTGGTAATTAGGTATAATGATAGGGGTTTAGTTATTTTTTGAAATCAAGTTTTCTGTTGAGGATTTGAACATCAAAGAGTGTGTGGGTGATTTTTGTAGGTCCATGAACTTACATCCTTGATAGGAGGCCGGTTCTTTTCAAAAAGTTTAATATGCTCTTGGGATCTATTTTTCCAAATAGTTTGTCCATGCTGTCAACATTGTAGAACTTTCTTCGAGTGTGGGAGAGGTGTGTGCATTCAATCAGAATATGTTTTTATTGTGTATCGGTTTCCACATGAACATTTAGGTGGAGGTTCTTCTTTTAAAATGAAGGAGTGGGTTAATCTAGTGTGGCCAATGCATAGACGGGTGATAGTGGTTTCTTCTCTTCTGGTATTACTAGGATCAGGTGTCCTTTCTTTTAAGCTGGGTCTACTTAAGATGATATTATAGCCTAAGTATAGAGATGAATACAATATGGGAAACCTATAATTAAAAAGATTAAATTTAAAAACAAAAAAAAAAAATCATACATAAAGTATAAAGGTTGGTTTATAAGTTCCCAAAATTAACTCCGAATTGTCCAATTCGACACATGGTGCAGTGGATTAGTTTTAAGCGACAGTCATCTCTAGGCTGCAGGTTCAATCCTGGTCAAGGGTGACAGTAACGTAGATTATAATCAACAATTGTACCCAGTCATGGTTAATGGTATAAAAACAGTCTACACCCGTGGATTGAATATGTAGCGAAATTGAAAGGCAGAACCCACAGACTGCTGCCTTTGATGAGCTAACTACGGTTCATCGTTCAACGAGTGGCGTGCTGCGTGTGTAGGCAGGACAGTGGATGCTTACATAAATTTAGCAATCGTCCCTGGCTGGATAAAATACTGGTGGTGAGCCAGTCGAACAAGAGAAACGAAATCTGACGAGCAAAATGGCCCACTTTAAAGTTCGAAATGAGAGCGAACGTGTTTTGCGTGCAGAGTAAAAAGAAAAATAGAAGCGTGAGTATCCTTGGAGGCGCAATTTATGTGATGAATCTCGTTGTTGGCGAGAGGAGATTTGTAACATATGCAAATTTCGGCCAGCCAAACTGTATAAAAGGAGAAATCTCAGCAGACTGCGAGTGAGACAGTTGGTTAGAGCAGTCGAGTATATTGCAGTGGAGATGAAGAACAAGGGAAGCCTGACAAAGAAAAGAAAGAGACGGAACAGCTAAATTTGACAGAAGAGTTAGGTTCGAAATTCTGTGAAGGCTTCCAATAAGGACATGAAAGTCCGAGTTGAAAAAAGTAATACCTGAAAAAGGCTGGAGGGCACATCAACCGAAACGTTGTGTAGATAATAAAGATGAAGACAATAGTCGAAATAATACAAATCACTGAGTTAAGTTTTGTCAATTCTTTTTAAGAGAAAAACTCCAAGTCACAAAAGATTTTATAAAATTGTTTAATGTCATTCATAACAGAACTACATAATCATTTTCATCGCCTTCAATAAAAACTGTTTTATTTTTTATTAACAATGATCCGAATTATTTCTAACAAATCATCGACAGATGTCAAGAAAAGTCAAGATTTGTTCATTTTGTGTTTGTATAAAATGGAAACATTTATTGATCAGCAAAAAACATTCAAGGGAAATAACTCTTTGCTTTAAAGAGTTATTTCCCCTTCTGTCCTCTGAGAAATCAACGGTCATCTTCAGCAACATTGGTTTGATGAAAAGGATTTTTTTTTCTCTCTCTCTAACTAACCAACAGATATTTCGTCGATCAGACAAACATACACACACACACTTCTTCATTCATACAATTAGCTTCTTCTTCATTTTCATCTAGTTTGTTTGTTTGTTTGTTTTACTCTGAAGTGAAGAGAGTTTTAATTCTGTCCCCATTTGTAAATAGGCAATAGGCAGCAGCTAAAGTAAATCCTAATCCTCCTGCACGAAGACATTTTTTGGCACCGGCTGAAATTAGAAGGAAAAAAAAATAATCAAGAATTAGTAAAAAAAGAAGTTTACCATCAATTTCGGTTTTTAGTGGTCAATTTTAATATTGTCTCTATGAAAAAATATTGAAAATAATTTTTGAAGTAAAATGGCTGACTTTTCTTTTTTTTTTTAATGAAAGCCATATTCGTTTGTAGGGAAATAATCTAATGGATTAATCCTATCACTAGGTTATTTCCTATAACTCCAACCTAAGAAAGGTGAACCACTCTGAATGAATTTTATCTGTATGGAAGGGGGGAAATATATGTATCAAACAAGCTCCCACCGAGATGTGGGGCCAAAAACAAGCGAAGCCAAACTTTCCCCTGGTCAACATGCTCTTCATTTTCGTTTAGCAGCTGCAAAATCCGTCACCATAGTCAAAATAATTTTTAGCAGTTCAAAATCACATTTCTTTACTTGGTTGTTCGCGTCAGTCAACCTGCTACTGCAACTCCTTACTTCCAGCGTTTGACTCACACGTTATTTATGTATGTATTTACTGAAACATCCTGGCACTTCGCGTCCGTCCAGTGCCTAAATCGCGTCTGCCTTCGCATGCGGAGGACGCGGGCTCGATCCCGGCAGGCAAGACAATGACTTGCTCTTTTTCGTTCTCTGTCATAATCTGTTAATTAATCTACCAATTATTTTCCCATTAAACTAACCCTAACCCCGTCTTCTTTTTCTGTAGATCAATAAATAAATAAATAATTTATCAGTCAATCAGAGTGGTTCCCCTTTTTTTTAGGTTGGAGTTATACGAAATAACCTAAGATAGTCTCTATGAAAAAATATTTAAAATAATTTTTGAAGCAAGCCATATATCCCATGACTTTAACCATTACACCAAAAGCTTCATGTTAGACTTATAGGAAATAACCAAAAAAATAAAATAACAGTCATCCCGCTACTTACCTGAAGATTTGTAAAGGAGACCTGTGGTTGTGGCAGCAGTTAATGTATTTAGTTCATCATCAACTCCTCGACCAAGTTGAAGTACAACTCCGATCACACTGTACATGAGGGCTGCAATTTATTAACAGATAATGAGCAGAGATAAAAAAAAATTTAAAAAAATGAATTAACAGAAAGTCAAACAAGACATACAAACTCAAAAGCTGTTTACAAAATATCTATAAATCAATACAAAAATATCATAAAATGTGTTCTTAATAACAATTAAGAACATTTCAAATAATGCGCAAGCACAATTAAGAACACATTTTATGATATTTTTGTGTTAAAACATGCAGTTGTATTGATTCGAACAAATTCGTATTTTCAGTGTAGATTTATGGTGAAATGAAAATGGCCGACCAAAACATATGGCTTCCTCAAATTGAAATAAACAATGGGAGGTTACTCTCATTTATGTAGCTAATGTTCAGATTACCAACCGCTACAAAAATGTAGCATGATACAAATGGTTTGTAAGTTAAGCAAAACAGACCCTTTTTAGGGATTTCTCTGAATGTTTGAGATGAGGCTTGAAGATTAGTATTATTAGCATTATTCGGACTATTGTCCCCATCTTCATTGTTATTTGTACAACGTTTCGGCCGATATACCCTCCGGCCTTCTTCAGGTAATTCTTGTCGGACTCGGGAACCTTCTTTTCGAACTTTCTTGTCGTATTCGGGTGCCATCACGGAACTTTGAACCTAATCCTTTATTTATTCCACGGGGTATCCTGTTCTCATTCCACTAACCATAGCTGGGGTAGGAGTTGTGTTAATTAATTATTTTTCTAACTGCTTTCACTCAGGATTGAACTCAGGAACCAGAGATAACTGTCACTTAGAACTGTCTTTTAACCTAACTGCCTAATCCACTCGGCCATGTGAAATACCTGAAGAAGGCCGGAGGGTATATCGGCCGAAACGTTGTACAAATAACAATGAAGATGGGGACAATAGTCCGAATAACCTTTTAGGGAGTTTGACTCTTGTGCCAAACTAGGAGGAAGATTCAAAAATTATCCTCACTCTTGTTTTATGGAAGCTAAGCTTATCGTCGATGCTTTCTTGGGATGGGGTCTTAGCCGTCTGCAGGGTGTATTCTAAGCTTTGCCGACAGGGCAATTAATATTTGGATATAGCTGACAAGAACCAAAGAATAAATACTCACCAATGACTCCCAAGGATTGACCAGAAGAGGCACCTTGTTTGGTAATATAATTTAACATTCTGAAAAAAATAAAAGAATCAACAATAAAATATCTATATATATATATAAAAGCATGTTGTGGTATGTACATGTCAATTTATAACTCTGAAAAGAGATGTCATTCAGATTTGAAATCTTCCAGACACTTTAATGTTTCTAACTAAAAAAAATGCAAAATTCAGTTTTTGATTTTGACTAATTAAACAAAAAAAAAAAAAAATTTAAAAATTTAAAAAAAAAATCAACCAATTTCTAGAACTCTTCACAGTAACTCAGCAAACTAGGTACTCTTTCTCCTAGTCTCTTCATGTGTATCTCTCAGGATCTCAGTCTCTCTCTTTCTCTCAGTCAGTTCGAGTCTCTCTCTCTCTCTCTCCATATCTATCTCAGTCTCTATTTATTTATATTTCTCTCCCTCTGTCTTTTTCATATCTATCTTGGTCTACACACACACACACACCCACGTCATACATACTCATATCTATCTCTCTCTCTCTATATATATATATATATATACACACACACCATACAGGACATACATATATATACACACACAATAAGGACATACATAATATATACACCACATACGACATACATATATATACACACCCATACACACTCACACATACATATAGGATAAATATATATACACACACACACAACACCTACACACTCAACATAATATATATATATATACACACACACACACACCTAACACATAGGGAGATATATATATTATATATATACACACACACACCATATATATATACATGAACATACACATTAAATAAAAGCAATCATGTCCATAATCCTAACACAAGATGCATCTTACTTCCAAAACCTACTTACGTGTGCCGCCGTACTAGCTCCTGTTAAAGCTGCTGAACTTGTGTCTCGATACCCTGAGTACAAACCATTTAAACCCCCAACCGCAGCCCCTGAAAGAAAAGGAAATTCAAATGAGTAAGATTAAACATTGAAAGGTGAAACTGACAAGTTGAGTTTAATTTTAAAGGTTGTTTAATTTCTATTCTCAGAAATCTTTACGAAATAGTTTTTATTTTCATTTTTTAAAATTCTATCAAACAAATTAGTATGATTTGGTTTGGTTGTTTTATGGCATATCAACCTCAGTGGGTCATTTAATGCTGATAAGTTTGGAAATAAATAAATTCTAATGATAATACGATTTGTTGATACTCTGTTTTTCTATTAAGATACACTATTAGAAGCAGTTTATATGTCATACTCCAGGATACTAAGACCCTCAGCATTCACTTTCCTCATCACTTAATAATGTTTGCGGGCCCGTGTTCCTGTGAAACCCTCTTTTCATGCGGGCCGAAAGATGATAGTCTGAGGTCTATCCGCAGCGTCTAAATCTGGGAGTGAGCCAGTATGGAGGAAAATACTTTTACCACAAGAGCCGAGTGCTTGCCTTGGCTCGACGCTATCTACTACACTCGGAAGACTATTCCTCCCACTATCTGCCAGCGCATAGCGGCGGCTCATCTAATAAAGCAGTTGTCCCTAGAACTGATCCACGGAGGTTCCGACTACAGAGCCATCCTAGACCTCCCGCATTGGTCGTGACCGATCCTATCGTGTCACCGCTAGGCTACGGCTGTGAGGCTCCATAGCTACCTGCCAAGTACCGTATCGTCAGTCCTAGCCTCATGAGCAGTTATAAATATGAACGTACCTGTAGTTAGAATATTTAACAAAGGTCCGTTAACTTAAATATGACAGGTCTGTGGAAAGCACTTGGGCCGATGAATGGACACCAGTAACATTCCAACTGACCTCCGAGTATACAGACATGAGAATAAGTTTTGATTTGAAGGAGTGCAGACGCGAATGGTCAGCTCTGATGGGTCGGTCTTCCCGCAGAAAAATCAAATCAACAATGGTTAGGCCGCATACATAACAGCATAATATCGCAGCCCATACTATATGAACACACCTAAACATTGTAGGCCGCATACTATACAGCACCCTAAACTGTAGGCCGCATACTATAACAGCACCCTAAACTGATACGCGCACATACTACATAACAGCACCCTAAACTGTAGGCCGCATACTATAACAGCACCCTAAAACTGTATCTCCCATATTCTTTAAAACCTTACAAAAGTTTGGTTGAAATCAGATAAAAAGAATCAGATCTAAAATGAAGCCGAGACAAAGTGAATTATATTAAGGCATGATGGGGGGTGTGAAGAAAAAAGTGAGGGGATAGAGAAGAATAAACAAATAGAGTGGAGGAAAAGAAAAAAAGAGAAAAAATATACTTACAGCACCAATATATGCTGGGTCAAAGTTCAAATATGGGACATCATGCTGCCCATGCCCCAACACTGACTGAAAGATAAAACAAAAATTCATCAGAAAACATTCAAAGAAGCTGAACATATATATATATATCTTATATATATGTGTTTGTCTGGTTCCAGGAGGAAAAATAATATCTTATAAAAAAGAAAGTCGCACAAAATGGATTATGTTTTAAAAAAATGGTTTTATTATTTTATCTACATCGACACGTGTTTCAGATCTTCTGATACCTTCTTCAGTCTTTGATAATCAATATGATATATATATATATATATATATATATATATATATATATATATAATATATTTTGTAATCAGATGTTATTAAACAACAACGGAATATTTATTATTCATGATCTTGATTTGTATCTTTTCAAGTCTTCTGGGTATTCTTCTAATACAGGATCTAGTTGAAATAAGATTTTCCGCATATTATCAACCTGAGCACTTCGACTGTTTCTTCAGGCGTCATCCAGGGGATATATGATTTGATGTTAGTTCTTTTGTTCTTCCTTCTTCTTATCTATTTGTTTTTAAATTAGAAAGAGTCTATTATTCTTTAGAGGTGGCTGTGTAGTGTATAGTTATTAAAGACAGTTAAGAATATATATGACTGATGTTTAATGCTATTATTAATGTTAGTTTTTTACTTTTATGCATATGCCCTCAAGAATTTGTAGGCGTTTCTTATTGTTATTTTATAGATGATTTTAGTAATTTTTCAGTGAGGATTTTTCTAAGTCAGGGAGGTGAATTTATCTAGATGTTTGTAAAAATGTGTATGGCACTAGTATCGAGATATGGCATGTAAGGCGATGGAGAGTGTTATGGCGGGTAGTGTCCTATATATATATATATATATATATATATATATAATATATATATTATATATATACTATAGCAACCCCGCGAGACGATGAACTCCAAGTCAATATTTAAGCGGAGTTTAACGTAGTTGAATTAGTGCCATATGAAATCTTAATGGATTAATTCATACCGGACTTTTTAAGAGTCCGGTATGAATTAACCCCATCATATAAAATGGTCACAATTTTCGTAAACTGTATTCATATTTTAACACAACATAATATGCTCGAAGAAGAATTTTAACAAATTGAATATTGCAATATCAGCAGAATAATAACTTATTTGAAAAAATCTGTTTTTTCATATTATCTTACCTCTATATACTGTCGGATTCATTTCCTTACTTTAACTTATATATATATATATATATATATATATATCTCTTCAATGCCTATTTTTTAGCACGTGTATGAAGTTTAAAGGGTATTGTAATTTAAGAAAAGTCTTTCAATAATATTAAATTCCTCTTCTAAATATTTCTTATTGCATATCTAATGCTCTAAAAAGAACCTATTATGGTACCGCTCTTTATCCTATTGTTGTGGTGAGAATAAAAATTGATGAAGTCGTTTTTGTTAGTATTCTTATGATAAACTTTAAATTCTAAAATGTGTTATTGTTTATAAAGTGTGTCTAAAATGGTAGGGTGTGTTTGTTTTAAGTTCATAAGGAATTTAATGAGGGTTCTACATCATTTAGTTTGTCAATGATTTCAGTTAAATTAGTTTTTGGGTAAATGAATAATGTGTCATCAATGTAACGGAAAAAATTAGAGTTATTAGGTAGAAATATTTAAAGGGACTGGGTTCTAAGAATTCAAGGAATAAGCACGCTAATACATCAATCAAAGGTGACCCCATAGGTAACCCAAATTTTTGTTTATAAAAAGTTCCGTTATATTGGAAAAAACAATTTTTAAGCAAAGTTTGCAAATTTGGATTATCTTGTTTACAGGTAATGGAAATATGTATTAATTTTGTTAAGGTTTCTAAACGAGTAATGCATTTGTCAACCGGGATACTTGTTAAGTGATTTAATATCTAGAGTTTGCTAGACATTTGTTGTTCATATTTATATATACTAGCAATATATGCACCCTTGGGTGCAAGTATTTAATTTTGATATAATAAAATATCATATTAAATTAGAAAGGCTAATGAAACTGACTAAGAATGCAGATAAAAAGATCTGCAACAGAGGGGGTATATCGAAAAATAGAAACAACTTTGAAACTAACTATTCCACCATTTCCCTTACTCCCCTCTTTCTTTGGTAAATTTTCCTAATTTAACTATTTAGTTAAAATAGGAAGTAAAGGATAATATTACAGTTTTTCTTCTTGTAAATAAAATTTTCTTTTAAGATTTATCCACAAGATTTTTGTTTAATTTCTTTAAGATAAAACCAAACAATTAGAAATCAATAATACCAAGTACATATTATTAAAATAAAATGTAAATATCAATATGCAAATAGCCTTCTCGTTCAAACTGTAAACCGCTATTTTGTTGTATATATAAATACAATTGCATGTTATTAGTACGTAGATATGGTCAACAGTATTAATAATGTTAAAACAATTTTTATTAATAACTGAAGGTTTAAAAAATGAAATCATGGAGAATTTGACGTAAATAATTAAGGGAATGTGTGACTTGAGTAGTAATATAGTTTCGGTTACAGACAGAAAAACACACAATCTCCATTATAATAAGAGATATATACTATATATATATTTTTTTTTTTTCTAATTAAGCTATTAGAATTTTAATATATGAGATTTGCTAATTGTACCTATGAGGGGGTTAGTATTTTAGCTAGAGATTTAGCTATTTTATGAGAGGCGGTTCCAATTCCCGAAATTATGGGTCTTAATGGAGAATCCCTGGTTTGTGTGTTTTGGGAGACCGTAAATGGTGGGGACAATAGGATGGTAGCTCGATCAAAGAGAGGCAAGTTTTATCGTGTTGCCAATTAGTTTTTTTTATATGTTTTGTTGAAAATGATTGTGCTGTTTGTAATGGTTTGTGGAGAGATTATTTCATATCTATTAATACATATAATATAATTGTATAGATAATTATAATATAAGAATATTATATATTCAACATATAATTAATAAGAATAACAACCAATTAAGACTATATAGAAGCCGGTTGCTCAGTTGGTAGAGTGTCTGAGAAAGGAACCACTAGTTTCCTGGTTCGATACCGGCCTTCATCAACTTAGCGATGAGTAGCACAGGATCTGTGCGTAAAGTAAAAGCTGATGGTAGGTTGGCACTCCACCTCAGATGCAAAAACAATCTCCTTGGCTCAGTGCAAGTGAAAAGGGGATAGACTCTCTAGCTGTCTGGCTGATACCAATTTTAGGCCAACCCGACGACTTTACTATGACATAGAAGAATATATAATTTTAATTATATAACTATATATATTGTATATTATATAATATTTTTATAATAATCATAATTATATACATATATAGATAGCGAGGGAGTCTATCCCATAATCATATTATATACATATATAAGATAGCGAGGGAGTCTATCCCATAATCATATTATATACATACATAAGATAGCGAGGGAGTCTATCCCATAATCATATTATATACATACATAAGATAGCGAGGGAGTCTATCCCATAATCATATTATATACATACATAGATAGCGAGGGAGTCTATCCCATAATCATATTATATACATAAGATAGCGAGGGAGTCTATCCCTATATCATATTATATACATATATAAGATAGCGAGGGAGTCTATCCATTTTGATAGTGCTAGACCAGGGAGATATTTTGCAGAGGTGGTGTGCTACACCTACCGTCAGCTCTACTTCACTGATAGATCAGATTACACGGTGTTACTCATACACCGAGTTAGTGGGACCATTATCAAATTGGAACCTTGTGATTCCTAGTTGGGTGCACTACTGACTGAGCTAGACTGGTCCTTAATATATATAATTTAAATACTATATTTATTAATATACATATATATATATTAATAAATATTAAGTTTGTTGGTTGGTTTTGAAGGCTATCACAATGCAAGTGTAAAGAAAAAAGAAGGTAACTTGTGTTGTTTGTTAACCTGTGATTTATTCTCAATTCTTAATATTTCGGGATAAAAAATCCCTTGTACAGAAGATTACTAGAACTGAAGTTGTTGCTTGTATTGGCTGTATTGTCTGTCTCAGTGTCTTCAAATTCTGTGTGGTTGTGTGTGTGGGGCTTGTTATGTCTGTGTAAGTGTGTGTGTGTGTGCACGCTTATGTCTGTGTGTCTGCATTTCCTTTTCTTCTTTTTTTAATTTAAAAAAAAAAAAAAAGGAAATGAACAGACACACAAACAACACCACATATAAACAGCACCCCCCCCCCGAATTTGGAAGACATAAAATAGAACAAATGAACAGCAACTAGCACAACTTCAGTTCTAGTAATCTTCTGTAGAAGGGATTTTAATCCCGAAATATCAAGAATTGAGAATAAATCACAGGTTAACAAAAAATACCACAGTTACTTTCTTTTTACTTTACACTTGCATTGTGACAGCCTTCAAAACCACCAACAAACACAATATAAACACAATGCTTCAAGCAAATACAAAACCCTTTTAATAAATACTAGTATTAAGTATTAAATTATTAGATGTAATAATTATATTATTCATCATCCAGATAAGAGTTCGTTTTGTCATTTGCTCATTATATAGTTGGTTGGTTGGATGTTTCAAAATAAAATAAAAACTAGTCTTAAAGTAGCTACACTCCAGCCATGTTTTTAAGAGTGCCGAGTTATGGTGGATGTCCAATTTTTAATTTTAGGATATAACTGTTCAATAAATTTAAACGAGACCTTGTGTCCAGCGCTCATACGTGGGATGAGAGGCAAAACCCATAAAATGGACCATGTGACCTTTAGGCACCCCTTTTGCGATCTCGTTTCATAAGGACATTTTTTCATTTACACCGGTCAACATCGGTTGTTTGTTTAAGGTAGGGTTTAGTTTTATAATTTAAAAAAAAAACTCTAAAAAGCATGTTAACAAACAACCGGATGTTGACGGTGTAAATGAAAAAATGTCCTGATGAAACGAGATCGCAAAAAGGGGTGCCTAAAGTGCATATGGTCCAATTAAATAATGAAGCAAATGACTTGAAACTATTTTTAGTTGGTTAGTGAATGTAAATAAAATATAAGATTTAATTTTTTTTTAAATTTTATTTAATTTTTTTACATCTAAAACAAATTAAAATAAAATTCGTAGGTGGACTATTCTGTACAAAGACGGTAAATTCTAAAAACAAACAAAGCTGGGGGTGGGGAGTATTTATATGCGAATTAAATTCTGTGGTAAATTAAAAATACGAACAGATATTATTATGATACCGAAATTTATGAACTTTATAATTTATGTTATAATCAAAATGTATTTGTTTAATTGTCGAAGTGTACATTCAACAATGTTTTATTTAAGTTTTTAAATAAACATTTTATTTTTAAAGACAAAATAGATAAATAAATAGATTAATTAATTACCGAGAAGATAAAAAGGAAAATAATATTATTTTATTTCTTTTTGTAGAATACATCTACAGAAATTAACGTTTATAAATATAACAAAAATATTTACAATATAAAAAATACGCAAATATATAACCATATAAGATGGTAAATATTTTCCAATATTATAATCTAAATTTAAAACTTATATTTATTTAATAAACAATTTATAAACGTAAAAATAAGAAAAAATCCTTGTCTTATTTCTTCTTTCCTGGATCCTTTATAAAAATAAAGGTCATTACTTGAAGGAGGGGAGACGACGACATAATTTCGTTTTTTACAAACAAATAAAACTCATACACCAAAATTTATCCCGTTACTTACCCCCAGCAGACATTGACGGATCGGTACTGGAATACGGATTAAAAAAACTGGGTTTTTTCTGTGAATTATTATCCATTTTTGTTAGCAGTCGACTTGCTCTTCGTTTTGAGGACGACACCAGCAGCTTACCATGCGGCCGAAAGTGTGAAGTGCGCATGTACCAGAATTCAAAAAGACGTAGATCACCGAATTATACCGAAAGAGTTACGGAAATAAACGATTTTTATTCATTTTGTTGATTTATTCTAGGTATATCCAAATTTTTCGTCTGCTTTGCATTTGAAAAACGAATTAAAATTAATTAAATCAATATATTTAAGGTCAAATTTTTGTCTAAGTCGAAAGTAGTAACATAATGAGCATCAGTAAAAAAAGCAAAATAATATTACATGTGCAATTTATTTTTAATACATTTAAAACGATTTTTTCGGTCAATTTTGATCAATATATCTTAAGATAGCCGCCATGAGTTGCCGTAAAATCCGTGTTTACAAAATAAATTTAACACTCTCGATTTAAATTTGTTTTTTACCAAAAATCAGGTAATTATCCGATTTTAATGAAATTTTCAGTATTTATTTATCAATCAATGAATTTTATAATGTATCAATTATTTTATTTCAAAACTTTCTGATTTAATTAGATATTTCTGCTGTGATAAATTGATATATAAAATTCATTTAAAATATGAGTATCATGATTTTAAGTTTAAAATATCATATTATTAGATTGTAAAAACATTTTTTTAATTACTATTTTCCTTTAGTATCAATCTTAATAATTTTTAGTAAAAAACTATTTGAAAATTTAGTGTCCCCACTTTAAACGGAACGAATATTGATGTATAATTTTTTTCTTTTATAAGATAATAGCCAATTAAATAATTATTGAAATGAGTAAAAGAAAAATCTCCAAAGATTATTTTTGTAGTTTTATTTTCATTTTATTTTCCAATTTTCGGTACTTATTTTCTACCAGAGTAGTATCCTAAAAATTATTTTTTTCCATTCCACCTTGGTCTTTTGTCTTTTATTTATGCAGAAATTAGTATCAATCATATATAAACCCCACTGATATTATTTTGCACCCCCAATATGGGGGGGGGGGTTTAAAGTTAAGTGACCTGAAAAAAATCAGAAAGTTTTGAAAATAGAATAACTAATGCATTATAAAATTCATTCATTGATAAATCAACACTGTAGATTTCATTAAATTGATAATTCCTTGATTTTTGGTAATTCTTTTCAAACAGGGGGGGGGGGTAAATTTGTTTTGTAAAAACACAGATTTTTCGACAATTGCGTTATACCTAGTTTATTCATTTTTAAAAATCTTAATCTGCTAAAATAAATCTGATTTTGAAGGATTATATAATCAACTTTTCCTACTAATCCTATCACAATCTTAAATTTCATCTTGTTACACATTTAGATAAAACCACAGCCAAAGATTTTTAAGCCTAATTATATTCCCTTGTATGACTCCTTATAAATGTTTAACTTTTTAATTTTGATAAAATTAATCAAAATAGTTTTTAAAAAATGTCAAAAAATTAATAGGAGGCATACAATGATTTATAATAATTCATTATTATAACTAGCAAATATATGCACCCTCCAGGTGCAAGTATTAATGTCATAAAATATTATATTAAATTAGAAAGTCTAAAGAAACTAAATAAGAATGCAGATAAAGTGATTTGAAACAGAGGGGTATAATCGAAAAATATACCAGCTGTAGCTTCCTCTTCCATCGCCCCCGTCTTTCCTTGCTAAACTTTTCTAATTTAACTATTTAGTCAAATTAGGAAGTAAAGAATGAAATTACAGTTATTTCTTTTGTTAATTGATTTCTTTTAAAATTTATCTCCGAGATTTTTGCTCATATTCATTAAGATAAAATCAAATAATTAGAAATCAACAATACCAAGCAGATATTTATTAAAATCAAATTTTAAATATCAATATGCAAATTAGGTTTGCTGTTCACACTATAAACTGCTATTTGTTGTACATATAAATACAATTGCATGTTAGTACGTAGATATGGCCAGCAGCATTAATAATGAAAAAACAATTTTATATAATTGTGGCTTAAGTAAAAATGATTCAGTGGAGAATGTGATGTATAATAACTAATGGATAGTGACTTGAGTAGTATGATATAGTTTCGGTTACAGACAAACAAACACTAATCTCCATTATAATAGATTTCNTAACGATAGATGGGACCCTAACAGGTACCACCACTAATGGTCATTTAATGCCGCAAAGTTTTGACAAATTTATCAAGGATACTCAGTTTTCTTACAAACAGATTTACAGCATGTCAATCCTTGTTGGGTTATTTTTATGCCATTCTTGACAGGTACTCAATTTTTTAACTCTAGGTTTTTAAAACTCAATGTTTATCTATTTAACCCATAGATGGGACCTAACAGTACTACCACTCCAGGTCAAATGGTGATGAAGGGGTCTCACATTTCCCACAAACTCCAAAATTGGAACCTCACCATCAGATAGAGTTTAACGTCATTCCCAGGCACATGTAGATCCTCAGCCAGCCGCCTTCTAGCCCATATGATAAAAAGTGTTGGGGCTGCTATAAGAGCGCAATAGGGTTGGGGCACATCATATAGGTGCTAGGGCTTGACGTGACCAGCCGATTGATCGGAGGGGGCTCTCAGACCGTCCGTCAAGCCTAAGTAAGGGCAAGTGGAATTATGTATGAGGATAGTCAAAATTATATGCACTTTCACCATAACATATCTTTATTATTATTACACTGCATTCTGCACTACATGCTTACAGTTGGCACTGTTGTGGTCATGTGATCAAAGTTTGAGCCTGATCGCACCATTTTGCTTGCTGTCTTTACAGTGTGTAAAATCTCCCTCCATTTCTCTGGTTTGAAAGAGTTTCAGGGACTAAAATTCATCAGAGAGTTTTAGCACAATATGGGGGTCAGTGCACTACTGCATAGAAGTGTGTTTCTTTTCAAATTTGAGAGCCTTCATGGAAATTCAATTGAACCCTTCGTTTATTCCATTCTAATTTCGTTAAACATAGTGTAGGGTGAGAGGTGTAGACACGTACCTGCAATACAGAACCTCCAATTTGTGAAAAGGCAAGTTCTAATCTGCCTCTTTGTCGACTGGCTCCTTCTGGAAAGATGAAATCAGATCCACCTTCCTAGAGAGAAAGAAAGGAAAAAAAAAAATATGTTCAGGGAGTGTGGAATAATTAGCCTTTTATATACAAGTCTAAGATGTTCATAAAGCACTTTGTATGAACTTTCATTTATTCATGCAGTTGATTTCAAAATTTCACACATATATATCAAAATATTGGTAATTTATGAGGAGAGATCTCGGTTCCTGTCTCAAAACTTGCTAACGATGAGTGTGAAAACCCACCCCAGCTACGATTGAAGTCCGTAGCCAAAGCAATATAGAATATGAAGACGACTAGATAGATAGATAGTTTTTATTTTATTTTATTAAAATATAAAGAATATCTAAATACTCAGATTCCTTTATTTCATGTTGTTTAATGTCTTGTTTTTAGTTTAAATATGCAAGAATATCTAAGTATTTTGATTTTTTTTATACTTTGTATCTCTCTCAGAGAGAGATACTTCTTTTTTCACACCAGCATAAGCTGATGGTCTTTCACTGGAGTCTGAGTGACAACAACTCTCTTCAGGTCTCCAGGACTCTTCTGAGTACTAATAATGAAATTTATTGTGTACAGTGCTCAGGTGCACCACAACTCATCAAAGTCTCATGTCAAGTACACAGAATAATATAGTGTCAGGAACATGAACAGTTTACAGTAGTAATATGCATGTATGTGTATAGTGCTCAGGTGCACCACAACTCATCAAAGTCTCATGTCTAGTACACAGAATAATGTATTAGTGTCAGGAACATGAACAGTTTACAGTAGTAATATGCATGTATGTGTACAGTGCTCAGGTGCACCACAACTCATCAAAGTCTCACATCTAGTACACAGAATAATGTAGTGTCAGGAACATGAACAGTTTACAGTAGTAATATGCATGTATGTGTACAGTGCTCAGGTGCACCACAACTCATCAAAGTCTCATGTCAAATACACAGAATAATGTAGTGTCAGGAACATGAACAGTTTACAGTAGTAATATGCATGTATGTGTACAGTGCTCAGGTGCACCACAACTCATCAAAGTCTCATGTCAAATACACAGAATAATGTAGTGTCAGGAACATGAACAGTTTACAGTAGTAATATGCATGTATGTGTACGCGTGTGTGCATATGTATGTGGAGAGTGGCTTCAGGTATTTCAACAATGCTTTTGTCTGGATGGTCTCAATGTTTTCTAAACTTTTGAGAACTGTTCTGTGCACCAACTACAATATTGGTATCACTTTCACTCTAATTGTTGTATACCAATAAAAGTATATACTCTCTTTATTCTTCTTCTGATCATCTTTGGTATCTTACGTTCTTCTTCTAGTGTCTCGACTTTATCTTGGGGACTTTGTGTCTGGTCTTCAATTGGGGATTTCTCATCTATCATAAGCTCTGGGTGATTGGTAGTTTTTAGATAATAACCCAAGACTTTGATTTTATTCCGAAATCCCCCACCAAACTACCTGCGCAGAGTGTGAGTATGGAAATGCACCTAAGCGCGACTTGCTCCCTTCGCGGTTTTGGCCGATACTTAAGTCTTTCTAATCTAGACCCGGATTCTCACGGTATTCACTGGAAGGAGGATCAGGATGAGATCAAGCCATGTCACTCAATCTTTCAAAGCTGCCGGCTGCAACTTATAACAGCCATTTTGGTTTCTACACTACTGTACATAAGTGTTAGGATACTAACAATTATGTAACATCATATTCCATAGCATTTTCAGTTCTCGAGCAAGGTTCAGATATTTGCCTATTTTTTGTTTTCTTTCATATTATTATTATTATCATTATTATTATTATTATTTCTCTCCTTGCAAGTTTTTCTCTGGAGTCTGAGTGACAGCAAGTCTCCTCAGGTCTGCAGGATTCTTCTGAGTATTCTAGCCAATCCGAAAAGTGCTGTTGTCTGGATGGTCTTGATTCTTCTTCTGATTTCTAATTCCCCCAGTCCCTTTTCCAAGCCCTTGAGGACCATTCCAAGGGCACAAATCCTATATAAACGAAGATTTTCAAAGAACAAGGGAGAAAGAACCAACATGCCTGAATACTCCACGCTTCTCGTTTTAAGAAATATTTCCCTACTGCTGAAGGTATTATAAGCTATATCTTTCTCTCTTTCTAATTAACTTGACTGCTGATTTGAATTTTGAACTTACCCTTTCTTTCTCAGTTGGAGTCAACTCAACACCTTCTTATTATCTTATGACATGAACATTTAAAAAAGCATATTCTGCAGGACTTTGATCAGTATTCTTGATTATTGTAATCTTTCGTTTCAATACACATATTACTTGTTGAATTTGTGAGTTCTTTGTTTTTCTGTCTTAATATATGTGACCTTATGGTGTGTTGATTGTAATTACTCAAATATATATATATATATATAACTCCCATCAGCATCAATCACCATATAAGAATTAAGGTGGTTTTAATTTCAGTAGCTAATACCACTTTCTTATAATGCAGTTGGGGTCCTCAGAAAATCACCGAACACAGATGAATTTACCATGTATTCATATAAAACAAATTAAAGGTAGTTTTAATTTTAGTAGCTAATACCACTTTCTTATAATGCGTTAGGTGACCTCAGAAAACCACCAAATACAGTTACATCTATTATTATGCTAAAGCTGAGCAAATCAACTTTTGTCTTCTAAAGACTTTTTTTACTGTTTAGTTTAATGACAAAAAAATTATACTAAATTATTCCTTACTTTTAGGATTGAGTTATGTTTAAAAAATTCCATTTTAATTGGTTCTAATTCATCGTAATTTGCAATTAAGTAAAAAATTGACCAATCTCTGCCTATCACTTTCTTCCTCTCTATGTATAGCTAAGCAAGGAGTTGATTGGCACACAGATTTCCTTTAAGGCTGTAAGAATTAAGGTGGTTTTAACTTCAGTAGATAATACCAATTTCTTATAATGCGTTAGTTGACCTCAGAAAATCACCAAATACAGTTACATCTATTATTATGCTAAAGCTGAGAAAAGTAACTTTTGTCTTCTAAAGACTGTTTTTACTGTTTAGTTTAAAGACAAAAAATTTATACTAAATTATTCCTTACTTTTAGGATTGAGTTATGTTAAAAAAATCTTTTAATTGGTTCTAATTCGTTGTAATTTTGAATTAAGTAAAAAAAATTGACCAATCTCTAACTTTACATTCTGCCTGTCACTTTCTTTCTCTCTATGTATAGCTAGGCAAGGAGTTGATTGGCCCACAGATATCCTTTAAGGTTATAAGAATTAAGGTGGTTTTAACTTCAGTAGATAATATCACTTTCTTATAATGTGTTAGGTGAACTCAGAAGGTCACTGAACACAGATAAATTTACTTATTTATAATAAAACAAATTCCAACAAAGAGATATAACAAATGCAGACTTTGTTGTCTGAGCAATATTCAACATACAATACAAAACAGCTAGGACGAAGGTCCTAAGGAAAAAAAGAGTCTTTGAAGAGTGAAGGGATGAAAGTCCTAAATGTGAAGGTGGTCATTTACTTTGTACTGGGGCCACGTGTGTGGTCATCTCTGTGCAGACATGGAGTTGTAAAAAAGGCATGTGCATTTACGTAGATATTTCAGGGTTGGTGAGCCAAAAACCTCTATGAAAGTAGAGTATAAAAAGGGTCCATGTAAAGACACACGTACAAGCCTATACTTGGGGGGCCTTGCTCCGCTAGTCCAAATGGACTGAGACACCCCTGACCTCTTGGTGACACATTTGACCTCACACATTTAACCCACTATCTAAACATAAAATTTTCTCTTCAAAGTCAACTGAATGACCCCATAAAAATGAAACACCATTTCTCACATACTATATTGGAAATTTGGGTTATCTGCCCCTTAATCAGTTCCTGGAATCAGACGCTAGGGGGCAGATGGCCTAAATCAAGAGAACAGAATCGCAGCCACTGAAGTCGGACCAGTTTTTTTTTTTTTTGCAGTGGCCGAATTAAGATCAGCATTATCAGTCTAGGCACCCACAGGGGTAAGACCTGACAACTCAACAGACAAATTCAACGAACAGAACAGGCAAACTGACAACTCAACAGACTACTGCAACAAGAAACAATTACAAAATACAATTCTACAGAGCTAAGTAACCCCTTGTCTCATACATTATATAATACTTCTCGCCGAACAAATGTCTCTGGCAACCTTTAGTATGAACTGTACGAACTCTTACACAAACATTTTGTACATTTAACTTACACTTCTCGTATTTGCACCAATAAAAGTTATTAACCCAAATATATACAATCTAAATTCGCATTGTCTCCTTTCCTTTACGACAGAACTATTATTTCTCCCCAATATTTCTGTTAACTAAGCCCTCCCGACTTTCTTCTCATTCCCTAGACTACCACCAATAACCCATTCCCTTTTCTCTCCCTCCCCCTACTCATTTACCTTTTCACTATAAAAGCAGAATATACAACCACTTAAATCAATAAATTCTGAGGAAGTTTCAACCAATAAATGAGGTGAAATATCAATTGAACATAGTCGTTTTTGTGTTGTTATATCCATATTTTCCTCTACTCTCAAAACTTATCTAGTGAATATCCATAGATCCCAGATGAAAGAGAGAGGGTTAGTTTCCCAGGGCTGTGTTTAACTCTTAACATCCTGTTGAGAATTTTCTTAAGTCCAGAGCCCCATTCTTATAAGGATTTATCAATAAATGGCTAAAAATGGCATTTTCATTTAAAGTTACCTGTTATTTCCCTTAAAACAAAGACTTCTAAATATGTTTAATATTACATTTAAACAAAGGCTATCGTTTGGGGCAGATTAGGAAAACAAATGTGACTTCTGGCCGGGTGGAATAAGGTGGTATAGGACGTTAAGAGTTAAATAACCCTGTTGCAACGCACTCTGGTGGCAAACCTAAACAGCAAGGGAAGATAATCCTTTGCCAATCTCGACCCCCAGCCAAACAAGGGATGATAATCGCTACAAGGTGATTTCAAGGTCACAGAGAATTTTATGCATCTGATTCTCTAGGATGGATTCCTGTTTTTGCATATACCATTTGATAGCATGGTCAAATTTTCGGACCATATTACCTTTAGGCACCCCTTTTTGATCTCGATTAAGAAAGGACATGTTTTTCATTTACACTGTCAATATCCGGTTGTTTGTTAGGGGTTAGGGTTACATCGTCAATATCCAGTTGTTTGTTAGGGGTTAGGGTTACACCGTCAATATCCGGTTGTTTTAACAGACGTTTTTTAGATTTTTTTTAAAATTATAAAACAAACCCCTAACCCGGGTTAGGGGTTTGTTTTATAATTTAAAAAAAAATCTAAAAATGGTCTGTTAAAATAACCAGATATTGACGGTGTAAATGAAAAACATGTCCTTTCTTAACCGAGATCAAAAGGGGTGCCTAAAGATTATATGGTCCCAAAATTTCTTGCACAGTTCCCAGTGGATTACCTTTCCCACCCAGTCATGCCTAGTTTTGTACTCCTATTGTGCAAGTTGCATTTGCTCATCATATGATTAACATTTCATCACATCCTACACTTGTTATTCTGTTGCATCTTATTTATTTTTTACTTTAATCTAGTTTTTTCGGACCATATGACCTTTAGGCACCCCTTCCGCAATCTTGACTCACAAGGACACTTTTCTCATTTACACCATAAAAATCTGGTTGTTTGTTAGGGGCTAGGGTTAGGGTTAGGGTTAGGGGTTAAGGTTAAGGTTAGGGGTTAGGGTTAGTTTTATAATTAAAAAAAAAACACTTAAAATCGTCTGTTAACAATTAACCGGATTTTGACGGTGTAAATGGAAAAATGTCCCCACGAATCGAGATCGCAATTGGGTTGCCAAATGGTCATATGGTCCGTTTTTTCTTATGGCATTATTTTGTGCAACAATTATGAAAGATTCAGTTTCTCTTTTGAGGTTTCCCCTTCTTAGCCATTTCCAAGTCTTCTCGTGTATAATTTCTTCAGTTTATCACTTGAAGTTTGCATATATATATATATATTATAATAATGGACTCTCCCGTCGATTTTCGACGTATGAGGGTTCATACACACAATGAACTCCCACACAGGGATTTTGTTTATAGTGGTGAAGGCTTGTGTTGGACCATCCACTCGTTTTGGCACAGTCGATAGGAAAGAATTGGTGCATCAAGGGTTGCCACAAACCCAATCAATGACCGACCTCAGGAATTTTGAATTCAGAGTTATCCCTCTCCTAGACTGATTACCTACCCAAGGCTGAAGAGCCCAGTCTGCCCTACTATTTAACCCATAGCTGGAGGTAGAATATATGGATTCATACCTTTCCCAAGGGTATTATATATATATATATATATATATATATATATAAAACCCCTCCGCACAAGCAGGATGCGACACAATGTCAATTTCTTAAGCAGAGTTTAACAGGTTTGAATTCACTTTTTTCATTCTAGACTGGTCCCCTATCCAAGATTAAAGAGCCCAATTTTTTTTTCAAACTCAAATTTCAAACACATTTTTAATACTCATTTAAAAAAAATCTATTTAACCCATAGATGGGACCCTAACAAGTACTACCTCTTTGGATCAGAGTGGATCTGGGAGTAATGGTGATAAATGGGTACTCCACATTCACCAGAGTTCCACAATTGAAACTTCACCACTAGATGCAGTTTAACGACATACCCAGGACACTAAGACCTTCAGCCACTGCCTTCTAGCACATATATGATATAAAGAATTGGGGGTTGTCATAAGGGCAATAGGGTAGGGACTATCATATAGGTGATAGGGCTTGAAGTGACCAGCCGATTGGTCAGGGAGAGGGCCTCGCTGACCACCTGTCTAACCTAAGTTAGGGAAAAAGTGGAGTGTTGCATGTCATGGACTGCTCAGCCACGAAGATTCCATCCATAAGTATCACGGGTTGCACCCACGGCCGACAGGTGGCACCATTGGACAGATTTTACCCCTCTGTAATCAGTGTTTTCTACAGTCCCAGCTAGCTGACAGGACGGTATTATTATTATATATGATAACTCATGATAGGTCAGGTTGGTTGGCTTTAAGGCATCTCAATCCCTTATTGAGTTATTTAATGCCAAGGTCACTCTGTTTTTGTCATGCAATTATTTGATTTTAAGTAACTAATCTTATCCCTCGCTGATTGGCAGAATTTACTTTCATTGTATTAACTTGTCGATTTAAAAAAAATTTTTTTTAGCGATTTGAAGGCGTTTTTACCCCTTCAAATCGCAAAAAAAAATATTTATCGATAAAAAACGCATTCAAACTGAAAAAAAAGAAAAAAGAAAGATACTTTAAAGAGGGTAGAGAGGTTAAATATTTACAATTACTTGTCGATAAAAAAAATGGATGGGCCTGTAAAATATCGCTTTCATATCGCATTAACTTGTCGATAAAAGCTTCTTCTAATCGCTATGCGGTTCATAACTAGCACGGTTCACTTTTTCAGTTGGCACCGCCTAGCGTATTTTAGGGCAGTAAGAAGAGTGAGTCGGATGTAAATACTATTTTTTTTTTACAACATTTAAAACATAATAAAAAATAAACTGCTAGAAGCTTTATTATAAATATAAATACCTTTATATAATAGAAAGTATAATTTAGAAAAAAACAAAACAAAAAAAACAGTAAATAAAAAGAAGAAAGAAATGAATAAATAGTCGAACTACATTTTTTTACGACAGTCGAAAATGGGTCTTTCTTTACACACGAGACGAAGGTGAACTAAGTCTGCCTTAGAGATTTTGTTGTTTTTTTTTTTTTAATATTAAAAAACAAACAAACAGCAAGACATCTCCCAGTCTTATTTTCTAGTCAGATGCCGAGACTGACGCCTATCCTGGCCAAAGGCCGAAATACCAGCAACAGCAAACGGTTTAATAATTATTTGGAAGTTTTTCCCTACAAGACAGTCACAGCACCTGTGCTCAAAAATAGTGTTTCCAATCGGAAGGAGAAAAATAAAGGTCAGTGTTTTATTCATTCATTTATTTTGTTTTTCTCGTAGAAATGATTATTTTTATGAATGATTCTTATTATCTTCCTCAAATTTTAGCCTGAGAAATTCATTTAATTCGAGACTGCTGAAATAGCTAGCGTTTTAAAACAAAACTTTAAAGTTAAAAAGAAAACAAAAAAAACAAAACTTTTGTAGTTATCCAGAATAGCCCAACCAAAGAAAATGTCCGTTATATCTAGGCACTGCCAATTTGTTCGGTCATATTCATTTTAAAAACGAATTAGAATTAATTAAATCGATTAAGGTCTAATTTTGGCATTACTTGCAAATCGGTCGGAAAATTAGGATGACCCAGAAAAAACAGAACTCACACATTTTGTAATAAAACTATTAATTTTAACTAGGGGGGGTGGTAGGTTTGGGGTTAGTTTAATGGGAAAATAAATAAATAATTTGGGTTCTGTTTTTTTCTGGGTCACCCTGTAATATGTCAATTTTCCGACCGATTTGCAAGTTTTGCCCTAATTTTTGTCTCGGTCGAAAAGAAGTAACATAATGAGCATCAGTAAAAAAAAAAAAGAAAGCAAAATAATCTTACACATGTAATTTATTTTTAATATATTCAAAACCATTATTTTCGGTCAGTTTTGCTCCAATATATCGTAATGGTGGCCTTTGTTTCTATGTACCTCCGGAGAAAAGACAAAAAAGTACAATAAAAAAAAAAAAAAACTTTGGTAGTTTTCCAGAATAACCCAACCAAAGAAAATGGGCAAATTGGTCGGAAAATTAAAACGGAAAGTTTTTTGGTGGTCCCCCATGACAGTTTAACTACAGAACTTTTTGCGAATTGGGTTACGGTTTAGGGGGTTGGGGATTAAGGTTGTTTTTTAAAATTTTATTACGTATTGCTTAAAAACAACAACAAAAAAAAAACCCAAATTACTATCTATACATTTAATGTTGAAAAATATTTTTTTAAACCAAGTTTAATTGAAATTATACATTGCAATACTAACACAAACAACTGAGACTAATGTTGCTACCGTTGGGTTCAATAATTAATTTCAATGGTTATTTTTTTATTTATTTATTTTTTTAAGCAATGCGTAATTAAAAACAACCTTAATCCCCAAACCACTAAACAGTAACCCAATTCGCAAAAAGTTCATTCATAGACTGTAGTTAAACTGTAAAAAAAAAAAAGTATATAATTCAGTACTGGTAAAAACTTGAACTCTGCTTCAAAAATTACCTCACCCCCATTTCTGATATTTTCCAAGAGAAAAAAAACCCTTACTAGTAGGATTTAACACAAGGTCACAAGTATAGTCCCTATATAATTAGTTTTGAAAGTATATAACCCCACCGATATCTTGTGCCCCAAAAATAAGGAGGAGTCAAAGTTAAGTGACCTTAAAAAAATCACAAAATGTTGAAATAAAATAACTGATGCATTATAAAATTCATTCATTGATAAATCAACACTGAAAATTTCATTGAAATTGGGTAATTCCCTGATTTTTTTTTTTTTTTTTTTTTTTTTTCAGTCGGTTGTTGAATTTATTTTGTAAAATATCGATTTTGCGGCAACTTTGTCAGTGCCTAGTATAGGGCATCCAGTGAGGATTGAACTCACTATTCCGTGATAACAGAATGAAGACGTTGATTTTGCTTGCTTTGCATAGAGAACAACTTTCTATATTCAGAAAATTTATCAAATTTGAAATTGACTTTAAAAAATTTTTTCAATGGAATTAAATACACGTTGTGTAATAGCAAGTTAGACTTTACTAGTAAGTTCGAATCTCTCCGAGTGCTCTATACACTTGGCCTTGAGCCACATGTAAGCAAAGCTTAGTAAATAACTACAGCATTGTCAGAAAGTCTTGTCACTTAGGCAGACATGCTGATAAGTACATGTCCTGCATCCTTGATGCATAAAAATCTAAGAGGGAGTCCAGAGGAAAGCTACTAAATTAGTGAATAATTTAAAATCCCTTTCATATGAAGAAAGACTTAGGAACATTGACTTATCAAGTCTGGTTTTCTGACGTATAAGAGGGGATATGTTTGAAGCCTACAAATACACGCATGGTTTTTATTCAACAAACTCTGACCTACTAAACATGGCTCAAAATACCTATACAAGGGGACATAAATTAAAACTCCTTAAAAAATCTTGTAAAGCAAACGCAAGACAAAATTATTTTAGCTACAGAGTGGTGAATACATGGAATAAACTACCTTCATCAGTAGTGAATGCCCCATCTCTAAACTCCTTCAAGGCAAAGTTGGATAATCTGTGGAATGACATTAAATATTCTGTGGATTTAAAATGAATATTTATAAGGAACAGCTGACAGGTCTCAGACCTAATATACTAGCTGAAAAGATATTATTATAAGAGGACGCAGTAAAATCGTATCCATGTGTCCCAATGTTTTGTCTTTTCTTCTCCCACTTTTTCAAGCTAACTGTAAATACATTTCAATATTTTCTTGGAAATGAATTACACTCAATGGGGTACAAGGTAGGAGTTAGACAGCTTTAATTGTTCATGAATAAAAACTCTGCAATTTATTAAGAAACTTTAGTTGGGACTCATCAAATTTCCCGGGGACTCATTCAAATCAAATTCTTGCATCCCAGGATGCAGTAAATTAAAAAAACTATAGCATCACTGTTTAGGTATGTCTTATTTTTTTAATTTTCTAATTATTTTTAATTCCCTGATTTTTGGTAATTGTTTTCCTCCAGGAATTAAAATAAAAAATAATTAAATTCAAGATTTGGCTTGCCCCCTAAGCATGTTTTTTTTTTTTTTTTTTTTTTTTTTGTTTACTAACAGGACCATCCGTTCCCTTTTTTTTTTTTTTTTTTTTAAATTGAAAAAAAAAAAGGGGGATTAGATGGTCCTATTAGTAAACAAAAAAAAACATGCTTAGAGGGTGAGCCAAGTCTTGAATAATAATTAAAAGAACAAACAAAGGAAATGAACAGACATAAGGGCGCGCACACACATAAACAAGCACCCCCCCCACACACACACAGATTTTGGAAGACATGAGACAGAACAAACGAACAGCCACTAGCAACAACTTCAGTTCTAGTAATCTTCTGTAGAAGGGATTTTTATCCCGAAATATTAAGAATAAATCACTGGTTAACAAACACCACAGTTACCTTCTTTTTTCTTTACACTTGCATCAAAACCAACCACCAAACCAATATAAACACAATGCTTCAAGCAAATTACAAAATCCTTTTAAAATAATTCAATTTTGAAACAATTACCAAAAATCAGGGAGTTGTCCCATTTTAATTAAATTTTCAGTACTTTATTCATTAAGGAATTAATTTTATAATGAATACCTAATTTCATTAATCCAAAAAAAAAAAAAATAATGAAAAACTTAAAGTAGTTGATTTAACCCATAGCTGTTGGAGAATGAGGGGGGGGGGTTCATATCTTTTGATTTTGAGTTACTTTTAACTCTTAACATCCTATACCGCCTCATTCCGCCTGGCCGGAAGTCACATTCGTTTTCTTAATCCAACACAAATGTAGCCTTTGTTTAAATGTAATATTAAACATATTTAGAAGTCTTTGAATTATGGAAAATAATGGGTAACTTTAAATGAAAAGGTAATTTTTAGCCATTTATTGATAAATCCCTATAGGAATGGAACTCTGGACTTAAAAAATTCTTAACAAGATGTTTAGAGTTAAACTACTGGGACTAGTTTAGCTCAGTTGTTAGAGCATCTGCCTAGAAATATCAAGGTTCTTGGTTCGATATTGGCATACACACAGAAACGTACACAAATATGCATACTTGAAAGCAAATATACACTCGTCTTATTTGAATTATTCAAACTATCACACAATCTTTTTAACGTAGGCAACCACGCACAAACCGATGGCCAGTGCAAAAATCGAATGGTTCCGTCTGTATTCCCTTTTTGAAATGCCTCAAGCACCAGGCAATAAACCCGGCTCTGCCCCTTTTAGGCGAGGGTGTAGATACTACCTGGGGAGAAAGCCCCTATTTATTTCTCTGTATGTTCCTTAGTACTGGTTGGTGAGAATCAAACTCACTAATCTGGAGTAAATGAACAACGAGCGCCTTTGCAATTACACTGAGACGAGGTGCCCAAGCTAGTGCTCGTATGTGATATTTGGTTAATCTAATTGTCTCTGACTAAAATCATTCCTTTTTCATTCAACAAAATTTTCAAAACTTTTTTAAAACTCCTTTTTCATTCAACAAAATTTGCTCACTTTTTCATTCAACAATGTTTAAATAGACTGACCGACAAAGCAAAAGAGTCTTGCAGATTTCTTATTTTCTGTGATAAATTTATTTTTTCCTCAAACTAGCGAAAGCCCTGATGAAGATCTATTAAAATAGATCGAAACACTGCAGTGTAGGCGAAATATACATTAGTCGTTTTATGAACTTGTGCTTTTTCAATTTCAAATGTACAGCTTTGATAATCTGATCTATGTAGGAAAGCATCTGGGAACTGATGGTAGGTATGAACTCAGGTCAACGAGTCCATTTCCTATGACTCTAACCATTAGACTACGCGCCTCCGTACAGTCATAATATATGTGTGTGTGAGTGATATCCGGTATAGTGTTGTTGAATTACAGGAAGCATGGAAATTTCTCTCAGATCAACCTACATAAAACGAGACATAACTGAAAAGGTGTTGAGATGCTTCAAAACGGTGGATAAATTGTGTACGGAGAACTGCTAGAAGTTTGTCGTCAGACCTTGCAGTTGAGGAAAGAATTTAGACAAATCAATTTCACAAACCATAGATATTTTTTAAAATATACCACCATTGAAGAAATGTTGAGTTAAAAGATGACTACGAATGACATTATGCATTATTGGTGTTGCATACTGAGGTTTTCACGGTACCAAATCAGCATATATGTTGTATACCCTTTCTTACTTCTTGTCGTATTTTCTATTCTGACTGGCTGCTATTCGTCTTTGGCTTGGTCTGGAATCTTCTAAGATCTGTACTTTCTTGGGGACTTCGGGTCTGGTCTTCTATGGGGATTTCTTGTTATCAGAAGCCCTGTGTCATTGTTAGTTTTTAGGTAATAAACACAAGACTTCGATTTACTTTATTTGTAAATCCCCAAACCAGACATCTGCGCACATCCTACGAGCTGAGTTACTTACTATCCTTAAACCGGAACAGGGTCTTCTACTACGCCTTCCGGTTCTCACGATTTATCCCCGGAAGGCAAGGTGAGAGTGAGGTCAAGAGCCGTCACTCACTCTCAAGGCCATCAGCTGCACTAATCACCATTATGATTTCTACACTATTGCCATAAATATTAGGTATCTAATAATTATGTAACATTGGCATATATTCCTCACATTCTGGAAGTCCACTATTCACATAAAGCAGTGATGCTGATAGCTTTTTAAAATTTAGTGCATCCTGGGACACACATATTTGCTTTGAATGAGTCCCAGGAAAATTTATGGGTCCTGACTAAAGTTTCTTAATAGATTGTTGGGTTTTTATTTAAAATCTATGTGCAGATTTACTCTTGCCATGTCTCTTTGCTTTGAGATTAGGCGTATTTAAATTGTAGTGCCAAGGCAGCCATATTTTTTTTGTTTCCACTTATCCTGCAAGCAATACAGATTTGTGTCTGCTTTGCTGCACGAGGTAAGTCTCCACCCTCACAACAATATCTTTTAGTAATAAATGCAAATGTCAGTGTGTCACATTTTTTCCCAATTTTACTCCTATAGGCTGTAGATCAACATATATAATTTTGGAATCAGATGTCTCGGGTTGTAAACAAATTAAAAATATTCTAGACTGAATCTGGACCCACAATCCTGAAATTTCAGATTCCATAGATTTTGACAGACAGCTTTTGACTCCTGTTTCGCCTATATATATATATATATATATTTACCAACCCCTCCGCATGAGCAGGATGTGACACAAGGTCAATTTCTTAAGCGGAGTTTAGCAGGTTTGAATTCAGAGTTTTCCTTCTCCTAGACTGGTTGCCTAATCAAGGTTAAAGAGCCCAGTCTGCCCTACTATTTACCCATAGCTAGAGTAGAATTCATACCTTTCCCAAGGGTATTAGCGCTAAATGCCTATAGCATCGCATTCTGATTAGTAGACTGTCATGTGATAGCTGAAATCTGTGAGAAAAGTTTAGAAAGTCATCAAATTGAACTCCTGATGTTATATACCCATTCATCTGCTGTGTATACGAGATATGTCAAAAAAGTTCCAGGACTAGTGTCGCAAAAAATTTGTCAAATCCAAACTACAAGTTATCCCCCTCGAAGTAATCCCCCTGGAGTCTAATGCAATTTTCCATCCTTCTCTGCCACACTTACATGCACTCCTGGAAAGACTCTTCCGGGATATCCATAGCTCTGGCATCATAGCCTTTTTGATGTGGTGTACATTCTCAAAACAGGCTCCCTTGATGACCCCCTTAAGTTTGGGGAAAAGGAAAAAATCACATGGAGCCAGGTCAGGTGAATAGGGAGGTTGCTACAGCATAGGGATGTTTTTCTGGGCCAGGAACTCTCGGATACTCAGGGCAGTGTGGGCAGGGGTGTGGTCATGGTGAAGCACCCAAGAGTTGTCCTGCCACATCTTTCGTGCACTGAACAAAACAAACGCCGCAGTATCTCTTTGTAGACATGTTGGTTGATTGCCTGGCCCTGTGGCAAGAAGTTTGTAGATTGGGTTTGAAATAGGTCTTTTGTGATGCCAATCCTGGGACTTTTTTGACATACCTCGTATAATAGGGAGAGAGATGATACTGATGGGAAGGGTTCTTACTTGTTCTACTTTGTCGCTGGCCATTTTCTTCTGGGATTGGGTCGTCTGCTCATTTTGTTGTTAATAAATGGTTTTTCTTTATTGTTTTTCTTTGTTTTTCTTTATTTTTTAAGAATCCAAATCCCAAAAGGATTCTCAACCACACGGTGAAAAGTTGGCATCTTGGGACAGATGAACATTACGTCTAGTCCCATTGACTAATGGCCAAAATCTAACTAACTTAATTGCCGTTCTCACGCCTTCACATTGGCGAAAGTTGGGAAGTCAAGTAAAGGTCTTTACTGATATTTTACTATATTGGTTTTATGACTCAAAAATTATCCCATTCCATCTACGGACTTTAAAGGACAACCCCTCTCCTATTAGTCTGCTGAGGAAAGGTTTGTACACCAGGTTGAGTCAATTTACCGATCAATAACATAACTCACTTCTGATTTTGAATTTCAATGAATTTTAATTCAAAATCTAACTACACTTACAGACATAATTCGTAGGCTACCCATGAATGATGTAAAACTGATTTAAAAAAAAAAAAAGATATAGTAAGACATTCAATAGATGGAGCTACCATTTCTATTTGCCTAAGTTTACTTGCCTCACACAGGTGATAGTTTAGAATGTAGGGGGTATCTCTGTCACATACCTGTATTAGATTTAGTATAGCATTTAATTCTAAGACTAAAAGCAACAAATAAATGAATTAATACTTAGTTTAATTCTAATAATTTATTAAAAAACAATAAAACAATGACTAACAATATAAAGTCATTCCTGTGTATAGAGTTAAGTTTGAGAGATTACCAGTGTGATGGAGAATATATCTGGTATCTTAGTGATTTCTTGGAGAGAATTTCAGGTCAACATGCTGGTCCAGAATCTGAGGGTTTTGGTATTTTGCACAAAAACTTCTGGGCTTATCACATGATTGGTATATCCAATAGGTCTTTACCTATCAATAATATAACCCCCTTCTAATTTTGAATTTCAGTTCAAAATCTAACTACACTTACAGACATAATTCGTAGGCTACCCACGAATTATGTAAAACTGATTTCATTGTTTGAAAAATAAGTATTCAGCCATTGTCTTATTTGAAATAAAGTACAGACTAAACCTCTGATCAACGCCTCTCACCTCTGATCAACTGACTTTGGATGCAACAGAGAAAATCTACAGGTAAAAAACAAAAAAACACTTCCAAATAGTCAGTGATATATTTCATTAGTTTTCAAAGTTTACTATGTGATCACTGCAGAAAAAAAAAAATCCATTTTCTCTACCTACATAAGATAAATAAAATAAACAAGTTGTAGTGTACATTTTAATATTTATAATAAATGTAAAGTAAAGAGTCGACGGGGCGACCTAAAGTCGGTACCAGCCAGTCAGCGAGGGAGTCTATCCCATTTTCAATAGCGCTAGACCAAGGAGATTGTTTTTTTAATAATCTGAGGTGGAGTGCCACACCTATCATCAGCTCCTTACTTTACCGCATAGATCCCTGTGCTACTCATATGTTGAGTTGGCGAGGACCGGTATCGAACTAGGAACCTCGTGGTTTCTAGCTGAACGCTCTACCGACTGGTGAATCAAAAAGGAATACCATTTTGTTTAGGACAGGTATAATTACCAACACAGGAACATGTATCATACATCAAAATGAAGCTAACCCAGCCCCTTGTTACATTTTTAAGATGTATGTATTAATATTATTCCCTTTGAGAGATAGTGGTTATTTTCTATAAGTCTAACATGATCAAAGGGGAACCATTCTCGACTGATAAGTTATTTATTTTCCTATTAAACTAACCCTAACCCTGTCTTTTTTCCTAGTAGATCAATAAATAAATAAATAATTTATCGGTCAAGAGTGGTTCCCCTTTGATCATGTTAGACTTATAGAAAATAACCGAGATAGTGCTATCGATACATTTCCATGTGTGTTAAGCTGTATTTAAAAAAAATACTGTATGTGTATGTATATATGTGTGTGTGTGTATATATATATATATATATAATGTTATTTCCTATAACTCCAACCTAAAAAAAAAGGGGAACCTCTCTGAATGAATTTTATGTTAATTAAACTAACCCTAACCTTAACCCTGTCTTCTTTTTTCCTAGTAGATCAATAAATAAATAATTTATCAGTCAGAGTGGTTCCCCTTTTTTTAGGTTGGAGTTATAGGAAATAACCTATGTATATATAGTATATATTTATTTATGCCGTATACATATTTTTATATATTTAGCAAATATATGCACCCTCCGGGTGCAAATATTTAAGTTTTAATGTAATAAAATATCGTAATGAAACTAAATAAGAATGTAGATAAAAAGATTTGAAACAGAGGGAGTATAATCGAAAAATAGAACAACTGAAACTTACTCTTCCATCATTCTCGTCTTTCATTGTTATTTTTTCTAATTTAAGTATTTAGTTAAAAGAGGAAGTAAATAATAAAATGAGTTATTTTTTCTTGTTAATGGATTTCATTTAAGATTCATTGAAGAGATTTTTGCTTATATTCATTAGAATAAAACCAAACAGAAATCAATAATACTAAGCACATATTTATTAAAATCACATTTTTAATATCAATATGCAAATTAGCCTTCCCATTCATGCTGTAAACCGCTATTTTGTTGAATATATAAATATACTTGCATGTTGTTAGTATGTAGATCCGGCCAACGCCGGGGTCCAGTGGCTTCGGCCCTGGATCTTTACAAGTTAATAGCGTCGATCCCAGGGGGCCATCCCCCCAGGCAACACCTGCCCCCTCGATTTAAAGGGCAGGGCTGGGTTTATTGCCCAGTGCCTGAGGCGCCCCCCTTGAGGGGGAATGCCGACGGGATCGACGCAATTTTTGTTCTTTCCCACCCATGAGCTTCGGCTTGTGGGTGGGCCCACGTTAAAACGAGGCCTTGTGCCCAGCCCATACAAGTGGGGTATGAGGCAAATACCTGTAGATTTTGTCAACAGTATTAATAATGTAAAACAATTTTATTAATAATTGAGCTTTAAATAAAAATAAATTCATGGTGAATGTGATGTCAATAACTAAGGGAATTGTGACTTGAGTAGTGATTTAGTTTCGGTTACAGACAGAAAAACACACAATCTCCATTATAATAAGATTATGATCATAACTACTGATATTTACACTATTGGTTTTATGACTAAAAAATAATCCCTTCCCATCCCCGGACGTTAACGGACTACCCTTCCCCTATTAGTCCATTGATGAGAAGTTTGTCTATATTTTAAACTTATTTCAAACTGTTGATTTTAAATATATTTTAAAATATTTGGATAGAAGAAATGTTGTGTTAGAGGGAGACAACTCCACCATCACAAGTTGTGTACATTTTAATATTTATAATAAACTAGAAGCAGCTATCCAGTGTCACCTAGGTTGAGGGAAGGAAGCAAAAAGATACCTGGTTTATTGATTTGTTTACTTTTGAGATTTACAAATTCTGGACATTTTGAAGTAGAATTTCAATGTTGTTTCTATGTATATTTTAATTTTTAAATATCTTTGAATATAAATTAAATTTTCATAAAGAACCGGTAATATTTAATGTGTGTATATATATATATATATATATATATATTTACTTTGTCATTGTTTTATTTTTGTAGTCTCATCTAGACATACATACACACCAACTGCCCTTTATATATGTATGGATGGAATGTTATTGTATTTTTTAAAACCATATACAAGGTGTGTCAAAAAAGTATCGGTATATTTTGTATTTTTTGACACACCTTATATTTTGAAAATAATGTTTCATTCATTTTTCATTTCTATCTTGGTAAATACAGCTTTAAACTTAGTACTTTTTTGACACACCTTGTATTCTGAAAAAATTAATGAATGGAATGTTATTTATTTATTTATTTTTTTTTTTTTTCAGAATACAAAATGTCAAAAAGTACAAAAAATGTTGATACTTTTTTTGACACACCTTGTATATTAATATTATTCCCTTTGAGAAAGAGAGATCACTATCGATGCTATTCTACGTAAGTGTGTTATGCAGTATTTTTTAAGTACTGGATATGCGCTATATAATATATATGTATATATAGTATATATTTATTTATCCCATATATACATATTTTGGACCATATGAGCTTTAGGCACACCTTCTGCAATTTCGATTCGTAGGGACCCTTTTCTCCTTTACACTGTCAAAATCTGGTTGTTTGTTAGGGGTTAGTTTTATAATTTAAAAAAAAAAACCCTCTAAAAATCGTCTGTTAACAATTAACCGGATTTTGACGGTGTAAATGGAAAAAATGTCACCTCGAATCGAGATCGCAAAAGGGGTGCCTAAAGGTCATATGGTCCCATATTTTTATATTATTTACATTATGATCATAACTACTGATATTTACTATAGTAGTTTTATGACTCAAAAATAATCCCTTCCCATCTACGGACTTTAACGGACCACCCCTCCCCATATTAGTCCATTGATGAGAAGTTTGTATGTTAAAATTATTCCAAACTGATAATTTTAATATATTTAAAAATATTTGGTTATTTCCTATAAGTCTAACATAAACAAAGGGGAACCACTCTTGACTCATAAATTATTTATTTATTTTCCCATTAAACTAACCCTAAACCAGCGGTTCCCAACCACCAGGTTGCGGGCCATTAGGTACACAGAATGTTTGAATTTTTTATTTTATTTTTTTAATTTTTTATTATCAGTCTAAATGTTGATGTTTTATTTTGAAAAGTGACTTCTGTGCCTCTTGACAGGTCTCGGTCACGGGATAGGTCACCAGCTGTTACCCCAAAAGCTCCGGATGATTTATTATTAGATTACGGCATTAACGATTATCGAGCAAATGTAGGCTGGAGCATATGAAGGCTGGTCTGTGAAAATATTGTCTTAGATGAAACCGGTCCGTAGCACAAAAAAGGTTGGGGACTGCTGCCCTAACCCTAATCCTAACCCCATCTTCTTTTTTCCTAGTAGAACAGTAAATAAATAATTTATCAGTCAAGAGTGGTTCCCCTTTGTTTATGTTATGTTATGAAATAACCAAATATTTGGTCATGAAAAATTTTGAGTTAGAGGGAGACAACTCCACCATTACAAGTGAAGTCATGTGTTCATTCCTGACATTTTTGAAGGGAGTCCGCTATTTACATAGCACTTTAATATATATATATATATATATATATATATATATATATATATATATATTAATGAGAGATATAGATATGTGTGGAGAAATGTATACAAATATGGAATACTACAATCAATAATGAATTTCCATCCAGTTTACTGGATGGAAATTTATTATTGATTGTAGTGTCGATGTTTGAACATTTCGGTTTACAATGAAACCTTCTTCAGGACAATATGAAACAAGTAAAGGAAAAACGGTTTTTGTTGTTAAAAGAATAATGGATGTTAAAAGGATAAAATATTTGAATAAGTTGAGTTTGGAAAATATATAGAAAAGGTTCATAACCGTTTGTTAGCGTTCACAATTGAATGTTTATGACGTGATTGGAACATGTGAAAACGAAAGTCAACATGTGAATGGAACACATGAGGTCGAAAAATCAATCAATGTACTTATATGAATACAATATGGAATTAAAATATGACATAAGAAAATAATCAGATGATTAAGAGTAATTATAAAAGAAGGGGTGAATAGTGAGAAAGGCCGACCAGTAAGGAGATGACACGCGACGCATGCCTGATTTAGCCTATACGAGAAAAGCAGCCTTTCTTTCTTTCCTTCCTCTCCTAAAGCTGACAGTTGACAAGGCGAGAGTGTCATAAGCTTATTGTAGCTAATTATGCTGAGTCTGTTATTGTAAACAATCTCTATCTTTCTTTGCATTGACGACTGCTAGATTGTCATAGCCAGAATAAACATTTGTTGACATTGTTTGTGCATGTTTGTTTTCAATCAGCACAGGTTACCACAGAACTTAATTGAAGGGATGTTTTTCACACATTAAGGAATGAGCCCATATATAAGAACAAAGACCCATAACATCACAGAAAGACATTGTTGATATGAAAAGAAGGAATTAATGTGACTAGAAGTGGCTACCTGGCATCACAAGGGTACAACAAAATAAAAAACAAAAACATGGTCTGATAGTTAGCAAGTTAGTCTCTCGGATCCATTATTGAATAGAGAGTTGGATCATTTTGGGATGCTCCATAAAATTCCTCACATAAAGATCTTTTGTTATTCTGGCCTGATAGGAGATCAGGAAAATGATTTTTTTTTTTTTTTCCCCCTGTCTGGGTAGAGGGAATTACATCACATATAATAATATAGTAAGAAATTTTAATTCAATAATGTACAAGTTTTAAAAGAATAGGATATAAATGAGTCGATTAGCTCAATTTATATTTCAAAACAAAGTAAAAAGAAAAAGCCCCCAAAATATGAATAAAGTAATTAAATTAAAATAAAATAAAATATTTAAAAAAAAAAATTTTGTATTCTGTAAAATTGGATAAATCATTTTATAAAAAAAATAATTTCCTATAACTCCAACATAAACAAAGGAGAACCCCTCTTGACTGATAAATTATTTTTTTCCCATTAAACTAACCCTAACCCTATCCAGTCTTCTTTTTTCCTAGTAGATCAATAAATAAAATAATTTATCAGTCAAGACTGGTTCCCCTTTTTTATGTTGGAGTTATAGGAAATAACCAAAAAAGATCCATTTTTTTGGTCTTCCATAATTGATTTGTTTATGTTCTTAATCACTAACGCCACCTATGACTTTCCGTTCTCTTAATATTCAAATATCTTCATGAATATAGATAAAATCATTATTTTTGCACAAAAAGCAAGATCTAGTGACAGTGAATGTATGTATAAAAGAATAATAAAAAAATCAACACCAAGAGCTGAAGTATACATCTAGATAAGAAGACAAAACGATACCCGAGAACTAGCCACGGCCAATAAAAACATTAGTGAATGAGAGAATAACGGCCAACAGACGAGGGGTCACGTACGCAAAATGATGAACAGTCCATGTATTTTCATAAAAGCATTGCCAAGAAGACGGACAGCCGCAGTAAAATGCTGCTCAGAAACCTGTGGTAGTAATCACACTTTAAATGTATTGTACACTATAATATATATATATATATATATTAATATTTATATTTTTGCTTGAAGGTAATTACAATGCGTATATTGCATAAAATTCGATAATTATAGAAGATAATAATGACAAGTGAATTTCGCAAAGAATTACTCGGTGTGTAGAATATCGTACAGACTGTTTGAACTTTATTAAGTCTCATCAGCGATGTATACTAACGATTTCCCTCCGACAGAAATCGAAACCGGGACTTCAGCAGGATAGTCAGAAACTATACTGCTTCGGCCACGATACAGCACGGGAAAATCCTTGCGAAATTAACCTGTCAATGATACTTATACGTCTCTACCATATGAAGCAAGGGGGTGCTGAGTGAACAATAACAAACCCGGGCTTTATGCTCTTCGGCGAAGGAAATAAGATTTTTGGATGTTTGTTTATTTTAGAAGCATAAATTTGCTTTATCATTAATTGTTTTATTATCATAGTTTCCTCTGGACATACATACATACATATGTGCTTAATTAGTCGTACCCAATTTTGAAAATTAATTAATTAATAATGAATTAGGCGGGAATGCCTATTTTAAATGTATGGCTAAACAAATCGAGAAAAATCAATCTCTGTATGTACATTTCGGCCTATTAGGCCTCATCAGCAGAGCTATAGATAGGAAGGCCGCCCTGTGCGTGATTTGAAACCGGACTACCAAGCTGACAGGCCGATCCCATAACCTCTACACCAAACGGACTTCTTAGATTTTGATGAGGCCTAATAGGCCGAAATGTACATACAGAGATTGATTTTTCTCGATTTGTTTAGCCATACATTTAAAATAGGCATTCCCGCCTAATTCATTATTAATTAATTAATTTTCAAAATTGGGTACGACTCTAATTAAGCACATATTCTCCCAAAAATTGTCGGCAAAAAAAAGCCATTCCAAACATACCTTGTTTACAACTTATCATACATACATATATATGTATAAATAAAAACAGTTATCTGAAACTATAATTGTTTGCAAATGATTATTAAATAAAGAAAATCACTTGAAAGGATATAATTATTTACACGAAAAGATTGGCTGGTGTATAAAATAACCCTATTAGGGTTGATATGCCATAAATCCAACAATTTTATTCAAAATAAATAAAATTTTAATTAAATTTAAGGCAGAAAAAAAACGAATTCAAGGGAGGTAACTAATAGTTGATTTTTTTCTGAGTTATTCCCCTTGGAACGTTTACATAACTTTCCTCTATTTATCTTAAGCAACCTGTTCCTTTTCTGGATGATTTTATGCATTTAACGAGACATGATTTAAAATAATAGATGGGAGACTTGTTTAAAATTCAGGCTTAAAATTTAAAAAAAAACTTTCTAATTTCTATTTTAATTGGAGGAAATTCTTTTGTTTGTTATGAATATCTGAAGGGGTTTCTTGAAAGGTAAAAGATGGCTGACTTAAAGATCATATCTATCTAGGGATGTTTTTTTTAATTAGAAAATGATTTCAAGTAAGTGACTAATTAAAAGATAAAGAATTTTTAATCTATTAATCATAGAGATTCTATTTCTATTTGTCTGTAACCGAAACTACGTCATTGTCATTTCAGAAATTAAGCAAGTTTATCAATGAGTATTTAATTTATAGTCAATATCATTACTACATAAAAATATTAAAATTCTATGAAAAACCAATTAATTGTCTAATTTTCACGAAAATTTCAATACTCATTCACCTTAAGATTAATTTATATTTGAATTATTTTTTTCCTAAAATACATTAGGGGAAATATTTTTTTTACAAGGTCGTTCCCCTAGCCCCTCCATTTAATTTTATGAAATCCAAAGAAAATATATCTTTTTAATTTTTTTTTTCTCTAAAGATAAGTCTGAATAATTAAATCGGAAATTTTTAGAAACGTTTTGGAGGTCCCTACTGTCGTAAAACAAAACAAATATCTCAGTGGAGTGAATATGATGCTTTTTAAGTAAGTAATTAATTTTGAACAAAATACTAAACTTTAATTTTAACTACTTAATTTTCCCACCTGGAGGGTGTTTTTTTGCTTGTTAATTATCTTAATTCTATGTATTAATGATTTTGACTATCAATTAGTTATTCATTGATAAACTTAAACTATTCCTGAGGGTATTGGTTTATAAGCAGGGACATAGTTTTGGTTGCAGACAGACCGATACAGAATCTCCATTATATATAGATATATTAATCAAATGATTTTAAATTAGATTATCCATGGGTAATTCCATGTCAAATCATCCAGAAAAAAGTAAAATTGTCACCCATCCCCTTCAATTTTTCTGACATTTTGTCCAGGTATGGACTGTTAACATTATACAATTCCTATGGGAATTATCTAACAATTGAGGGGCAAAATTTTAACAATGTTGTAGCTTCGGTTCTGAGCAAAAAGTCTTTTTGGTACAAATAATGTTCAATATATGGGAAATAATTATAGAAATTTTTTTTGTCATAGATGCATGCCACATCGAGATATTGATGTTGCTATGAAAAAATCAGAAATCATCAATAACTTAAAATTGGTTAACTTTCGCTAAAATTAGCTAAAAATTTTTTGAATTGGAAGCTCAAATTTGGGGGATTGTTTAACTTTAACACAGTCTGCACCTGGACAAAATTGCAGAAAAATTGAATGGGGTGGGTAACAATTTTACTTTCTCCTGGATGATTTGACATGGAATTACCCGTGGGGCACTCGTAGTTAGAGCAAATGTAAGTCAAGGAATCACTGTATTTCTGTATAATTTTTATTTATTTATAGCAGCCATTTTTCCAGCGGTTTATTTTAAATAGGTGCCAAAAACAAAGTTAAGAATAACTTAAAATTGGTTAACTTTAAGATTTTTATGATAGTATTTTTGGATTCCTTAGGCTAAAATGCTTTATTTTAGGAGTAGGGAAGCTCCAGAACTCATTTTACAGACAAAAATAGATTACAAAAAGTTGCCATTTTTTTATTTATTTTTTTTTTATTTAAAATTTTTTTAACCTCCCCAATTTTGTCGATATAAAAATCGACATTACTCTGCTAATTTTTTGAATTGGAAGCTCAAATTTTTGGGATTGTTTAACTTTAACCTAATCCACACCTGGACAAAAAAAATTTATGAAATTTTTTTTTATTAAAAAAAAAAAAGAAAAATTGAAGGGGGTGGGTGACATGGCCTGGATGATGGAATTACTACCCACATGTAAAAACTTTAAATTATCAAATTAAACTGAAATTTTTTCTCATTCTAAATAGTTCCCTTGGGAAATCGCACTCTGACAAAGACGTTGTTCCCACTCCTGAGAATAGCGCAGGATGATCATTAATTTTCTGCTTCTATAATATTAGATTTGTCCGAGATTCCCCGCTTTAATAACGCTAAGTCACTTGATTTTTTTCCCTTTGCCAGTTACTGGCATAAAAAGATATCTCCTAAGAAATTTACTGTGCGCTCTTTCAATATGCTTTTTATTGGGAAAAATAATTTACATAGTTTTTTTTGTTTTTTTTCTATGAAAAACACACCGGATAAAATACAAATAAATGGGACAACATAAATAGATTTAAACTTGTGCCATTTTTTTTTTGTTTTCAATTTAATTTTTCTGCCCTGTCAGCTGGGTTATTAGAATACACTGACTGCACCTCTGCAGCAGGGTAAGACTCCCCCAATCGGGCCACCTGTTAGCTGTACATGGCAACAATGATGCTTAAGGATGGAACCTAGGTGGCGTTCCACCTCTGCAAAAAGCAATCACCCTAGTCTAGTGCTAGAGAAAAGGGGATAGACTCTGTTGCTGTTTGGTTGATACCAACAATAGGACACTTTAAAGACTTTACTACTTTTTATTTACTATGATTTTATTTAAGTTAAGTGGAATTAAAAAAAAAATTATTTCTTTAATTTTTACTAGCAAATATATGCACACTCCGGGTACAAGTATTTAAGTTTTAATGTAATAAAATATATTAAATTAGAAAGGCTAATAAAACTAAATAAGAAGGCAGATAAAAAGATTTGAAACAAAGGAGGGTATAATCGAAAAATAGAACAACTGAAACTCCCATCTTACATTGCTAAATTTCCCTATTTTTACTTCCTATTTTAACTTAATAGTTAAGAATAAAATTACATTTATTTATTCTTGTTAATGCATTTCTTTAAGATTTATACCCGAGATATTTGCTCATATTCATGAAGATAAAACTAGACAATTAGAAATCAATAATACCAAGCACATATTTATTGAAATCAAATTTTAAATATCAATATGCAAATTAGCCTTCCCGTTCATACTGTAAACCACTGTTTTGTTGTGTATATATATGTGTATATATACACAATTGCCTGTTAGTATGTCGATATGGCCAACAGTATTAATAATGTAAAACAATTGTATTAATAATTAGGTTTAAGCAAAAATCATGGGAAATGTGATGTAAATAAACTAAAGGAAATTGTGACTTGAGGCAGAGATTTCTGATATAATTTCTTTTTGACATTGTTTTGCTTAACCGTTAATATTAATATAAAAACAAATTGTTTACATTATTAATACTGTTGGCCATATCGACATAGCTACAGGCAATTGTGTATAATAGCACATATATTACACAAAAAACAGTGGTTTACAGTATGAAGAGCCTAATTTTGCATATTGATATTTAAAATTTATTCAGTATAAATTGTGTTGGTATTATTGATTTCTAATTGTCTAGTTTATCTTCATGAATATGAGGCAAATATCCTCGGGTATAAATCTTAAAGAAATGATTAACAAGAATAAATATAATGTATTTTTTATTCTTACTATTAAGTTAAAATAGGAAGTAAAAATAGGGAATTTAGCAAATGTAAGATGGGAGTTTCAGTTGTTCTAAATTTTTCCGATTAATACCGCTCCTTTGTTTCAAATCTTTTATCTGCCTTCTTATTTAGTTTTATTAGCCTTTCTAATTTATATATTTTATTACATTAAAAATTAAATACTTGTACCCGGAAGTGTGCATATATTTGGCTAGTAAAATTAAAGAAATAATTTTTTTTTTAATTCCACTTAACTTAATAAAATCATAGTAAATAAAAAGTAGTAAAGTCTTAAATGTCCTATTGTTGGTAATCAACAACAGCACTGGGTCTATCCTTTTCTCTAGCAGCTAGAACTAGGGTGATTGCTTTTTGCAGAGGTTGGACGCCACGCTAGGGTTCCATCCTTAAACATCATTGGTTGCCATGTACAGCTAACAGGTGGCCGCGATTGGGGGAGTTTACCCTGCTGCAGAGGTGGCAGTCAGTGTATTCTAATAACCCAGCTGACAGGAGAAAAATTAAATTGAAAACAAAAAAAAAAATGGCACAAGTTTAAATCTATTTATGTTTGTCCCCATTTTATTTTGTATTTTATCCGGTGTGTTTTTCATAGAAAAACAAAAAAAACTAATGTAATTATTTTCGCCAATAAAAAGCATATTGAAATGAGCGCACAGTAAATTTCTTAGGAGATATCTTTTATGCCAGTAACTGGCAAAAGAAAAAAATCAAGTGACTTACGTTATTAAAGCGGGAATCTCGAACAAATCTTATTATAGAAGCAGAAAATTAATTGTGCATCCCTGCGCTATTCTCAGGGTGGGAACAACGTCTTTGGTCAGAGTGCGATTTCCCAAGGGAACTATTTAGAATGAGAAAAAATTTCAGTTTAATTTGATATTTAAAGTTTTTACATGTGGGTAGTCATTCCATCATCCAGGCCATGTCACCCACCCCCTTCAAATTTTTCTTCTTTTTTTTTTTTAATAAAAAAAAAATTTCTAAATTTTTTTTTGTCCAGGTGTGGATTAGGTTAAAAGTTAAACATCCCAAAAATTTGGCTTCCAATTCAAAAATTAGCCAGAGGTAATGTCGATTTTTATATCGACAAAATTGGGGAGGTTAAAAATTTTAATAAAAAAAAAATAATAAAAAATGGCAACTTTTTGTAATCTATTTTTGTCTGTAAAATGATGTTCTGGAGCTTCCCTACTCCTAAAATAAAGCATTTTAGCCTAAGGAATCCAAAAATACTATCATAAAAATCTTAGTTAACCAATTTTTAAGTTAACTTTTGTTTTGGCACCTATTTAACAATAAACCGCTGGAAAAAAGGCTGCTATAAATAAATAAAATTATACAGAATACAGTGATTCCTTGACTTACATTTGCTCTAACTACGAGTGCCCCACGGGTAATTCATGTCAAATTCATCCAGGAGAAAGTAAATGTTCCCACCCCATTCAAATTTTTCTGCAATTTTGGTCCAGGTGGGCAGACTGTGTTAAATTAAACATCCCCCAAATTTGAGCTTCGAATTAAATTTTTAGCTTAATTTTTAGCGAAAGTTCCAAATTTTTAAGTTTATTATGATTTCTGATTTTTTCATAGCAACATCAATATCTCGATGTGGCATGCATCTATGACAAAAAAATTTTCTATAATTATTTCCATATATTGAACATTATTTGTACCAAAAAGACTTTTGCTCCAGAAACCTAAAGCTACAACATTGTTAAAATTTGCCCTCATTGTTAGAACTAATTCGCCATAAGGAATTGGTATAATGTTAACAGTCCATACCTGGACAAAATGTCAGAAAATTGAAGGGGATGGGTTGACAATTTACTCGTTTTTTCTGGATGATTTGACATGGATATTACCATGGATAATCTAATTTAAAATCATTTGGATTAATATATCTATATATAATGGAGATTCTGTATCGGTCTGTCTGCAAACCAAAAAACATAGTCCCTGGCTTATAACCAATACCCTCGGAATAGTTTTAAGTTTAATCAATGATAACTAATTGAATAGTCAAAATCTTGAATCATAGAATTAAGATAATTACAAGCAAAAAACACCCTCCAGGTGGGAAAATTAAAGTAGTTAAATTAAAGTTTAGTATTTTGTTCAAAATTAATTACTTATTAAAAAAGCATCATATTCACTCCACTGAGATATTTGTTTTGTTTTAGCGACAGTAGGGACCTCCAAAACGGTTTCTAAAAATTTCCGATTTAATTTATTCAGACTTATTTAGAGAAAAAAAAATTAAAAAAGATATATTTTCTTTGGATTTCCATAAAATTAAATGGAGGGGCTAGGGAACGACCTTGTAAAAAAAATATTTCCCTAATGTATTTTTAGGAAAAAAATAATTCAAATATAAATTAATCTTAAGGTTGAATGAGTATTGAAATTTTTCGTGAAATTAGAAATTAATTGTTTTTTTCAGTAGAATTTTAATATTTTTTGTAAGTATGATATTGACTATAATAAATACTCCATTGATAAACTTTGCTAAATTTCTGAAATGACAATGACGTAGTTTTCCCGGTTAGCAGACAAATAGAAATAGATCTCTATGTATTAATAGATTAAAAAATTCTTTATCTTTAATTAGTCCTTACTTGAAAATCATTTTCTAATTAAAAAAAACATCCTAGATAGATATGATCTTTAAGTCGGCCATCTTTTACCCTTCAAGAAACCCCTTCAGATATTCATAAAAACAAAGAATTCCTCCAATTAAAATCCGAAAATTAGAAATTTTTTTTTTAAATTTTAAGCTGAATTTTAAACAGTCTCCCATCTATTAATTTAAATCATGTCTCGTTAAATGCATAAATCATCCAGGAAAAGGAGAGGTTGCTTAAGATAATAGAGGAAAGTTTTGTAAACGTTCCAAGGGGAATACTCAGAAAAAAATCAACTATTAGTTACCTCCCTTGAATCGTTTTTTTTCTGCCTTAAATTAATTAAAATTTTAATTTATTTTGATAAAATTGTTGGAATTTATTTGGCTATCAACCCTAATAGGGTTATTTTTATACACCAGCCATCTTTTCGTGTAAATATTATATCCTTTCAAGTGATTTTCTTATTTATAATATTTGCAAACAATTATAGTTTTCAGATAACTGTTTTATTTATACATATATATGTATGGTATTGATAAGTTGTAAACAAGGTATGTTTGGAAATGGCTTTTTTTTGCCGACAAATTTTTTTGGAGAATATTGTGTTAATTAGAGTCGTACCCAATTTTTGAAAATTATTAATTAATATGAATTAGGCGGGAAATGCTATTTTAAAATGAATGGCTAAACAAATCGAGAAAATCAATCTCTGTATGTACATTTCGGCCTATTAGGCCTCATCAAATCTAAGAAGTCGCGTTTGGTGTAGAGCGTTATGGGATCGCCTGTCAGCTGGTAGTCCGGTTTCAAATCACGCACAGGGGCGGCCTTCCTATCTCTAGCTCTGCTGATTGAGGCCTAAATAGGCCGAAATGTACATACAGAGATTGATTTTTCTCGATTTTTAGCCATACTATTTAAAATAGGCATTCCCCCTAATTCATTATTAATTAATTAATTTTCAATGGGTCGACTAATTAAGCACATATGTAATGTATGTATGTCCCAGAAGAACTATGATATAAAAACAAGTTATGATAAAGCATAATTTATGCCTTCTAAAATAAACAAACTCCAAAAATCTTAATTTCCTTCGCCGAGGGCATAAAGCCCGGGTTTGTTATTGTTCACGTCAGCACCCCTTGCTTCATTATGGTAGAGACGTATAAGTATCATTGACTAGGTTAATTTCGCAGGATTTTCCCGTGCTGTATGCGTGGCCGAAGCAGTATAGTTTCTGACTATCCTGCTGGAAGGTCCCGGTTTTCGGATTTCTGTCGGAGGCAAATGCGTTAGTATACCATCGCTGGATGAGACTTAATAAAGTTCAAACAGTCCCTGTACGATTTCCTACACACCGAGTAATTCTTTGCGATTCACTTGTCATTATTATCTTCTATATTATCGAATTTATGCAATAAATATTACGCATTGTAAAATTACTTCAAGCAAAAATATATAATATTAATATATATATATATTATTATGTGATACATACATTTAGTGTTGATTACTCCACAGGTTTCTGAGCAGCATTTTACTGGCGGCTGTCCGTCTTCTTTGCAATGCTTTATGAAAATACTGGCTGTTCATCATTTTTTGCGTACGTGACCCCTCGTCTGTTGGCCGTTTATTTCTCTCATTCACTAATTGTTTTTAATTGGCCGTGGCTAGTTCTCGGGTATCGTTTTGTCTTCTTATCTAGATGTTACCAGCTCTGGTGTTGATTTTTTATATTCTTTTATACATACATTCACGGTCCCACTAGATCTTTGCTTTTGGCAAAAATAAATGATTTTCTATATTGCATGAAGATATTTGAATATTAAGGACGGAAAGTCATAGGTGGCGTTAGTGTTAAGAACATAAACAAAATCAATTATGAAGACCAAAAAATGGATCTTTTTGGTTTATTTTATAACTCCAACATAAAAAGGGAACAGTCTTGACTGAATAAATTATTTATTTATTGATCTACTAGGAAAAAGAATGACTGATAGGGTTAGGGTTAGTTTAATGGAAATAAAATAATTTATCAGTCAAGAGGGGTTTCTCCTTTGTTTTATGTAGGAGTTATGGAAATTATTTTTTTTTAAAATGATTTATCCATTTTTACAGATACAAATTTTTTTTTTTAAATATTTTATTTATTTAAATTTAATTAGCTTTTATTCATATTTTGGGGGCTTTTTCTTTTTACTTTGTTTTGAAATATAAATTGAAGCTAATCGACTCATTTATATGCTATTCTTTTAAAACTTGTACATTATTGAATAAAATTTCTTACTAATTATTATATGTGAATGTAATTCCCTCTAACCCAGACAGGGAAAAAAAAAAAAAATGCATTTCCATGATCTCCTATGCAGGCCAGAATAACAAAAATCTTTAATGTGAGGAATTTTATGGAGCATCCAAAATGATCAACTCTCTATTCATTAATGGATCCGAGAGACTAACTTGCTAACTATCAACCATGTTTTTGTTTTTAAATTTGTTGTACCCTTGTGGATGCCAGGTAGCCACTTCTATGTCACATTAATCCTTCTTTTCATATCAAGCAATGTCTTTCTGTGCTGTTATGGGTCTTTGTTCTTATATTGGCTCTTCCTTAATGTGTGAAAAACATCCGGCTTCAATTAAGTTCTGTGGTAACCTTGTGCTGATTGAAAACAACATGGCACAAACAATGTCACAATGTTTATCTGGCTATGACAATCTTAGCAGTCGTCAATGCAAGAAAGATAGAGATTGTTTTACAATAAACGACTCAGCCATAATTAGCTACAATAAGCTTATGACACTCTCGCCTTGTCAACTGTCAGCTTTAGGAGAGGAGGAAGAAAAGAAAGGCTGCTTTTCTCGTATAGGCTAAATCAGGCATGCGTCGCGTTATCTCCTTACTGTCGGCTTTTCTCACTATTCACCCTTCTTATAATTACTCTAAATCGATCTGATTATTTTCTTATGTCAATTTTAATTCCATATTGTATTCATATATAGTAGCATTGATTGATTTTTCGGACCTCTGTGTTCCATTCACTGTTTGGACTTTCGTTTTTCACATGTTCCAATCACGTCATAACATTCAATTGTGAACGCTAACAAACGTTTGAAGCTTTTCTATATATTTTGCAAACTCCACTTATTCAAATCTATTTTTTATCGCTTTTTAACATCATTATTCTTTTACAACAAAAAACTGCGTTTTTCCTTTACTTGTTTCATATTGTCCTAAGAAGGTTTCATTGTAAACCGAAATGTTCAACATCGGCCACCCCCACACTACAATCAATAAATAAATTTCCATGCCAGTAAACTGGATGGAAATTCATATTGATTGTAGTATCATATTGTATACATTCTCGCACACAATATATATATCTCTCATTAATATATATATATATTATATATATATATATTATATATATATATTAAAGTGCTATGTAATAGCGGACTCCCTTCAAAAAATGTCAGGATGACAGCATGATTCACTTGTATGGTGGGAGTTTGTGCTCCTCTAACTCAAAAATTTTTCACTGACAAATATTTGGTTATTTCATAACATAACATAACAAAGGGGACGCACTCTTGACTGATAAATTATTTATTTACTGTTCTACTAGGAAAAAGAAGATGGGGTTGGATTGGGTTAGGGCAGCATCCCCAACCTTTTTTTGTGCTCCACGGACCGGGTTTCATCTAAGACAATATTTTCACAGACCAGCGCTTCATATGCTCGCAGCCTACATTTGCTCGATAATCGTAATGCCGTGTAATCTATAATAAATATCGGAGCTTTTGGGGTACAGCTGGTGACCTATCCCGTGACCGAGACTGTCAAGAGGCACAGAAGTCACTTTCAAAATAAAACATCACATTTAGACTGATAATAAAATTAAAAAATAAATAAAAAATTCAAAATTCTGTGTACCTAATGGCCCGCAACCTGGTGGTTGGGAACCGGCTGGTTTAGGGTTAGTTTAATGGGATAAATAATAAATAATTATGAGTCAAGAGTGGTTTCCTTGTTTATGTTAGAACTTATAGGAATAACCAATATTTTTTAAATATATTAAAATTATCAAGTTTGGATAATTTAACATACAAACTTCTCATCATGGACTAATATGGGGAGGGGTGGTCCGTTAAAGTCCGTAGATGGGAAGGATTATTTTTGAGTCATAACTACTATAGTAAATTATCAGTCATTATGAATCAATAATGTAGAAATAATTAAAATATGGGGACATATGACCTTTTGGCACCCCTTTGGCTGATCTCCGTTCGAGGTGACATTTTTTCCAATTTTACACCGTCAAAAATCCGGTTAAA
>CM042181.1:6397218-6491791 GCA_023376005.1 Doryteuthis pealeii
AGAGTAGAGATATTAGGCTTGCTGTTCACACTATAAACTGCTATTTGTTGTACATATAAATACAATTGCATGTTAGTACGTAGATATGGCCAGCAGTATTAATAATGAAAAACAATTTTATTAATAATTGACGCTTAAGTAAAAATGATTCATGGAGAATGTGATGTATAATAACTAAATGGATAGTGACTTGAGTAGTGATATAGTTTCGGTTACAGACAAACAAACACATAATCTCCATTATAATAAGATTTCACTTCTTTTTTCACACCAGCATAAGCTGATGGTCTTTCACTGGAGTCTGAGTGACAACAACTCTCTTCAGGTCTCCAGGACTCTTCTGAGTACTAATAATGAAATTTATTGTGTACAGTGCTCAGGTGCACCACAACTCATCAAAGTCTCATGTCAAGTACACAGAATAATGTAGTGTCAGGAACATGAACAGTTTACAGTAGTAATATGCATGTATGTGTACAGTGCTCAGGTGCACCACAACTCATCAAAGTCTCATGTTAAGTACACAGAATAATGTAGTGTCAGGAACATGAACAGTTTACAGTAGTAATATGCATGTATGTGTACAGTGCTCAGGTGCACCACACTCATCAAAGTCTCATGTCAAGTACACAGAATAATGTATTATGTCAGGAACATGAACAGTTTACAGTAGTAATATGCATGTATGTGTACAGTGCTCAGGTGCACCACAACTCATCAAAGTCTCATGTCAAGTACACAGAATAATATAGTGTCAGGAACATGAACAGTTTACAGTAGTAATATGCATGTATGTGTACAGTGCTCAGGTGCACCACAACTCATCAAAGTCTCATGTCAAGTACACAGAATAATGTAGTGTCAGGAACATGAACAGTTTACAGTAGTAATATGCATGTATGTGTACAGTGCTCAGGTGCACCACAACTCATCAAAGTCTCATGTTAAGTACACAGAATAATGTAGTGTCAGGAACATGAACAGTTTACAGTAGTAATATGCATGTATGTGTACAGTGCTCAGGTGCACCACACTCATCAAAGTCTCATGTCAAGTACACAGAATAATGTATTAGTGTCAGGAACATGAACAGTTTACAGTAGTAATATGCATGTATGTGTACAGTGCTCAGGTGCACCACAACTCATCAAAGTCTCATGTCAAGTACACAGAATAATATATAGTGTCAGGAACATGAACAGTTTACAGTAGTAATATGCATGTATGTGTACAGTGCTCAGGTGCACCACAACTCATCAAAGTCTCATGTCAAATACACAGAATAATGTAGTGTCAGGAACATGAACAGTTTACAGTAGTAATATGCATGTATGTGTACAGTGCTCAGGTGCACCACAACTCATCAAAGTCTCATGTCTAGTACACAGAATAATGTATTAGTGTCAGGAACATGAACAGTTTACAGTAGTAATATGCATGTATGTGTACAGTGCTCAGGTGCACCACAACTCATCAAAGTCTCACGTCTAGTACACAGAATAATGTAGTGTCAGGAACATGAACAGTTTACAGTAAGAATATACATGTATGTGTACAGTGCTCAGGCGCACCACAACTCATCAAAGTCTCATGTCAAGTACACAGAATAATATAGTGTCAGGAACATGAACAGTTTACAGTAGTAATATGCATGTATGTGTACAGTGCTCAGGTGCACCACAACTCATCAAAGTCTCATGTCAAGTACACAGAATAATGTAGTGTCAGGAACATGAACAGTTTACAGTAGTAATATGCATGTATGTGTACAGTGCTCAGGTGCACCACAACTCATCAAAGTCTCATGTTAAGTACACAGAATAATGTAGTGTCAGGAACATGAACAGTTTACAGTAGTAATATGCATGTATGTGTACAGTGCTCAGGTGCACCACACTCATCAAAGTCTCATGTCAAGTACACAGAATAATGTATTAATGTCAGGAACATGAACAGTTTACAGTAGTAATATGCATGTATGTGTACAGTGCTCAGGTGCACCACAACTCATCAAAGTCTCATGTCAAGTACACAGAATAATATAGTGTCAGGAACATGAACAGTTTACAGTAGTAATATGCATGTATGTGTACAGTGCTCAGGTGCACCACAACTCATCAAAGTCTCATGTCAAATACACAGAATAATGTAGTCTCAGGAACATGAACAGTTTACAGTAGTAATATGCATGTATGTGTACAGTGCTCAGGTGCACCACAACTCATCAAAGTCTCATGTCTAGTACACAGAATAATGTATTAGTGTCAGGAACATGAACAGTTTACAGTAGTAATATGCATGTATGTGTACAGTGCTCAGGTGCACCACAACTCATCAAAGTCTCACGTCTAGTACACAGAATAATGTAGTGTCAGGAACATGAACAGTTTACAGTAAGAATATACATGTATGTGTACAGTGCTCAGGCGCACCACAACTCATCAAAGTCTCATGTCAAGTACACAGAATAATGTAGTGTCAGGAACATGAACAGTTTACAGTAGTAATATGCATGTATGTGTACAGTGCTCAGGTGCACCACAACTCATCAAAGTCTCATGTCAAGTACACAGAATAATATAGTCTCAGGAACATGAACAGTTTACAGTAGAATATACATGTATGTGTACAGTGCTCAGGTGCACCACAACTCATCAAAGTCTCATGTCTAGTACACAGAATAATGTATTAGTGTCAGGAACATGAACAGTTTACAGTAGTAATATGCATGTATGTGTACAGTGCTCAGGTGCACCACAACTCATCAAAGTCTCATGTCAAATACACAGAATAATGTAGTGTCAGGAACATGAACAGTTTACAGTAGTAATATGCATGTATGTGTACAGTGCTCAGGTGCACCACAACTCATCAAAGTCTCATGTCAAGTACACAGAATAATGTAGTGTCAGGAACATGAACAGTTTACAGTAGTAATATGCATGTATGTGTACGCGTGTGTGCATATGTATGTGGAGAGTGGCTTCAGGTATTTCAACAATGCTTTTGTCTGGATGGTCTCAATGTTTTCTAAACTTTTGAGAACTATTCTGTGCACCAACTACAATTGGTATCACTTTCACTCTAATTGTTGTATACCAATAAATGTATATGTTGTATACTCTCTTTATTATTCTTCTGATCATCTTTGGTAACTCATGTTCTTCTTCTAGCGTCTCAACTTTGTCCTGGGGACTTTGTGTCTGGTCTTCAATCGGGGATTTCTCATCTATCATAAGTAGTTTTTGGTAGTTTTTAGATAATAACTCAAGACTTCGATTTGCTTTAGATCATATTTTATTCGGAAATCCCCATCAGACTACCTGCGCAGAGTGTGAGTATGGTAACGCACCTAAGCGTGACTTGCTCCCTTCGCGGTTTTGGCTGATACTGAACTAAACTCTCTTTCTAATCTAAACCGGAAGAGGGTCTTCTTCACCGATTCTCACGGTATCCACCGGAAGGAGGATCAGGATGAGGTCAAGCCATGTCACTCAATCCTTCAAGGCCGCCAGCTGCAACTTATAACTGCCATTTTGGTTTCTACACTACTGTACATAAGTGTTAGGATACTAACAATTATGTAACATCATATTCCATAGCATTTTCAGTTCTCGAGCAAGGTTCAGATATTTGCCTATTTTTTTGTTTTCTTTCATATTATTATTATTATCATTATTATTATTATTATTATTATTATTTCTCTCCTTGCAAGTTTTTCTCTGGAGTCTGAGTGACAGCAAGTCTCCTCAATTCTGCAGGATTCTTCTGAGTATTCTAGCCAATCCGAAAAGTGCTGTTGTTTGGATAGTCTTGATTCTTCCTTTGATTTCCAATTCCTCCAGTCTCTTTTCCAAACCCTTGAGTTCCATTCCAAGGACACTAATTACAATTGGCACAACTTGCACTCTCATCTTCCATGTTTTTTTTTAGTTCTCTAGTATCTAGGTCTAAGTATTTGTCTATCTTTTCATTATCTTTCATTTTCACTCTGTGATCCACCAAGATAGCAAAATTCACAAGAAAAGAAGTTCTCTTCTTCTTGAAGGGTATGGTCTTCTGGCTGGTGTATAAGTAGAGTGATGCCCCCTGTGCGTTGTCTGAATGGACTGGTCTGCCCTTGGAAGAATGGGCATAAATAAAGAGCAGAGAGGCGGCCATTGGCGATCGGTCGACCGACGTTTGAACTACTTACAAAGTCTTATGTACTTTATATGGCGCTGTGAACAGGGATTTTGACTTTGGATTTCAAAAGTGAAAATGGCTTCCCAAAGTAACGTAATGAGCTCCCATCCATAGCTCGTGTTTTCTGGTCCGAGCGCGGGGAAATGTACTGCCTGGAAGGAGTAATAATCAAAGGCAACAAGATCCTCATACCCCGGCAACTCCGTTCTCTTCTTCTTGAAGGGTCTGGTCTTCTGGCTGGGATTAGGTTATAAGTGTGGTGAGCTGGAAGTTAACGCTCTGAAAGCAAAAAATAAAATGACAAAAATAAATGCTTTGTGCATGAGGATCGGCGCAGCTAGTGAGAAAAATAGAAAAATTAAAAATGATAATTTTCAACCAATCAGATGCGTTCGCGCCTAAAAAAGAAGTTTATCAAAAAGACCTATTTGGAGCCTACCTAAATCCTATATAAACTAAGGTTTTCAAAGAACAAGGGTGAAAGAACCAACATGCCTGAATACTCCACGCTTCTCGTTTTAAGAAATATTTTCCTACTGCTGAAGGTATTATAAGCTATATCTTTCTCTCTTTCTAATTAAATTGACTGCTGATTGGAATTTTGAACATTACCCTTTCTTTCTCAGTTATAGTCAACTCAACACCTTCTTATTATGAACATTTAAAAGAGCATATTCTGCAGGACTTTGATCAGTATTCTTGATTATTGTAATCTTTTGTTTCAATACACATATTACTTGTTGAATTTATGAGTTCTTTGTTTTTCTGTCTTAATATATGTGACCTTATGGTGTGTTGATTGTAATTACTCAAATATATATATATAACTCCCATCAGCATCAATCACCATATAAGAATTAAGGGTGGTTTTAATTTTAGTAGCTAATACCACTTTCTTATAATGCGTTAGGTGACCTCAGAACACCACCGAATACAGTTACATCTATTATTATACTAAAGCTGAGCAAATCAACTTTTGTCTTCTAAAGACTTTTTTTACTGTTTAGTTTAATGATAAAAAAATTATACTAAATAATTCCTTAATTTTAGGATTGAGTTATGTTAAAAAAATCTTTTAATTGGTTCTAATTTGTTGTAATTTGCAATTAAGTAAAAAAAATTGACCAATCTCTAACTTTACATTCTGCCTGTCACTTTCTTCCTCTCTATGTATAGCTAGGCAAGGAGTTGATTGGCCCACAGATTTCCTTTAAGGTTATAAGAATTAAGGTGGTTTTAACTTCAGTAGATAATATCACTTTCTTATAATGTGTTAGGTGAACTCAGAAGGTCACTGAACACAGATAAATTTACTTATTTATATAAAACAAATTCCAACAAAGAGATATAACAAATGCAGACTTTGTTGTCTGAGCAATATTCAACATACAATACAAAACAGCTAGGACGAAGGTCCTAAGGAAAAAAAGAGTCTTTGAAGAGTGAAGGGATGAAAGTCCTAAATGTGAAGGTGGTCATTTACTTTGTACTGGGGCCACGTGTGTGGTCATCTCTGTGCAGACATGGAGGTGTAAAAAAGGCATGTGCATTTACATAGATATTTCAGTGCTGGTGAGCCAAAAACCTCTATGAAAGGAGAGTATAAAAAGGGTCCATGTAAAGACACATGTACAAGCCTATACTTGGGGGGCCTTGCTCTGCTAGTCCAAATGGACTGAGACACCCCTGACCTCTTGGTGACACATTTGACCTCACACATTTGACCCACTATCTAAACATAAAATTTCTCTTCAAAGTCAACTGAATGACCCCATAAAAATGAAAACACCATTTCTACACATACTATATTGGAAATTTGGGTTATCTGCCCTTTAATCAGTTCCTGGAATCAGACACTAGGGGGCAGATGGCCCTAAATCAAGAGAACAGAATCCGCAGCCACTGAAGTCGGACCATTTTTTTTTTTTGCAGTGGCCGAATTAAGGTCAGCATCATCAGTCTAGCCACCCACAGGGGTAAGACCTGACAACTCAACAGACAAATTCAATGAACAGAACAGGCAAACTGACAACTCAACAGACTACTGCAACAAGAAACAATTACAAAATACAATTCTACAGAGCTAAGTAACCCCTTGTCTCATACATTATATAATACTTCTCGCCGAACAAATGTCTCTGGCAACCTTTAGTATGAACTGTACGAACTCTTACACAAACATTTTGTACATTTAACTTACACTTCTCGTATTTGCACCAATAAAAGTTATTAACCCAAATATATACAATCTAAATTCGCATTGTCTCCTTTCCTTTACGACAGAACTATTATTTCTCCCCAATATTTTTGTTAACTAAGCCCTCCCGACTTTCTTCTCATTCTCCTAGACTACCCACCAATAACCCATTCCCTTTTCTCTCCCTCCCCCTACTCATTTACCTTTTCACTATAAAAGCAGAATATACAACCACTTAAATCAATAAATTCTGAGGAAGCTTCAACCAATAATGAGGTGAAATATCAATTGAACATAGTCGTTTTGTGTTGTTATATCCACATTTTCCTCTACTCTCAAACTTATCTAGTGCATATCCATAGATCCCAGATGAAAGAGAGAGGGTTAGTTTCCCAGGGCTGTGTTTAACTCTTAACATCCTGTTGAGAATTTTCTTAAGTCCAGAGCCCCATTCTTATAAGGATTTATCAATAAATGGCTAAAAATGGCTTTTTCATTTAAAGTTACCTGTTATTTCCCTTAAAACAAAGACTTCTAAATATGTTTAATATTACATTTAAACAAAGGCTATCGTTTGGGGCAGATTAGGAAAACAAATGTGACTTCTGGCCGGGTGGAATAAGGTGGTATATGACGTTAAGAGTTAAATAACCCTGTTGCAACGCCCTCTGGTGGCAAACGTAAACAGCAAGGGAAGATAATCCTTTGCCAATCTCGACCCCAACCAAACATGGGATGATAATTGCTACAAGGTGATCTCAAGGTCACAGAAAATGTTATGCATCTGATTCTCTAGGATGGATTCCAGTTTTTGCATATACCATTTGATAGCATAGTCAAAATTTCAAACCATATTACCTTTAGGCACCCCTTTTTGATCTTGATTAAGAAAGGACATGTTTTTCATTTACACCATCAATATCTGGTTGTTTGTTAGGGGTTAGGGTTACACCATCAATATCCGGTTGTTTGTTAGGGGTTAGGGTTACACCATCAATATCCGGTTGTTTGTTAGGGGTTAGGGTTACACCGTCAATATCCGTTTGTTTTAACAGACGTTTTTTTAGATTTTTTTTAGATTATAAAGGGGTTTGTGTTATAATTAAAAAAAACAAACTAAAAATCGTCTGTTAAAACAAACTAATATTGACGGTGTAAATGAAAAACATGTCCTTTCTTAATTGAGATCAAAAAGGGGTACCTAAAGGTCATATGGTCCCAAAATTTATTGCACAGTTCCCAGTGGATCACCTTTCCCACCCAGTCATGTCTAGATTTGTACTCCTATTGTGCAAGTTTGTTGCATTCGCTTATCATATGACATTTTATCACATTCTACACTTGTTATCCTGTTGCAACTTATTTATTTTTACTTTCATCTAGTTTTTTCGGACCATATGACCTTTAGGCACCCCTTTCGCAATCTTGACTCACAAGGACACTTTTCTCATTTACACTGTAAAAATCCGGTTGTTTGTTAGGGGCTAGGATTAGGGGTTAGGGTTAGGGATTAAGGTTAGGGGTTAAGGTTAGGGGTTAAGGTTAGGGTTAGGGGTTAGGGTTAGTTTTATAATTTAAAAAAAAACACTAAAAATTGTCTTTTAACAATTAACCGGATTTTGACGGTGTAAATGGAAAAATGTCCCCACGAATTGAGGTCGCAAAATGGTTGCCAAATGGTCATGTGGTCCGTTTTTTCTTATGGAACAATTATGAAAGATTCAGTTTCTCTTTTGAGGTTTCCCCTTCTTAGCCATGTCTAGGTCTTCTCGTGTATAATTTCTTCAGTTTATCACTTGAAGTTTCCATATATATATATATATATATATATATGGTCATCAACAGACACGTGTTTCGACTTATCAAGTCTCTTCACTGTGGCTAGACATTTTGTAAGCTACCTACAGCCAGAATTGAACTCCGGTCGGTTGGGTGTCAGTCCGGCACCTTAACCATTAGGCTGTCTTCACTTACAGAATAGGAAGGGGATTTTAACTGTTTTAATACACACATCGCTTTGTGTGTAAAGGCCGTCACAAAATGTTCCATTCCTCCATATAGAGAAGAGCGTTGCGTTTACGCTTGAGTTGGCGGCTGTCAGCGAGATTCCCCCCCTAGAGTGCTCAACCCTAGGGGATGGGGAGCATATATATATATATATAAAATAATAAAATTCGAAGGCAATACAATGCGTAAAAAATAAAGACAAAAAGATGTTTATATGTCTTATCGATTTCAAAGCGAAGCTTTATCGTCAGAGACTGATTTCAGAAATGACGTGCTTATGTTTTTTTTTTTATTTGTGTGGTTATAATTTCTCTTCTTATTTCCTTTTCCTCTCCTTTTTTTCCTCTCTTTCTTCTTCTCCTCTTTTATGAATGGGCGAATAACTGTAATTTCTTATTTCTCTCTTTCTTTTTTTCTTTCTTAAAAGTTTGTTGAGAACAAGGCTGACATCCGGTAAGATGTTGCAATGTTGCAATGTGTAGCAATGTGTAGCAACGGTGTGAGCGTGTCATAATTTCAAAAACAAAAGTGAGCAAATGAATAAAAACCGTTAATAGAAAATTTTTTTTTTTTTTTAACATACTTAGCTTTTGTTTCGCTTTCACCTTTCATTTCTTATTCTTTCTCCCTCTCTTTCTTTTTTTTGTGTTATTTCTCTTCTTTTTTTTTTTTTTTTTTTCCCCTTTATCCCCTTTGTTCTCTAATTTAATTATTTTTTTTTATAGTAAATAAGTAAATAAAAGATTATCTTAAATTATGTATTAGTATTGATAGAAAAATAAATGATTCTTTTTATTATTATTATTTTTTTTTTTTTTTTAAGAAAATATCTTTTATGAGTACTTTTTTCTCTTTTTCTTTTAAACTAAATATATATTGGCCATTGCATACATGGATACACTGGAACGACGAGCACTAACCATCTGCCCATCATGCATTTTCTTCACCAGGTATATTGACGATATACTTATATTAACATCATCTAAAGAAGAAGCCAATGACATAGCTGAGAAATTCAATAGTATAGACAACCACATCCAATTCCAAATAGAACATCCAGATAGCACTCGTTCCCTAGCACTTCTAGATTTTAGAATAAGAATATCACCTACAGGCAAAATTTACACTTGCTTCTACAAAAAAAACACCACTAAGGATCTCTTTGTACACTTCAAATCAGCTCTTCCACTCAGTTCCAAGACTAGTTACATCATAAATGAAATTAATAGAATACACAATAGATGTAGTGAAGAAACAGACAAAATCACTCACACTGCACACTTTATGAACACCCTCAAAAACAATGGCTACCCAACTTCATATATACGCCATTTAAATAACAGAAAAACACGGACACTACACACACACTCTAACACCTGTTTCCTGAAACTACCACATTTCAGTGAAACAATCACTAAACAAATACGCAAGGCTATTCATAGAGAGGGACTAGATATCCAACTAGCCCACTCTGGACCCTCACTACGCCAACATCTAACAATAAAACATAAAAATGTTATTACACCATGCTCACTAACCAACTGCCCAATAAAAGACCCTAACTTATGCCACAAGACCTATACAATTTACCGTCTAACTTGCTCCAAATGCCTTAATTTCTACATAGGTAGTACAATTAGACCCCTCCACATTAGAATCAAGGAACACATCCACACACGTGCATCCTCATTCCATAAACACCTAATCAAATGCAAAAATAAGGACAACAATTTTTCAGTTAAGATAGAGGCTATAATACGCAACATTGGTAATCTCAGAATTAGAGAAAGTTTATTAATAGCTAAATTAGGTCCTAATATAAACAATAGATTAGAATTAAACACAGAATACATAATTAACTAAATTTACACGTTCCATATATAGGTTTTAGTTTATTTAGTACACATGTTCTCTCATATATATATAATTTTCCCTATCATAAATTTTAAACCTACCAACTATCAATAGATTAGAATTAAACTCAGAATACACGATTAACTAAATTTACACGTTTCATATATAGCCTTTTTTTTTTTTTTTTTTTTTTTTTTTTAATTAAAATTAATATATATATATATATATATAGTGATGGGATGATTGAGAATGAAAAGAAGATAATAGAGAAATATAAAAAAAATTAATTACGATTAATTTAACAATATTGACATACTTATTAACTCCTTTACATGACATTATTTCTTTAAACCATGACACTATTTCTTTAAACCATAATACCCTCTTAGGATTACGGTCAGTCTAGAACTATTAATAAATATTTAAGGAAAAGTGGGGAAAAAAAAAAAAAAAAAAAAAATAAGAATAAATAATAACAACAAAAGAATGAAAAAAAAAATAGTTAAATAAAATATATAATTGAAGCAGTACATTATGCCTTTTGTAATTCAAATATTTGATTTATGATATTTAATCTATCTGAAATTTAAGGGGGGAATGGTTTGTTTTATTTTTATTGTTTTGAATTTTACATCAATCCTAATATGTAATTATTATATGATATTTTAATATATAATTAATATAATATTTAATCTATTTAAGTTTAAAAGAAAAAGAGAAAAAAGTACTCATAAAAGATATTTTCTTAAAAAAAAAAAAAAAAAATAATAATAAAAAAGAATCATTTATTTTTTCTATCAATACTAATACATAATTTAAGATAATCTTTTATTTACTTATTTACTATAAAAAATAATTTAAATTAGAGAACAAAGGGGATAAAGGGAAAAAAAAAAAAAAAAAAAAAAAAAAAAAAAAGAAGAGAAATAACACAAAAAAAGAAAGAGAGGGAGAAAGAATAAGAAATGAAAGGTGAAAGCGAAACAAAAGCTAAGTATGTTAAAAAAAAAAAAAATTTTCTATTAACGGTTTTTATTCATTTGCTCACTTTTGTTTTTGAAATTATGACACGCTCACACCGTTGCTACACATTGCTACACATTGCAACATTGCAACATCTTACCGGATGTCAGCCTTGTTCTCAACAAACTTTTAAGAAAGAAAAAAAAGAAAGAGAGAAATAAGAAATTACAGTTATTCGCCCATTCATAAAGGAGGAGAAGAAGAAAGAGAGGAAAAAAAGGAGAGGAAAAGGAAATAAGAAGAGAAATTATAACCACACAAATAAAAAAAAAAACATAAGCACGTCATTTCTGAAATCAGTCTCTGACGATAAAGCTTCGCTTTGAAATCGATTAGACATATAAACATCTTTTTGTCTTTATTTTTTACGCATTGTATTGCCTTCGAATTTTATTATTTTATAACATACTTAACAATGCTTCAAGCAAATTACCAATTACTTTTATATATATATATATATATATATACCAACCCATCCGCACAAGCAGGATGCGACACAAGGTCAATTTCTTAAGTGGAGTTTAACAGGTTTGAATTCAGTGTTTTCCTTCTCCTAGACTTGTCACCTATCCAAGATTAAAGAGCCCAAGTGTGGGTCAGAGTGGATCTGGGAGTAATGGTGATAAATGGGTACTCCACACTCCCCAGAGTTCCACAATTGAAACTACACCACTAGATGCAGTTTAACGACATACCCAGGACACTAAGACTATCAGCAACTGCCTTCTAGCACATATACGATAAAAACGTTTGGGGGGTTGTCATAAGGGCAATAGGGTCAGGACTATCATATAAGTGCTAGGGCTTGATGTGACCAGCCGATTGGTCAGGGAGAGGGCCTTGCCGACCACCTGTCTAACCTAAGTTAGGGTAAAAGTGGAGTGTTGCATGTCATGGACTGCTCAATCATGAAGATTCCATCCATAAGTATCACGGGTTGCACCCACGGCCGACAGGTGGCACCATTGGACAGATTTTACCCCTCTGTAATCAGTGTTTTCTACAGCCCCAGCTGACAGGACGGTATTATTATTATCTATGCTAACTCATGATAGGTCTGGTTGATTGGCTTTAAGGCATCTCAACCCTTATTGAGTTATTTAATGCCAAGGTTACTCTGTTTTTGTCATGCAATTATTTGATTCCAAGTAACTAATCTTATCCCTCGCTGATTGGCTGATACCGACTTTAGGCCACCCCGATGAATTTACTTTCATTGTATTAACTTGTCGGTTTAAAATATTTTTTTTTAGCGATTTGAAGGCGTTTTTACACCTTCAAATCGCTAAAAAAAAATATTTATCGATAAAAAACGCATTCAAACTGAAAAAAAAGAAAAAAGAAAGATACTTTAAAGAGGGTAGAGAGGTTAAATATTTACAATTACTTGTCGATAAAAAAAAATGGATGGGGCTGTAAAATATCGCTTTCATATCGCATTAACTTGTCGATAAAAGCTTCTTCTAATCGCTATGCGGTTCATAACTAGCACGGTTCACTTTTTAAGTTGGCACCGCCTAGCGTATTTTAGGGCAGTAAGAAGAGTGAGTCGGATGTAAATACTATTTTTTTTTACAACATTTAAAACATAATAAAAAATAAACTGCTAAAAGCTTTATTATAAATATAAATACCTTTATATAATAGAAAGTATAATTTAGAAAAAACAAAACAAAAAAAAACAGTAAATAAAAAGAAAAAAGAAATGAATAAATAGTCGAACTACATTTTTTACGACAGTCGAAAATGGGTCTTTCTTTACACACGAGACGAAGGTGAACTAAGTCTGCCTTAGAGATTTTGTTGTTTTTTTTTTTAATATTAAAAAACAAACAAACAACAAGATATCTACCAGTCTTATTTTCTAGTCAGATGCCGAGACTGACGCCTATCCTGGCCAAAGGCCGAAATACCAGCAACAGCAAACGGTTTAATAATTATTTGGAAGTTTTTCCCTACAAGACAGTCACAGCACCTGTGCTCAAAAATAGTGTTTCCAATCGGAAGGAGAAAAATAAAGGTCAGTGTTTTATTCATTCATTTATTTTGTTTTTCTCGTAGAAATGATTATTTTTATGAATGACTTTTATTACCTTCCTCAAATTTTAGCCTGAGAAATTCATTTAATTCGAGACCACTGAAATACCTAGCGTTTTAAAACAAAACTTTAAAGTTAAAAAGAAAAAAAACAAAAAACAAAAACTTTTGTAGTTGTCCAGAATAGCCCAACCAAAGAAAATGTCCGTTATATCTAGGCACTGCCAATTTGTTCGCTCATTTTCATTTTAAAAACGAATTAGAATTAATTAAATCGATTAAGGTCTAATTTTGGCTAAACTTGCAAATCAATCGGAAAATTAGGGTGACCCAGAAAAAATAGAACCCGCAAATTTTGTAATAAAACTGTTAATTTTAACTAGGGGGGTTTAGGTTTGGGGTTAGTTTAATGGGAAAATAAATAGATAATTTGGGTTCTGTTTTTTCTGGGTCACCCTGTAATATGTCAATTTTCCGACTGATTTGCAAGTTTAGCCCTAATTTTTGTCTCAGTCGAAAAGAAGTAACATAATGGGCATCAGTAAAAAAAAGAAAAAAAGGCTAAATAATCTTCTTACACATGTAATTTATTTTTAATATATTTAAAACTATTATTTTCGGTCAGTTTTGCTAAAATATATCGTAATGGTGGCCACTGTTTTTATGTACCTCCGGAGAAAAGACAAAAAAGTAGAATAAAAAAAACAAAAAAACTTTGGTAGTTTTCCAGAATAACCCAACCAAAGAAAATGGGAAAATTGGTCAGAAAATTAAAACGGAAAGTTTTTTGGTGGTCCCCCATGACAGTTTAACTACAGAACTTTTTGCGAATTGAGTTACGGTTTAGGGGTTTGGAGATTAAGGTTGTTTTTTAAAAAAATTTTTTATTACGTATTGCTTAAAAAAACATCAACAAAAAAACCCAAATTACTATCTATACATTTAATGTTGAAAAATATTTTTTAAAACCAAGTTTTATTGAAATTATACATTGAAATACTAACACAAACAACTAATGTGTCTACCGTTGGGTTCAATAAATAATTTCAATGGTTATTTTTATTTAAAAAAAATTTTTTTTTTTAAGCAATAGGTAATTAAAAACAACCTTAATCCCCAAACCACTAAACAGTAACCCAATTCGCAAAAAAGTTCATTCATAGACTGTAGTTAAACTGTAAAAAAAAAAAAAAAAGAAATATATATAATTCAGTACTGGTAAAAACTTGAACTCTGCTTCAAAAATTACCCCACCCCCATTTATGATATTTACCAAGAGAAAAAAAAACCCTTACTAGTAGGATTAAACACAAGGTCACAAGTATAGTCCCTATATAATTAGTTTTGAAAGTATATAACCCCACTGATATTTTGTGCCCCAAAAATAAGGAGGAGTCAAAGTTAAGTGATCTTAAAAAAAAAATCAGCAAATTTTGAAATAGAATAAATGATGCATTATAAAATTCATTCATTGATAAATCAACCCTGAAAATTTCATTAAAATTGGATAATTCCCTGATTTTTGGTATTTATTTATTTTTTCAATTTTGTTAAATTTATTTTGTAAAATATCGATTTTGCAGCAACTTTGTCAGTGCTTAGTATAGGGCATCCAGTGAGGATTGAACTCGCTATTCCGTAATAACAGAATGAAGACGTTGATTTTGCTTGCTTTGCATACAGAACAACTTTCTTATCAAATTTGAAATTGACTTTAAAAAAATTTTTTTTAATGGAATTAAATACACGTGCTGAAATAGTTAGCAAGTTAGACTTTACTAGTAAATTAGAATCTCTGAGTGCTCTATACACTTGGCCTTGAGCCACATGTAAGCAAAGTTTAGTAAATAACTACAGCATTGTCAGAAAGTCTTGTCACTTAGAACAAATGAACACAGCCACTAGCAACAACTTCAGTTCAAGTAATCTTCTGTAGAAGGGATTTTTATCCCAAAATATTAAGAATTAAGAATAAATCACAAGTTAACAAACAACACCACAGTTACCTTCTTTTTTCTTTACACTTGCATTGTAACAGCCTTCAAAACCAACCAACGAACCAATATAAACACAATGCTTCAAGCAAATTACAAAATCCTTTTAAAATAATTCAATTTTAAAACAATTACCAAAAATCAGGGAGTTGTCCAATTTTAATGAAATTGTCAGTACTTTATTCATTAAGGACTTAATTTTATAATGAATACTTAATTTCATTAATCAAAAAAAAAAAAAGAAGAAAAATTTGATAAGTAGTTGTTCATTTAACCCATAGCTGGTGGAGAATGAGGGGGGTTCATATCTTTTGATTTTGAGTTACTTTTAACTCTTAACATCCTATACCGCCTCATTCCGACCGGCCGGAAGTCACATTCGTTTTCCTAATCCAACACAAATGTAGCCTTTGTTTAAATGTAACATTAAACATATTTAGAAGTCTTTGATTTAAGGGAAATAACAGGTAACTTTAAATGAAAAGGCCATTTTTTGATAAATCCTCATAGGAATGGGGCTCTGGACTTTGTTTAAATGTAATATTAAACATATTTATCAGTCTTTGATTTATGGAAAATAACAGGTAACTTTAAATAAAAAGGTAATTTTTAGCCATTTATTGATAAATCCCTAGAGGAATGGAACTCTGGACTTAAAAAATTCTCAACAAGATATTAAGAGTTAAACTACTGGGACTGATTTAGCTCAGTTGTTAAAGCATCTGCCTAGAAATCTCAAGGTTCTTGGTTCGATATTGGCCCACACAGCACAGCTTTGATAATCTGATCTGTGTAGGAAAGCATCTGGGAACTGATGGTAGGTATGAACTCGGCTCAACGAGTCCATTTCCTATGACTCTAACCATTAGACTACACGCCTCTGTACAGTCATAATGTGTGTGTGAGTGATATCTGGTATAGTGTTGTCGAATTACAGGAAGCATGGAAATTTCTCTCAGATCACCGTACATAAAACGAGACATAACTGAAAAGGGGGTGAGATGCTTTGAAACAGTGGATAAGTTGTGTACAGAGAACTGCTAGAAGATTGTTGCTGGATAAGAAAGTTTGTTGTCAGACCTTGCAGTTGAGGAAAGAATTTAGACAAATCAATTTCACAAACCATAGATATTTTTTAAAAATATACCACCATTGAAGAAACTAGAAAATATATGCACCCTCCGGGTGCAAGTGTTTATGTTTTAATATAATAGATTATATTAGAAAGGCTAATGGAACTAAATAAGAATTAAGATAAAAAGATTTGAAACGGAGGTGGGTATAATGGAAAAATAGAACAACTGAAACTTACACTTCCATCTCTCCCATCTTTCATTGCTAAATTCTCCTAATTTAACTATTTAGTTAAAATAGGAAGTAAGAATATAATTACAGTTATTTGTTCTTATTAATCAATTTCTTTCAAGATCTATCCCCGAAACTTTTTCTCATATTTATTAAGATAAAACCAAACAATTACAAATCAATAATACTAAGCACATATTTATTAAAATCAAATTTTTAATATCAATATGCAAATTAGCCTTCCCGTTCACACAATAAACCGCCATTTTGTTGTATATATAAATACAATTGTATATTATTATGATGTAGATAAAGCCAACAGTATTAATCATAAAACAATTTTATCAATAATTAAAGTTTAAATAAAAAAATATCCTGGAGAATGTGACGTAAATACCTAAGGGAATTATGACTTGAGCAGTAATATAGTTTCTGTTACAGACAGAAACTCACACAATCTCCATTATAATAATAAGATGTTGAATTAAGAGATGGCCATGAATGACATTATGCATTATTGGTATATATTCCTCACATTCCGGAAGAGAGTCCACTATTCACATAATGCAGTGATGCTGATAGCTTTTTTTAATTTAGTGCATCCTGGGACACACATATTTGCTTTGAATGAGTCCCAGGAAAATTTATGGGTCCCGACTAAAGTTTCTTAATAGATTGTTGGGTTTTTATTTAAAATCTATGTGCAGATTTACTCTTGCCATGTCTCTTTGCTTTGAGATTAGGCGTATTTAAATTGTAGTGCCAAGGCAGCCATATTTTTTTGTTTCCACTTATCCTGCAAGTGAGACAGATTTGTGTCTGCTTTGCTCCACGAGGTAAGTCTCCACCCTCACAACAATATCTGGTACTCTTCGAGGAGAACTGTCCCGACCTCCTGCCTCAAAAATCGCAGCCACCGGGTAGCGATTTTTGAGGCAGGGGGCTGGGATGGTTCTCCATGAAGAGTACCCAATATCTTTTAGTAATAAATGCAAATGTCAGTGTGTCACATATTTTTCCAATTTTACTCCTATAGGCTGTAGCTCAACATATATAATTTTGAAATCGGATGTCTCGGGTTGTAAACAAATTAAAAATATTCTATGCTGAATCTGGACCCACAATCCTGAAATTTCAGATTCCATAGATTTTGACGGACAGCTTTTGACTCCTGTTTCGCCTATAGCATCGCATTCTGATTAGTAGACTGTCATGTGATAGCTGAAATCTGTGAGAAAAGTTTAGAAAGTCATCAAATTGAACTCCTGATGTTATATACCCATTCATCTGCTGTGTATACGAGATATGTCAAAAAAGTTCCAGGACTGGTGTCACAAAAAATTTGTCAAATCCAAACTACAAGTTATCCCCCTCGAAGTAATCCCCCTGGAGTCTAATGCAATTTTCCATCCTTCTCTGCCACACTTACATGCACTCCTGGAAAGATTCTTCCGGGATATCCATAGCTCTGGCATCATAGCCTTTTTGATGTGGTGTACATTCTCAAAACAAGCTCTCTTGATGAACCCCTTAAGTTTGGGGAAAAGGAAAAAATCACATGGAGCCAGGTCAGGCGAATAGGGAGGTTGCTACAGCATAGGGATGTTTTTCTGGGCCAGGAACTCTCGGATACTCAGGGCAGTGTGGGCAGGGGTGTGGTCATGGTGAAGCACCCAAGAGTTGTCCTGCCACATCTTTCGTGCACTGAACAAAACAAACGCCGCAGTATCTCTTTGTAGACATGTTGGTTGATCGTCTGGCCCTGTGGCAAGAAGTTTGTAGTTTGGGTTTGAAATAGGTCTTTTGTGATGCCAATCCTGGGACTTTTTTGACATACCTCGTATAATAGGGAGAGAGATGATACTGATGGGAAGGGTTCTTACTTGGTCTACTTTGTCGCTGGCCATTTTCTTCTGGGCTGGGTCGTCAGCTCATTTTGTTGTTAATAGTTTTTCTTTATTGTTTTTCTTTGTTTTTTAAGAGCCCAAAAGGGTTCTCAACTACACAGTGAAAAGTTAGTATCTTGGAATAGATGAACGTTACATCTAGTCCCGTTGACTAAGGGACAAAATCTAACTAACTAAACTTAATTTCCATTCTCACGCCTTCACATTGGCAGAAGTTGGGGGATCAAGTAAAGGTCTTTACCTATCAATAATATAACCCCCTTCTGATTTTGAATTTCAATGAATTTTAATTCAAAATCTAACTACACTTACAGACATAATTCGTAGGCTACCCACAAATTATGTAAAACTGATTTCATTGTTTGAAAAATAAGTATTCAGCCATTGTCCTATATGAAATAAAGTACAGACTAACCTCTCATCTACGCCTCTCACCCCCTGATCAACTGACTTTGGATGCAACAGAGAAAATCTACAATTAAAAAACAAAAAAACACTTCCAAATAATCAGTGATGTATTTCATTACTTTGCAAAGTTTTCTATGTGATCACTGCAAAAAAAAATTCATTTTCTCTACATATATAAGGTAAAATCCAACAACTTGAAGATTACACAAGAAAGAGGAAAGACAAACTACTTATGGCAGCCAACAAATGTAGAAGCGACAAATGGACAAACAGAAAAACAACAAAGACTAAAAAACAAAAATGGGAAGAAAAACAATTATATGGACGCTTCAAATGACAAATAGAAGAGGTTGCACATGAAAAGACTTGGACATGGTTAAGAAAAGGAAACCTCAAAAGAGAAACTGAATCACTTATAATTGCTGCACAAAATAATGCCATAAGGACAAACTATATCAAAGCGAAAATTGATAAGACCCAACAAAATAGTAAATGTAGACTTTGCGGTAATAGAGATGAGACTGTAAACCATATACTCTGCGAATGTAGCAAACTAGCACAACGAGAATACAAAACTAGACACGACTGGGTTGGGAAGGTGATTCACTGGGAATTATGCAAAAAATTAAATTTTGACCATACAACAAAATGGTATATGCATAAACCAGAATCTGTTCTTGAGAACGAAACGCATAAAATTCTCTGGGACTTTGAAATAAAAACGGATTACCTTATCCCAGCAAGAAGACCAGACCTAGTGTTGATAAACAAAAAAGAAAGAATTTGTCAACTGGTGGATTTTGCAGTTCCAGCAGATCACAGGGTGAAGCTAAAGGTAAATAAAATAAACAAGTTGTAGTGTACATTTTAATATTTATAATAAATGTAAAGTAAAGAGTCGACGGGGCGACCTAAAGTCGGTACCAGCCAGTCAGCGAGGAAGTCTATCCCCTTTTCAATAGTGCTAGACCAAGGAGATTGTTTTTTATAATCTGAGGTGGAGTGCCATACCTACCATCAGCTCCTTACTTTACTGCACAGATCCCTGTGCTACTCATATGTTGAGTTGGCGAGGACCGGTATCGAACTAGGAATATCATGGTTTCTAGCTGAACGCTCTACCGACTGAGCTAACCCAGCCCCTTGTTATATTCTTAAAATGTATGTATTAATATTATTCCCTTTGAGAGATAGTGGTTATTTCCAAACGCTCTACCGACTGGTGAATCAAAATGTAATGCTATTTTGTTTAGGACAGGTATAATTACCAATACAGGAACATGCTTCATACATCAAAATGAAGCTAACCCAGCCCCTTGTTATATTTTTAAAATGTATGTATTAATATTATTTCCTTTGAGAGATAGTGGTTATTTCCTATAAGTCTAACATGATAAAAGGGGAACCACTCTTGACTGATAAATTATTTATTTTCCTATTAAACTAATCCTAACCCCGTCTTCTTTTTTCCTAGTAGATCAATAAATAAATAAATGATTTATCAGTCAAGAGTGGTTCCCCTTTGATCATGTTAGACTTATAACCGAGATAGTGCTCTTAATACATTTCCATGTGTGCTAATCTGTATTTAAAAAAATACTATATATATATATATATATATGATGGCAGCAAACTCGTATTCAAATATTGCCATTACTTGATAGAGTAACAATAATAACAAAAAAGAAAAAAGCTCAACAGTTCAGATAATATAATGGTGAGCTTCAAAAAAGTTCAACAATGAGCTGCACGAAAGTGGCTCTTTAGTCCTGCCAAAATCTTGCACACCGTCCCACAATTACAGGTATTTCCAGGGAGCACAGGGTATTTTATTAGTCCATCCCGCCGATGCACAGATTGGTGACTGATCAGGCCAGCTTTACTCATACATAGCCTTCCACACTGGTCACATAGTAGACCGATTTGAAGCCCTTGATTGTCTACTTTTTTATTCTTGCGAATATCTCTTTTCAACTGCTCATGCTGTATACGGTCGGTCTCAAACCTTTCTGTGTCCTCCTGCACAGCTCTTCTCCACTGCTCACGGTCCAAAGACTTACTCTCCCAGATCTTAACATCGATGTCACATTTTTTTCAAGGTCGACCTCAGGCAATCCTTGTATCTCATCTTGGACCCTTGAGCCAAATGCATAGAATCTCTCATAATCAAACATAGATTGAGATGGAGTGGACATTTAGTAAGGATGAACGATGGGCGACTTCCTAAACAACTGCTCTATGGGGAACTTATATATATATATACACACACATGTGCTATATATATATATATATATATATGTATGTATGTATGTATGTATGTATGTATGTATAAGTTATTTCCTATAAGTCTAACCTAAAAAAGGGGAACCACTCTGAATGAATTTTATCTGTTAATTAATCTACCCATTATTTTCCCATTAAACTAAACCTAAACCCTAACCCGTCTTCTTTTTTCCTAGTAGATCAATGAATACATAATTTATCAGTTAATCAGAGTGGTTCCCCTTTTTTAGGTTGGAGTTATAGGAAATAACCTATGTATATATAGTATATATTTATTTATGCCGTATACATATTTATATATTATTTACACTTGCAAATATATGCACCCTCCAGGTGCAAGTATTTAAGTTTTAATGTAATAAAATATCGTATTAAATTAGAAAGAAACTAAATAAGAATGCAGATAAAAAGATTTGAAACAGAAGGTGTAATCGAAAAATAGAATAACTTAAACTTACTCTTCCATCACTCTCGTCTTTCATTGTTATTTTTCCTAATTTAACTATTTAGTTAAAATAGGAAGTAAAGAATAAAATTAATTATTTTTTCTTAATGGATTTCATTTAAGATTCATTGAAGAGATTTTTGCTTATATTCATTAAAATAAAACCAAACAGTTAGAAATCGATAATACTAAGCACATATTTATTAAAATCAAATTTTTAATATCAATATGCAAATTAGCCTTCCCATTCACACTGTAAACCGCCATTTTGTTGTATATATAAATATAATTGCATGTTATCAATATGTAGATATGGTCAACAGTGGCTTCGGCCTCTGGACCATTGCTATAATTAACGGCGTCGATCCCAAGGGGCCATCCCCCCAGGCAACACCTGCCCCCTCGATTTAAAGGGGCAGGGCTGGGTTTATTGCCCAGTGCCTGAGGCGCCCCCCCCCTTGAGGGGGAATGCCGACGGGATCGACGCAATTTTTCACCTGCCACTCCATGAGTCTCGGCTTGTGGGTGGTCCCACGTTAATAGGGACTTTGTGCCTGACCCGTACAAGTGGGGTACGCGGTAAATATCATGTAGATATGGTTAACAGTATTAATAATGTAAAACAATTTTAGTAATAATTGAGGTTTAAATAAAAACCAAATCATGGTGAATGTGATGTAAATAACTAAGGGAATTGTGACTTGAGTAGTGATTTAGTTTCTGTTACAGACAGAAAAACACACAATCTCCATTATAATAAGATTATGATCATAACTACTGATATTTCCTATTTTGGTTTTATGACTCAAAAATAATCCCTTCCCATCTACGGACTTTAACAGGCCACCCCTCTCCATATTCCATTGATGAGAAGTTTGTATGTTAAAATTATTTCAAACTGATGATTTTAATATATTTAAAAATATTTGGTTATTTCCTATAAGTCTAACATAAACAAAGGGGAACCACTCTTGACTCATAAATTATTTATTTTCCCATTAAACTAACCCTAAACCAGTAGTCCCCAACCACCAGGTCGCGACCCAGTACCCGGCTGCGGGCCATTAGGTACACAGAATGTTTGAATTTTTTATTTTATTTTTTTAATTTTTTATTATCAGTCTAAATGTTGATGTTTTATTTTGAAAAGTGACTTCTGTGCCTCTTGACAGGTCTCGGTCATGTGATAAGTCACCAGCTGTTACCTCAAAAGCTGTGGATGATTTATTATTAGATTACATCATTAATGATTATCGAGCAAATGTAGGCTGGAGCATATGAAGGCCGGTCCGTGAAAATATTGTCTCAGATGAAACCGGTCCGTGGCGCAAAAAAGGTTGGGGACTGCTACCCTAACTCCATCTTCTTTTTTCCTAGTAGATAAATAATTTATCAGCCAAGAGTGATTTTAATATATTTAAAAATATTTGGTTATTTCCTATAAGTCTAACATAAACAAAGGGGAACCACTCTTGACTCATAAATTATTTATTTTCCCATTAAACTAACCCTAAACCAGCGGTCCCCAACCACCGGATCGCGATCCGGTACCCGGCTGCGGGCCAGTAGGTATTGGGCCACACAGAATATTTGAATTTAAACATTTTTTTTTTTTTTTTTTTTTTTTTTTTTTTTTTGATTATCAGTCTAAATGTTGATTTTAAAAAAAAAAGAAAAAAATTTTTTTATTTTATTTTGAAAAGTGACTTCTGTGCCTCTTGACAGGTCTTGGTCACATAATAGGTCACCAGCCATCACCCCAAAAGCTGCGGATGATTTATTATTAGATTACGTCATTATCGATCAAATGTAGGTCGGTCCGTGAAAATATTGTCTTAGATGAAACCGGTCCATGGCGCAAAAAAGGTTGGGGACTGCTACCCTAACCCTAATCCTAACCCCATCTTCTTTTTTCCTAGTAGAACAGTAAATAAATAATTTATCAGTCAAGAGTGGTTCCCCTTTGTTTATGTTATGTTATGAAATAACCAAATATTTGGTCATGAAAAATTTTGAGTTAGAGGGAGACAACTCCACCATTACAAGTGAAGTCATGTGTTCATTCCTGACATTTTTGAAGGGAGTCTGCTATTTACATAGCACTTTAATATATATATATATATATATATATATTAATGAGAGATATAGATATGTGTGGAGAAATGTATACAAATATGGAATACTACAATCAATAATGAATTTCCATCCAGTAAACTGGATGGAAATTTATTATTGATTGTAGTGTCGATGTTTGAACATTTCGGTTTACAATGAAACCTTCTTCAGGACAATATGAAACAAGTAAAGGAAAAACGATTTTTGTTGTTAAAAGGATAATGGATGTTAAAAGGATAAAATATTTGAATAAGTTGAGTTTGGAAAATATATAGAAAAGGTTCATAACCGTTGGTTAGCGTTCACAATTGAATGTTTATGACGTGATTGGAACATGTGAAAACGAAAGTCAACATGTGAATGGAACACATGAGGTTGAAAACGAATCAACGTACTTATATGAATACAATATACAATGGAATTAAAAAAATAATCAGATGATTAAGAGTAATTATAAAAGAAGGGGTGAATAGTGAGAAAGGCCGACCAGTAAGGAGATGACACACGACGCATACCTGATTTAGCCTATACGAGAAAAGCAGCCTTTCTTTCTTTCTTCTCTCAGCTGACAGTTGACAAGGCGAGAGTGTCATAAGCTTATTGTCGCTAATTATGCTGAGTCTGTTATTGTAAACAATCTCTATCTTTCTTTGCATTGACGACTGCTAGATTGTCATAGCCAGAATAAATATTTGTTGACATTGTTTGTGCATGTTTGTTTTTAATCAGCACAGGTTACCCCACAGAACTTAATTGAAGGGATGTTTTTCACATGAAGGAATGAGCCCATATATAAGAACAGACCCATAACATCACATAAAGACATTGTTGATATGAAAAGAAGGAATTAATGTGACTAGAAGTGGTTACCTGGCATCACAAGGGTACAACAAAATTTAAAAAAAAAACATGGTCTGATGGTTAGCAAGTTAGTCTCTCAGATCCATTATTGAATAGCGAGTTGGATCATTTTGGGATGCTCCATAAAATTCCCCACATAAACATCGTGTGTTATTCTGGCCTAATAGGAGATCAGGAAAATGATTTTTTTCCCATTTGGGTAGAGGGAATTACATCACATATAACAATATAGTAAGAAATTTTAATTCAATAATGAACAAGTTTAAAAAAATAAGATATAAATGAGTCAATTAACTCAATTTATATTTCAAAACGAAGTAAAAAAATAAAAAAAATTTTTTTTTTAAATATAGAAAAAGCCCCCAAAATATGAATAAATGAAATAATTGAATTAAAATAAAAGTACCGCATTTAATAATGAAATTTATTGTGTACAGTGCTCAGGTGCACCACAACTCCTCAAAGTCTCCTGTCAAGTACACAGAACAATTTATTATTGTCAGGAACATGAACAGTTTACAGTAGTAATATGCATGTATGTGTGCATATGTATGTGGAGAGTGGCATCAAGTATAGTGTTGGCGGACTACAGGAAGCATGGTGGCTTTGAAAGACTCAGTACTTTGGCAGCCTACAACAGACGTGGGCAGTTTTATTCCATGTCTCTGCAACTCTGAGCGTGAAAAAATTAAAAATATTCAAAAAAATTTTTGTATTCTGTAAAATTGGATAAATGATTATAAAAAAAAAGGTTATTTCCTATAACTCCAACATAAACAAAGGGGAACCACTCTTGACTGATAAATTATTTATTTTCCCATTAAAGTAACCCTAAACAGTCTTCTTTTTTCCTAGTAGATCAATAAATAAATAAATAATTTATCAGTCAAGAGTGGTTCCCCTTTGTTTATGTTGGAGTTATAGGAAATAACCAAAAAAAAAGTTAGTCTCACAGATCCATTTTGTTGGTCTTCCATAATTGATTTGTTTATGCTCTTAATCACTAAAGCCACCAATAACTTCTCTTAATATTCAAATATCTTCATGAATATAGATAAAAACATTATTTTTGCACAAAAAGCAAGATCTAATGACAGTGAATGTGTGTATAAAAGAATAATAAAAAAAATCAACACCAAGAGCTGAAGTATACATCTAGATAAGAAGATAAAATGATGCCCGAGAACTAGCCGCGGCCAATAAAAACATTAGTAAATGAGAGAATAACGGCCCACAGACAAGGGGTCACGTACGCTAAATGATGAACAGTCTATGTATTTTCATAAGAGCATTACCATGAAGATGGGCAGCTGCAGAAAAATGCTGCTCAGAAACCTGTGGTAGTAATCGCACTTTAAATGTATTGTACACTATAATATATTATATATTAATATTTATATTTTTGCTTGAAGGCAATTACAATGCGTATATTGCATAAAATTCGTTAATTATAGAAGATAATAATGACAAGTTAATTTCGCAAAGAATTACTTGGTGTGTAGAACATCATACAGACTGTTTGAACTTTATTAAGTCTCATCAGCGATGTATACTAACGATTTCCCTCAGACAGAAATCGAAACCGGGACTTCAGCAGGATAGTCAGAAACTATACTGCTTCGGCCATGATACAGCACGGGAAAATCCTTGCGAAATTAACCTGTCAATGATACTGATACGTCTCTACCATATGACAGCAAGGGGGTGCTGAGTAAACAATAACAAACCCAGGCTTTATGCTCTTCGGCGAAGGAAATAAAATTTTTGGATGTTTGTTTATTTTAGAAGCATAAATTTGCTTTATCATTAATTGTTTTATTATCATAGTTTCCTCTGGACATACATACATACATATGTGCTTAATTAGAGTCGTACCCAATTTTGAAAATTAATTAATTAATAATGAATTAGGCGGGAATGCCTATTTTAAATGTATGGCTAAACAAATCGAGAAAAATCAATCTCTGTATGTACATTTCGGCCTATTAGGCCTCATCAGCAGAGCTATAGATAGGAAGGCCGCCCTGTGCGTGATTTGAAACCGGACTGCCAAGCTGACAGGCTGATCCCATAACCTCTACACCAAACGGACTTCTTAGATTTTGATGAGGCCTAATAGGCCGAAATGTACATACAGAGATTGATTTTTCTCGATTTGTTTAGCCATACATTTAAAATAGGCATTCCCGCCTAATTCATTATTAATTAATTAATTTTCAAAATTGGGTACGACTCTAATTAAGCACATATTCTCCCAAAAATTGTCGGCAAAAAAAAGCCATTCCAAACATACCTTGTTTACAACTTATCATACATACATATATATGTATAGATAAGAACAGTTATCTGAAACTATAATTGTTTGCAAATGATTATTAAATAAAGATAATCACTTGAAAGGATATAATTATTTACACGAAAAGATTGGCTGGTGTATAAAATAGCCCTACTGGGGTTTATATGCCATAAATCCAACAATTTTATTCGAAATAGATAAAATTTTAATTAAATTTTAAACCAGAAAAAAAAAAACGAATTCAAGGGAGGTAACTAATAGTTGATTTTTTTCTGAGTTATTCCCCTTGGAACGTTTACATAACTTCCCTCTATTTATCTTTAGCAACCTGTTCCTTTTCTGAATAATTTTATGCATTTAACGAGACATGATTTAAAATAATAGATGGGAGACTTGTTTAAAATTCGGGCTTAAAATTTTCAAAAGAAATTTCTAATTTCTATTCTAATTGGAGGAAATTCTTTTGTTTGTTATGAATATCTGAAGGGGTTTCTTGAAAGGTAAAAGATGGCTGACTTAAAAGATCATATCTATCTAGGGATGTTTTTTTTTTTTTATTAGAAAATGATTTCAAGTGACAAATTAAAAGATAAAGAATTTTTAATCTATTAATCATAGAGATTCGATTTCTATTTGTCTGTAACCGAAACTACGTCACTGTCATTTCAGGATTTATGTGAGTTTATCAATAAGTATTTAATTTATTTAGCTCAGTCGGTAGAGTATTCGGCTAGGAATCACAAGATTCATGGTTCAATACCGGCCCTTGCCAACTCAGCGTGATCTGTGCTGTAAAGTGAGGAGCTGACGGTAGGTGTGGCGGTCCACCTCAGATGCTGAAATAATCTCCTTGGTCTAGCGCTAGAGAAAAATGGATAGACTCCCTTGTTGTCTGATACCGACATTAGGCCACACTAGTCAGTATCATTACTATATAATAATGTAGTAATGATGAAAAATCAATTGCCAAATTTTCACGAAAATTTCGATACATACTCACTTTAAGATGAATTCATTTAAAATAGTTTTTTCCTAAAGTATATTAAGGGAAACATTTTTTTTACTAGGTCGACCCCCCCCCCATTTCATGAAATCTGAAGAAAATATATTTTACTCATAAGATTTTTAAATTTTTTTCTCTAAAGATAAGTCTGAATAATTAAATTAGAAATTTTTAGAAACGTTTTGGAGGTCCGTACTGTCGTAAAACAAAACAAATATCTCAGTGGAGTGAATATGATACTTTTATTTTGAAAAAAAATACTAAAGGTTTTTAATTTTAACTACTTAATTTTTATTTTTATTTTTGCTAGTTAATTATCTTAATTCTATGCATTAATAATTTTGACTATCAATTAAATATTAATTCATAGAATTACACAATTCCTGAGGGTATTGGGACATAAGCAGTGACATAGTTTTGGTTGCAGACTGTCACAAAGTGTCTGTCGATAATTTCAAACACTCGCTAAGTCGTGTGGATCCTGAGTGACTAGGCAATTGACTCTCCAAGAAAAATAAATATTTCAGGGGAAAAATACAATGTTTTTCTTTCAAGCAAAAAAGTAAAAAAAGAAGGAATTAGTCAATAAGACAATTTATAAGTGATGAATAATTATTTTATTTATAAAAATAATTATTATTTACTTCTTTTTTTTTTTTTTTTTTTTTTTTTAATGAAACAGACGGGTGCAAAATATAAAGTTCATGAAACAGTTGAATAAATACCTTCTTTTTTTCCGTTAAAACATAAGTTGCTCTTTTGTTATTATTTCTTTTCTCTCCTTATTTTTCATTAAATATAAGTTCCTCCTTTCTCTTTCTTTATAGCCCTTGCTATTATTAAATGATATTCTGAGAAATCTCAGAATATCCATGGTCCATCTGAAAAGCAACCTGGGTAATTCCATGTCAAATCCTCCAGAAAAAAGAAATTGTCATCCACCCACTTTAATTTTTCTGAAATTTTGTCCAGGTGTGGACTATGCTAAAGTTAGACAATTTCCATGGGAATTGTCTAACTTTAATATAGTCTGTTTTTTGCTCAGAACCAAAGCTACAACATTTTGTTAAAATTTTTCCCTTCAATATTTCTGAAATTTTGTCCAGGTGTGGACATCTTCAATATATGTGAAATAATAATAGAAAATTTTTTTGTCATAGAGGCATGCCACATCGGGATATTGATGTTGTTATGAAAAAATTAAAAATCATCAATAATTTAAAATTGGTTAACTTTAAGACTTTTATGATAGCATTTTTGGATTCCTTGGACTAAAATGCTTGTATAAACCAATTTTTAGGAGTAGGGAAGCTCCAGAACTCATTTTACAGACAAAAATAGATTACAAAAAGTCGCCATTTTTTTTTTTTTGTAACCTCCCCAAATTTGGCCAGCAGTATTAATAGTGTAATTTTTTTGAATTGGAAGCTCAAATTTTGGGGATTGTTTAACTTTAACATAATCCACACCTGGACAAAAAAAAAAAATTTTTTTAATGAAATTTTTTATTTAAAAAAAAAAAAAGAAGAAAAATTGAAGAGGGTGGGTAACATGGGCTGGATGATTTGACATGGAATTACTACCCACATGTAAAAACTTTAAATTATCAAATTAAACTGAAACTTTTTCTCATTCTAAATAGTTCTCTTGGGAAATCACACTCTGACAAAGACGTTGTTCCCACTCCTGAGAATAGCGAGGGATGATCATTAATTTTCTGCTTCTATAATATTAGATTTGTCCGAGATTCCTCCACTTAATAATGCTATGTCACTTGATTTTTTTCTTTCTTTGCCAGTTACTGGCATAAAATGATGTCTCCTAAGAAATTTACTGTGCGCTCTTTCAATATGCTTTTTATTGGGGAAAAATAATTTGCATAGTTTTTTGGTTTACTGTGCTCCTCCCCCCCCCCCCCCTAGAAAATTATCAAAATTTGAAATCAACCCATTTGCAGGTAAACTTTTTTTCCATGCTCAGTGTTGCTGAGGCATGAGACAAACTGCTTGCATCTGTTATTGGGTACCGAAATACCGGATATCACTCCTCCATATATATATATATATATATATATACACACACACACATCTTATTATAATGGAGATTGTGTGTCTGTCTTTCTGTAACCAAAACTACTCAAGTCACAATTCCCTTAGTTATTTACGTCATGTCCTCCATGATTGTTATTCTCATTTAAACCTCAATCATTAATAAAACTGTTTTTATTATTAATACTGTTGGCCATATCTACATTGTATTTACTGCGTACCCCACTTGTATGGGTTAGGCACAAGGCCCTATTAACGTGGGACCACCCACAAACCGAAGCTCATGGGTGGCAGGTGAAAAATTGCATTGATCCCATCAGCATTCCCCCTCAAGGGGGCGCCTCAGGCGCTGGCCAATAAACCCAGCCCTGCCCCTTTAAATCAAGGGGGCAGGTATTGCCTGGGGGGATAGCCCCCTGGGATCGACGCTATTAACTTGTAAAGATCCAGGGCCGAAGCCACTGGACCCCGGCATTGGGCATATCTACATACTAATAACATGCAATTGTATTTATATATACAACAAAATAGCGGTTTACAGTGTGAACGGAAACTCTAATTTACATATTTGATTTTAATAAATATATTCTTAGTATTATTGATTTCTAATTATTTGGTTTTAACTTAATGAATATGAACAAAAATCTCAGAGGTAAATCTTAAAAGAAATCCATTAACAAGAAGATATAACTGTAATTTTATTCTTTACTTCCTATTTTAACTAAATAGTTGAATTAGGAAAATTTAGCAATAAAAGACGGGAGTGATAGAAGTGTAAGTTTCAGTTGTTCTATTTTTTTTATTATACCCCCTTCTGTTTCAAATCACTTTGTCTGCATTCTTATTTAGTCTCATTAGCCTTTCTAATTTAATATAATATTTTATTAGATTAAAACTTAAATACTTGCACTCTGTTTCAAATCTTTTTATCTGCATTCTTATTTAGTTTCATTAGCCTTTCTAATTTAGTATAATATTTTATTACATTAAAACTTAAATACTCTCACCTGGAAGGTGCATATATTTACTAGTAAGAATAAAAAGATAAATTAAAAAAAAATTCCATTTGACTTAAACAAAATACTGACTTTTTATTATAGTATATAAAAAGTAGTAAGTCTTTAAAGTGTCCTATTGTTGGTATCAGCCAAACAGCAAGGGAGTCTATCCCCTTTTCCCATGCACTAGACCTGGGTGATTACTTTTGCTGAGTTGGAGTGCCACAAATACCATCAACTCCCTACTTTAAAGATCAGCTTACCCAAGCTGTGCCGCTCATGCACAGAGTTGGCAAGGACCAGGATCAAACCAAGAACCTTGCAATTCCTAGTTTGATGCAGTACCAACTGAGTAAACCAGTCCTAATGGACCATTCCGTTTTTTATTATAAAGAAATAAAGGGAAGAAAAAGGACATGCTACACAGAAGAAATATAATAAGAAAGAAAGACCAGGGAGATTTTTGGCTGATGTGGAGCGCTACACCTACTATCAGCTCCAAGGTGCTTTATCACACAGATCAGATTTCCCACGCTGTTCTACTCAGGCACTGAGTTGTGGGGGGAGGGGGCGTTACTAAACCCAGAACCTTGCAATTCCTAAGCAGATGCTCTGCCAACTGAGCTGAACCTGAAGGAGTTCACACCTTTCATTTGATATGTTTATTTAAGAGCTATTACACTATACTTCAATATGTAAAAAGTATAATAATCTCTATTTAACTCTATCTCACTCTTTTTTTTTCTTTTTTGTTTCCTTTTCATTATGATCGATTGAAACAGATTAGCGTTATCGCTTCTGCACACTCAACCCCTCTCTCTATATTTCCCCTACTCTTTTTCTTATATTTTTTCTGTGTAGAATGTCATTTTTCTTTCTATTTTTATTATAAAAGAATAGTATCATGGAGAATGTGACATTAATAAATAAAGGGGATTGTGACTTGAGTAGTGATATAGTTTTGGTTACATACAGACAAACACTATCTCCATTATAATAAGATTTTTGATCATTATTTTTTATGATGTGAACCTTATAAAGTTCTTTCCAATCTGTTTATCATTAAGCTCTCACTGGAATCTTAACCTTTTTTATGAGAGTTGCTTTTAAAATAAAGAAAAGCCACCTCCTACCCAATCCAAAAATCTGGATAAAGATATTTTTCCTCTGTTTACCTTTTTTTTTTTTATTATTTTAAATCGGTCTTGATCAACCGCATAGTTTTGCAAAAATGCGTTCACTATTCTCACCTGTCGTGGGAATGCCCTCTCTGCAAAGAGCAATGAGTGCAATAGAATTTCTTTGAGAAATTGTCTGGCGTTTTTGATTGTTGTGAAAAATTCCTCAACTTAAACAAAATGATTATGTAATTTTTCAGTAAATCGAGCAGGGAATAAAAGACCCATTCAAATTGGAGAAGCATTAAATTTTCTAGCAAATACGGGGTGACCCAAATAAAACAGAATTTGGGTTCGTTTTTTTTTTTTTGTGCTGGTAGTCTGCTTCAGTGATAGTGTATATATACAGGAAGCCCCTGGTGTAATGGTTAAAGTCATGGGAAATGGACTCGTCAACCCGAGTTTAAATCCTGGACGTGGTAATTGCATTTCACTTAGCGCTAATACCCTTGGGAAAGGTATGAATCCTACTCTTCCTCCAGCTATGGGTAAAAAATAGTAGGGCAGACTGGGCTCTTTAACCTTGGTTAGGCAACCGATCTAGGAGAAGGAAAACACTGAATTCAAACCTGTTGAACTCTGCTTAAGAAATTGATCTTGTGTCACATCCTGCTCGTGCGGAGGGGTTGGTAAATATATATATATATATATATATATATATATATATATATATATATATACACACACAGGTGATCAAACTAAACAAAAAAAAATCAAACTGAATTTGGGTTCTGTTGGAACGTTACACCTACCATCAGCTCCCCAATTTACCTCACATATTCAAACTGTAGTTCTCATGTGCTGAGTTAGTCTGAGATGAAATGCTACACCTACCATCAGCTCCCCAATTTACCGCACATATCCAAGCTGTACTTCTCATGGGCTGAGTAAGTGAGGGCCGGTATCAAACCTGGATTTGAGGATATAATCGGAAAAATAGAACAACTGAAATTTACTCTTCAATCACTCCCATCTTTCATTCCTGGGATAAATCAACACTGAAAATTTCATTAAAATCTGATAATTCTCTGATTTTTGGTAAATTTTTTTGAAACGAAGGGGTTAAATTTGTTTTGTAAAAACATGGATTTTTTTGGTATACCTCGTGTTTTTTTATCTCCCTATCTTCATGTCTAGTCTTTATGTCTATATCATTTGTCTGGGTGCCTTGTCAATATATATGGGAAAGTAGTGAATTGTTGTGCATGTGTGTGACTATTCATAATATATGTTTATTTATAAAAAGAAAAACCCTCTCTAGTAGGTATTTTTTTTCTAGTTGAAGAGTCGTTTGTCAAAAACGATTGACCGCATTCTGATATGGATGGACCTCCAAGAGTCTCACTATCTCAACTAGATCAATCCAACCCACAACCAATTTCATTTCATTTTTTACATGCATGTGTGTGTGTGTGTGTGTGTCTCTATCTGTATAAATACTATGTGCATGTGTCTCTATAAATACTGTGTGTGTGTCTATTTATATGAAAACTGTCTCTTGTGTGTCTCTATAAATACTGTGTGTGTGTGTGTGTGTGCCTCACTCTCTTTCACTCTTGCTCTATTTATATAAAATCTCTGTGTGTGTATTTCTCTATATAAATACTGTGTGTGTATTTCTCTATATAAATACTGTGTGTGTGTGTGTATATTCTCTATATAAATACTGTGTGTGTGTGTGTGTGTGTGTGTGTGTATCTCTCTATAAAATACTGTGTGTGTGTGTGTGTGTGTGTGTATCTCTCTATATAAATACTGTGTGTGTGTGTGTGTGTGTGTGTGTGTATCTCTCTATATAAATACTGTGTGTGTGTGTGTGTATCTCTCTATTCAAAATACTGTGTGTGTCTTTATATACAAATACTGTATATAAATACTGTGTATGCATCTATATAAGTACTTATATAATATATATATATAAAAACACATGCACGCATATATATTATTTGTGTGTGTGTGTGTCTTGTATCATATTTATATTTACTCCACCCCCTCCGCATGATAAGGATGTGACACAAGGTCAATTTTTAAGCTTCTATAATATGATATTCACCTGTCTGACTTATTTGAAAATTGCAAATGGTATGAAATGGATTTTCCAGATCAGTGAATATAATATAATTTTATATATACAACATAATATAATAACAGGTCTATTGAGTACTGTAAAAAAAGACAAAAAAAAAAAAAAGCAAAATTTATATATACTAGCAAAAAAAGAAATGTGCCCTCTGTGCGCAATATTCAAGTTTTAATGTAATTAAATATTATATTGAATTAGAAAGACTAACAAGATTAAATAAGAACACAAAAAGATTAAACTTATTTTTACTTTTTACTTTATTCTAATTAGTTTCAATATAAAATTATACATAGGATTGTTTTTAATACGTTTGAGAATAAAACAATAATACCAAGTAATTATTTTAAAACCTGATTTAATCAAAACTGATATGCTAATTATTCTAAGAGAAGGGTCTCTCTTCTCATGAGGCACAAGTACTTTGAGAGCACCTGGTCCCCTCTGTTCTGTAACTATTCTCCCTCTAACTATTGGTAAAAAGTAAGGCAGACTGGGCTCTTTAACATTGGTATGGCAACCATTCTAGGAGAAGGGGCTCTCTTCTCATTAGGCACAATTACTTTGAAAGCACCTTGTCCCCTCTGTTCTTTAACTATTCTCCCTCTAGCTATGGGTAAATAGTAGGGCAGACTGGGCTCTTTAACATTGGTATGGCAACCAATTTTCATTTCTGTTTTGTAAAAACAAAAACAAAAAATCTGTTGTAATAAAATTGAAACGGTTAATCAAAACTACTTTGAGAGCACCTCCTCCATGTCTTGGTATGGCAACCAATCTAGGAGAAGGGTCTCTCTTCTCGTTAGTCAAAATTACTTTGAGAGCACCTGGTCCCCTCATTTTTGTTCTGTAACTATTCTCCCTTTAGCTATGGGTAAAGAGTAAGGTAGACTGGGCTCTTTAACATTGGTATGGCAACCAATCTAGGAGAAGGGTCTCTCTTCTCATTAGGCAAAATTACTTTGAAAGCACTTCCTCCCCTCATTTCTTTTCAGTAACTGTCCTCCCTATAGCTATGGGTAAATAGTAGGGCAGACTGGGCTCTTTAACATTGGTAAAACTACTTTGTGAGCACCTCCTCCTCATGATATTGCAACCAATCTAGGAGAAGGGGCTCTCTTCCTTTCATTTCTGTTCTGTAACTGAAAAAAAAAATCTGTTGTAATAAAATTGGAAGAGTTATGAAATTTTTGGTTTTAAACGTGACTCAACCATTGAGTATTTATATGGACCACCATGGAATTTGCATTAGCGCTTATAAAACTTTTTTTTTCTATTTAGGCGTTTAGCAGACATGTTGTCTAAAAGTCAAGTAAATTATTAACCAACAACAGTAAAAGATTTTTGAATTCTTTGTCCAGATGTAAATACTTAAGGATGGATTTATTTAATTTTCACTTTTTCTTTCTTTTTCTTTTTATTTTTTTAAATGATAATTATTTTTTGTTTTGGAAAATAGTTTGACAACATCTTTCTCTTGGGTTTTTTTTTTCTTTTCAAATTAGACTTTTTTTTTTTCTTCTTTTGTTATTTACCTATTTTTAAAGGATTTTCGTTTGAATAAAAAACTATGTACTTGTGATTTTTAATTAATTTTCACCATTTTTTTTTTTTTTTTTTTTTGTTGTTGTCTACATTCTGTTTTGATTCAATTTTATCTTTCCACTTCTGTTTGTTTTTATTATACATTCTTTTACTTCTCCTCCCCCCTCACTTTATATTACTCCTTCCACTTTTCCTCTCACCTTTGTTTTTCTCTCTCTCTCTTTTCCTCCTCCTTTCTTTTATTCTCTTGCTTTTCCTCTCCCTTCATATTACTTCTTCCACTTTTCACCTCCTCCTTCTCCTCTCTCCCTTTTCCTCCTTTGTTTTTGCTTTTTCTTTTTTCTTCCCTTTCTTTTTTCTTTCCTTCTTTTCCCCTTCTTTTCCCCCCTCACTTTATATTACTCCTTCCACTTTTCCTCCCACCTTTGTTTTCTCTCTCTTTCCTCCCACCTTTGTTTTCTCTCTCTTTTCCTCCACCTTGTTTCTCTCTCTTTTCCTCCCACCTTTGTTTTCTCTCTCTTTTCCTCCCACCTTTGTTTTCTCTCTCTTTCCTCCCACCTTTGTTTTCTCTCTCTTTTCCTCCCACTTTGTTTCTCTCTCTTTTCCTCCCACCTTTGTTTCTCTCTCTTTTCCTCCCACCTTGTTTTCTCTCTCTTTTCTCCCACCTTTTTGTTTTCTCTCTCTTTCCTCCCACCTTTGTTTCTCTCTCTTTCCTCCCACCTTTGTTTCTCTTTGTTTCTCTCTCTTTCCTCCCACCTTTGTTTCTCTCTCTTTTCCTCCCACCTTTGTTTCTCTCTCTTTTCCTCCTTTCTTTTTACCCTCTTCATATTACTCCTACCTTTTCTCCTCTTTTCCTCCTTTTTGCTTTCTTTTTTCTTCCTTTTTTTCCCCTCCCTTCATATTACTCCTTCCACTTTTCCTCCTTTGTTTTTGCCTCCTCCTTTTCCGCCTTCGTTTCTCTCTCTCTCTCTCTCTTTTCCTCCTTCTTTCTTTTTGCCTGTTTTGTCCACTCCCTTCATATTACTCATTCCACTTTTCCTCCTCCTTCCTTTTTGCCCTCTTTTCCCCCCTTCACACTTCCACTTTTTCTCCCTCTTTTTTCCTCTCCTTTCTTTCGCCTCTCTTCTTCCTCTTACTTTTTTAAAAGCCTTTCTCCCTTTTTTACTATTTCTCTCTTTTCATCCCTTCTCCCGCCCCCCTGTCTTTGTCTCTCTTCCCTTCTTTTTCCCCACTCCTTTCATATTACACTTTCCACTTTTCCTCCTTCTTTGTTTTTCTCTTTTCCTCCCCCCTTCATATTACTCCTACTTTTCTCCCTCTTTCCTCCACCTTTGTTTTTGCTTTTCTTTTTTTCCCCTTCTTTTCCCTCTCTCCCCCCTTCATATTACTCCTTCCTCTTTTCCTCCACCTTTGTTTTTCTCTCTCCTTTCCTCCTCCTTTCTTTGTCTCTCTCTTTTTTCCCCTCCCTTTCATATTACTCCTTCCACTTTTCTTCCCTCTTTTTTCACCACCACTTTTCCTCCTCCTTTCTGTTTGCCCTTCTTTTCCTCTCCTTTGTTTCTTCTCTTTCTCTTCTCTTTTGAATTTCTCTTTCTCTTTTCCTTCTACTTTCTTTTCTCTCTCCTTTTTGCCTCCTGCTTTTCCTTGTCCTTCCACTTTTCCTCCTCCTCCTTCCTTTTTACCCACTTTTCTCCTCTTCACACCTTCCACTTTTTCTCCCTCTTTTTCCTCCATCACATTCTCCTCCTCTTTCCTCTTTACTCTTTCTAGCCTTTCTCCCTCTTTTACTATTTCTTTTTCATCCTCCTTCCTATCCCCCTATCTTTATCTCTCTTTTCTTCTTTTCCTCCTCATCTTTCCCCCCTCTCTCTTTCTCTTTAATACCTCTCTTTCCTTTGTGCTCTTTTCTCTCTCTTTTCATTCTGTTCATTAAATCTAAAATCCTTTTTGACTTTTTTTCTCTCTTCTCTCTACTCCAGCGGTGCCATGTCTTGAAGAACTTGGAATCCTTCTCTCGTGCTGGAAGGCAGCAGACTTTAACCAGAAAAGCTGTTCAAATGAAATAAAGGCATTCAATAAATGCTATGGAGAGTCTTTAGTAAGAAACACATTTTATTTCTTTTTTGATTTCATTAATATTGAGCCAACTTTACTATACATAGTCGGCCCACCGTGCTGTATCTTCCCTGACCCTTTTGTTCCTTGTTTTGTTTTACTTCTTATCTTATTGGTCACTGTTAATATAGATCAAATCTTAATTTTACAATAAATTTTTACTTTAGAAAACAAGTGACATAGTTTGTTGTGATGTGTATAAAGGGTTTTGCTAAAAGCAACTCCTTTTGATTCAAATAATTTTATATCAACTGGTATTTTACCATATATGTATCAGGCAGTGGCTGAGGGTCTTCATGTCTATCTTCTATTAAGGATATAGTGCTTTTTTTTCTTCTTATACTTTTTGAAGAAATCTCTGTCAACTTTGGTCTGTTGTGGTTTCACTTGCAAAGGTCAGAAAAGAAAAATACAAGTTTCTGCTGATAGTTACAAGTGTCTACTAATTAAGTTTAAAATTCCAAGAATATTGGTAAAGATTAGCTACTTTGATTTTGAAAAACAAAATAGTGTATAAAATTTAGTCTAAAAAAAGAAATGTCATATTTTATGTTTTTGGCCCTTCAAAGCAAAATATCATTTTAAATTGTAAAAAATAATTCAATGGATAAAAACATGTACAAATTACATATTTAGAAAGAGTATTTTCTTTTCTTTCCAACTATATAAATATTTTTAAGATTGGACCAGAAATACCCGAGAAATTGCAATTTGAACCGATGAAGGTGAAAATTTGTCAATGTCCGCCGATTTTACCAAACTACCTGGTAATGCTAGGTTTATAACATTGGTGATAGATTTGAAGCCATATGGAAAGCTGTTGACCAAATTGGAGAAGGAATTGTTTAAACTTAGGAGAATTAAAAAAAATGTTACTGGGAGATATTCAGATAATGACAAATACCTAAAATTGTTATATTTCTTGGAACCAGAAACTTCTATAATTTTAATACTGTGTTATACTTACTGTGTGTATGTCTGTCTGTGTTATACTTACGTGTGTATTCTGTCTGTGTTATACTTACTGTGTGTATGTCTGTCTGTGTTATACTTACTGTGTGTCTGTCTGTCTGTCTGTGTTATACTTGCCAGTATTTGATAAGCTCAAATTTTCCATCTTCACTTTTAATCAATTTCTCGCCCTGTCGACTGCACCTCTGCAGAGGGGTAAGACTCCCCCCAATGGGTCCACCTGTTGGCTATGGGTGGCGACCTGTGATGCTTAAGAATAGAGCCTGGGTGGATGAGCAGTTCATGACCTGCAATACTTTGGGTACCTGTTAGGGTTCCATCTATGGCTTAAATAGAAAAACATGAGTTGATAAACAAAATTGTATTATGCATTAAGAATGAATTTATTTCACAACTTTGTCGGCATTAAATGACCCTCTGCAGAGGTGCTTTGAGCATAGTTACAACGTGTAGCGGTCCAAAGAGGGAACTAGCAGACGACACAGAATCATGGAGATGAGTTCAGGAATGCTGGAGTGTTGCAGAAATGATGTGTAAAATGGCCTCGCAGCCTGCTGATGGTGCAACAACGGTTTCCATCCATGGGTTAAATAGATAAAAGTTTTTATAAAATTGAGTTAAAAACAAAATTGACTACCCATCAAGAATGTATAAAAACAAAACATCTTTGGCATAAAATAACTCAACAAGGGTTGACATGCCGTAAAATCCAATCAACCAATTTTCTCACAGACCTGCCTTAATTAACATCCTGTTGAGATTTTTCTAAGTCCAGAGCATTCCTATAAGGATATATTAAAAAAAATGGCTAAAAATGACCTTTGCATCTAAAGTTATCTATTATTTCCCTTAAATCAAAGATTTCTGCATACATTTGATATTAAATTTAAACAAAGGCTATTGTTTGAGGCTGATTAGTTAAAACGAATGTGACTTCCAGCCGGGTGGAATGAGGTGGTATAGGACTTTAAGAGTTAAAATAATTGTAACATTGAGGGGATGTCTTGTTGGCACTTGTTCTTATCAATCATTGTTATTTGTGTGGCAAAAACACATTCTAAAATTTGTTCACTGAACAAAACACCTGAAAATTTTCAAAGTATTGTCGGCTGCAATTAACCAATTTTTTCTCTGCCCTGTCGGTGGGGCGTTAGAATGCACTGACTGCACCTCTGCAGAGGGGTAAGACTCCCCCAAATGGGGCCACCTGTTGGCCATGGGTGGCGACCCGTGATGCTTAAGGATAGAGCCCAGGTGGATGAGCAGTTCATGACATTCAATACTCCACTTTGGCCCTATCTTGGGCTAGATGGGCGGTCGGAGAGGCCCCCTCCGATCAATCGGCTGGTCACGTCAGGCCCTAGCACCTATATAATTGCCCCAACCCTATTGCCCTTATGGCAATCCCCAACCCCCTTTTATAATATGAGTGATAGAAGGTGGTGGCTGCGGGTCTATATGTCCTGGGAATGACGTTAAACTCTCTGATGGTGAGGTTCCAGTTTTGGAGGTTTGGGGAATGTGGAGCACCCCTTCATCACCATGGCTCCCTGGTCCACTCTGACCCGGAGTGGTAGTACCTGTTAGGGTCCCATCTATGGGTTAAATAGAAAAATGTATTTATAAACAAAATTGTATTATCCATTAAGAATTGATTTATTTCAAAACTTTATCGGCATTAAATGACCCAATGAGGTTGATATGCCGTAAAACAAAACAAACCAAACCAAACCAAACAATTTTTTTCTGACTGATAGTGTGAGAAATAGGAGGCCTAGAAAATTTTGGGAAATTTCCAGGGATTTTTAGATATTTTGACTATCTATGATGGTTTACTCTCTTACAAGGTCTGCCTACAAGGTAATAAGTCTGTGTCAAGTTGCTCAATGTTTTTTTGCTACTATTTAACCCAGTTCCATATCAGATCATCAAGAAAAAATTAAAATTGTCACCCACCCCCTTTAATTTTTATGAAATTTTTTCCAGGTGTGGACTATAATAAAGTTAGACAATCCCCAAAATTTGAATTTCCAATTCCAAAAATTGGCTTTTTTTTTTTTTTTTTTTTTTTTTTTTTTGTGACTTTTGTAATCTATCTATTTGGTACAAATGATGTTCAGTATATCTATTAATAATGGAGATTCGCTTCCGGTTTTTGTCTGTAACAAAAATTACGTCACTGCTTACGTCACATTATCCAAAATCGTCATAACATAGAATAAATACACTCAAAATTTGAACATGCAACATTAGACAGTCCTCATTGTTTTTTTAAACAAGTTTTAATAAATACATGACTGGTATTATATATCTATATATAGTTTGTTTTATTTTAATACATATTTAAAGTTTACATTTCAAATTGTTTATTTTTTAATCCTTTAATGAATTTGATGATTTTACTTACTTAGGGTACAAACTCACTGACATTGAATTTTTTACTCCCACCCCTCTGGCAATATGTTTCAAAAATCTATTTTTACATCACCCGGAGGGTGTTTTTTATCTTGTACTAGTGTGAAATAATAATAGAAAATGTTTTTGTCATAGATGCAGTGCCACATCAGGATATTGATGTTGTTATAAAAAATTTTTTAAATCATCAATAACTTAAAATTGGTTGACTTTAAGAATTATTTTAATAGCATTTTTGGATTCCTCGGGAAAAAATGCTTTTTCTCTGAATGTTTGAGATGAGGCTTGAAGATTAGTATTATTACCCAGCTATGGTTAGCGGAATGAGAACAGGATACCCCGTCGACTAAATAAAGGGTTAGGTTCAAAGTTCCGTGATGGCTCCCGAATACGACAAGAAGGTTCCCGAGTCCGACAAGAAATACCTGAAGAAGGCCGGAGGGTATATCGGCTGAAACGTTGTACAAATAACAATGAAGATGGGGACAATAGTCCGAATAATGCAGATAATACTAAAAATGCTTTTGTAAACCAATTTCTCTCCCCTCTCTCTCTCTCTCTTGCTTTCACTCTCTTTTTCTCTCCCTTTTCCTCCCTCTCTCTTGCTTTCACTCTCTTTTCTCTCCCTTTTCCTCCTCCTCCTACTTCCTCACAAAGATTGATCCTTGCTTTTTAATACACCCATTCACTTCTTTATTTACTGTCATGAAAACTTATAAAAAAAGAAAAAAAAACAACTTATTTTTCAAGTCCTCATTTCCCTACTCATTTTAGATCACCCCCCCCGCCACCAGATTTGCGTTGTAGAGGTCCTCCTTGAGTCACTTGAAGTGGCACTCTACTCTCGCTCTGAACAACCCCTTCTGTGTAGTTGTCCTGTGGTAGGTCACAGCTATTGAGATATTTGTTTATTTATTTATTTAAAAAATATATATATATACCAACCACCTTCCTCCCAACCCTGATTGTTTTCTAAATTGCCATTGAAGTACAATGCACTTCATAAATATCGCACTTATAAACACATGGTTCTGTTATATATATATATATATATATATATATATATATTAGTGTAGGTACACTATTTATATCTACATATGTTCTATCCCTGATAATGAGCCTTCTGCCCCCATAAATAACTCGCACAAAAGTGAAAGTGACGACAAAAATAGCCCAGCTCCTCTAGCATTCCTTTTTAGGGGTGCCTTAGATATCAGAACTTGACTCTAACCCCTTTTTAGGAAAATGGGGTCAGTACTACCTGAAGTGACAGCTTGATTTTGATCACATTACATTATAGTAAAAATCATTTCCAATGCATTTTTATAGTAAAAAATCATTTCCAATGCATTTTTATAGTAAAAAATCATTTCCAATGCATTTTTATAGTAAAAATCATTTCCAAAATTCTCATTTGGCACCCAAATGATTTTCCCAACCCTATTGCCCTTATGGCAAGCCCCAACCCCTTTTTATCATATGGGTGCTAGAAGGTGGTGGCTGTGGGTCTACATGTCCTGGGAATGACGTTAAACTCTATCTGATGGTGAAGTTCCAGTTTTAGAGGTTTGGGGAATGTGGAGCACTCCTTCATCACCATTGCTCTCTGGTCCACTGTAGCCCGGAGTGGTAGTACCTGTTAGGGTCCCATCTATGGGTTAAATAGAAAAATGTATTTATAAAAAAATTGTATTATCCATTTAAGAATTGATTTATTTCAAAACTTTATCGGCATTAAATGACCCACTGAGGTTGATATGCCGTAAAACCAAACCAAACCAAATTTGATTCTCCTTGGGTGCCCCTTACTTGTGCCACATCTAAGCTAAGCTTAGTAAATAACTATATTTATCTGACTGTTGTTATAAAAAGGTATCAAAAACCCAAATGGTTTCTACCTAATACTTACATCTGGTTACATAAATTGCTTCTCCCCCCCCACACACTTTTGTGCTATCTTTGTGATACCCCCCCTCCAATAATTATCTACCCACCCTTTTTCTGACACCTTGAAAAAAACCCAGAAATGATTTATGTATTAATATATTTTTTTTTTAATATCTTTTTCTCTTTTATCATTCTATTCACTGTACTACCCCCCCCCCACACGTTTTTAGTGCTAAAACACATTTGTAACTACCACTCATGTGGGGTGGGAGACACTGTTTACAAATTTTTTATATGGACTTGATAATAAAAATCATACGTCATACTATTATGGAAGCCCCTTAAGGGCCGGGTTAGCTCAGTCGGTAGAGCGTTCGGCTAGAAACCACAAGGTGGTTTAACTCTTAACTTACTGTTTTGAATTTTCCAAGTCCAAAGCCCCATTCCTATAAGGATTTATCAAAAATGGCTAAAAATAGCCTTTTCATTTAAAGTTACCTGTTATTTCCTTAAATCAAATACTTCTAAATATGTTTAATATTACATTTAAACAAAGGCTATTGTTGGGGGTAGATTAGGAAAATGAATGACTTCTGGAGGGGATGAATGAGTGGTATAGGATGTTAAGAGTTAAAGTAAGCAAAGAGTTAAATCCTAGTTCACTGTATAACAATCTATATCTTATTATAACGGAGATTATGTGTTTGTCATCGAAACTATATTACTACTCAAGTCACAATTCCCTTAGTTATTTACATCACATTCTCCATGATTCTATTTTATTTAAACCTCAATTATCAATAAAATTGTTTTACATTATTAATACTGTTAGCCTTATCCACATACTAATAACCTCCAATTATATTTATATATACAATAAAATAGTGGTTTACAGTGTTAACGGGAAGACTAATTTGCATATTGGTATTAAAAATTTGATTTTAATAAATATGTGCCTAGTATTATCGATTTCTAATCGTCTGGTTTTTTTCTTAATGAATATGAGCAAAAATCTCGGGGATAAATCTTAAAAGAAATCCATTAACAAGAAGAAATAACTAATTTTATTTACTTCTGATTTTAACTAAATAGTTAAATTAGGAAAATTTAGCAATGAAAGGCAGGAGTGAAAGAAGAGTAAGTTTCAATTCTATTTTTCGATTATACCCACTTCCGTTTCAAATCTTTTTATCTGCATTCTTATTTAGTTTCATTGGCTTTTCTAATCTAATATTTTATTACATTAAAACTTAAATACTTGCACCTGGAGGGTGCATGAATTTGCTAGTATATATAATGAGACAATTGTTGTGATTAGTTGTTTAATGTGTTTTTATTTATTTAAAGAAAACTATGGAGAAAAATGCTGGAAAATCTGGTAACAAATTAACAAGTGAAGAAGTGAATAATTTACTCAAGAAATTTCCACAACCACCAATGACGTACAAATAAAATTAATCAGGTAAGTTTATAGTAAAAAATTATTTCCAATTCTATTGTAAAAATCATTTGCAGAGCCTTTTTATTGTAAAAAAAATCATTTCCAGTGCATTTTTATAGTAAGAATCGTTTCTAATGCATTTTTATAGTAAGAATCATTTCTAATGAATTTTTACAGTAAATATCATTTCTAATGCATTTTTACAGTAAATATCATTTCCAATGCATTTTTACAGTAAATATCATTTCTAATGCATTTTCATAGTAAAAATCATTTCTAATGCATTTTTCATAGTAAAAATCATTTCTATTGCATTTTTCATGGTAAAAATCATTTCCAATGCATTTTTCATGGTAAAAATCATTTCCAATGCATTTTTATGGTAAAAATCATTTCTAATTCATTTTTATAGCAGAAATCATTTCTAATGCATTTTTCATAGTAAAAATCATTTCTAATGCATTTTTCATAGTAAAAATCATTTCCAATGCATTTTTCATAGTAAAAATCATTTCCAATGCATTTTTCATAGTAAAAATCATTTCTAATGCATTTTTCATAGTAAAAATCATTTCCAATGCATTTTTCATAGTAAAAATCATTTCCACTTTTCTATTTTCCACTCTCATTCATCAACATAAATTTGGATTCATTTTATTCATTCTATTTTTCTCACCTTCACACACACACACACATATATATATATATATATATATTATAATATATATATATATATATATATATATATTAGTGTGTGTGTTTATAATTACATACTTTCATGTAGATTATTTTACTTATTTAGTCAATTTATTTTGATCAAAAAGAAAAACAATAACAAATAATACTTTGATTTATTGTTCTACTTTTAAGTAAATGATTGTCTCTTATTTTAATTTCAGATATTTTCCCTCCAGCATGTGTCGGACCAGAATTTAATACTTTCCCCCATCAACATCTGACCATCACATCAGAATCTTTCAGAATATAACTTTTAAATAGAGAAAAAGAAAAGAAACAAAAAAAAGTTGGTGTCAAATACCAGGAAAAGCAGATCTGAATCGCAATAAAAATTAAACGGATCAGAAAATCTTAAAATCCTTGAATCAAAATTTGATTTTTTGATTCCAGATTTTCGCTTTTCAGTTTCCATGAATAAATAAATTTTATTTGGAAATATTTTTTGAATCAGTATATGATTCAGATTAAGAGAGATAAAGAAATAATAATAAAATTTCTCTTTTTAATTTGGTCTACTTAACCGGAAAAACAAATTGATTAACTAAACCAAAAACCAAAAATAAATCTTAAAATAATAATTAAAAAAAAAAGACAGTATATCTGAAAATAATAATTAAAATAATAAGTAAAAAAGTAAGTAAAAGTTAAAATAATAATTTAAAAAATTAAGTAAATCTTAAAATAATTATTAAAATAATAATTAAAAAAATTAAGTAAATCTTAAAATAATTATTAAAATAATAATTTTAAAAAAATTAGTAAATCTTAAAATAATTATTAAAATAATAATTTAAAAAAAAAAAGTAAATCTTAAAATAATTATTAAAATGATTAAAATAATAATTTAAAAAAAGTAAGTAAATCTTAATAAAAATAATAAAAAAAAAAGTAAGTATATCTTAAAATAATTAAAATAATAATAAAAAAAAACAAAAACGTAAGTATATCTTAGAATAATTATTAAAAAAGTAAGTAAATTTTAAAATAATAATTGAAATAATTAAAAAAAAAAAGTATATCTGAAAATAATAGAATTAAAATTTATTTAATGATCCAACATTTTAACCTCATAATAATAAAAATAAAAAATTCTTTTAAAATTCTATAAAACTTTTTTTCCTCCAAAACAGATCCATACGCCCACGCTATAGAAATTGTCAAAAAATCTTTGATATCTCTATAACTGGATTTTATAAAATTAGTGACAATGTTAACATTGTGTGAGGTCAAATCTCCAGAACACCCTTGTGCCAGGCTTCCAATGGACCCAACTGATGACCCATACACTTTCAGTGTGTCATCAGAACCTGTGAACGAGCCTCATGTTGACTGTCAAATGGTAAATAAGGCCGAAACCACTGAACCCGTTATCAGAAAACCAACGTCACATTTTGATGAACAGACCTATTACTGCAAACAGCCGAGGAATCCCAAAACTAAATCCGTTTGTAAATATCCTAGCGGTCGTTTAAAGATCCGACGTGTTGGTTCATCCTTGAAGAATATTGTCGGACTCAGTCAAAGGGCCAGTGATGAGCTTGAAATCCTACAGCGGACATTGTGGATCAACCAACAGACACAAAACCAGTGGATCAAGCAGGCAACTCAGAAAGTGATCTTTAACGAGAAGAGACTTGAACTCTTACAGGCCGAGGTTAAGTTGGTCCGGCAACAATACCGTAAAATTGAGTTGAGGCTGAGTTGTAAAAACAAAGACTTTTTAGATGAGCCAACTGCAAATTAAAAATATTTTGATGGTAATCTGAACATTAGCTACATAAATGAGAGTAAACTCCCCTTGTTTCTTTCACTTTCAGGAAGCCGTGTAAAAACACTGAGTTTTCGACAAATTGGGTATACTTTTCTAATCTACAGTACTCACATAAAAATACTAACATCTTATTTGTTTTAAATCACCTGTGGGAGATTCTAAGCATATATTGACAGGGATGGTGAACATGTGGCGACTGTTTGAAAATATATTAAAGGTATTCCTATAAGGTGTTCACATTTTTTAAATCGATTTTAAAAAAAAAAAAGATGTTAATATTTCTATGAGAGTACTGTATATCAGAAAAGTATAGGTATACCCAATTTGTCGAAAAATCCATGTTTTTACAAAACAAAACACACGGCTTCCTCAGAGTGAAAGAAACAAGGGGAGGTTACTCTCATTTATGTAGCTGATGTTTAGATTACCCTTTTGATGAAATCAACTTAGAAATAAAATAAACGAAAAAAAAAAAAAAAAAAATGTCTTTTTTTTTTTTTTAATTTTTTTTTTTTTTTGCATAACTGAAATTCTGTAGAATAAATTTGTGATGTTAAAACTTCTATTGTTCTCATTTGCATATTTAAAAACCTGCTGTCGTACTTTGTAATGTTAATGTTTATGACCCTGGTAACCATTGCTTGTACTACAACACTTTTTTCTCTTTTTTTTTTTTTTTTTTCTTTTTTTTTTTTTCTTTTTTTTTTTTTTTTTTCTTTTCTTTTTCTTTTTAACTCTGTGTGATGGGAAAGGAGTTATAAAAAAAAGAAAGTCTTGGAAAAATGTAATAACTTTTTTAATAAGGAAATTTTCAGGTATTATCGCATAAATGCGAACTAGCCTCCTGCTTTTAAAAAAAAGCTAAGTGTGACTGCTGAAAATATTTACATTTAAAAAGGAAATATTTGCATTTAGAAATGATTCCTTTAGGAAAAGACTGGGGGGCGGGGAAGTAAAATATCACTTTCATATCGCATTAATTTTACGGGAAAGATGCCTTCAGACAGCTTAGGAGTTAAATAGTAGCGCAGTTTGTTTTTCAGCAGTCACCACTTAGTGTTTTTTTTTTTTTTTTTTTTTTTGAACTGAAGTGGTAGTACCTGTTAAAGTCTCATTTATGGGTTAAATAGAAAAAAACGAGTTTGAAAAATGTGTTTAAAAAAATTTGAGTACCCATTGTTATGTTTTTTAAGGGCCATTGCTTGGCCTTATAGCAGAAGTGCTTATCTGGTGGAATCCTTGATAAAGAGTTTGGTCGACTGAATCCTTTGGTTACTAAAGTGTCCTCAGTTACTGGTATAAAGTATAAGTCCTTCGAGAGTATTGGTACAGAGCAATCCGGCAAAGAGTGCAATTTTAATTATGATCAATTGTTGTATACCCTTTCTTTACTTTTATTCTTCTTCTGTTCCTCTTTGGTATCTTACGTTCTTCTTCCAGCGTCTGGACCTAGTCTTGGGGACTTCGTGTCTGGTCTTCTATTTCTCTGTTCTTGCTGGTTGGTCGTCCTTGATTCATTTCTTCTTCTAGGTCAGTCTTGTTGCCAAGACATTCATCAACCACAAAACCATATTATTTATTTAAACCTTTATTTACTTAACTAAACACAGCGCGCGTGTGCAGTGAGCCCCAGCTAAAGCAGATATATCTTCTCTGCCTGACGTCCAAGCTGAAACTGAAGACCCAACCAGGTCCCACGTGACTTCATGTACTTTGTGGACTTTCTGTAATATTCCATGGAAAGTCCTGCATCTCTTCAGAAATACAGGGGGTTGATAATAATCTATGCATAGATTATGTAAAACAATGTGGGGGGGTTTCAGTATTCTATCAGGCCAGTAGTATTGCTAGTGATTGGTTACAAGAATCAATCACATGACCTTGGATATTCTATAAATAGAGGTGGGTATTTAGAGCACATCCTATATCCAAATAATCCTAACACCCATCAATAATGAATAAAACAAAATGTCTTTGGCATAAAATAATCCAATAAGGGTTGACATGCCGTAGAACCCAACCAATCGTCTTTATATGGTGAAACTAAAAGATAAAGATTTTGTTTAGCTTACCTGATAGAGTAAAGTAAGGTACAGTTTTGGCATCCTTGAGTTATATGATAACAGACAGATGAAATTGATTTTGGGTGTCAATTTTGATCCCTTGAATCTAGAAATGATCTATCACAAAAGGATGTACTTTTATAATACACAGAAATAGTGTTGGCATCCATCCGTCTACTAGAGACGATGGCATAGTTTACATGGTACAAGTAGCAGGTAAGAAAGAAGACCTGTCTTGTCCTGACTTGACTCTTGGAACGGGCAGTACTAGTTTACTGGTACTAGTAGCAGGTAAGAAAGAAGACCTGTCTTGTCCTGACTTGACTCTTGAACAGGCAGTACTAGTTTACATGGTACTAGTAGCAGGTAAGAAAGAAGACCTGTCTTGTCCAGACTTGACTCTTGGAACAGGCAGTACTAGTTACATGGTACTAGTAGCAGGTAGAAAGAAGACCTGTCTTGTCCTGACTTGACTCTTGGAACAGGTGTACTAGTAGCAGGTAAGAAGAAGACCTGTCTTGTCCAGACTTGACTCTTGGAACAGGCAGTACTAGTTTACATGGTACTAGTAGCAGGTAAGAAAGAAGACCTGTCTTGTCCTGACTTGACTCTTGGAACAGTAAAGACCTGTCTTGTCCAGACTTGACTCTTGGAACAGGCAGTACTAGTTTACATGGTACTAGTAGCAGGTAAGAAAGAAGACCTGTCTTGTCCTGACTTGACTCTTGGAACGGGGCAGTACTAGTAGCAGGTAAGAAAAGAAGACCTGTCTTGTCCTGACTTGACTCTTGGAACGGGCAGTAGTTTACATGGTACTAGTAGCAGGTAGAAAGAAGACCTGTCTTGTCCAGACTTGACTCTTGGAACAGGTAGTACTAGTTTACATGGTACTAGTAGCAGGTAAGAAAGAAGTCCTGTCTTGTCCTGACTTGACTCTTGTAGTACTAGTTTATATGGTACTAGTAGCAGGTAAGAAAGAAGACCTGTCTTGTCCAGACTTGACTCTTGGAACAGGCAGTACTAGTTTACATGGTACTAGTAGCAGGTAAGAAAGAAGACCTGTCTTGTCCTGACTTGACTCTTGAAACTGGCAGTAGTAGTTTACATGGTACTAGTAGCAGGTAAGAAAGAAGACCTGTCTTGTCCAGACTTGACTCTTGGAACAGGCAGTACTAGTTTACATGGTACTAGTAGCAGGTAAGAAAGAAGACCTGTCTTGTCCTGACTTGACTCTTGGAACGGGCAGTACTAGTTTACATGGTACTAGTAGCAGGTAAGAAAGAAGACCAGTCTTGTCCTGACTTGACTCTTGAAATGGCAGGACTAGTTTACTGGTACTAGTAGCAGGTAGAAAGAAGACCTGTCTTGTCCTGACTTGACTCTTCAGTACTAGTTTAGTACTAGTAGCAGGTAAGAAGAAGACCTGTCTGTCTGCTTGACTCTTGGAACAGGTAGTACTAGTAGCAGGTAAGAAAGAAGTCATGTCTTGTCCAGACTTGACTCTTGGAACAGGCAGTACTAGTTTACATGGTACTAGTAGCAGGTAAGAAAGAGACCAGTCTTGTCCTGACTTGACTCTTGGAACAGGCCAGTATAGTTTACATGGTACTAGTAGCAGGTAAGAAGAAGACCTGTCTTGTCCTGACTTGACTCTTGGAACAGGCAGTACTAGTTTACATGGTACTAGTTAGCAGGTAAGAAAGAAGACCTGTCTTGTCCTGACTTGACTCTTGGAACGGGCAGTACTAGTAGCAGGTAAGAAAGAAGACCTGTCTTGTCCAGACTTGACTCTTGGAACAGGCAGTACTAGTTTTACATGGTACTAGTAGCAGGTAAGAAAGAAGTCCTGTCTTGTCCAGACTTGACTCTTGGAACAGGTAGTACTAGTTTACATGGTACTAGTAGCAGGTAAGAAAGAAGACATGTCTTGTCCTGACTTGACTCTTGGAACGGGCAGTACTAGTAGCAGGTAGAAAGAAGACCTGTCTTGTCCAGACTTGACTCTTGGAACAGTAGTACTAGTTTACATGGTACTAGTAGCAGGTAAGAAAGAAGACCTGTCTTGTCCAGACTTGACTCTTGGCAGGCTGTTTATGGGTACTAGTAGCAGGTAAGAAAGAAGACCTGTCTTGTCCTGACTTGACTCTTGGAACAGGTAGTACAAATAGCAGGTAAGAAAGAAGTCATGTCTTGTCCAGACTTGACTCTTGGAACAGGCATACTAGTTTACATGGTACTAGTAGCAGGTAAGAAAGAAGTCCTGTCTTGTCCTGACTGACTCTTGGAACAGGTAGTACTAGTAGCAGGTAAGAAAGAAGTAATGTCTTGTCCAGACTTGACTCTTGGAACAGGCAGTACTAGTTTACATGGTACTAGTAGCAGGTAAGAAAGAAGTCCTGTCTTGTCCAGACTTGACTCTTGGAACAGGCAGTACTAGTTTACATGGTACTAGTAGCAGGTAAGAAAGAAGTCCTGTCTTGTCCAGACTTGACTCTTGGAACAGGTAGTGCTAGTAGCAGGTAAGAAAAGAAGTCATGTCTTGTCCAGACTTGACTCTTGGAACAGGCAGTACTAGTTTACATGGTACTAGTAGCAGGTAAGAAAGAGTCCTGTCTTGTCCAGACTTGACTCTTGGAACAGGCAGTACTAGTTTACATGGTACAAGTAGCAGGTAAGAAAGAAGACTGTCTTGTCCAGACTTGACTCTTGGAACAGGCAGTACTTGTTTACATGGTACTAGTAGCAGGTAGAGAAAGAAGTCCTGCCTTGTCCACTGACTCTTGGAACAGGCAGTACTAGTTTACATGGTACTAGTAGCAGGTAAGAAAGAAGTCCTGTCTTGTCCAGACTTGACTCTTGGAACAGGTAGTGCTAGTAGCAGGTAAGAAAGAAGTCCTGTCTTGTCCAGACTTGACTCTTGAACAGGCAGTACTAGTTTACATGGTACAAGTAGCAGGTAAGAAAGAAGACCTGTCTTGTCCAGACTTGACTCTTGGAACAGGCAGTACTAGTTTACATGGTACAAGTAGCAGGTAAAAAAGAAGACCTGTCTTGTCTGACTTGACTCTTGAACAGGCAGTACTAGTTTACATGGTACAAGTAGCAGGTAAGAAAGAAGACCTGTCTTGTCCTGACTTGACTCTTGGAACAGGGCAGTACTAGTTTACATGGTACAAGTAGCAGGTAAGAAGAAGACTGTCTTGTCCTGACTTGACTCTTGGAACAGGCAGTACTAGTTTACATGGTACAAGTAGCAGGTAAGAAAGAAGACCTGTCTTGTCCTGACTTGACTCTTGGAACAGGCAGTACTAGTTTACATGGTACAAGTAGCAGGTAAGAAAGAAGACCTGTCTTGTCCTGACTTGACTCTTGGAACAGCAGTACTACATGGTACAGCAGGTAAGAAAGAAGTCCTGTCTTGTCCTGACTTGCTCTTGGAACAGCAGTACTAGTTTACATGTACTAGTAGCAGGTAAGAAAGAAGACCAGTCTTGTGAAGAACAGGTAGTACTAGTAGCAGGTAAGAAAGAAGTCCTGTCTTGTCCTGACTTGACTCTTGAACAGTAGTACCATGGTACTAGTAGCAGGAAGAAAAAGTCTGTCCAGACTTGACTCTGGAACAGGCAGTACTAGTTTACTACAAGTACAGGTAAGAAAGAAGTCCTGTCTTGACTTGACTCTTGGAACAGGCAGTACTAGTTTACATGGTACTAGTAGCAGGTAAGAAAGAAGTCCTGTCTTGTCCAGACTTGACTCTTGGAACAGGCGTACTAGTTTACATGGTACAAGTAGCAGGTAAGAAAAGAAGACCTGTCTTGTCCAGACTGACTCTTGCAGTTACTAGTTTACAGTTACAAGTACAGGTAAGAAAACCTGTCTTGTCCAGACTTGACCTTTGGAACAGGCAAGTACTAGTTTTACATGGTACAAGTAGCAGGTAAGAAAGAAGACCTGTCTTGTCCTGACTGACTCTTGGAACAGGCAGTACTAGTTTACATGGTACAAGTAGCAGGTAAGAAAGAAGAAGTCTTGTTCCTGACTTGACTCTTGGAAACAGGCCAGTACTAGTTTTACATGGTACAAGTAGCAGGTAAGAAAGAAGACCTGTCTTGTTCCTGACTGACTCTTGGAACAGGCAGTACTAGTTTACATGGTACAAGTAGCAGGTAAGAAAGAAGACCTGTCTTGTCCTGACTTTGACTCTTGGAACAGGCCAGTACTAGTTTACATGGACAAGTAGCAGGTAAGAAAGAAGTCCTGTCTTGTCCTATGACTTGACTCTGGAACAGGCAACTAGTTTACATGGTACAAGTAGCAGGTAAGAAAGAAGTCCTGTCTTGTCCTGACTTGACTCTTGGAACAGGCAGTACTAGTTTACATGGTACAAGTAGCAGGTAAGAAGAAGACCTGTCTGTCCTGACTTGACTCTTGGAACAGGCAGTACTAGTTTACATGGTACAAGTAGCAGTAAGAGAAAGAAGAACCTGTCTTGTCCAGACTTGACTCTTGGAACAGGCAGTACTAGTTTACATGGTACTAGTAGCAGGTAAGAAAGAAGTCCTGTCTTGTCCAGACTTGACTCTTGGAACAGGCAGTACTAGTTTACATGGTACTAGTAGCAGGTAAGGAAGAAGTCCTGTTGTCCAGACTTGACTCTTGGAACAGGTAGTGCTAGTAGCAGGTAAGAAAGAAGTCATGTCTTGTCCAGACTTGACTCTTGGAACAGGCAGTACTAGTACATGGTACTAGTAGCAGGTAAGAAGAAGTCCTGTCTTGTCCAGACTTGACTCTTGAACAGGCAGTACTAGTTTACATGGTACAAGTAGCAGTAAAGAAAGAAGTCCTGTCTTGTCCAGACTTGACTCTTGGAACAGGCAGTACTAGTTTACATGTACTAGTAGCAGGTAAGAAAGAAGTCCTGTCTTGTCCAGACTTGACTCTTGGAACAGGCAGTACTAGTTTACATGGTACAAGTAGCAGGTAAGAAAGAAGACCTGTCTTGTCCTGACTTGACTCTTGGAACAGGCAGTACTAGTTTACATGGTACAAGTAGCAGGTAAGAAAGAAGACCTGTCTTGTCCTGACTTGACTCTTGGAACAGGCAGTACTAGTTTACATGGTACAAGTAGCAGGTAAGAAAGAAGTCCTGTCTTGTCCTGACTTGACTCTTGGAACAGGCAGTACTAGTTTACATGTACTAGTAGCAGGTAAGAAAGAAGACCAGTCTTGCCTGACTTGACTCTTGGACAGGTAGTACTAGTAGCAGGTAAGAAAGAAGACCTGTCTTGTCCTGACTTGACTCTTGGAACAGGTAGTACTAGTTTACATGGTACTAGTAGCAGGTAAGAAAGAAGTCCTGTCTTGTCCTGACTTGACTCTTGGAACAGGTAGTACTAGTTTACATGGTACTAGTAGCAGGTAAGAAAGAAGTCCTGTCTTGTCCTGACTTGACTCTTGGAACAGGTAGTACTAGTTTACATGGTACTAGTAGCAGGTAAGAAAGAAGACCTGTCTTGTCCTGACTTGACTCTTGGAACAGGCAGTACTAGTTTACATGGTACAAGTAGCAGGTAAGAAAGAAGACCTGTCTTGTCCTGACTTGACTCTTGGAACAGGCAGTACTAGTTTACATGGTACTAGTAGCAGGTAAGAAAGAAGACCAGTCTTGTCCTGACTTGACAAAATTTAGATCCAATAGATCAAAGTTAACCTGATTTTTTTTGATTTTCTTTTTATAAACTTAGATCCACTAGTTTTGTTTATTTGGTTAGTTTTGATTTCAATTTATGGTGGAAAGCAAAATTTATTTGAGACAACATTCTTACATAATTTTCTTCCTCAATCTCATTTTTTTCTTTGAGCAGGAGGATCGACCACGCTGTGGGCCATGTCAAACACTCCACTGTCAAACACTTCCTCATGGCGTGTGGAGTTTTCGCTCCAATCAGAAAGAAATATTTCAATGCAAATAATATGAGGGATCTGGTTGAGAATACTAGCATGGGTGGCTTTTTGTCCTTCTTGAGAGCGGAATGGTAGTACCTGTTAGGGTCTCATCTATGGGTTAAATAGAAAAATGCGAGTTTAAAAAAAACATTGAGTACCCATCAAGAATGAATAAAACAAAGCATCTTAGGCATAAAATGACCCAAATGGCTTGACATGCCGTAAAACCAACCAACCAACTTGAGAGAAATAAAAATATACTGAAAATTATGAATTAGATATGAAAGGTTCCAGGTTTGGGGAATGTGGAGCACTCCTTCATCATCACCATTGCTCCCTGGTTCACTCTGACCCGGAGTGGTAGTACCTGTTAGGGTCCCATCTATGGGTTAAATAGAAAAATATTAGTTTATAAACAAAATGTGATTATCCGTTAAGAATGAATTTATTTCAAATCTTTGTCGGCATTAAATGACCCACTGTGGTTGATATGCCGTAAAACAAACCAAACCAGCCAATAGCTTTGGAATTTATTAGTATTGAATAAGATCTTTTGAAGCTATATAACTGTGCAAAGAAATTATTATTATTTTTGGAATAGTTACTTGAAACCATATCATTATGTTGAGTTCAAGGTTATAATATCTATTAATAATGGAGATTCGCTTCCGTTTTTGTCTGTAACAAAAATTACGTCACTGCTTACATCACATTACCCAAAATCGTCATAAGATAGAATAAATTCACTCAAAACTTGAACATGCAACATTAGACAGTCCTCATTGTTTTTTAAAACAAGTTTTGATAAATACATGACTGGTATTATATATCTATATATAGTTTGTTTTATTTTAATACATATTTAAAGTTTACATTTCAAATTGTTTTATTTTTTTAATCCTTTAATGAATTTGATGATTTTACTTACTTAGGTACAAACTCGCTGACATTGAATTTTTTACAGGCAATATTTCAAAAATCTATTTTTACATTGCCCGGAGGGTGTTTTTTTAAAATTTTGTACTAGTAAATTATGATTAGTTGAACAAACAACTCCGACCAAGGGAGTTAAACATAACATGGACTTTAATATAAGTACAGCACATGGAGAAACATATAAGACATGAAATACATATACGTGACAAAAATACATAATGTACATGTGAATGACACATGAAAAGAAGGGTACAAAGTAGATATATCTAGAATATAGTAGTAATGAAGGGTTTATAGAGAGTCCATAAGAAAGTCACTTACTAATAACTGTGTGGGGGTGAGAACCCCCACACAGGGAGGGTGTAGACAAATGTCTAACCCATGGTTGTCAAGTCCCGAGGAGAGAGAGAGAGAGAGAGAGAGAGTTCAAAACAGGCGCTTAAATACCAAAAAACCCTGGTGGTCAAAAACGGGAACCCAGAGGGAAGATAACTCTTCCAGGCAAAGGGAAGATAACCCAACAATTGTATATAAATTTGATATTAGGAATACTTGATACCATACACTTATGTCCAAACAAAAGATTATTATTATCAAATCTTATTATAATGGAGATTGTGTGTTTCCTGGGGCGGGGATGCCCGTCACCCCTGGGATCAACGATGTTAGCTTGTAAGGTCCAGAGGCGAAGTCCCTGGATCCCCCGGTTGAGACCGGAGTTGGAGATATTTACCTCGTACCCCACTTGTACGGGTTAGGCACAAGGCCCTATTAACGTGGGACCACCCACAAGCTGACTCATGGGTGGCGGGTGGAAAAATTGCGTTGATCCCATCGGCATTCACCCTCAAGGGGTGCACCTCAGGCACTGGCCAATAAACCCAGCCTTGCCCCTTTAAATCGAGGGGGCAGGTGTTGCCTGGGGCGATAGCCCCCTGGGATTAACGCTATTAACGTGTAAGGTCCAGCGGCCGAAGCTCACTGGACCCCTGGTCTAAACCGGTGTTAGAGATATTTACCGCGTACCCCAGTTGTATGGGTTAGCACAAGGCCCTATTAACGTGGGACCACCCACAAGCCGAGACTCATGGGTGGCGGGTGGAAAAATTGCGTTGATCCCATCGGCATTCACCCTCAAGGGGGACACCTCAGGTGTTGGGCAATAAACCCAGCCCTCCCCTTTAAATCAAGGGGGCAGGTATTGCCTGGAGGGATAGTCCCCTGGGATCGACGCTATTAACTTGTAAGGTCCAGTGGCCGAAACTCACTGGACCCCCGGTCAACATCAGAAGTTCAATATGTTGGACATATCTACATACTAATAACATGCAATTCTATTTATATATACAATAACATAGTGGTTTACTGTGTGAACGGGAATACTAATTTGCATATTGATATTAAAAATGTGATTTCAATAAATATGTGCTTAGTATTCTTGATTTCTATTTGTTTAGTTTTATCTTAATGAATATGAGCAAAAATCTCAGGATAAATCTTAAAAGAAATCGATTAACAAGAAGAAATAACTAATTTTATTCATTACTACCTATTTTAACTAAATAGTAAAATTAGGAAAATTTAGCAATGAAAGATGGGAGTGATGGAAGAGTAAGTTTTAGTTGTTCTATTTTTTATTTTTTATTATACCCCACCTCTTTTTCAAATCTTTTTATCTGCATTCTTATTTAGTTTCATTAGCCTTTCTAATTTAACATAATATTTTACATTAAAACTTAAATATTGCACCCGGAGGGTGCATATATTTGGTAGCACACATAACGTTTGGTAATGTTGATTTGCTTTTGGTATGCATGGTACCCCAGGTTTAGTGGTACGTATGGAGTTGATTGGGGAGAGGGGTAATACTAGAGGGAGGTGGTTGCGCTGGTAGTGATTGGTGGGGTTGGGAATAGAAAAAAATGATGGTCGTGTCAGTGGTTATCAGGTTTCCACTCCAATTAAGTCCCAGGCACCCAATGGAGTGACGTCTATTCATCTGGCTAAGGTGGCCACCCCGACCTGTCAGTCTAAACGGGCCTAGTTCCGCCTACATATCCCCAAAGACACATTTCTCTTTCTTCTTCTTTTTTTTCATTCTTGTTCTTCTTCTTGTTCTTCGTTTCCATCCAACTAATCTTCTTCTTCTTCTTCTTCTTCTTCTTCTTCTTCTCTTCTTCTTCTTCTTCTTCTTCTTCTTTCTTCTTCTTCTTCTTCTTCTTTTACTAATATTCTTCTTCTTCTTCTTCTTCTTCTTCTTCTTCTTCTTCTTCTTCTTTCATCCTACTAATATTCTTCTTCTTCTTCTTTTTAACCACCAGTTTGTGGTATATGCATGTTTTGAGAGCGACAGTGCATATTTCGTGAAATTTCGCGTTCAGCTTACGCCTGGTTAATATACAGAAAAAGAAAAGATGAGAGAAAGCGAGAAAGGATATAAGATCATTCATGGATCCTTGAGTAGTAAACGTATCTGTATTTTACAGAATTATTGAGTATTTTCTGGCATCCCACCCTTATTTTCGTGTTTGGATGATGTTACAAAAAAACATGAAACAAAGCGGGAAAGGACGTATGTAAGAATGATGTAAGTGTGCATTACAATATCCAGTCATCTTGGAAAAATTATTTCATGAAGTTAAGTTAAAAACTTGGGTAATTATGAACTTTGTTTGTAAATTTTAGTAAATAACTGTTTTATTACAACATTTGTGGGTTCTGTTTTTTCTGGGACACCGTGTCCCAGAAAAAACAGAACCCACAAATTTGTAATAAAACAGTTAATTTTAACTAGGGGGTTTAGGGTTAGGGTACTGTTTTTTTTTCTGGGTCGCCCTTACAGGGTGACCCAGAAAAGAAAAAAACAGTACCCAAATTACCCATTAAAAATGGCTTTTTGACTCACCCTTGTATTATTTCTCTGAATGTTTGAGATGAGGCTTGATGATTAATATTATCTGCGTTATTCGGACTATTGTCCCCATCTTCATAACGCAGATAATACTAATCATCAAGCCTCATCTCAAACATTCAGAGAAATAGTATATAATCGGTACGGACCCGATATAATCAATAAATGGAAACTCCCCGAGAAACTGAATCAAAAACTGACACGAATGTCAAACCACCTCACATTCCTATACAGATGCCGAGATCTCAACTAATTCCACCAGGCTTAACACTAAAACTACCAGTTAATTCCAGGAGAGCACAAAGGATCACCAAAAGAGTAGGACATGAGCTAGTCCGCGATCATATCAGAACAACCACTGGAGGAAAAACCCCCCCCAAAACAATGAAGATGGGGACAATAGTCCGAATAACGCAGATAATACCAAATTATTTATTTTCCCATTAAACTAACCCTAAACCTCAACCCTAACCCTTAAAATTAACAGTTTTATTACAAAATTTGTGGGTTCTGTTTTTTCTGGGTCACCTTGTATACATAGTGACCCAGAAAAAAACAGAACCCAAATTATTTATTTATTTTCCCAATTAAACTAACCCAAAACCTCAACCTTAACCCTAACCCTAAACCCCCTTGTTAAAATTAAGTTTTATTACAAAATTTGTGGGTTCTGTTTTTTCTGGGACACCCTAGTTTACTAAACAAAAGTTCATAAATACCATGGAGATCATGTGTTTGTCTGTCTGTAACCGAAACTAAATCACTACTCAAGTCACAATTCCCTTAGTTATTTACGTCACATTCACCATGATTTTCTTTTTCTTTTATTTAAACCTCAAATATTCAATAAATTTGTTTTACATTATTGATACTGTTGGTCATATCCACGTACTAATAACATGCAATTGTATTTATATATACAACAAAACAGCGGTTTATAGTGTGAATGGGCAAGTTAATTTGCATATTGATATTAAAAATTTGATTTTAATAAATATGTGCTTAGTATTATTGATTTCTAATTTTTGGTTTTATCTAAATGAATATAAGCAACAATCTCGGGGATAAATCTTAAAAGAAATCGAGTAACAAGAAGAAATAGCTGTAATTTTATTCTTTACTTCCTATTTAACTAAATAATTAAATTAGGAAAATTTAGCAATGAAAGACGGGAGTGATGGAAGAGTAAACTTTAGTTGTTCTATTTTTCGATTATACCTCATTCTGTTTTAAATCTTTTTATCTGCATTCTTATTTAATTTCATTAGCCTTTCTAATTAAATATCATATTTCATAACAATAAAAGTTAAATACTTGCACCCGACGAAGGGTGCATATATTTGCTAGTAACATTAGCATATTGAGATTCCAGATTGTCTAAATTTATCAGCTAAGAATAGAAAATAGAAAACATGTGGTTTTACTCGACAAAGTGAGTAAAAAAAAAAAAAAAAAAAGAAAATCTAAAACATCTACGATGTCGGGCACCTGTGGGGAATTAAAATAAAATTACCCCCCCCCCCCCCCCCAAAAAAAAAAAAAAAATTTCGGCGGACCTGAACTTTCAGACCCCCCCCCTCATCAAAATTTAAAAAAAAAATTTTTTTGTCTTCTTTCAATGGATTATTATCGATTGCACACCAATCTATCAGAGTGTGAAAAATAAATTCAAAAAAGTTATTTATTTTTCGAGTTTTCAGGGCTGCTCTATAAGTTTATAGTAAATCGATCCCCCATATCGGAACCGCTCGAAAGGAAACTGGCGCAAAGATGTCAAAGTTAGGATGGCCCAGAAAAAAAAGAACCCAAATTAGTTATTATCGAGCGGTTCCGATATGGGGGATCGATTTACTATAAACTTATACGGGGAAACTCGAAAAATAAATAACTTTTTAGAATTTCTTTTTTACAATCTGATAGATTGGTGTGTAAACGATAATAATCCATTGAAGAAAAAGAAAAGAAATTACAAAGAAAAATTTTTTTCAGCGGTTCGGATATGGGGGATCGGTTACGATAAACTTATACGGGGAACTGAGCACCCCTGAAAACTCGAAAAAATAAATAACTTAAATTTTTTTTTTACAATCAGATAGATTGGTGTGCAATCGATAATAATCCGTTGAAAAAAAAAAAAAGATTAAAAACAAAAATTTTAGATGGGGGGGGTCTGAAAGTTCAGGTCCGCCCAAATTTCTATGGGCTTTCAGACCCGAAGAACCCTCTGAGTATGTGCAGGAAAAAGGCCCCACTTCCGACCCCCAAGATAATCTCTTGACCATTCTGACTTACGCCTTAACTGGGACGAGAAGCTGTTTCTGGACGGGGTGAAATTTCCCATCCACGTGGTGGCTATGACCCGTGAACAAAGCCTGAATCCTAAAACTACCTTTTGTCTTTGTCTCTTCCTTTTCTTTCCTTGAATTCCTTTTCGGTGTGACCACCGAATATGCTGGGGTTAAAAACTAAAATCTGTGAACAGGCACCAGAAATAACCAGCGACCTTTTAACCTAAACATTAAAATCCTTGCCACCCCACACACTGTACGGTTTCATTATAGCAAGAAACAGCTTCATTAACCATAACGGTGAAGTGTGTTATGCAGAGAACAAAGATGAGCACGTGACCATAAAAGTGAGCGATTGGCCTCCTACGCACGTGGCCGCCTATATACAGGGTGTTCGGGAGAAAGTTGACAGTTTCATAAGGAAAAAGAAAAGGTGCTTGGTAACTACAAAATTTAATTGATTGTAAAGAAATTCAACAGGCACGGAAATTACACTACTGTCAACAAGTTTCACTAAAAATAACGTCGATCACAGCCTTAATCCTGCCCCGGAACCTGGAGCAAGCTGATGTTACAGTCTCCTTGGGAAATGTCTCAAAAACTACCTTAATTCTGTCGATTAACTGGGCTTTTGTAGTACTGGCACGGCGATTGGTGTCTTTCTCAACAGCGCCACATATAATAATCCATGGGGTTAAGATATGGGAAGTTCGGAGGTCAAACATTGGGACTGGTGTAGTCGTAAAAATTCGTCGACAGCCATTTTTAACTTTTTCCAGAGGTGTGGGGGGGAATCCCGCTGCCATACATATGGCCTACCATTGGCTACCCTTGTTACCCAGGGCTTGACTACAGTGTTTAGCAACTCCACGTAGTCATCTGAGGGTCCTCCAACACTTTTTTCCTGCTGTACGAACGCAATCAGATCGTTTGTTATGTTGCTTTCTTCTAGCCACAGCCTTGTAGTCTCCATTTCAATTCTCCAGTTCATGCCTGATTGTTTTTACAGTGTTCAGGGAGCATTGGGCAGCAACCAAACCATAATCTCCTTATTTCCGGATGATTCTCCGGTGCAGATCATCATAACTTGTAAGTTATTCTCTTCCATGATTCAGGTGGGTTCCAGTCATCCATTTTATCTGTCATCACGTATATGAATGAAGAAGGGTCCAAGCTTTTAAATGATGCGTAATGTTAGGTAAATATAATATAGTTCATGCGCGGACGTAGTTGTAAACATTGTTGGTTGACTTCCGGTTACCTTTTTGGTTGTATTTCTTTATTTTTTATTCTTAATCCGTAAGAGGTACTTGGACACATAGCGTGGTGGATATAGGCGTTGTGTTAAACAGTTCTAAGTGACAATTATCTCTAGGCTGCATATCCAATCCTGGCCGAGGGCGACAGTAACACTTATACCAAGTCATGGTTAACGGAATGAGAACAGGATACCCCCATGGATTAAATATATTATTGGGTTTGTGGAGATTAAAAAAATACGAAAACAAAAATAAAATAAAAATAAGATAAAATAAACAAAAACTCCCATGGTGCCTTGACCGGAAGAACCCCTGTGCGCAGGTCCGACAAAAAGGCCTGACTCCCTTCCCCAAAAAGAATCCCTCGGCCATTTTTGAACGAAGGCTGCAACCGAGTGTAGTTCGTTTCCTAGCTAGGGCCGTGTGCCCTCGTTATCAACGACTATGCCCCGTTCAATAAAGCCTGAGTTATGAAACCACCTTCTACCTTTGTCTCTTTCCTTTTCTCTTCTTCGTTTTTCGTTCCTTAAGTTCCTTTTCAGCGTACCAGTCCAGACGAACAAAAGAACCAAGCTTTTATTGGGGTTAAGATACCAGAACCAAACAACCTTAACATAGCCCCATAGGTTCAAAGTTCCGTGATGGTTCCCTTACGGTGACCAAAGTAGAGCTGTCCAACGTGTCGGGGTTGCTAAAAAATATACTTCTTCAGCGACTCACTTCTGCCTTGGGCCAGATAACTACGATGTATCATTAAAGAAACTTGTAACAATTGTTTCTGCAGAAGAAATCAGAAAAAAATGAAACTGAAAGGGAAGGGAAACTCATTTATAGGTATTGTTTAACTACCTCACTCCCTTCAACTTCCGTCAGGAGATTATAAATTTTTATCCCTTCTCGGCCTCGCGCTCCTAGCACCCACATGCCACTAGAGACCTCCTTGAATTAACCAGCCACTCCCCGGTAAGTCACCAGTCCAACCACCTTTTTTCACATTTGATCTGCTTTTTTCGGGAAAATATATTCGATTTTGTTTTCATTTGAAATCTTAAATTAGGTACTAACAATGTTATGTCATTTTACAAAATCAAATCACTATGTAGCGTTAGTTTGTGTTTGCCGGGTGGAGTTGTCTGCCCCTTTTAGTTGGATGATGCCCGCTAGGGCACCAGTATAAAAGCGCCGGTTTCAAAACCTTCGCTCTCTCTTGATAGTTTCACCAACTACGAGCCACATGGGGTAGTAGTTCCTTACAGCATGGACTATCGCTAGTCTCATGTCTGTACTCTTTTATGTTATACTTTGTATCTTTCATGAATGTGTCTATCTTTATTTGTGTAACTCTGTTTACCTCATTATGAACGTTGTATTCTACTGTTATCCATGTGCTGTGTTATTAAATGTTTGTCTATTAACCTTTGTCGGAGTTATTTGTATTTAAAGCATGTTGAACTTTAAACCATCCTTACAACTACAACTAATTAAAAAGAAATTACCAAAAATCAGGGAATTATTCAATTTTAATGAAATTTATGTGTTGATTTATCATTGAATGAATTTTATAATGCAATTAAAGAAGACCAACAATATTAATAATGTAAAATAATTTTATTAATAATTAATAAAATTGTTTTACTTTATTAATATTGTTGGTCTCACCTACATAGTATTTACCGCGTACCCCACTTGTACGGGTTAGACACAAGGCCCTATTAACGTGGGACCACCCACAAACCGAAGCTCATGGGTGGCGGGTGAAAAATTGCATCGATCCCGTCGGCATTCCCCCTCAAGGGGGCGCCTCAGGCACTGGGCAATAAACCCAGCCCCTTTAAATCAAGGGGGCAGGTGTTGCCTGGGGGGGGGGGGCCCATGGGATCGACGCTATTAACTCGTAAAGATCCAGGGCCGACGCCACTGGACCCCCGGCGTGGGCCGGAGCTACATACTCATAATGTGCACTTGTATTTATATATACACCAAAATAATGGTTTACAGTGTGAACGGGAAGGCTAATTTGCATATTGATATTAAAAGTTTAATTTTAATAAATATGTGCTTAGTATTATTGATTTCTAATTGTTGGTTTTATCTTAATAAATAAGAGCAAAAATCTCGGGGATAAATCTTAAAATAAATCGATTAACAAGAAGAAATAACTATAATTTTATTCTTTACTTCCTATTTTAACTAAATTGTAAAATTAAGAAAATTTAGCAATGAAATATGGGAGTGCTGAAAGAGTAAGTTTCAGTTGTTCTATTTTCGATTATACACCCCTCTCTGTTTCAAATGCTTTTTTTTCTGCATTCTTATTTAATTTCATTAGTGTTTCTAATTTAAAATAATATTCTATTACATTAAAACTTAAATACTTTCACCCGGCGGAGAGTGCATATATTTGCTAAGTTAATAAATATTGGGGTCATTAAATTATGTAAGGGAACAAACAAAAGGCAACTGAAAGAAAAAAAATGGAAAGAAAAAAAAAGTAAAAATTTGTTATAAAAACAGAAAATTTATAAAACACTATAAAATGTGAAGAAAAATTAGAGTTTTAGAGGCAATGAAGAATTTGTAAATTATTACTAGCTTAAAATATAAAACAATTAAAATGGCACTTAGATCTATTTCAATATCTTAATTAATGAATAAAAAAAAATAAATTAAATAGATTAAAAGTAATTTAAAAGCACAACAAATATCGGTACAGAATTGTTTCCCTAATAATCTTATGGTGGTAGGTAGGGCTGTTTGATGTCAATATTTAATAAAAGTGTTCAAACATTTAAAGACCATAAAACAATCAAGCACATGGTATAGAAGACAAAACTCTTGATTAAACAAACAAAATTGTATTAACAAAATGTATACAAAAAGGCAGCATTGAATAATGGGCAAGGTTCAGCCAAAAGTTCTTTTTTTAAAGTTTAATGTAAAATGTAAGATTATATTTTACAATTCACAAAATGAGAAAGAACGTTAAAGTTTTTAGGTCACAATAATATCAGTTAAGCAATATTTGTACTGATATTTAGTTTGTCTCTTAAAGCGATGATTATTTAAAGAGAGAAAAATAGATAGATAGTTTGTACCTTCTGCATTAAAAATTCTTAAAACATGTGACAAGGATTCTCTTAGGCAGGCAAAATCTTTCTGCTTGAAAATGAAAAAGTCTAAGTATTTATAGAATCCAGGTAGGCTCCGTGGGGCTCCATTCGATAATTTTTCTTATTAGGCGGGAACGCCTCTGGTTGGTTGAATTTTACGAATTTTATTTTAAATTTTATTTTTTACTAGGGTGCGCGATCCCCATGCGCAAACTACTTATTTTTGTCATTCGATCTCTGTCTGTTGAAGCAAGAACTTCCGGCTCGCCACAATCTTTTTAAATACAAATAGTAGAAATAAAAAATGTAAACCAATTATTACGCTTTTGAGTGTCCATATATTTAAAATATTTGGCGGGAAAATGGTGTTTAACTATTTACGCAAATATCTGTCCGTCGAAAACATTATTTCTTAGTGTTTTCAATGAAAAACTGGATATTAAAATTGGATATAATATTATTATATTGGCTTGAAAGTTACGAACATGTGAGTAATTTCTCTGTACAGTGTATTTAATGTTTTTGTTATTCATTTCTAAGAAAAACTTTTAAAATTATTTAAAAAAGTAAATAAGAAATTTTTATTTTGACTCTATCGCAAAAAGTAAACGTAGTCATTTTGGGATGACTTTAATTGTTTAAAATGTATTAAAAATAAATTACATATGTAATATTATTTTGCATTTTTTTAAAATTTTTCATTTTTTTTAATTTTTTTTACTGATGCCCTTTATGTTACTACTTTTCGACTAAAACAAATTTTTTACCTTAAATAATCGATTTATTTAATTTTAATTCGTTTTTAAGTGAAAATTTGGGCTTGAATTGGGACCCATCTTAGATGATTTCGTTTGCAATAAATTATTTTTGGAATTTTCAATTAATACGTATCAATGAACTTTTTTAAACAATAAATTAGTTTTTTTTAAAATTATAAACCCCCTAAATAAAAATATATACAAATAAAAAATTATATTAGCAGCATATCAAATACAGAATATGGTCGAAGATATTGTCCTTGACAGAAGTTTAAACTTTAATAATTTAAATAAAATTATTTAAGAATTCAAATAAAAAAATAAGTTTATTTTCTTGAAAAAAAATTGCCCAGTGCCTGAGGCGCCTCCTTGAGAGGAATGCCGACGGGATTAACGCATTTTTGTGCCTACCACCCATGAGCTTCGGCTTGCGGGTGGGCCCACATCAAAATATCCTTGTGTCACGCCCTCATAAGTGGGATGAGAGGCAAATACCTCTAACTCCGGTTTCGACCGGTGGGTCCATTGGCTTCGGCCCTAGATCGTACAAGTTAACATCTTTGATCCCCGCCCCTTCAGGCAACACCTGCCCTTCAATTTAAAGGGGCAGGGCTGGGTTTATTACCCAGTGCCCGAGGCGCCCTCTTTGAGGGGGAATGTCGACAAGATCAACGTATTTTTTCACCCGCCACCCATGAGTCTCGGCTTGTGGGTGGTCCCACATTAATAGGGCCTTGTGCCTAACCCGTACACTCGGGATACGTGGTAAATATCTAGTATATAGATATGGTCAACTGTATTATTAATGTAAAACAATTTTATTAATAATAGAGGTTTAAATAAAAATAAAATCATGGAGAATGTGATGTAAATAACAAAGGGAATTGTGACGAGTAGTGATATAGTTTCGGTTACAGACAGACAAACACACAATCTCCATTGTAATAAAATTTAGTATTTTCTACTTTTTGCCTTTTTTACTTTTTATACGTGTGATGAAAAACTAACGAGGTAATATCCTGACTTTGAAGTTTTATTATTTAACTAGTTTAAATGCCACCCCTTTTGGCGGCTTTTAAGCAAGTTAACTAATAATTTTTAAGCAAGTTAACTAATAATTCTAGTGATGTTTTGCCATAGATAAAGTAAAAAAAAAAAAACAAAACAAAAAAAAAAACAACAAAAAACAAACAAAAAAAGCCCACAATATAATAATGTAATTATTACAACATTTTATATATTTGCTTAAGAGCTATTGCGAAATAATTCAATTTGTAAAAAGTATAATAATCTTGCTTTACCTCTCTCTCACTAATTTTTCTTTCTTTCCTTTAAAAAAAAATCTTTTCATTATGTTTGATCGAAACAGATTAGCGTTATCGCTTCGACAAAGCCTACTCTATATATTTCTCCTAATCTCTTTCTTTCTTTCTTTTTTTCATATTATATTTTTTAAAAGTAGCATGTCTTCTTTCTTCCCTTTATTTATTTGCTATAAAATTATCTAGCTGAGATGACGTCACTCATAAGAGTTCGGTGGATAAGCAAACGCAGATAATCAGGAATTACATTTTTGCATTTCTTCATGGACGATTTGGATGGTTTCATTTTTAACGAGAGGGTTTTGCAAGATGGTAACGGTCGTACAATTAAGGAACACGAATATCAATATATAGATATTAACAACAAATACAAAGAGTTTTGCTTTACACTCCGCAGAGAATGTTGTGTCTGTGTGTTCGAGTACCCACTTCCTCATTTTAGTGTTTGAATCAACGTGACACATTCGGGTGAACAGACAAACATATTTAGTGACAACAGCAGCTTTTATATAGATACATACGCAACTATAAATGTCAGTGCGTCACATTTTTCAACCGCTCTGTCTATCCTGTATAGAATACACCGACTGCACCTCTGGAGCCACCTGTTGGCCGTGGGTGGCAACACATGATGCTTAAGGATGGAATCCTAGTGGCTGAGCAGTCATGACATTCAACACTCTCCTTTGGTCCTTACTTGGACTAGAAAGGCGATGCGAGTGGTCACGTCAAGCCCTAGCACCTATATGATAGTCCCAGCCCTATTGCACTTATGGGAAACACTCAACCTTTTTATCATATATATGCTAGAAGGCGGTGACAGAAGGTCTTAGATCCTAAGCATGACGTTAAACTGCATCTAGTTGTGAAATTACAATTCTGGAGCTCTGGGGAGTGTGGAGTACCCCTTCATAACCATTACTCCCAGGTCCACTCTGACCCAGAGCGGTAGTACCTTTTAGATTTCCATCTATGGGTTAAATAAATAATAAAAAAAAAAAATTAAGTTAAAAACATTGAATACCCATCTAGAATGAATAAAACAAAATGTCTTCGGCATAAAATAACCAAGTATAGCTCAGTCGGTAGAGCGTTCGGCTAGAAACCACAAGGTTCCTAGTTCGATATCCACCCTCGCCAACTCAGCGTATGAGTAGCACAGGGATCTGTGCGGTAAAGTAAGGAGCTGATGGTAGGTGTGGCGCTACATCCCAGACGCTAAAATAATCTCCTTGGTCTAGCACTAGTGAAAAAAGGGATAGACTCCCTCGCTGCATGACTGATACCGACATTAGGCCGCCCCGACGACTTTATATATATATATATATATATATATATATATATATATATATTTGCTTATTTTATTAACCTACATAAAACTAAAACTTGAAGTTGAACTTTCATGTGGTTTTTACTATATATATATATATATATATATATATATATATATATATATATTATAAGTCACCTACAAACAACCTGTTTCAACGTTTCCGGTCTCATCAATGTGGCTAAACATAGTAAAAACCATATGAAAGTTAAACTCTTGTATCTGTTTTATGTATGTTTTGATTATCGAATTTCAAAAAGACTGCCATCTTAGTTCATACATCTCAAATCTGTTGCCAGACTTTATAGACATTATATATATATATATATATATATATATATATATATATATATATATATATATAAACGTTCATGAGTGAGAGAGAATATCGTGCAGTATGGAGAAGACTTGTTTATGATAGCTACAGGGGTTTGAGGTATAATGGCTCAAACACTCCATCCTGAAGCGGTCTCTACGCAATGGTACATGACGAACGTCATGGACACATTTCCTACATTTAAGCCGGACTATATATGTGACGCGTGTGGCAGGGCCTGCCTGACAAAGGCTGGGTTTCTCAGTCACGTACGGTCATACACGAGAGGAAACCGGGGAAGAGGTTCATATGTATGACTGAATAAAAACAAAGCTGAACGCCTGGGCACTGCGCGCTCACAGCCGAACTTGTAGAAATGGTCTTATTCTGAGAAGAAGTGGCAATCACCATATATATATATATATATATATATATATATATATATATATATATATATATGTGTGAAGAAAGGAAGTAAATCCGACGTATGTAATATATCAAGAAAAATGAAAAAACACAGGTTTAAATGGGTTAAGTGGTGAGTTTATTGGCCGACGCTGCAGTGTTTCGATCTATTAATTAGATCATCTTCAGGGCACCGCTTTTCTCATTATTCTGTGATAAATAATTTCTTATCTTATGCCCTGAAGATGATCTAATTAATAGATCGAAACACTGCAGCGTCGGCCAATAAACTCACCACTTAACCCATTTAAACCTGTGTTTTTCATTTTTCTTGATATATATATATATATATATATATATATATATATATATATATATATAAGTGAGAAAAAAGGAAGTGAATCCGACAATTACATGTTTTGATGAAAACTGTTTCTTCTTTTCATTTATCTTTATACACACACACACACATACATACGTATATATACATATCTCTACTGTGTATACATAATAGCTATACATAAGTAATATATATATATATATATATATATATATATATATATTGCACCACTGTGTATACATAATAGCTATAAACAAGTACTATATATATATATATATATATATATATATATATATTCTCTTCCACACACATACAAACATGTGTGAGTGTGTAGGTGAGAAAAATAGAGGGAATCCGACAATTACTTGTTTTGATGAAAACTGATTTTTATTGCACTACAGTGTATATATAATACCTATACATAAGTACTATATATATATATATATATATATATATATATATATATATATATATATATGCTCTCTTTCACACATACAAACATGTGTCTGTGTGTGTGTGTAAATATGAAGGCATTTCCAAATTCTACCTGATTTCCCACCACGAGTGCACAGACGACATAGGGTACAATGTCGAGGTACGAAAGAATAATATTTTTACAACACACCGGCCGAGCAGATTAGACGGTCGATCGGTCTGTCTAATTTAGAAAATTACTTACTGGATACGCACCCCCACCCTCCTCAAACCTCCCAGCACATGATATTAGTTGGCACCATCGTCCCGACTCGACCACCTCACGTACGCCATTACGCTCGCCATTTTCTGCAACCAAAAAATAAAAAAAAAAAAAAAAAAAGGAAAGGAAAAAAGTTAAAGAAAATGAAAAACGAAAAAAACAAAAACAAAAAATAAAGAAAAAAAACAAAAAAAGTAAAGGCAAAAAAAAAAAAAGAAAAAATGCAAAACAACAAAAAAAAAAAAAGAAAAGAATAAATATATGAACGAAAAAAGAAAAGAAAAATAGAAACAGTCGAAAATATAAAAGAAGAAAGAAAAAGAAAAGAAAGAAGGTAAAGAAGAAGAAGAAGAAGAAGAAGAAAAAAGAACGAAATGAAGGAAAAAAGAAAGAAAAAGAAAAAAAGAAGGAAAGGAAAAAAATGAAATAAAAAAGAAAAAAAGAAGGAAAAGGAAAAAAATGAAAAGAAAAGAAAAGAAGGAAAGGAAAAAGAAAAAGAAAGAAAAGAAAGAAAGAAAGTAAAGAAAAAAAGAAAAGAAAAAGAAGGAAGAAAAAGAAAAGAAAAGAAAGTAGGTAAAGAAGAAAAGAAAAAAGAACGAAATGAAGGAAAAAAGAAAAAGAAAGAAAAGAAAAGAAAAAGAAAAAAAAAAAGAAAAAGAAGAAAAAATGAAAGAAAGAAAAAAGAAAGAAAAGAAGGAAAAGAATAAAATAAATTCAAAAAAAAAGAATGTAAAGAAAAAAAGAAAAGAGAAGGAAAAAGAAGAAAGAAGGAAGGAAAAGAATAAAAGTAAAAAAAAAAAGAAATTGAAAAAATAAAAAGAAAAGAAAGAATGTAAAGAATAAAATAAAAAAGGAAAAAGGAAAGAAAAGAAGAAAAGAGAAGAAAAAGAAAAAGAAGAAAAAAGGAAATGAATAAAAGTAAAAAAGAAATAGAAGAAAATAAAAAGAAAAAAAAAGAAAAAGAAGAAAAGAAAGAAGGTAAGAAAGGGAAAGAAAAACAAAAAAGAATTGGTGGTGGGAATGATGGTATACTTTTTAATAGAGCCATATTAAAATTGTTAGTCCGCGTGGAGGGCTCAGTGTATAAGTTGGAAAATTGTATACTTAGCAATATTTATAGGGTGGATTTAGAAAAGGCTTAAATATCGGTCATGTTAACGGTTATAAATTTATTTCAACCAAAAGATTAAAATCTTTGAGAATCACTAGCATCCTCAGATCATGTACAATAATAAATGAAAGATTTTGCTGGATTGGTTTGAATTGGTCTATAGTTTGGGCCATTGTTTATATTATTGGGTTTATGATGCTTGTATTTAGGGTAGAGCTTTAAGCCATCAAAATTCCTCTGTTCTTCTGTCTTGTTGATGCCAACAACAAACTACGAGAAAAAATAGAGGGGGAAAATAAAGATTTAACTCAGCAAGTTTTTGTTGAGGGGGGGGGCAAAAAGAAGCGAGTCCAACGCCTTCTCGCAAGCTAAACTTTCTCTTTGCAAACACTGACTTCTTCTTCTTCTTCTTCTTCTTCTTCTTCTTCTTCTTCTTCTTCTTCTTCTTCTTCTTCTTCTTCTTCGTCGTCGTCGTCGTCGTCGTCGAATCCTCTAGCAGCTACCGTGGCAACACTCGTTTCTGCTCTCCCCGTTTCTGGGTGTATACACAGTTCTGCTTCTATCATCCGGGCGTCTGTGCTTCGCATACAGGACTGTCAACTCAATCCCAGTTGCCGGAATGCCCGCAGCTATCATCCGGGCATCTGGCGTTCACATACGGGACAGTGGCATCTCGATTCCGGTGCCTGCGCCCAAGTATCGCCTTTTCGCATTCTGAAGGACGTGGGTTCGATCCTAGGTCAGTCCTACACGCCTAGCCCGCTTCCTTCGAGAATACGGCAAGTTCTCATGCCCGTCACTCAACTCGTGTTCTCTGTCACACAAACCTAAGACATTTTTTCAAACAGTTTTAATTTAAATTCAACTCTAAATCAATTTCCACAGTTCCAATCTATTAAATTTTCAATGCATTATAATACAATCCAATATTTTAAAATGTTATCTAATTATTCTATATTCTAGCGAATATCATATAAAAGCAAACATAATCTTTCAATAATAAAGTTTTATTGAAAATATATATATATATATATATATATATATATATATATATATATATATATATATGCTGATATTGCAATATTTCAATCTGTTAAAAATCTCGCTTTTCATTCAACAATTTTTAAATAGACTGACCGACAACGCAAAAGAGTCTCGCAGTTTTCTTATTTTCTGTGATACGTTTATTTTTCCTCATACTAACAAAAGCCCTCTAATGAAGATCTATCGAAATGTGTCAGATCATTTTGGTCCACCCTGCACACACACACATATATATATATATTATACATATATATATATCTTATTATAATGGAGATTGTGTGTTTGTCTGTCTGTAACCGAAACTATACTACTATACAAGTCACAATTCCCTTAGTTATTTTCGTCACATTCTACAGGATTTTATTTTTATTTAAACCTCAATTATTAATAAAAATTGTTTTACATTATTAATACTGTTGGTAATATCTACATACTAATAACATACAATTGTATTTATATATACAACAAAATAGCAGTTTACAGTGTGAATGGGAAGGCTAATTTGCATATTGATATTAAAAATCTGATTTTAATAAATATGTGCTTAGTATTACTGATTTCTAATTGTTTAGTTTTATGAATATTATCTAAAATCTCAGGGATAAATCTTAAAAGGAATCCATTAACAAGAAAAAATAACTGTAATTTTATTTTTTACTTCCTATTTTAACTAAATAGTTAAATTAGGAAAATTTAGCAATGAAAGACGGGAGTGATGGAAGAGTAAGTTTCAGTTGTTCTATTTTTTATTATACCCTCCTCTGTTTCAAATATTTTTATCTGCTTTCTTATTTAGTTTCATTAGCATTTCTAATTTGATACAATATTTCTAATTTGATACAAACATTAAAACTTAAATACTTGCACCCGGAGGGTGCATATATTTGCTAGTATATATATATATTATTACACACACAAACACACACACGCACACATATATATATATATGTATGTGTGTATTCATTTTATACCTTTATATATACAACTTGTGATGGTTAAACCCTCATCTAAATTACGCAGTAATTTATATTAATGTTATTTTAATTTAGACGATGGTTTAGACGACGGATTACTTATCACAGCCTTGATATATAATAATTTAATATATATATATATATATATATATATATATATATATATAAATATATAAAGGTATGAAATTAATACACACACACACACACACACACACACACACGTGTGTGTGTGTATTAATTTCATACCTTTATATATACAACATGTATGTATGTATGTATATGTTTTCCCCAAAATATTTCTCTTAGAAGATTCTTTTTTCCTTTAAAAGAATATTTTGAGTGAGACTTTTTCATAAATTCTAAACTATATATATATATATATATATATATAATATATATTATATATATATATATAATCTATTAATAATGGAGATTCGCTTCCGGTTTTTGCCAGTAACAAAAATTACGTCACTGCTTACATCACATTACCCAAAATCGTCATAACATAGAATAAGATTTATTCTATGTTATGACGATTTTTGGCATGTTCAAATTTTGAGTGTATTTATTCAATAAATACACTGAAAATTTGAACATGCAAAATTAGACAGTCCTCATTGTTTTTTAAAACAAATTTTAATAAATACATGACTGGTATTATATATCTATATATAGTTTGTTTTATTTTAATACATATTTAAAGTTTACATTTCAAATTGTTTTATTTTTTAATCCTTTAATGAATTTGATGATTTTACTTACTTAGGGTAGAAACTCGCTGACATTGAATTTTTAACTCCCACCCCTCAGGCAATATGTTTCAAAAATCTATTTTTACATAGCCTGGAGGGCGTTTTTTTTTTTGTACTAGTATTGATAATGGAGATTGTCTGTATTTCTGTCTGTAACAAAAACTACGTCATAGCTCTACGTCACAGCTTACGTCACAATATTCTTATGCTATATACACCCAAAATTTGAGTAAGCAATTTTAAAAATTGTTTTTTACTCTCGTCCCTTTTTTTTATTTTTACAGTAACAAGAAGTTAACTAAAAAGTTTACAAATAAATAAATACCTACGATTTTGTGTAAAATTGATACGGAAAATATTCAAAATAATTGTTTGATTATTACATGCACGCAACATTTTATTTGAGAGGGACTGGGCTCAGTATTCATTTCAAATTGTTTTTTTTTACTCCTTTAATAAATATGAGGATTTGTCTTACTTATGATACAAACACTCTGACATTGAATTATTAACTCCCATAAGTAAGGCAATGTCTTTCAAAAATTAATTTTTACGACGCCCGGAGGGTGTTTTCTGTTGCTAGTATTATTAATATCATTTTATATCCTCATTCCATAAAAAAATTAATTAAATTGAAAAATAATGATAATGATTTTTCCATTAAAATAAGAGCAATAGTAGGTAATGTTGGTAACCTCAGAATTAGGGAAGCTTTATTAATAGCTAGGTTACATCCTAAAATTAATAGTAGATTAGAATTAAATATTCGAAATAATTGTTTGATTATTACATGCACACAACATTTTATTTGAAGGGCACGAGGCTCAGTTTTCATTTCAAATTGTTTTATTCATTTTTTTTACTCCTTTAATAAATATGAGGATTTGTGATACAAAACTTATGATACAAACCCTCTGACATTGAATTTTTAACTCCCACCCTCTCAGCAGGCAATGTTTTTCAAAAATTAATTTTTACGACGCCCGGAGGGTGTTTTCTGTTGCTAGTATATATATAATGTAATAAACTTGCCAGCCGATTAGTGCTTCGTCATGGGCAAATGTGAAAGAAATGGGCGTATTGTTGATTTTCGTCGCTGTCAATTCATCTCGCATTATTTCTTGCAGTATTGACGTTCTTTACGGATGAATGAACAAACCCACTATCATGAAAACAAACAGGAGAGAAGGAAAAAAAGAAAGTCAGCATATGGTGTTGCAAGGCATTATTAATTATCGTTGATAAGATACATAGCCCCTCCCTGTCCCGCCCCACCGTATACACTGGTTTCATTTTGTCTATAAAACTTGAGAGAGAGAGAGAGAGAGAGAGGAGAGATAGAGAGATAGAGAGAGAGAGAGAGAGAGAGAGGAGAGAGAGAGAGAGAGAGAGACGAAGGAAGACAAGGGAGAAAGAGAAATGGAGAGGCGAAGAAGAGAGAGAGAGAGAGAGAGAGAGAGAGAGAGAGAGAGAGAGAGAGAGAAGAGAGAGAGAGAGAGTATAATATCAACTTTGTTATATTGAAATGTGACACACAGATAAGCAAAACTTTCAAACCTTGCACTAATATTCCTGTACCCAATGTCCGGCCGCCCTGACGGTGGGGCGTTATAATACACTGACTACACCTCTGCAGAGGGGTAAGACTTCCCCAATGGGGCCACTTGTTGGCCGTGGGTGGCAACCCGTGATGCTTAAGGATAGAACCCAGGTGGTTGAACAACCCATGACATGCAATATTCAACTTTGGTCCTTATTTGGGCTAGACAGGCAGTCCGAGAGACCCCTCCGATCAGTCGGCTGGTCACATCAAGCCCTGCTCCAGCCCTATTGCCCTTATGGCAAGCCCCAACCCTTTTTATCATATATGTGCTAGAAACTGGCAGTGGCTGAGTGTCCTGGGTATGTTGTTAAACTGCATCTAGTGGTGAAGTTTCAATTGTGGAACTCTGGTGAATGTGGAGTACCCCTTTATCACCATTACTCCCAGGTCCACTCTGATCCGGAGTGGTAGTACCTGTTAGGGATCCCATCTATGGGTTAAATAGATTAAAAATGTGTATCAAAAATGTATTTAAAAAAATTGAGATTCCAGTTTTGGAAGTTTGGGGAATGTGGAGCACCCCTTCATCACCATTGCTCCCTAGTACACTTTGACCCGGAGTGGTAGTACCTGTTAGGGTCCTATCTATGGGTTAAATAGTAAAACATGTTTATAAACAAAACTAATTATCCATTAAGAATTAATTTATTTCAAAACTTTATCGGCCTTAAATGACCCACTGAGGTTGATATGCCGTAAGACAAAACAACCAAACCAAACCAAACCAATATCCGGACGTATCTCAAGAAAATGTAGAATACGTTTCTCGGAATTTTTTAGATGAAGCTTGATAATTAGTATTATTTGGATTATTCGGACTATTGTCCTCATCTTTATTGTTAGCTGTACAACGTTTCGGTCGATGTGCACCCGAACTTCTTCAGGTATTTCTTTCGAACTCGGGAACCTTCTTGTCGTAATCAGGAGCCATCACGGAATTTTGAACCTAATCCTTTATTCAATCCACGAGGGTATCCTGTTCTCATTTCGCTAACCATAGCTGGGGTATAGGTGTTAAGCTGTGTTAATTATTATTCTATGTTACTGTCACCCTTGACCAAGATTGAACCTGCAGCCTAAAGATAACTGTCACTTATAATTGTCTTAACCTAACGCTTTTATCCACTACACTATATGTCCTATTGGACTAGAAGGCCGGTGGGCACATCGGTCGAAACCTATACAGATAACAATAAAGATGAGGACAATAGTCCGAATAATCCTAATAATACTAATTATCAAGCCTCATCTAAAAATTCAGAGAAATAAATTAGCTATGTTCAAAATTTCGGATGTAAGGGATATAAACGCAAAAATTCAACACAAATGAACAAGATTTTTGCGTGTTCAGTAAATGAAAATCTATGGAAGCCTATATTGTAAAATTATTCTGTGTATTTCAGCGATTCGGTTTTTTAAAGGAGATACATTTTTAATACGTTTGATGATCCGTACACGAAATTACAATCGTTAGTAATTATTTTTTAAATATATAAAACTCGGAAAATATTTATTTTTAAACTTACATTTTTAGATGGATTAAATAAATCTTGATTTACAGTTAAAATTTTGTGTTCAACATTGCACGTTCGAGACGTTTAAAATTCACTATTACATTTTTAAGTGAATAAAAATAAGCTATTTGAATCAAGGAAAAACTTTTTTGTATCAATTCAAAGAAAAATATTGTTTTTAAAACTAAAAAACCAAAAAAAAAAAAAAACAAAAAACAAAACAAAAACAAAACAACAACAACAAAAACAAAAACAAAAAACAAAAACAAAACATTAGGCCGCCCCAACGACTTTACTTTTATATCATGGTATATTTCAAAGTTCACTATATTCACCTCAGAACTCATTCTATTCAAATAATGTCCTATTATTGTTGTAATCTGAGTCCTTCTACTCAATTATAATGAGAGCCGTTGGCAGCGGTTTACGGTAGGATCGCAGTGGTGGGAGATTTACTTTTTCGTTTTTTGTTTTTGTTAATTTTCAAACTATCACCAGAAATCAGAGAATAGTCCGATTTTAATGAAATTTTAATAATAAAAAAAATCACGCTACAACAAAATATTTTTTGAGTTTTAAGAAAATATAACTTTTAGATTTTCAAATAACTTTTTTCTAGTATTGAATTTTCATTTAAAAACAATTATGTGTTCTTCAAGACTTTATCTTTCTAGAAATTTAAAAATTAGGAACTGGAAAATCTTTTCTTCAAATGACCGTACATTCGGAATTGATAAAAAGAAACTTTTTTTTAATAAAAAAAAAATTTAATAATGCTATTCATTATAAAATCAAGTCATTAATGAATAATTTGGTGTAAATTTCATTAAAATTGGACTATTTCTGATTTCTGGTGATAGTTTGAAAATTAAAAAAAAAAAAAAAAACCCAAAAAATAAATCTCCCACCACTGCGATCCTACCGTAAGCCGCTGTCAACGGCTCCCACTATAATTGAGTAGAAGGACTCAGATTACAACAATAATAGGACATTATTTGGATAGAATGAGTTCTGAGGTGAATATAGTGAACTTTGAAATATCCCATGATAAAAAAGTTAAGTCGTCGGTACCAGCTAGACAGCGAGGGAGTATATCCCATTTTCACTAGCCCTAGACCAAGGAGATTATTTTAGCGTGTGAGGTGGAGCGCCACACCTACCATCAACTCCTCACTTTACTGCACAGGTCCCAATGCTACTCATACGCTTAGTTTGCGAGGGCCGGTATCGAATGGGAACCGGAAAATTTGGTGAAGCCATGGGAGAAATTCGGTAGACAAAGAGTTAAATTAGTAAAAGTCGTCGGGGTGACCTAAAATCTGTATTAGCCAGACAAAGAGGGAGTCTATCCCCTTTTCACTGGTGCTAGACAAAGGAGATTGTTTTGGCACCTGAGACGTTTTTGAGCGCCACACCTACCATCAACTCCTCAATCTACCGCACAGATTGCTGTGCTACTCATACGCTGAGTTGGCGAGGGCCGGTATCGAAATACCTCAAGTATGAAGCACGAATAGTTTTATAAAGTATAATGTAAAGTAAAAGTCGTCGGGATAGCCTAAAGTCGATATCAGCCAGAGCGAAGGAGTCTATCCCCTTTTCCCTGGCGCTTGACCAAGGAGATTGTTTTGGCGCCTGAGACGTTTTTGAGCGCCACGCCTGCCATCAGCTCCTCAATCTACCGCACAGATCACTGTGCTACTCTTACGCTGAGTTGGCGAGGTCTACTATCGAAAGACCGAATAGTTTTTATAAAGACTGGTTCATAGACGCCCTTTCATTTTATTGAATATAGAAGGTGTGACAAACATAATGGAAAAATGTTGTGTAAGCGTTGTGTGCATTGGACATAACCCCCCCCCCCCGCAAAAAAAAAGAAAAAAAAAAAGAAAGGAAAGAAAAAAAAAGAGAAAAAAAAGAGCAAACAAAACAATAAAAAACGGACAATTATCCCTGAACTATGAATCGAACTAAAAAAAAGTAAAAAAAAAAAAAAGTTAAAAAAAAGGGGGAATAATAAAAATAAAAATAATGTATTTTTTTCTAAACAGGTCAAACAAGAGGTTCGCCCTTGTGTTTCAAATTATATCAATTTACAGCTTCCATAGAACCGCGTCTCGACGAACGCGCAATGAAAAAGCGCTTTATCCTGTGAATCGTTAGGGTAGCACGTTCGTAACTCAATAACGTTGGATTTATTACAGAGACGCTGAGAAATCGCACCTAGATTTAGTTACACATCCCATGGATATTTGTTTTATAGATGTATTCATCGACCCCCCCTTTTTTTTGAACAGCAAATAATTTATTTTGTTATTTCCTTTCCGTTCTGTTGTTGGCCGCATTAAAATTATCACATCCGTACGAATGTGAAAGGAAATAGTGATATATATGTGTGGTGTGTGTGTGTGTGTGTGTGTGTGTGTGTGTGTGTGTGTGTGTGAAGAGATGCAAGTGAATCCGACGGTATGTAGTATAGTGAGAAATTTGAAAAAAACACAGGTTTTAATAAAATGAGAGGTAAGTTTATTTTTCCTTATATAAAAAAAACCATGAAGAAGAAGAAACACTGCAAAATTTCCTAGTTCGTTCAGCTAGACAATGGTAAATGCCCTTGCTCGATCTTATCGACAGTCCCATACTGATCATACTATCATTAATCAGATCGAAACACTGCAGCGTCGGCTCTTCACACCATACACACACACACACACACACACACACACACATTTATATATATATATATATATATATATATATATATATATATATATATTATGTATTAGGTGTGTCATAAAAGTATCGAGATTGAAGCTGTATTTATCAAGATAGAAAGAAATGAACAATGAATGGAACGTTAATTTTTTTCCAGAATACAAGGTGTGTATTAAAAGTGCTGAGTTTGAAGCTGTATTTAGCAAGGTAGAAATGAACAATGAATGGAACGTTATTTTTTTTATTTCAGAATACAAGGTGTGTCATAAAAGTATCAAGATTGAAGCTGTATTTACCAAGATAGAAATGAACAATGAATGGAACGTTATTTTTTTTATTTCAGAATACAAGGTGTGTATAAAAGTATGAGATTGAAGCTGTATTTACCAAGATAAAATGAACAATGAATGGAACGTTATTTTTTTTATTTCAGAATACAAGGTGTGTCATAAAAGTATCTAGATTGAAGCTGTATTTACCAAGATAGAAATGAATAAATGAAATGAATGGAACGTTATTTTTTTATTTCAGAATACAAGGTGTGTCATAAAAGTATCAAGATTGAAGCTGTATTTACCAAGATAGAAATGAACAATGAATGGAACGTTATTTTTTTTTATTTCAGAATACAAGGTGTGTCATAAAAGTATCGAGATTGAAGCTGTATTTACCAAGATAAAAATGAACAATGAATGGAACGTTATTTTTTTTATTTCAGAATACAAGGTGTGTCATAAAAGTATCTAGATTGAAGCTGTATTTACCAAGATAGAAATGAACAAGGAATGGAACGTTATTTTTTATTTCAGAATACAAGTGTGCCATAAAGTATCGAGTTTGAAGCTGTATTTACCAAGATAGAAATGAACAATGAATGGAACGTTATTTTTTTTATTTCAGAATACAAGTGTGTCATAAAAGTATCGAGATTGAAGCTGTATTTACCAAGATAGAAATGAACAAGGAATGGAACGTTTTTTTTTATTTCAGAATACAAGGTGTGTCATAAAAGTATCGAGATTGAAGCTGTATTTACCAAGATAGAAATGAACAATGAATGGAACGTTATTTTTTATTTCAGAATACAAAGTGTGCCTTAACAGTATCGAGATTGAAGCTGTATTTACCAAGATAGAAATGAACAATGAATGGAACGTTATTTTATATTTCAGAATACAAGGTGTGTCATAAAAGTATCGAGATTGAAGCTGTATTTACCAAGATAGAAATGAACAAGGAATGGAACGTTATTTTTTTTATTTCAGAATACAAGGTGTGTATTAAAAGTGCTGAGTTTGAAGCTGTATTTACCAAGATAGAAATGAACAATGAATGGAACGTTATTTTTTTAATTTCAGAATACAAGGTGTGCCATAACAGTATCGAGATTGAAGCTGTATTTACCAAGATAGAAATGAACAATGAATGGAACGTTATTTTTTATTTCAGAATACAAAGTGTGCCATAAAGTATCGAGATTGAAGCTGTATTTACCAAGATAGAAATGAACAATGAATGGAACGTTATTTTTTAATTTCAGAATACAAGGTGTGTCATAAAAGTATCTAGATTGAAACTGTATTACCAAGATAGAAATGAACAATGAATGGAACGTTATTTTTAATTTCAGAATACAAGGTGTGTCATAAAAGTATCTAGATTGAAGCTGTATTTACCAAGATAGAAATGAACAATGAATGGAACGTTATTTTTTAATTTCAGAATACAAGGTGTGTCATAAAAGTATCGAGATTGAAGCTGTATTTACCAAGATAGAAATGAACAATGAATGGAACGTTATTTTTTTTATTTCAGAATACAAGGTGTGTCATAAAAGTATCGAGATTGAAGCTGTATTTACCAAGATAGAAATGAACAATGAATGGAACGTTATTTTTTTATTTCAGAATACAAGGTGTGTCATAAAAATCGAGATTGAAGCTGTATTATGAACACGTTATTTTTTTTATTTCAGAATACAAGTGTGTCATAAAAGTATCGAGATTGAAGCTGTATTTACCAAGATAGAAATGAACAATGAATGGAACGTTATTTTTTTTATTTCAGAATACAAGGTGTGTATTAAAAGTGCTGAGTTTGAAGCTGTATTTACCAAGATAGAAATGAACAATGAATGGAACGTTATTTTTTAATTTTTTTTTGAATACAAGGTGTGTCAAAAAGTTAAAACAATCTAGATACTTTTTTGACACACCTTGTATATATATATATATATATATATATATATATATATATATATATATATATATATCATCATCATCATGATGTCGCGCTGTCAGCCCGAATATCCATGACAATCTCTCTCCATCCGTCCCTACCGCTCATCATCATTCTCGGGAGGTCCTCTATGTAGCATCCTGTATCCGCACAGAGCTGATTAATGTACGTTTTTGCTGGTCAGCCCACACTGGCGTGTCCATGTGTTGGCTTCTACAGGAGGACGTCGCTTATGAGTTCGTCCTTGCTTCTCCAGCAGTGTCCCGCGTGTCTTGTCCGTCTTACTCGGATGGTTTGGGTGATATGTGGCAGGTAACCGCACAGCTGTTTTCTCGTGGGGTGTTGTTTCCACGTCTTGTTCAGGATCACCCACAGCATTCTTGTGCAGCTCCCATCTAGTTTATTCTATAGTCGCTTAGTTAGGGTCCAGGTGGTGCAGCCATATAGCAGCACTGATACGACAACGGCCTGGAAGAACTGTCTCTTTAACTTGTCTGTGAGATTGGGTTTCCATATGACCGATAATTTATTTATAGCGGCCCAAGCCTTTCCTATACGTGCATTAACGTCGTTTTCTGTGGAGGAGAGAGAGAGAGAGAGAGAGAGAGAGAGAGAGAGAGAGAGAGAGAGAGAGAGAGAGAGAGAGAGAGAGAGAGAGAGAGAGATATTTTGCCGTTTTATTACTAAATCAACCTCCCCTATTGCATAATGAAAAGAGTACAAAACAATTGAAAATGTCAATATATAATCTAACAGTACCAATCAAACAAAATAGAATATTGACTTAGCTCAGTCGGTAGAGCATCTGCCTACTCAACCTCAAGGTTCCGGGATCGATATCGGCCCTCACTATGTATGCAGGGTGACCCAGAAAAAACAATTTTATTAATATTTGAGGTTTAAATAAAAGAAAAGAAAATCATGGAGAATGTGACGTAAATAACTAAAGGAATTGTGACTTGGGTAGTGATATAGTTTCGGTTACAGACAGACAAACACATAATCTCCATGGTAATTATGAACTTTTGCTTAGTAAATTAGGGTGTCCCAGAAAAAACAGAACCCACAAATTTTGTAATAAAACTATTAATTTTAACTAGGGGTGTTTAGGGGTTAGGGTTGGGCTTTAGGGTTAGTTTAATGGGAAAATAAATAAATAATTTGGGTTCCATTTTTTCTGGATCACTATGTATACAGGGCGACCCAGAAAAAACAGAACCCACAAATTATGTAATAAAACTGTTAATCTTAAGTAGGGGGAGTTAGGGTTTAGGGTTAGGGTTGGGGTTGGGGTTGGGGTTTAGGGTTAGTTTAATGGGAAAATAAATAAATAATTTGGTTTCTATTTTTTCTGGGTACCCAGTATACAGGGTGACCCAGGAAAAACAGAACCCACAAATTTTGTAATAAGTGTTAATTTTAACTAGGGGGGGGTTAGGGCTTAGGGTTAGGGTTAGGGTTGGGGTTGGAGTTTAGGGTTAGTTTAATGGGAAAATAAATAAATAAATTTGGTTCTGTTTTTTTCTGGGTCACCCTGTTATATGTTTTAATTTTCCGACACATTTGCAAGTTCAGCCCATTCTTGATAGGTATTCAATTTTTTTAAACTCATTTTGTTTAAACAATTGTACTTAATTTCTTAATCTAATTAATCCATGGATAGGACCCTAACAGAGTGGACCTGGGAGTAATGGCAATGAAGGGGTACTCCACACTCCCCAGAGCTCCAGAATTGGAACCACTCCCCTAGATGCAGTTTAGCATCATATATATGACACTAAGACTCGTAGCCATCGCGTTCTAGCACATATATGATAAAAAGGGATTTGTCGTAAGGGCAATAGGGTTAGGACACTCATATAGGTGCTATGGCTTGATATGACCAGCCGATTGATTTGAGTGGCCTCTGCGACCGCCGATCTTGCTTAACTCTTAACGTCCTATACCACTTCATTCCACCCGGTCGGAAGTCACATTTATTTTCCTAATCTGCCCCAAACGATAGCCTTTGTTTAAATGTAATATTAAACATCTTTAGAAGTCTTTAGTTCAAAGGAAATAACAGGTAAGTTTTAATGAAAAGGCCATTTTTAGCCATTTTTGATAAATGGTTATAGGGATGCTGGTAATTATACCTGTCCTAAACAAAATGACATTACTTTTTGACTCACCTATGTGGAGAAGTAGGGATGTGATCCACAGTGAACCAGTTTCATTTTGATGTATGATACATGTTCCTGTGTTGGTAATTATACCTGTCCTAACAAAATGACATTTACTTTTTGACTCACCTATGTGGAGAAGTAGGGATGTGATCCACAGTGAACCAGTTTCATTTTGATGTATGATACATGTTCCTGTGTTGGTAATTATACCTGTCCTAAACAAAAATGACATTACTTTTTGACTCACCTATGTGGAGAAGTAGGGATGTGATCCACAGTGAACCAGTTTCATTTTGATGTATGATACATATTCCTGTGTTAGTAATTATAAATGTCCTAAACAAAATAGCATTAGATTTTGACTCACCCTCGTAATAATCTATACATATATAAAAGGCAGTTGTGTATGTCCGGACCCCACAAAAAAAAAAAACCAACAAAAAACAATTAACGACAAAGTAAATGTATATACACATTGAATATCAGCAGGGCTTGTTTTTTGAGCAAAAATAATGAAGATTTGATTTATATTCGTGAAGATAATTAAAAAATAAAATTCAAATAGTAACAACATGGATTTGTTTTGCATTTAATATTTTAAATAGGAGACATTAATTTTTCTTTTCAGAAGGTCAGTGCACTTTTTTCATCTGACACCTTACCTAACCCGATCAACGCATGGTCTTTCTTAAATAGGGATTTTAATGGGGCATCCAGTAATAATGGATCAGCGAGACTAACTTTTGCCTCCCTCTCTCTCTACGCTGGGTAGCCGCTTCCAGTAAATTATAATGCTAGATCTAAAAAAAATAAAAATAAATGAAATGCTGGTTAACATCAACCCACCCAGTTAAGAAAAATGCATACTGAAATCGACAGCCGGTGCCGGGTGTCGACGCTGGGTACACACGCGGGGTGTGTTTGTTGATGAGCGGGTATAAGATATCCAAGCGGAAGTTATAGGGTGGCCTCAAACTATTCGATCAGCCGTTCCTCTTGTTCTGATATTTTTATAAGTCGGTTCTTTTTTTCGTTATCTGCAGATTTTGTTATTGTTAGATGTTGAGAAGTGTTGATTTTGTAATGAAAACGAGAAACCAGCTTGCATTGGACGCGTTTACACATGGTGGCAGAACGAATAACAAATATGTTTGGATATCTATCTATCTATCTATCTGTCTGTCTGTCTGTTCCCTTCTTTCTTTCTCTTTCTTTCTTTCTTTCTTTCTTTCTTTCCTTTCCTTTCCTTTCCTTTCCTTTCTATCTATCTACCTATCTATCTGTTCTTTCTTCCTTTCCTTTCCTTTTTATCTATCTATCTATCTATCTATCTATCTATCTGTTCATTTCTTTCTTTCTGTCTTTCTTTCCTTTTCTTTCTATCTATCTATCTATCTATCTATCTATCTATCTATCTATCTGTCCCTTTCTGTCCCTTTCTTTCTTTCTCTCTTTCTTTCTTTCCTTTCTACCTATCTATCTATCTATCTCAGCCAGTTCAAATCTATCTATTTATCTATCTGTCTGTCCTTTCTTTCTTTCTTTCTTTCTTTCTTTCTTTCCTTTCTACCTCTCTACCTATCTATCTATCTCAGCCTGTATCTATCTATCTATCTATCTATCTATCTATCTATCTATCTATCTATCTATCTATCTATCTATCTGTTTTTTCCTTCCTTCCTTCTTATCTCTCTCTTCCCATCTCTATCTACCTATTGGTTTGTTCCTTCCTTTCTTATCCCTTCCTTCCTTCCTTCCTTCCTTCCCTCTTATCTATCTATCTTAGTCTATTAAAATCTATCTATCTATCTATCTATCTATCTATCTATCTATGTCCCTTCTTTTTCATTCCTCCCTTCCTTTCTTCATATCTATCTATCTATCTATCTATCTATCTGTCCCCCCTTCTATCTATATCTCAATCTGTTCATATCTGTCTGTCTGTCTGCCCCTTCTTTTTCCTTCCTTCCTTCCTTCCTTTATCTATCTATCTATCTATCTATCTATCTATCTCAATCTGTTCATATCTATCTATCTATCTATCTATCGACACAAAACCGTTGTGTTACAGCGATTTTTTCAGTGGGTGTCCGCTTTACAATTTGGCAACAGAATAGAAAGAGTAGAATATGTAGAGACAGACTAAACGGTTAATAGGGGATTTTGAGATATAGACGGATCACCTAATCTCGTCCAGAAGACCACACCTAGTGTTAATTAACAAGAAGAAAAATTGTCATATCGTAGGTGGCAACCTATGATTCTTAAGGGCAGAGGGGCTCTGGTGGCTGAGCAGTCCATGACATGCAATACTTCACTTTGGCCCTTACTTAGGCTAGACGAGCTATCGGAGAGCCCCCCGATCAATCAGCTGGTCATGTCAAGCACCTATATAATTGTCCCAACCCTATTGCCCTTATAGCAACCCTTTTTATCATATATGTGCTAGAAGGTAGTGGCTGAGGGTCTACATGTCCAGGGTATGACCCGGAGTGGTAGTACCTGTTAGGGTCCCATGTATGGATTAAATAGAAGAAAAATCAGTTTAAAAAATTAAGTATAAAAAGAAATTGAGTACCCATCAAAAATGAATAAAACAAAAACGTCTTCAGCATAAAATAACCCAACAAGGATTGACATGTCATAAAACCCAACCAACCATGTATCACTGCCCCTTAAAATTATGTTGGCTGTTCTTTGAGCCACTTCTTCACTACATATATCACTTCATTGTCACTGGAATACTGTTTGCTTCTCAAACCCTCTTTCATGGGGCCAAATAGATGATAGTCTCAAAGCACTAAATCTGGTGAGTATGGAGGATGCGGTAAAGTTGTCCACTCAAAGAAAGAGGGTATTGTTGATTAACAAGTTGGGTCTTACTCGTCAGATTCTTGCTCTGTGGCTCGTTAGGGTCTCAATGCAGGCCTTAGTTAAAAAAAAATTCACATGAAATAAAGAAAATGGTATTACTTTTTTTTTACTCACCCTCGTATGTATGTGTGTGTGTATGACCGCAGGAAACTATGCAAATAAAACAATTAATGACAAAGTAAATATATATACACATTCACTATCATCAGAGCTTGCTTTTTATGTTAAATAATGAAGTTTTGCTCTGCAGACATTAATCTTTAATTTTCGCTTCTTCTGAGACGCCAACGGTATCTTTCATGATATATTTCTTTCGATACTTATGTGTGGGGATCCAACGTGGGGGTCATTCACGGTTCCACTGACACACTCCATAAAGACCAAGGACTAAGATCAGCTCGGCATCCTGCTTGACTGTTTTGGCCCACTTGGCGTCTTGGCGTTTCTTCCAGCTCTGAGTCGACGAAGAGCATGACCGAGCCAGCGAAGACGTCTCACAAGAAGATTCTGCTGGAAGAAAGAAATTCTGCATCTTGCCACCATCGAACACGGAGGATGAGCCGAAGGCAACAATGGTCAAACACTAGACGCTTGTGCAGGTCCCAAGGCATTATCGGTCAAGTTTCCCAGCTGTACAGAGGGAGGATGCAAACAAGAGCTTCGTAGATACGCATTTTGGGTTGGTTTAGCTCAGTCGGTAGACAGTCCGATAAGTATCGAATAGTATAGGGACACGTTTTAAAAGCAATGATGTTTTATCCACGTAACCTCAAATCCTGGACGAGGCTGTTTGCATTTCACATAGCGCAAAAACTATTGAGATTTCAATATATAAAGTGTGTGATAGATCCCCGCTCCTACTTATAGACTAGGCGAGATCATGTGATCTATTCCTTGGCCAATCACTGGCAGTACTCTGAGGCTGATACAATACTTAACCGACCCTACTGGTCATAATTACTGTAACATTCATGGACGACAGACATAGAATTAAATCACCGGACCTTTACCAATACGCAGGATAGGACTTATACGCTTACCAAAGGATCACCAAAGGATTCCATAACATAGGACTTTCTTTAAGCCCTTTTCAACTGGCCAAGTATGGCACTTAAAAACTTTACAAAAACTGAATTAAAACCTGTTAAACTATTGGCCTTGTGTCACATCCTACTCGGGCGGAGAGGTTCTTATCCAGATGAATTTAACCAGAAAATTGTTTCTAGTAAACAAATGGACTGGTCACATTAGAATATACATTTTTCTCTAGAATAATTTTTTGTGACTAGTTATTTGTTTTCTAATTTTTTCTCGTATTTTCCCCAGCTGATGAGCTAAGGTCGAAACAAGTAGAGAACTATTAAACATATAGAACATAAAAATATTCCTGTTTATCTCATCCATTTTTGTTCATATATATATATATATATATATATATATATTAAATTTTTACTTGAAGGCACTTACAACGCATGTATCGCATAAAATTCGATACTTTTTCTTATAGAAAATGAACTTGACAAGTGTAATCCCGGCAAAGGATGGCTCGGTGTGTAGAATACCGTACAGACTGTTTCGACTTTATTAAGTCTCATCAGCGGTATATACTAACGATTTCCCTCCGACAGAAATCGAAACCGGGACTTCAGCAGACACAGTGAAACACTAGTGAAACACTTTTATCGCCTCGGCATATATATATATATATTTTGTATATGTATATACATACATATGTATATGTATGTATATATGAATGTGTATATATATATATGTATACATATATATATAAATATATATACATACACATATGTATATATACATACATATATATGTATATATATATCTATGCATATTGTCGTAGGAAATATATATATATATATATATATGTTATTGTTTTATTCAACAATGTACCAAAATCAATTAAAATATAATAAAAATAAGAGTGGTACTACGTGTTAGGGTCCCATCTATGGGTTAAATCGAAAAACATGAGTTTATAAAATAATTGTGTATCCATTAAGAATGAATTCATTTAAAAACTTTGTCAGCATTAAATGACCCATTGAGGTTGATATGCCGTAAAACAAACCAAACCAAACCAAACCAAATCACGATAAAAAATGGTCCATTATTTATCTGTGGTAATTACAGAGCATAACATACGAACACATGCGTCCGTGTCTTATTAGCATTAAATAATAATAATAATAATAATAATAATAATAATAATAATACTGATGATGATGATGATAATAATAATAATAATAATAATAATAATAATAATAATAATAATAATAATAATAATATCACCTTTTCCCAGCAAGAAGATCAGACCTAGTGCTGATTAACAAAAACAAAAAAATGGTCATCTGGTGGATTTTGCAGTTCCAGCAGATCACAGGGTGAAGCTGAAGGAAAAGGAAAAAAATAGACAAATACCTGGACCTTGCCAGAGAACTGAAAAAGTTTTGGAATATGAAAGTCAAAGTGATACCAATTGTAGTTGGTGCACTTGGAACGGTCCCAAAGGGATTGGAAAAAGGATTGGAAAATCTGGACATCAGAGGAAAGATTGAGATCATCCAGAATACTGCACTGCTGCAATCTGCCAGAATACTCAGAAGAGTCCTGGAGAACTGAGGAGACTTGTCACTCAGACTCCAATGAAAGACCATCAGCTAATGTTGATGTGAAAACTCAAAGGGAGTGAATAATAATAATAATCTTATTATAATGGAGATTCGGTGTCTGTCTGTAACCGAAACTTCGTCACTGGTAATGTCATTATAGCCTCTGGAATTGCGTAAGTTTATCAATGATTACTTAATTTATAGTCAAAATCATTATATATAGAATAGAATAAATTTTATTAATTAATGATGTCTCTATGAAAATCTGAATTATATTTGCCTCAAAACGGTCCATGTTATTAGTGCGTTTAAAATCTTGCAATGTATCTGATATATCACTAACAAATAAAGGTTTACATAATATAGTGTGGGGTTCAATAAAAGCAGAAGAAGTTGAGTTCAATACTCCAGCAAAATATACTACACATTTTTGTCTGAGTTTTGTTCTTTCATTCCTTATTTTACCTCATTCTGTTGGATTCATTCCAACCCCCTTTTTTCTCTCACACACACACACACACACACACACACACACACACACACACACACACACACACACACACACACACATATATATATATATATATAATATATATATATTATTGTTTTATTCTCCAACGTATTAAAATCAATCCTATGAAAGATTTCCCATATAGAAACCAATTAGAATATAATTAAAATAAGTGTAATCTTTTTATATGCGTTCTTATTTAATTTCATTAGTGTTTATATTTTAACTCGGGCCTAATATTTTTGTTCATGAGCTAATAGCTATGGCTGGTTTGACTCAACTTATTGAAGAAAAAATGATATTTCATTACATTAAAACTTGAGTAGGTTATTTCTATATACACCTTAATACTAATCTGCTCTACTAACGTATTGAGCACGTTATAATAAACTAGAAGTGGCTACCCGGCGTCGCTACCTGAGATCCTCGTTGGTTGCCCATAAAAAATTCCCACGGAAATATCTAACAATATAGTGAGAAATTTCCATTAAATGATTTACAATTAAAAAAAAAGAAAAGATATAAATGATGCAATTAATTCAATCAATCAATATTATATTTCAAAGTGAAAAAACAACAACAAATACAACCCCCCCCCCACCCCCCAACCCCCCAAAAAAACATGTAAATGACTTTCCTTCTGTTACTTTTCAAATTTGAATTTTTAAATATCTTCCCAAATATAACTCAAATCTTCATTATTTTTGCTCAAAAACCAAGCCCTGGTGATATTTAATGTGTATATATATATTTGACTTTGTCGTTAATTGTTTTATTTTCGAAGTTTCCTGCGGACATACAGATGCACACAATTGTCCTTTATATGTGCATAGATATAACACTGACTTATTCGGTTAATACTTGTATCGACCATCAATACTGCGATTAACTCGATATTTTATTCCCTGGTAACTCATCTTCTTTATCATATCATAGTATATATATATATATATATATATATATATATATATATATATATATATATATATACAACAGAAAAGTTCGAATTACTTCTCTACTTAACTTTACACTTTACTCCTCAGCATAACTTTACAAAGGTAAGACATTATTTTATCCTTTCCAATATTTTATATGATTATTAATTCAATGATTCGATAAAGTGTCCCATAGAATGTGAAAAAGGTTTTTTTCTATTAATGACCTCTCTCAAAAGTTATTATTTCTTTTATTTTTAATCTTTTTTTTAGAGGTCCCTCGGAAAATATCTTTTCAATTATTTTATTCATTCCATTCATTTTTATTATATTCATTAATTCCTTTTTGAATTAATTCTTGGCTATATATGAGGAAAAATGAATAAAGCAAAGAAATGTAGATAGATAAAATGAATTTAATCGATATCACATTAATCGATATCACTTACACATGTGTTTCGGTCAGTTTATGTGTGTGAAAATATTTCGAAAACATAGAAGATTCGACCTTCATCAGAGTGAATATTTTCACACACATAAACTGACCGAAACACATGTGTAAGTGATATCGATTAATGTGATATCGATTAAATTCATTTATCCATCTACATTTCTTTTTTTTACTCATTTTTCCTCATATTGTCGGATTCAATTCCTTTTCCATTTTCACACACATATATATGTATAGATAAAAGGGTATGAAAAACACACATTGTTGTTAAAATGAATATATTTTTATATACTTTTTCATTGCTGATATTGACAATATTTCGATTTATTAAAAATCATCATCAGAGCATAATGGTAAAAATAATACTTCCAGTTTGAATTCAAATCATTTTCTGTTTCTCTCTCGATGAGTCCGGATTAAAAACATTTACATCCAAAAACGGATTTAACTATCATTATGTCCTGATGATGTTTCTTTTAATAAATCGAAATATTGTCAATATCAGCAATGAAAATGGATATAAAAGATATATTCATTTTAACAACAAAGTGTGTTTTCATCCCCTTATGAATACATATATCGAACACACACACACACACACACACATATAATATATATATATATATATATATATATATATCCCATCTGATTCCCTTCTTATCTTCCCAAAAGATGTCCCCTATAACCAATCAAATCTTTCCCTCACCACAAAACTTACCCACCTACCTACTTCCCCCTTCTATAAAACACTTGTATGATCCCAATAATTCAATAAAGCAGAAGAAGCTGAGTTCAAACTCCAGCGAAATATACTACACATTTTGTCTGAGTTTTGTTCTTTCATTCCTTATTTTACCTCATTCTGTCGGATTCATTTCTCCTTTTCCTCATATATATATATATATATATATAATATATATATATATATATATATATTATTGTTTTATTCTCCAACGTATTAAAATCAATCCTATGAATGATTTTATATAGAAACAAATTAAAATATAATTAGAATAAGTGTAATCTTTTTATATGCGTTCTTGTTTAATTTCATTAGCCTTTCTAATTTAATATATTTCATTATGGACTCTCTCGTCAATTTTCGACGCATGAGGGTTCATACAATGAACAACCAACACAGTGATTTGTTTATAGTGGTGAAGGCTTGTGTTGCACTTTTTGCCACAGTCGATAGGAAAGAATTGGTGCACGAATGCCACAAACCCAATCAACGACTGACCTCAGGAATTTTGAATTCAGAGTTTTCCCTCTCCTAGACTGGTTACCTACCCAAGGTTAAAGAGCCCAGTCTGCCCTACTATTTTACCCATAGCTGTAGGGAGAATATATGGATTCATACCTTTCCCAAGGGTATTAGCGCTATGTGAAATGCAAACAGCCTTGTCTGGGATTTGAACTCGAGCCGACAAGTCCATTTCCCACGACTCTAACCATTGTGCCACGCGCTTCCATTTCATTACATTACATTAAAACTTTTTTTTGGGGAGAATATGTGCTTAATTGAAGTCATACCTAATTTGAAAATTAATTAGTTGATAATTAATGAATTAGGCGAATATATCTGTTCAAATGTAAGGCGTAAACAAATCGAGAAAAAGTCAATCTCTGTATGTACATTTCGGCCTATTATGCCTCATAAGCAGAGTTATAGACAGAAAGCCGCTTTGTGTGTCATTCGAATCCTAACTTTCAGGCTGACAGGCGGGGATTCTAAGCATTACACTAGCTGGTCATTAAAACTTATATACTTATTCTTGCTAGTAATAATAATAAATTCACAGGTAGTCTTTAAATCTGTACCGAGTGACCTATTTAGAATAAAGGTATCTAAATAATAGGAATATTTTTTGATAATCTTTGGGTTGTTTTACGGCATATCAACCTCGGTGGGTCATTTAATGCCGATAAAATTTTGAAAGAAATTCATTCTTATTGCATAATACAATTTTGTTTATAAACTCATGTTTTTCTATTCAACCCATAGATGGGACCCTAACAGGTACTACCACTCCGGGTCAGAGTAGACCAGGGAGCAATGGTGATGAAGGGGTGCTCCACATTCTCCAAACCTCCAAAACTGGAACCTCACAATCAGATAGAGTTTAACGCCATTCCCAGGATATGTAGACCCTCAGTCACCCTTCTAACACCCATATGATAAAAAGGGTTGGAGCTTGCCATAAATGCAATATGGTTGGGAAAATCGTATAGGTGCTAGGGCTCGACGTGAACCAGCCGATTGATCG
>CM042181.1:6491891-6516891 GCA_023376005.1 Doryteuthis pealeii
AAACGAGAGGATGCGCTGTGAATGCTTTTTATCATATGGGTGTAGAAGGGCGGTGGCTGCGGGGTCTACATGTCCCGGGAATGACGTTAAACTCTATCTGATGGTGAGGTTCCAGTTTTGGAAGTTTGGGGAATGTGGAGCACCCTTCATCACCATTGCTCCCTGGTCACTCAGACCCGGAGTGGTAGTACCTGTTAGGGTCCATCTATGGTTAAATAGAAAAATGTATTTATAAAAAAAATTGTATTATCCATTAAGAATTGATTTATTTCAAAACTTTATCGGCATTAAATGACCACTGAGGTTGATATGCCGTAAAACAAAACAAACCAAACCAAACCAAACAAAACATGTAGATGTGTACCCCTTTTTCTTTGTGACGTATTAGCAAATAGACATACGCGCACAAACGCACACGCACGCACACACACACACACACACATATATATATGTATATATATATATATATAGTCTGTATGTATATATATATATATGTATATATATAATATAGTCTGTGTGTGCGCATGTGTGTCTATTTGCTACTATATATATGAAAAGTGTTTGGTGAAATGGCTGTTCGTAGAAATTGGACTATATATATATATATATATTATATATATATATATATATATATATATAACCATTTCACGACTGGTTTTTGACATCTCAACCACTTCTCATCTGATGATTGGATTACCAAGAAACTTTAAGTTATGAGTGTGAAACCATAATATCACCATTAATTATATATATTTATATGCTAATACATTTCTCTTCATTCTATATTCATTCTATATTATATATATATATATATATATATATATATATATATATATATATATGTATATATATATATATGGTAGCAAATAGACACACCACATACACACACACATACACAACACACACGCTCTCTCAAAACACAACACACACCACACACACCACACACACACATACATATATATATATATATATATATATATATATGTTTGTACTGGAGTCCACGTATTCTTCTTAACTGATATATATATCATGACTTGCAATACTCCACTTTGGTCTAGACGGGGGTCGGAGACGCCCCCTCTGATCAATCGGCTGGCTATGTCAAGCCCTAGCACCTATATTATTTTTCCCAACCCTATTGCCCTTATGGCAAGCCCTAACCACTTTTTATCAATATTGGTGCTAGAAGGCGGTATATATATATATATATTTATATATATATATATATATATATATATATATATATATCAGTAGTAATGATATTATGGATGATTTGGACTTATAACTTAAAGTTTCATGGTTATGGAATCCTCAGATGAGTCAAATGGTTGAGATCTTAAAAACCAGTAGTCAAATGGTTGAGATTTAATATATATATATATATATATATATATATATATATATATTGGGTGTGAAATATACGAAACTCAGTTTATGAATGTTATGTTTCGTTTTATTTCGTTAAATTTTGTGGAAAAAAAATTTGTGCACAAATTTTGAAAAAAGTTATATTTGAAGATATTTAAAGATTAAGATATACTTAGAAATAGCATTGAAATTCTACTTCAAAATGTCCAGCATTTGTAAAGTTCAAATGTAAACAAATCAATATACCAGGTTTCCCCTCTACCCAGGCGTCTCTGAGTAGCCGCTTCTAGTACCTCATAAATAACGTCAGTCGGTACCAGCGAGCCTCGAATTGGCTAAAGAAGGATGACTTTAAGGCTTAAAACGTCAGTTGTAATTCATTTTAATTAATTATTTTATTGATTTAATTCAAATCCTGGCATCGCTGAGAGAGAGAGAGAGAGAGAGAGAGAGAGAGAGAGAGAGATAATAGGGAGAAAAAGGAAATAGGATGAGAGGGAAGGCGAGAGGGAGAGAGAGAGAGAGAGAGAGAGAGAGAGAGAGAGAGAGAGAGAGAGAGAGAGAGAGAGGGTAGGGAGAAAAGGAAATAAGAATGAAACTTGTTTGCATACACACACATACACACACACACACACATATATATATATGAAAACAAGTTATATATATATATATATATATGTATATATATATGTAATATAATATATGTATATATATATGTATATATATATGTATATAAGAAGAATGAAGAAAGGAGAGAGAGAGAGAGAGAAGAGAGAGAGAGAAGAGAGAGAAGAGAGAGAGGAGAGAGAGAGAGAGATAATACGGAGAAAAGGAAATAAGAATGAAGAGGGAAGAAGAGAGAGGGAGAAGAAGTGAGAGAGAGTGTAGGGAGAAAAGGAAATAGGAATGAAGAGGGAAGGAGAGAGAGAGAGAGGAGAGAGAGAGAGAGAGAGAGAGAAGAGAGAGAGAGAGAGAGAGAGAGTTCCACTTAAATGCTTGAACATGGAGAAAAAGTCAATGAAGTGTTCTTATACCCCTTGACCTTACATATGTTTCCTTATAAGGAAATAAATTGAATACAAATTAATAAGTTGTTCAATCAAACTTGTTTTGCATATATATATATATATATATATATATATATATATATATATATATATATATATTATTTTCTTACAAACTTGTGAGGTCCCCTCCTACAAATCTCTACTGCTCGTTTTAAAAGCGAGACAACGGAAACATTACACCAGTTTCACACCTGAAGATGGCACAAAGACATACCGAAAAGGCTCGTGAAAGAACCTTTGGTGGATTGCTACACCAATTCCACTCTGACATTAAAAAGATGGCCAGATAGTTAGAAAGGATCGAACAAGAACTCGTCCGACAAGAATCGTCAGTAGAGTTTAACAAAACTTGCTTAAAAGAAAAAATGCAGCCAAAATATACTTTTCAATATATATATATATATTATATATATATATATGTGTGTGTGTGTGTGTGTGTGTGTGTGTGTGTGTGTGTGTGTGTTAAAAGATAAATAAATAAAGGAAACAAAATGTTGAATGGATAAAAATGGTTTAATGAAATGCCAGCACGTGTTTCACCCGGGAGTCTGTCCATGTACACATTGTATTCTATTCATTACTATTTTAAAAATATGAAATAAAATAATAATGATAGAAAAATATAACATTGTTAAGTTATACAAAGAAAACAGCTTTCTTCAGGGTAATATCATGTTTCATATATATATATATTATATATATTATATATATATATTATATATACCAATTCAAATGTAAGGCTAAACAAATCGAGAAAATCAATTTCTGTATGTACATTTCGGCCTATACAGAGATTTTTCTCGATTTGTTTAGCCTTACATTTGAATAGGTATGCCCACCTAATTCATTAATTATTAATTAATTAATTTTCAAAATGTAGGTACGACTTCAATTAAGCACATATTCTCCCAAAAATTATCGGCTAAAAAAGCCATATCAAAACACATTGTTTGTTTGTTTACTTCTCATGACCCTAACAAAGCGCCTTGAAAATAAGCTAGATGGGAGCTGCCTCAGAATACTGCGAGCGGTCCTGAATAAGGCGTGGAAGCAGCACCCCACAAAAAAGCAACTGTATGGCCACCTGCCCCCCATCTCACAAACCATACGAGTAAGACGGACTAGGCATGCAGGACACTGCTGGAGAAGCAAGGACGAGCTCGTAAGCGACGTACTACTATGGAAGCCAGCACATGGGCATGCTAATGTGGGCCGACCAGCCAGGACCTACATTGACCAACTATGTACGGATGCTGGCCGCAGCGCAGAGGAGCTACCAGAGTCGATGAATGATAGGGAAGGTTGGCGAGAGATAGTTATGGATATCCGTGCAAACTGCGCGACATGATGATGATGATGATGATGATGATATGTATATATATATATATATATATATATATATATATATATATATATGTATACGAGGCATGTCAGAAAAGTTCCAGGATTTGTGTCACAAAAGTTTATTTCAAACTACAAACTACAAGTTATCCCTTCAAAGTAATCCCCCTGGAGTCTAATGCACTTTCTTATCCTTCTCTGCCATACTTGCATACACTCCTGGAATGATTCTTCCGGGACTCACCGTAGCTCTGTCGTCACGGCCTTTTTGATGTTGTGTACATCCACAAAACGGGTTCCCTTGATGACACCTTGAGGTTGGGGAAGAGGAAAAAATCACATGGAGCCAGGTCGGAAGAATAGGGAGGTTGCTCCAACACAGTGATGTTCTTCTGGGCCAGGAACTCTCGGATACTCAGGGCAGTGTGAGCAGGTGTGTTGTCATGGTGATGTACCACGAGTTGTCCTACCACATCTCCGCACGAGCAGGATGTGACACAAGGTCAATTTCTTAAGCGGAGTTCAATAGGTTTGAATTCAGAGTTTTCCTTCTCCTAGACCGGTTGCCTAATCAAGGTTAAAGAGTCCAGTTTGCCCTACTATTTATCCATAGCTAGAGGGAGAGTAGGATTCATACCTTTCCCAAGGGTATTAGCGCTAAGTGAAATGCAAATACCACGTCCAGGATTTGTGCATATATTCGTTCACATGCATACATTATTATACAGATAGATAGGTTTAAGTAAATTGAGTGATACACACCAACTAAAACGTGTATCCACACGCGCGTGCGTGCACACACACACACACACACACACACAACACACACACACACACACACACAGACAGACAGATAGACAGACAGACAGACAGCTACAAGAATTTGAACTAACTCGCTTCGATAGAAAGAAAAAAAAATAAACAAATAAATTGATGGAGACAAAACAAAATCAATATGTTCACACACACATATTATATAGAGAGATAGATTTAAATACATTGAGTGATAAACACTTACACAAATGTGCGTCTATATACACAGAGACATACACACTCATAGACAGACACACACACATAAACAGACAGATAGGTACACGCACAGAGGGACACACAAACACACGGACAGACATAGACACATACAGACAATCGGATATTAGACACATACCAACAAAAATGTACACCCATACACACAGACACACACACATACACACACACACAGACAGACAGACATACAAACACTCAGACAGGCATACAGACAGACAAACAGACAGACATGCACACACATACAGACAAACGACTATTAGACACAAAGCAACAAAAATGTGTATCCACGCAGACACACACACACATATACATAGACACACACTAACACACGGACATGCATACGCAGACAGACAGACACACACACAGAGACAGGCACACACATACAGACAAACGGCTATTAGACACATACCAACGAAATGTACACTCCCACACACACTTACACGGACAGACACACTAACAAAGAGACAGACAGACAGACAGACACACACACACACACACACACACACACACACACACATACAGAGATAGATATGCAGCCACATAAAGACAGACGGCTATTAGAGACGTACCCATACACCGACAGACACACAGACAGATACATATACAGACAGACAATCAGGTACACACACCAACACATTGACAGGCATACACAGACAGACAGACAGACATGCACAGACAAACGCCATCAAATGCACATCCCAAATTAAACAGAAAAAATACCAGACACTGTATGTGATTGGGTGCTGATACTTGTCCGGTCGACATTTATTATTATTATTATTATTATTATTATTATTATAGAATTTTCCACACCGGCGTTAGCTGACGGTATTTCACTAGAGTCTGAGTGACAACAAGTCTTCTGAGGTCTCCAGGACTCTTCTGAGCATTCTAGCCGATTGAAGCAATGCAGTTGTCTGGATGGTCTCAATTCTTCCTCTGGTTTCCAGTTCCTACATTATTATTATTATTATTATTATTATTACACATTAGAGTTTTTCACATCCACCTACACTGCTGGTTCACTGTAGGCTGAGTGACAGCAAGTCTTCTTTGGTTTCCAGGACTCCACAGAGTATTCTAGCCGATTTTAATAATAATAATAATAATAATAATAATAATAATAATAATAATAATAATAATAATAATATATGTTCATCCAAACACAGACACACAAAAAACACACTTACACTAACATGCAGACAGACACACACAAACGCACATACAGAGATAGACAGGCACACACATACAGACAAACGTTTATTAGACACATACTAACGAAAACGTGCATCCACACACAGGCATGCACACACACCCACGCACTTGCACAGACACATATATACATACACACAGATAGACACACACAAATACACCTACAGAAATAGACATGCACACACATATCGACAGACGGCTATTAGACACATACCAACAAAAACGTTCATCCACACAAAGACACACAGACACACAGACACAGACAGACAGACAGACAGACAGGCACAGACAAACGGCTATTAGACACATACCAACACAAACGTGAATCCATACAGAGACACACAGACAGAGACACATAGACACACACACAGACACACACACAGACAGATAGGAACAAACACAGACACACACACAGACAGACAGGCACAGACAAACGGCTATTAGACATATACCAACAAAAACGTGAATCCACACAGAGACACAGAGACACACTAACACACAGACAGACATACACACACAGACAGGCACACACATACAAACGGCTATTAGACACATACCAACAAAAAGTGCATTCACACACACACACAGACAGAGAGACAGGCAGACGGACACACTAACACACACACAAGCGCATATACAGAGATAGAAATGGACACACACACACATACAGACAGACGGCTATTAAAGAGACATATCAACAAAAAGTGCATCCACACACACACACACATACACACACAGACACTTACACAGACATACACACACACTAACACTCAGACAGAGAGACAGACAGACACGCACGCACGCACACACACACACACACACACACACACACACAAGCGCACATACAGAGATAGAAAATGGACACACACACACATACAGACCGACGGCTATTAAAGAGATATATCAACAAAAAGTGCATCCACACACACACACACAGACAAACTCACAGACACTTACACAGACAGACACACACACTAATACACAGACAGAGAGAGAGAGACAGACAGACAGACAGACAGACATGCACACACAATACACACACACACACACACACAAGCGCACATACAGAGATAGAAATGGACACACACACACGTACAGACAGGCGGCTATTATAGACATATCAACAAAAAGTGCATCCATACACACACAACACACACACACAGACAGACACAGACAATTAAACAGACAGACACACATACTAACGCACAGGGAGACAGACATACAGACACGCACATACACACACACACACACACACACAAGCGTACATACAGAGATAGAAATGGACACACACCACATACCGACAGACGGCTATTAGAGACATCAACAAAAAGTGCATCCACACACACACACAGACTGACACACACACTAACATACAGACAGAGAGACAGACAGACAGACACAACACACACACACACACTAGAAATGGACACACACACACACATACAGACAGACGGCTATTAGAGACATACCCCCACTCCGAGATAGGCAAGAACTTGAACTAACTCGCTTCGATAGAAATAAAAAAAAAAAAAAAGATAAACAAATAAAAATTGATAGAGACAAAAAAAGCAAAATAAATGGCAAGAGATTGCCAAATGTCGGACAAGTCTGGCGTCGGCAGCGCTTGCCAAGGAATGTCTCTCTCGCCATTTTGTGGGCCTGTTTGGATTGCGAGGTTTCAATATCAAGTTGTTTGTTGCGAAAACTATCCAATCACACACATCATTCCCTTTCGACGCCTTCCTCGTTCACGCATTGACACCCTGCCCTTTCCAAAGTGTTTTGCGGCGTCTGGCTTGGGCGCGCGCATGCGTGAGAGAGAGAGAGAGAGAGAGAGAGAGAGAGAGAGAGAGAGAGAGAGAGAGAGAGAGAGAGTTTGACGTTTTTGAAAACCATCTATCTTTATCTATCTATTTCGGTGTGTTCCTATCTATCTATCTATCTATCTATCTTTTTTTTCTTCCCATCTCTGCCCATCTCTCTGTCTGACTCTTTCTTTTTCTCTCTCTCTCTCGCTTCTCTCTCTCTCTCTAACAACACACCACACACACACATATATATATATATAAATTTTATAACCAAAATAGCATGAGAGAGAGAGAGGAGGAGAGAGAGAGAGAGAAGAGAGAGAGAGAGAGAGAGGAGAATGTGTATCTCTCAGTTTGCCGTTTTTGAAAACTATCTATCTATCTATCTATCTATCTATCTTATCTATTTTTGGTCTGTTCAGATCTATCTGTCTCAGTCCGTTCATGTGTATGTATGTATGTATGTATGTATGTATCTATCTTTTTCTCCCCACTCTGCCCATCTGTCTCTCTATCTGACTCACTTTCTCTCTCTCTCTCTTCTCTCTCTCTCTTCTCTCTATATATATATATAATATATAATAAATATATATATATATATATATATATACTATAAATTCTATAACAAAAATAGAATTGATGAAAGAGAGAGAGAGAGAGAGAGAGAGAGAGAGAGAGAGAGAGAGAGAGAGAGAGAGAGAGAGAGAGAGAGAGTCTTAGTATCTTTGGTGTCTTTCAAAGCCATCTATTTTTCTATCTATTTCGGTCTGTTTAGATCTATCGTAGTATGTTCATATGTATGTATGTATGCATCTATCTATCTATCTATCTATCTATCTATCTATTCATATTTGTTCCCTCACTCTGTCTCTCAGTCTGTCTGTCTGTCTGTCTTTATATATTGAAATTCTATAACCAAAATATAAATATATATATATATATATATATATATATATATATATATATATATATATATATATATATATATATATATGAAGATAGGAGGGTTGGAGTAAAATCGACAGTGTGAGGTAATGTAAAAGGAAAAGTGGACAAAAAATAATGACTCAAACAAGTAGAAGTAGGAGATAAATATTTCGTTCTTCTTTACGCGAAGAACATCATCAGTCTAACTTCATTCAAAACAAAATACGTACATTTGTATTTATAGAAGAGAAACCTCCCCTCCACTTTATATGATGTTATTCTCTGTTCAATCAATCCTCTCTAACCTCCCTACACTGAATTTCACCACAAACTCACTTACTCTTCTATAAATACAAATGTACGTATTTTGTTTTGAAAAAAGTTAGACTGATGATGTTCTTCGCGTAAAGAAGAACGAAATATTTCTCTCTTACTTGTTTGAGTCATTATTTTTTGTCCACTTTTCCTTTTACCTTACCTCATATATATATATATATATATTATAATATATTTATGATTTGAAGGCAATTACAATGCGTATAAAAAAAAAAACAAAAATATGTTATTTTTGTCTTATCGATTTCAAAGTATAGAACTTTATCTTCAGAAATGTACGTGCTTAAGTTTTTGTGTGGGGTTATATTTTTTTAATTCTTTTTTTTTCCTCTTCTGATATTAATTTCTGAAGATAAAGGTCTATACTTTGAAATCGATAAGACAAAAATAACATCTTTTTGTTTTTCACTTCAAAATAAACTTTCACTCTGATGAAAGTCGAATCTTCTCTATGTGCGGAATATTTTCACACAGATGAACCGACCGAAACACATGTGTAAGTGATATTGATTAAATTCATCTTTTATTATCCATTCTATTTCTTTCTTTTCTTTATTCATTCTTCCTCATATTGTAGGATTCATTTCCAATTCCATTTTTACACACACACACACACACACACACACACATATATATATATATATATATATGTGTGTGTGTGTGTGTGTGTGTGTGTGTGTGTTGAATGGATACCGCTGGGTTTATCAGAATAGAGAATTAAATCTGCAAATCGAGTTCGAATTAAAACTAACACTCTTTGTGTTCTGTTCACGCGAATACTTTCTGGTTTGGTTTGTTTTGTTTTACGACATATCATAAGTGTGTCACTATTCCTCCAAGTTATCAATAAAATAATAATGCGCACTAGGCTTCGTAGTCTTTTCAGGACAACCAGTCTAGGAGAAAGGCAATGTTAAATTCAACCCTTCTGTAAACAGGCTGCCCTGTCAGCTAGAGCGTTAGAATGCACCGACTGTACCTCTGCAGAGTGGTAAGACTCCCCCATTAGGGCCATCTGTCGGCCGTGGGTAGCGACCCGTGATACTTAAGGATAGAACCCAGATGGTTGAACAGTCCATGACTTGTAATACTCCACTTTGGTCCTTACTTAGGCTAGATGGGCGATCGGAGAGGCCCCTCCGATCAATCGACTGGTCACGTTATGCCCTAGCACTTATATGATTTTCCCAACCCTATTGCCCTTATGGCAACCCCCAACCCCATTTTATCATATGGGGGCTAGAAAGCGGTGGCTAAGGGTCTACATGTCCTGGGAATGACGTTAAACTCTATCTGATGGTGAGGTTCCAGTTTTGGAGGTTTGAGGAATGTGGAGCACCCCTTCATCACCATTGCTCTCTGGTCCACTCTGACCCGGAGTGGTAGTACCTGTTATGGTCCCATCTATGGGTTAAATAGAAAAACGAGTTCCTAAAACAAAATTGAGTATCCATTAAGAATGATTTATTTCAAAACTTTGTCGGCATTAAATGACCCATCGAGGTTGATATGCCGTAAAAGAAAACAAACTAAACCAAACCAAACCATGGCTTCATAGTCTTTTCCGGACAACCACTCTAGGAGAAAAGCAATGTTAAATTCAACCCCTCTGTTAACAGGTCATAAGTAAAGGTGCTAGGATAAGGTCCATCACCATCATCATCAGATAATCATCATCATCATGGCTTGGCTTCGTGAACAAAGGTAAGAGGGTGGTCCACGATGACTGCAGGAATGTTCGCGGCTGAGTATGCTATGCGAGACAGGCAAGCAGCGCTGTAGCTGAAGTCTGGTCAATGACATTGTGTTGTAGTTCTTCCTCCTATGTCTTTTATTGGTGAGGGTGGCCATGTGGGTGTTTTTAAAGGAGAAGACAGTAAGGCTAGTGATAAGACGACAGGCGTCACGGTTCTCAGTTAGGGTGGACCAATGGCGATGGTTGATGTGACAGACAACAGGGGGTTATTGAGGTGAAACAAAACGTTTGATAGACGCATACATTATGAAGTCAACTTGCTGATGTTTCATAAAAGTTATATATATATATATATATATATATATATATATATATGTGTGTGTGTGTGTGTGTGTGTGTGTGTGTGTGTGTGATATACAAAACTTATTGGTTAAACTTTTGGGGTAAGAAAAAACCCGGCAAATAGTTTGATATAAAAAGATACTACCAAACTTTCACCTGGGAAAAAAATGAAAGAAAAAAGAAAAGAAAATACCAAGAAAGTCGTACCAACCGAAAATAATCGATTAATACTATAACACTTGGCAAAAGAATATATATAATATATATATATATATAATATATATAAATATATATATAAGGTACCGATCGGAGAGCCCAACTACAATGGGTATCACCTTCACTCTCATGTTCCAAATTTGATATCAGTCTCTATAAGCACTAAAATTCACCTCAGTAATTAAAAGGTCACTTTTGCTTGTCACGCCAACTTCCGCTTCCGATTATTTGTAAAACAACAACGGACAAATTTTTTACACTTTATTGGTGTCAACACTAGCTCTCTTTTTGGAATGTTCCACAATTTGGATCAAGTCTCCAAAAAGCACCCAAATCACCCCAGTAATTAAAAGGTCACTTTTGCTTGTCACCGCCAACTTCTGCTTCCCATTATTTGTAAACAAGCCAACAGACAAATTTTTGCACTTATATTGTATCTGACGTTAGAATTTCACTGTAATTTCAATATTAATTTTGATAAAAAGTAATTAGTTATTTCATGTTATTGTTGTTTGCATTTGTGAAAAATATCAATTTGGTGTTTGGTTTTGAAAGCTATCACAAATCTAAAGAAAAATGAGATAACTCTGATGTTGTTTGTTTACCTTTGATTTATTCTTAATATTTCGAGATAAAGATTTCTTCGTCAGAAGATATCTAAAAATCCGGAGATGTTAGCTTGTTACTATGTTCTGTCTATTCTGTTGTATGGCTGTCTTCCTTGGAATACTTTGCATGTGTGTATGTGTAAGTCTGTGTGTGTGTGTTTATGAGTGTCTGTATTAATTCTGTATTAATCTGTGGTTTCAGCCAATTCTAGTTACTATGTAATTTAAATGCTTTTCTCTTTTCTTTTAATTCTATTTTTCTTTTTTTTCTTTCTTTTCTTTTTCAACACTGACCATGTGTATCCCTTCCCCTTCCCCTAACACCATTAACCCTCCCAAACAGACCATTAGCCGTAGCAGAAAAATAAGACATTTGGACTTTAACTAAGTTAAAACTTAGGAAATTCAAAGGTGCCGGTATCTTTCAGCTTACTTATGTACGCACGAATTCGTTATAAAATACATAGTATACTTATAGCTTTATAATAGACAGTCTGTGAGGAAGAGTAGAAAAGACCTGGAGAACCAGAGGCCAACCACACCGGCAGTAGCAAATTAGGGCCCCTAATTCTCAAATATATATACTATTACTCAAATCACTTAAATCTAGCCTTGGCCATCAACTCTTCTAAGACAGGGAAAAGTCTTGTAAAACCACCGTTTCCTTGCAGCTTCAGCTTAAACCAAGGAAAGGCTAGGGGAGTAAACCCCGAAAACAAACCAGGAGCTGAAGCCCCTAAGGTGGGTGGTGCTAAATCACAGCACTTCCCAGCAACTCCTGCGACACCGTCGTTGCCAAACTGTATAGGCCCTTACCTTTCCTTTGGACAACAGCGGTTGTGTGGAGAGGGTGGATCCGCTCCTAGGGCGACAGCTCATCCACCAAAACCCAGCCTAGGCTACGTAGTTTTTCCAAAAAAAATGGAGAGCATACTCCAAGGTATGCCGAAACAACACGGGAAGTGGCAGTTACCAGTTATAAGCTCATCTGATTGGCGAAGGAAACGAGTGCTAGGGGCCACTTCCGACGGTGGGAGAGGTCTTCGCACCTCACTATACAGCTACCACCAGCCTCAAGCTGGGCAGCCCCCAGCCAGTTAGGTGCTGTCCTGCCATGGCCTGCTTGCTCCACTAGGTGTATGGAGCTCAGAGAATCGCCTCGACAGGCAGGCCAAAATGCTCACACCAAACAACACAAAACTCAAAAAGCCTCCAGCAACCTGGAACGTCAGGACCATGAGCCCTGGACTATCAGAACCACAAGAGGTCAATGATGCTCGCAAGACCGCAATCATTGACAAAAAACTCTCCCGGCTAAATATCGACGTGGCGTGCCTTCAGGAAACCCGCCTGGCTGGAAATGGTCAAATCAAGGAGGCAAACTTCACCTTCTTCTGGCAGGGAAAACCCGCCGATGAACCCCGACGGCACAGGGTCGGCTTCGCTGTAAAAAAATAGCCTTATCCCTTGCATTGAACCCCCACCAATCGGTAGCGACAGAATCATCCCCCTCCGGACGAGAACGCCTGCAAGACCAGCAACCATCATCAGCGCATACGCGCCAACCCTCTACACCACCCCTGAAGATAAAGATAAGTTCTACGAGAACCTGAGCGCTTTTATAACCCAGATCCCGACTACTGAGGACCTTTACCTGCTCGGTGACTTCAACGCAAGAGTAGGAGCTGACCACGAGGCCTGGCCCACTTGCCTCGGCGCTTTCGGGCGGGGCAAGATAAATGAGAACGGCCAGAGATTGCTAGAGCTGAGCTGCTACCAAGGTCTATGCATCACTAACACCTACTTTAGGTGCAAAGACATTCACCGCGCTCTCACCTCTGGCCCCAGCTAGACCTTGTCATCACCAGGCGCGCGAATCTTGCAAGCGTCCTTCACAAAAGCACGTACAATAGTGCAGACTGTGACTCGGATCACGCCCTTGTTGCCAGCAGAGTACGAATGACACCCAGAAAGATTCATTACGCAAAAACGAGGGATCGACCATGCATCAACACGTGCTGTGTAGGAAACAAGGAAAAGACACAACAATTCTTAGGCGCCACCGAAAGAAGCCTCAATCGATGCAAAATGGTCTCACCTCAGAGATGCCATTTACGACACTGCTATCACTGCCTATGGTAAAAAGGAGCGGCAAAATGAGGATTGGTTCGAGGTCCAATGGGAAAATGAAGCCTGCAGTTGAGACCAAGAGGACAGCCCTCCTGGCATACAAAGTTTCGCCAAGCCAAAGCACACTTCACACCTGGAGGAGTGCCAGAAACAATGCAAAGAGGGTTGTCCGACACTGTGCCAACATCTACTGGCTAAACCTGTGCTGCGGCATAGAGACAGCTGTCAACACAGGAAATGCACGGGGCATGTACAAGGGCATCAAAAGAGCTACAGGCCCACCCATAATAAAGATTGCACCCCTAAAAGACAAAACGGAAGGAGTCATCACTGACAAAGGGAAGCAGATGCAACGCTGGGTTGAGCACTACCTGGAACTGTATGCAACCCAAAACGAAGTAACAGAAAATGCCCTAACCGCCATAACTGACCTACCGGAAATGAACGAGCTGGATACACCACCAACGGTCGAAGAGCTCGACAAAGCCATCGACCGCCTAGCTGATAGGAAAGCAACAGGGAGTGACGGCATACCGGCAGAGGTCTTGAAAAGCGGGAAGGAAGAGCTGCTCCAACCACTACATGAACTACTCTGCAGCTGCTGGGGACAAGGACATATCTCTCAGGACATGCGGGACGCTACCATCATCACTCTATACAAAAACAAAGGAGATCGGAGCGACTGCAACAACTACCGGGGCATCTCACTTCTCAGCATAGTCGGAAAAGTTTTTGCTCGCGTTACACTAGCACGTCTGCAGGCTATTGCATCTCGCATCTACCCAGAGTCACAGTGTGGGTTCCGAGCAAACCGGTCAACTGTGGACATGATCTTTTCTCTATGCTAGCTACAGGAAAAGTGCCAGGAACAGCAGAGGCCACTATATACCGCATTCATAGACCAAACAAAGGCATTTGACCTAATCAGCCGAAGTTGACTTTTCAAACTGCTACAGAAGATAGGCTGCCCGCCCAAACTTCTAGGAATCATCAGCTCTTTCCACACAAACATGCACAGCACAGTCTGTTTTAATGGTGCAACATCCGAAGCTTTTCCGGTCAGCAGCGGAGTAAAGCAGGACCGTGTCCTTGCACCCATACTGTTCGGGATATTCTTCTCTCTGCTCCTCCAGTATGCCTTCAATGACTGCAGCGAGGGTGTCTACATACACACCAGAACTGACGGCAAGTTGCCCAACATTGTCCGCCTTAAGAGCTAAGACCAAAGTCAAGAAGGTTCTCATCCGGGAATTGCTATTTGCCGATGACGTAGCCTTAACGTCACACACGGAGGATGGCCTGCAACAGCTTGTCAGTCGACTCACACAGGCTTGCAGAGAGTTTGGGCTTACCATAAGTCTAAACAAGACAAAAATGGCACAAGGTGTAGACAACCCTCCAAACATCAACATCAACGGGCACAGCCTGGAAGCAGTGGGGAACTTCAAGTACCTTGGGTCTACCATTGCCAATTCAGTCTCCACCGACGATGACATCAACAGCAGAATTGCAAAAGCGTCGGCAGTCATGGCGAAACTGAGCCAGCGAATATGGGTCAATGCCAGCCTTACCAAGAGAACCAAAATGCGCGTCTACAGAGTGTGTGTTCTCAGTACTTTCCTATACGGCAGCGAAGCCTGGATCACGTACTCACGTCACCTGAGGAAACTGGACAGCTTTCACCTCAGATGCCTACGCCGCCATTCTATGCATTCGCTGGCAGGACAAAGTGCCCAACACAGAAGTGCTGGAACGAGCAAACGTAAACAGCATGCCCGCCATCATCTGCGAGAGACGCCTGCGCTGGCTTGGCCATGTCAGGAGGATGGACAAAGGCAGCATCCCCAAAGACCTACTGTATGGTGAACTAGTGGAGGGCACTCGACCGACAGGGAGACAAGGAACGAAGGGGAGTGAAAAAGAGAGGAAAGAAGCCGCCACAGAAAAGAGAGCCAAAAGAAAGGAGAGACAATAACACCCCCAACACCTACAGAAAGCATCACCTTTTGTTTGCAGTCACTGCACCAGAGACTGCCATTCAAGGATCGGTTGTTAAGCCACTCACATAGCTGTAGGTAAAAAAAAACGCCATCATCTTAATTAAATGGAAGGTTGCCAACCATATATATATTATATATATATATATATATATATATATATATATATATATATATATATATATATATACGCACAGACACAAAAATAATAATACACGTGGTCACACACGCACACAAATACAGAAGAGCACACACACGCAGAAAATTAAAGCCACACACAATCACTCGCATAAACGCATACACGGAAACCAACAACGAACACATACATACACACAAATACCAACCCTATACAAACATACAAACAAATACCTACTCACAAACACATACACACTAAACAATACACATATTCACGATCACACACACAAACTAATACATTAGAGCACACGCATGCACGCACAAAATCATAATCATACACAAACACTCGCATAAATGCACACACAGAAACCAGTAACACACACACACACACACACACACATGCAAACATACAAAGGAATACCAACTCACAAACACACGCTCACAGAACAATTCACATATACACATAAATACATACCCGCCCTGTCGGTGGGGCGTTAGAATGCACCTCGGCAGAGTGGTAAGCCTCCCCCAATGGGGCCACCTGTTGGCCATGGGTGGCGACCCGTGATGCTTAAGGATAGTACCCAGGTGGATGAGCAGTTCGTGACATGCAATACTCCACTTTGGCCCTATCTTGGGCTAGACGGGCGGTCGGAGAGTCCCCCTCCGATCAATCGGCTGGTCACGTCAAGCCCTAGCACCTATATGATTTTCCCAACCCTATTGCCCTTATAGCAAGCCCCAACCCGTTTTTATCATATGGGTGCTAGAAGGCGCTGGCTGAGGGCCTACATGTCCTGGGAATGACGTTAAACTCTATCTGATGGTGAGGTTCCAGTTCTGGAGGTTTGGGGAATGTGGAGCACCCCTTCATCACCATTGCTCACTGGTCCACTCTGACCCAGAGTGGTAGTACCTGTTAGGGTCCCATCTATGGGTTAAATAGAAAAACATGAGTTTATAAACAAAATTGTATTATCCATTAAGAATGAGTTTATTTCAAAACTTTATCGGCATTAAATGACCCACTGAGGTTGATATGCCGTAAAACCAAACCAAACCAAACCAAACAAGTACATACATACATATATAAACACGAGTACATTAATATATACGGTATTACATACACACCAGTAGATATATACACACGTACATACATATATACTCACAACTACATACATACACACGTACACGCACACATACACACAAGTACATACATACACACGTACATACATAAATACATACAAGTACATACATATATACGCACATACATACATACATACACACAAATACATACATACACACGCAAGTACATACATACAGACGTACATGCATACATACATACTCACAAGTACATGCATACATACCTACATACATACATGCACACAAGCCCATACATACATACATACATACGCACATAGATGCATACACACACAAATACATACATACAGACGTACATACATAAATACATACAAGTACATACATACGCACGTACAGATATACACTAAAATATATACATACACCCAAGTACAAACATATATACGTACATACCTACATACATACACACAAGCACATACACACAGACATATATATACACACAAGTACATAGATAAATACATACAAGTGCATACATACATACGTACATATATACACATAAGTACATATATACATGCGTACGTACATATATACACACAAGTACATAAATAAACACAAGTATATACATACATAAATGCAAGAACATACATACACACGTACATACATACACACAATTACATACATACATACAGATATACGCACAAGTACATACGTACATACGGGCATATATACATACACAGAAGTACATACATATGTACGTACATACATACACACGGACATATATACATACACACAAGTATATATGTGCATACAAGTACACACGAGTACATACATGCATACACACAAGTACATACACACAAATACCTACATACATACACACAAGTACATACACGCAAATACATACATATATACACACAAGAACATACACACAAATACATACACATACACACAAGTACATACACACAAATACATACATACATACACACAAGTACATACACACAAATACATACATACATACACACAAGTACATATATACGTACATACATACATGTACACAATATATATACAAGTACATACATATATATACTTGTATATACATACATACGGGCATATATACATACACACAAGTATATTCATACATACAAGTACACACGAGTACATACATGCATACACACAAGTACATATATACATACATACATACATAGACAAGTACATACATATGTATGTACATACATACACACGGACATATATACATACACACAAGTATATTCATACATACAAGTACACACGAGTACATACATGCATACACACAATTACATACATGCATACATACATACATACATACATACACAAGTACATACATACATACATACATACAGGTCTCTCTTAGTTGATTTAACTGAACATTAGACCCATGACACATGGAATCTCCAAATCTAATTCAACACCCCCCTCCCCCTACACGTTTCACAAAATGGCAGAGACCACCCCACAAGCAATGGCTACAGAGACACACCCAAATAGGCAAATCTATTTATTAAACGCGTTTTGCACAAGGTATTTTCAATTATAACTCTTTCATAGTTTAATTAATTCCTTAGTCTCCAAGATTGCATAAGTCGCAAGTATGGGGGCCATTTCAGTTGAAATCTCCACAACGTTCTGTTTTGGAGTTTCTCTTAATAACCGTTTCCAGGTGTATCCAAGTTTTCTGCTTCAAGGTACTGACACCAGGTGCTTTTTGAGTGTCCTCTCTATTTTTATCTTTGAGTTCTAGATTAAGGGTTTGTAGTGTTCGACGCTGCTTTCTGTAGGGTGTGTCCAATAAGGTAGGTTGATTTTTCACTTTCTTAAAAATATCAAATTGTCCAAGGACTGACACCAGGTGCTTTTTGAGTGTCCTCTCTATTTTTATCTTTGAGTTCTAGATTAAGGGTTTGTAGTGTTCGACGCTGCTTTCTGTAGGGTGTGTCCAATAAGGTAGGTTGATTTTTCACTTTCTTAAAAATATCAAGTTGTCCAGGGACGCAAAAGTTGTATATCACTCAATTTACTTAAACCTATCTATCTGTATAATAATGTATGTATGTTAACGAACATATTACGGAGAAATCTCAACTGGCAAACGTCATCAGTGCAAACCCAAATTGAGGTTTAAGGACTGCCTCAAGGACACTCTGAAGAACACTGCTATTGCTGTGGAGGGCTGGGAAAAGCCAGCTTGTAATAGACCTGGCTGGAGAGCCACCATCTACCTGTCTGTGGAAGAATTTGTGTCTAACCGAATTAAACACCAAAAATTGAAGCGGGCTATTAGAAAGGGTAATTTTCAGTCCAGCAACATTCAAAGTGGAGAAATTCCAACACGTGGTTTATGTGGAAAAGTATGTCTCTCCAGGGCTGGCCTGGTGAGTCATCTGAAAAAACACAAGGATACAGTGTCAAATGCTACTGGCACCCAATTATGATTAAAAAAACAAAAAAAAACAGGAAATGGTTTTACTCGAACACGAGTTGACAGCCATTATTATATGCACTAAGGCACATACACATATACATTAAAGTAGGTTGATTTTTCCTGTTTTCTAAAAATATCAAATTGTCCAGGGACACAAAAGTTGTGTGTTAGTATACTAAATACTGATACGAAAAACTAGATCTCTTACTTTCACCATTATTTGAGGAAATAGCATCAAAGATCGTTTACTAAAATGCACTAAAATCGTAGTTTTCGCAAAATTTAGCCTAGAAATTGGTTAGAAAATATAGCAATTTCATTATTCAAAACAAATAAAATATAACTAGAATTCAAATTGAAAATATGCCCCCATCACCCGACACCTCTGATATGCTGCTTTTTACCTAATAATTAAGCTGTAATAATAATAACACTTTAGAAGATTGAAATATATTTCCTCAAACAAAGGCAAAGTTTTGAAGAAAAATATTTCGTGTGGTAATTTTTTATGTTAATTTGCAACTTTTGCCACATGGAGGAGATTATTGTATACTCTTCTTTCCTTACTTCTATTATTCTTCTGGTCATCTGTGGTATCTTACATTCTTCTAGCGTCTGGACTTCTCTATGCTTCTATTTCTCTGTTCTTGCTGGTTGGTCGTTCTTGATTCATTTCTTCTTCTAGATCAGTCTTGTTACCAAGACATTCATCAACCACAAAACCATATTATCTATGTAAGCTTTTATTTACTTAACTAAACATTTTATATAACTAACATAACGCGCGCGTGCAGTGAGCTTCAGCTAAGGCAGAAAGACCTTATCTGCCTGATGTCCAAGCTGAAACTGTGAGCCAACCAGGTCCCACGTGACTTCACGTATTTCGCGGGCTTTCTGTAATATTCCATGGAAAGTTCCGCCCATGATATGAAAAGGGGCCATCCCTTCAGAAATACAGGGGGTTGACAATAATTTATGCATAGATTATGTAACAAGATGTTACAGTTCCAAAATCGACCTACCCTAGTGTCCAATGCATCATTACTTTCTGTCTACGATCTCATACTCGATAGGGAGCTGATGTATTCGTAGCGCAGTTGTTCTTATGTTGTATACCTCTTATAAGACAGCGGCTGTCCAGGGTGGTTGAGGGCTCAGACCTCCATCCTTTGTACCCGGCACAGAACTTACGATAGCGAAGCGGTCGTCACCTCGGTGGCTTGATCAAACCTTTCTTAAGTTGACTTAATAGCGTCGATCCCAGGGGGCGATCCCCCAGGCAATACCTGCTCCCCCAGGCAATACCTGCCCCCTTGATTTAAAGGGGCAGGGCTGGATTTATTGCTCAGCGCCTGAGGCGCCTCATTGAGGGAGAATGCCGACGGGATCGATGCAATTTTTCCACCTGCCACCCATGAGTCTCGGCTTGTGGGTGGTCCCACCTTAATAGGACCTTGTGCCTAACTCATACAAGTGGGGTATGAGGTAAATATAAAACATCAGTTATATAAACGGAAAGAGAGAGAGAGAGAGAGAGAGAGAGAGAGAGAGAGAGAGAGAGAGAGAGAGAGAGAGAGAGAGAGGGGGTAAAGGATAACCTTTGCTTTGCTTCTACTGCTTCTAACTTCTCGGTCGCCATCTTCTCAGGGCTCTGTCGTTGGATTTCTTCTGGGGGTTACTTATCCGTATTGATTTCTTCGTGTTGGGCTGTTCATGTTTTAATTAACTTAACAAAAAAGACGTTGTTTTCTTTCAACAACCCAGCCCATCTTTCAACAACCGCGGGGAGAGACTGACCCCAGAGCCAGCGACTTCGACTCCACTCGCTCTGAAATCTCTGGTTGCATTTGACTAATCCCCCGCTTTCTTCCGGAAGGTCAGCGGAATGTCACCGGTTGTCAATCATCGGCCACGGTAACTTTCCATTGAAATCCCGTTCTTCTGACTCTAATGAACTTTATTCAAATATTCTTACTACAGGTACGTACATAATTCATAAACTGCTTATGAATTATGTAACACTTAAATTATGAGTTACAGTGTGCCTGTAACGGAGAAAGACGTCTTATTGTTACATACTGTATTTATTTTTTATATAATCTTTTATGGATCGGGATCCACATCAGCTGCCTCCAACGCATACTAGGCATAAAGTGGTGTCACAAAATCCCCCACTCAGAAATTCGAAGCAGGGCACGCATTGACCCAATTGAGACCATCCTATCGCTACGCCAACTGCGATGATTGGGACACACCATCCATATGCCTACAGACAGACTCCACCGTAAAATACTTTACGGTGAACTCGCAGATAGCACGCAAAGGACAGGAGACCCCCCAAAAAGGGGTTCAGACACCATATGAAGTCGACGCTGAAGAAATGCACCATCGAATCTTCAAACCTGGAAGATCTGGCCTCCAACAGACAGGGTTGGCGAGACGCGTGCCGCACAGGAGCTAAGCGGCTCAGTATCGAGATTAACAGGGCTGCAGAGCGGCGACGTCTTTGTCGTCATGAACCCAAATGCAGACGGGAAAATCCCGTGCAATGTGTGTGACCGCATCTGCAAGTCCAGAATTGGACTAACAAGCCACCAGATGGCCCACAACTGTTGAACGACATGGAGTGACATCATCACGGACTTTTAATATATATATATATATATATATATATATATATATATATATATATATAATATATATATAGAAGTGACTTACCAGTGAATATGGGCACGATGGTTGGGAGGTGCAAAATTCAGCGATATAACAAATACAAAGTACTCAATACGAAGTAGAGAAAATTCATTTTAAAATGGGTACAAGAGATAACCTACTCGAGTTTCACCATAAGGATCTTCAGGGTTAAATCCACTGAATTAATCGAGGTACTGATTAATTGCAGTCGATCACACGTGTGTGTTCATTATATTCGTTGTTCATTATAATATAATGAACACACACATGTGATCGACTGCAATTAATCAGTACCTCGATTAATTCAGTGGATTGTATACACACACAAAAATACCGCTTTACAGTATGAACGGAAAGGCTAATTTGCATATTGATATTAAAAATTTGATTTTAATAAATATGTGCTTAGTATTATTGATTTCTAATTCTTTGGTTTAACTTACTGAATATGAGCAAAAATCTCGGGGATAAATCTTTAAAGAAATCCGTTAACAAGAAGAAATAACTGTAATTCTATTCTTTACTACCTATTATAACTAAATAGTTAAATTAGGAAAATTTAGCAATGCAAGAAATTCTTATTTAGTTTCATTAACATAATCGAAATGAGAACGATCTACCCAAATGAATTAAATAAAAGGTTCGGTTGGAAGTTCCGTGGATGCTTCCGATTACGACATGGAGACTCCCGTGTTCGACAAGAAGGTTCCCGAGTTCGACGAAAAGTTTCCCAAGTTCAACAAGAAACATCTAAAAATGCTGGAGGCACATTGGTCGAAACATTGTGTATATAACAATAAAGATGAGGATAACAGACCGAAAAATCTAAACGCGAGGGTGAGTCAAAAAGTAATGCCATTTTGTTGAGGATAGGTATAATTACCGACACAGAAACATGCACCTTACATCAAAATGAAGCTGGTCCTCTGTGGATCAAATTCCTACTTCTCCACATAGTGACTGTTTCTCTCAATAGCAATGTTCTACCTTCGAATGCCCGGTAAAATTCTGTTGACTATTCTTTGAGCCACCTCTTCACTACAGATTTATCTTCCTCGTCACTGGAATAATTTTTGCCTCTCAAATCCTCTTTCCTGAGGCCGAAGAGATGATAGTCTGAGACAAACATTATTCCACTGACGAGAGAAAGTGAAATCTGTAGTAGAGGCTCAGAGAACAGTCAAAATAATTTTACGGGACAGAGATACAGGCTCTCATTCGAAAGTGGAACATTGCTATTGAGATTGACTATGTGGAGAAGTAGGGATGTGATCCATAGAGAACCAGTTTCATTTTGATTTATGATACATGTTCCTGTGTTGGTAATTATACCTGTCCTAAACAAAATGGCATTACTTTTTTTTAATCGCCTATGTGGAGAAGTAGGTATGTGATCCACAGAGTATCAACTTCATTTTAATATATGATACATGTTCCTGTGTTGGTAATTATACCTGTCCTAAACAAAATGGCATTACCTTTTGAATCACCTATGTGGAGAAGTAGGGATGTGATCCACAGAGGACCAGCTTCATTTTAATATATGATACATGTTCCTGTGTTGGTGATTATACCTGTCCTAAACAAAATGGCATTACTTTTTGACTCCTATGTGGAGAAGTAGGGATGTAATCCACTGAGGATCAGCTTCCTTTTGATGTATGATACATGTTCCTGTGTTAATTATTATACCTGTCCTAAACAAAATGGCATTACTTTTTTTAATCCCCTATGTGGAGAAGTATGTATGTGAACTACAGAGTATCAGCTTCATTTTGATGTATGATACATGTTCCTGTGCTGGTAATTGTACCTGTCCTAAACAAAATGGCATTACTTTTTTTTAATCCCCTATGTGGAGAAGTATGTATGTGAACCACAGAGGACCAGCTTCATTTTAATATATGATACATGTTCCTGTGTTATTAATTATACCTGTCCTAAACAAAATGGCATTACATTTTAAATCCCCTAAGTGGAGAAGTATGTATGTGAACCACAGAGTATCAGCTTCATTTTAATATATGCTACATATTCCTCTGTTGGCAATTATACCTGTCCTAAACAAAATGGCATTACTTTTTGACTCATATGTGGAGAAGTAGGGATGTAATCCACAGAATATCAGCTTCATTTTAATATATGCTACATATTCCTCTGTTGGTTATTATACCTGTCCTAAACAAAATGGCGTTACTTTTTGACTCCCTCCGTAATACATAAAATCAAGGCGCAAAAAATAGAACTTTCTGATGTGGAGATGGCTGGGGTGAAATACTTAAATTCTCCAATGTTTTTAATTAAGTTTCTATGTTGGCAATCAGAAAATGCGTGTGGATTTTTAAGTCGCTCAATAATTCTTCATCTTGAGACAAGTTTAATCTACAGTTTAAAAGCAGTTAATTTGTTTTTGTTTAGTTTGAGATCCCCGGGGGGGGGGAGAGGGGGAGGATATTCAACACAAACAGATTTAGTGTAACACCCACCAAGTTCCCTCTGATTCGTTCTAGGTCAGGGAATTACGTG
>CM042181.1:6519391-6524391 GCA_023376005.1 Doryteuthis pealeii
TAGGATCCCATCTATAGATTTAATAGAAGAAAATGAGTTTTGATAAAATTGAGTTCAAAAACAGAATTTTCAATATCCATAAAGAATAAATAGAACACAACCAAAAAAGAACAGTCTACTCCCGTGATTCACCGCCCTGTCGGCTGGGGCGTTAGAATGCACCGACTGCACCTCTGCAGAGGGGTATGACTCCCCCAATGGGGCCACCTGTTGGCCGTGGGTGGCGACCCGTGATGCTTAAGGATAGAGCCCAGGTGGATGAGCAGTTCATGACATGCAATACTCCACTTTGGCCCTATCTTGGGCTAGACAGGCGGTCGGAGAGGCCCCCTCCGATCAATCAGCTGGTCACGTCAAGCCCTAGCACATATATGATTTTCCCAACCCTATTGCCCTTATGGCAAGCCCCAACCCCTTTTTATCATATGGGTGCTAGAAGGCGGTGGCTGCGGGTCTACATGTCCTGGGAATGACGTTAAACTCTATCTGATGGTGAGGTTCCAGTTCTGGAGGTTTAGGGAATGTGGAGCACCTCTTCATCACCATTTCTCCCTGGTTCACTCTGACCCGGAGTGGTAGTACCTGTTAGGGTCCAATCTATGGGTTAAATAGAAAAATGTATTTATAAAAAAAATTGTATTATGCATTAAGAATTGATTTATTTCAAAACTTTATCGGCATTAAATAACCCACTGAGGTTGATATTCCACAAAACAAAACAAAACAAAAAAACTAATCTGCAGCTACCTCATTGATGATAACTTGCCAAAACTTACCCTAACAGGTACTACCACACCGGGTCAGAGTGGACCAGGGAGCAATGGTGATTAAGGAGTGCTCCACATTCCCCAAACCTCCAAAACTGGAACATCACCCATCAGAGTTTAACGTCATTCTCAGGACATGTAGACCCGCAGCCACCGCCTTCTAGCACCCATATGATAAAGAGGGGTTGGGGCTTGCCATAAGGGCAATAAGGTTGGGGCAATAATATAGGTGCTAGGGCTTGACATGACCAGCCGATTGATCGGAGGGGGCCTCTCCGACCGCCCGTCTAGCCCAAGATAGGGCCAAAGTGGAGTATTGCAAGTCATAAACTGCTCATTCACTTGGGTTCTATCCTTAAGCATCACGGGTCGCCACCCACGGCCAACAGGTGGCCCCATTGGGGGAGTCTTACCCCTCTGCAGAGGTGCAGTCGTTATCATCAATGAGGTAACTTGTTCTCAGCAGATTAGTCATGGATCTGACTATCAAATCATCCACGATGAGCTCGGCTTCCATAAAAAAGAGTACAGATAATTTTGTAAATTCCCTTGTACTTTTGGACCACAGGACAAATATTGGCCATTCAGTTTCAAACTTCCCTATGGTCACCATCAGAGCAAGAATTAGACCTTATGGGGCCAAGGCACTTCTGATTAGGGGGATCCCTCAAGTTACATCAGACATGACCCACTATTATATACGGCCCCACATGTCCCATAAGCAGGCTGATTTCTGACATTGATGAGGAAACAGATTAGTCATGGTTCTGTCCATCAAATCATCCAAGATGAGGTAGGCTTCCATAAAACAAAATTGATCATTTTCGAATCACCCTATGTAATAAACCAAAACAGAAAACAAAGATCTTTTTTTTTTGAGTTATCAACAAGGTAGCTTGTTCTCTGTAGATTAGTCATGGTTCTACCTATCAAATCATCCATGATGAGCTAGGCTTCCATAATTTTTGAATCTCCCTCGAAGAATAGAATGTAAGTTTCATGGCTCTAAGTAATTTATTTCTTGGTCGGACTAAGAACTTTTCAGTACCCCTTCATAATAATGGATATTAATGATTTATCTAATGAAAGAATCTATATATTAATACTCGTGTTCCTTAATTGTACGACCGTTATCATCTTGCAACACCCTCTCGTTAAAAATGAACCGTCCAAATCATCCAAGATGAAATGCAAAAATGTAAATCCTTATTATCTAGTGTTATTCATCCGGCGAATTCTTATTTCTTATGGGTGTTGTCACCTCAACTAAATAATGAACCATTCCGTTTTTATTATAAAGAAAAAAAGGGAAGAAAAAGGACATGCTACACAGAAATATATAAAAAGAAAGAAAGAAAGAAAGAAAGAGAGTAGGGGAAAGATATATAGAAGGGATGAGCACGCGTAAGCGATAGCGCTAATCTGTTTCAATCGAACATAATGAAAATTAGGAAAGAAAGAAAAAGAGTGATATAGATCTTAAGCAAACATATCAAACGTTGCAATGAATAAATTATCATACTGTGGCATATTCACAGGTCCTGCTCGTGATATTACAATAGATTGGTGGCCAGAGTAGTTGCGATAAAGAAAAAAAACTAAGTATTAAAATGAAAGAAATATTAGTCAAAAATTAATAATGGTTGACAATACATTCTGTAATAAAAAAAAAGCAAGATACTATTACTCGTATTATTTGGACTCTATTGTTAGGTTCCTAAAAATAGAATTTAAAAAAAACATCACCGAAAATTTATGTATTACAGTGTTTATTTTAGGGATTTTTTTTCTTAAACATTGAAAATATTTTTTTTAAATGTAATCCTGAATTTTTGAGTGTTTTGAAAATAATTTAATGTCATAAGGTTGACATTTTCTTTAGGTAGAATTCAGAATTCATGTTTTTTTTTTACTAAAAAAAAAATCCCGTATAGAAACTTATAAAAGTCTTGATATAATTATTCAGACTATTATCTTTATAGAAAAAAAATTTAAAAATCGTTTTTTATCTGTTTATTTTTTCAGATTTCATAAAATAGTGTGTGTGTGTGTGTAGGGGGGGGGGGGGGCTCGTAAAAAATATTTCCCCTAATATTTTAAGAAAAAAAACTATTTCAAACATATTTTCATTTTTCATAGAATTTGTTAAAAAAGCAGATAGTCATAACTTGTTTTTGGTTACTTAAAATTTCAGTTGATTTAATAGTACGAAAATGTAAACATTGTTTTTCGTTCATAATTTTCATTATTTCCGTAAGCTGAATTAAAAAAAAAATTATCAGGAGTTTTTTTAAAAGTGTTTCTTCTTTTGAATGATCCAAAAATTGTGAAGATAATGATAAACTTTATTCAAGTTTCATTGTTGTAAATAGAATATTGTTGTCTACGAAAAGTTTCACTGAAAATCCAGTTTGAAAATAATAATAGTATTTGGGGACAATTTTAAATTCAGTTTTTAATTGCTTGATGAGTTAGAAATACATTTTAATTTATTTCTTTCAATTTTTTGTGCATGACAATTCAAACCCAGTTGTTAACGATAAAAAGAAGCTAAGAATCGAAAATTTAAATTCTTCGTACTGCAATATCTATTTTTGCTTAAACTCAAGATAGTATTTTAAAAACAGCTTGTTTTAAAAAGTTTTCATTAGTTCTCTAAAAAATTAAGACCTTTTTTTACCATTAGTATTAATTACAAAACAATTTGTTTTATCATTTTAAAAAAAATTTACATTTAATATATATACAAACCTATACTGGTGAATATTTTTAAACATTTTCATGATATTTTTATTTACATTTAAAATCTTATTAAAAAAAAATGTAACCGGAAACTTGTATTTTGAAACAATTTTAATTTTTCTACAATTTTTTTGTGCATGACAACAATTTAATTTAAGTGAGTGTACAATTTAAGGATATAGACAAAGATTTGATTTTACGTGAGTCTGAAATATATACGAAGTATGATTTTACTTCGTATAATCGGCTCTTCAAAGTAAGATATTTTAACAAACTGTAAAAAATAATTCAATGGATAAAAACTCATACAAATTACATATTTAGAAAGATTATTTTCTTTTCTTTTTAACCAAATAAATAATTTAGAGATTAGACAAAAAAAAACGAATTCTATTTTACGTTAAAATTTAGTCATAGTTATAGCGGACATTTTGAACGAGTGGCAGCTGATATTCTTTCTTTCTTTCTCTTTTCTTTCTTTCTTTCTTCTTCTTCGGGTAGCTAAAAAAAGCAGCAGTCAAGCTTCTGTTGATATACCAAGCAGCAGGGGCAGCTTCCGATACTTTCCAAAAATCGTTTGATTTTTGCTTAATTAATTAATTATATCCCTTAATCAGTAAAAATCAATAACCAAATTTGGCGTGTTTCTTAATTAGAAGAATATTAAGGTGTATGCAAGATTTCGAATCTGAGTGACCTCAAACTTTGGAGTTATACTTCCTTATATATATATATATTATTATATGTGTGTGTGTGGGTGTGTGTGTGTGTGTGTATTTCCCGCTTTCTGTCTCAGAAACAGAGAAATCTCCCTCTCTCTGTCTCTGTCTCTACCCGTCTCTCCATTTCAATATATTTTTCTCATTCTCTCTCTCTCTCTCTCTCTCTCTCTCTCTCTCTCTCTCTCTCTCTCTCTCTCTCTCTCAGAGTAACGAAGACATGAAGTCATCATTGCTTGGTAACTGACAGTTTCCCGACTATGCGATTTTCAAACCAACTTATACCTAAGTCGATGTCACCCCTTAGTTAAACTCTAACACTGCAACGGAGAAATTAAAGCGGCAGTTGGATAGTAATATATATATATATATATATATATATATATATATATATATATATATATATATATATCAGTGCTGGTTAGATTTTGTGTAGGCCGTAATAAATATGCAGATGAATGTCTCCGTTTGTGTACGCACAAGCCGTTTTCTTTTGTCTGAGTGCAGGCAACTGTAACTGAGCAGCTTGGGTGTCGGGTTCAATATCAGATGGGTGAACTAAGTTTTGTTCTAGGCCAGCCAACAAGCTGTCTCACAGGACATATTAAGGGCAGATAACTCCGAACGTATTCTCTGACGGTCATCTCGAGGGGAAAATAACACTTAACCGACGCCAGGTTCGTTGTCGCCGGCGAGACGCAGCCATATCTCGATTCTTTATTTTATTTTAGTCCAGAATTTTGTGTGTTTTGTTATTTAAGTAATTACCAAA
>CM042181.1:6529391-6544391 GCA_023376005.1 Doryteuthis pealeii
ATATATATTATATTTTTCTCAATTACAAATACATTTTTGTACATTTTTCTCAATTCTTTGATATATATATATAAAGGTATCAAGTCTGACACAAGGTTACCATTGTTCTCTCTCTCTCTCTCTCTCTCTCTCTCTCTCTCTCTCTCTCTCTCTCTCTCTCGCAAAGGATGATGTTTCTCCAGAACGAACAGCGTATACGTGAGTGGATTTAGGTGTGTAAGGAGTTGCACAGATCTAGGCACACTCTCTCTTTATTACCACCTGGGTCCGGCGGCAAAGAGCGATCCAGAACTACTCGGAGAGTATCAGTTACAGGCAATGGCCAAAACACACCTCAATTCACGCTTCACGACACAAGTATGTACTTAACCCCTCCATAACGAGCAGGATTGTGACACGAGTTTCCTTCTCCTAGACTGGTTGCCTAACCTAGACTAAAGAACACAACTATTTTGCCCAACTATCTACACATAGCTGGAGAGAGGATGAAGAGATCTATTCGTGTTTTTTCCAAAGGCATTAGAGTGATGTTTTATCCAGAATTTGAAACGGAATAGTCCATTTCATCTTTTATGACAATAAACATTACGCTAGACGCCCAGAAGAGATTTTTTTCTGATTTTTAAAAAAAAATTCTGATTTTTTTCTGATTTTTTTTTTCTGATTTTTTTTTCTGATTTTTTTTTTTCTGATTTTATTTTTCTAATTTCTTTTTCCTGATTTTTTTTTCCAATTTTTTTTCTGATTTTTTTTTTTCTGATTTTTTTTTTTCTGTTTTTGTTTTTTCTGATTTTTTTTTAATGATTTTTTTACTGATTTTTGTTCCCGAATTTTTTTTTGATTCAAAAAAATTTTTTTCTGATTTTTTCCGATTTTTTTTCTGATTTTTTTCTGATTTTTTTTTTCTGATTTTTTTTTTTTCTGATTTCTTTTTCAAAATTTTTTCCTGATTTTTTTTAATGATTTTTTTCCTGATTTTTTAACTGAATTTTTTTTCTGATTTGAAAAAAGTTTTTTCAGATTTTTTTTCAGATTTTTTTTCAGATTTTTTTTTCAGATTTTTTTTTTCAGATTTTTTTTTCTGATCTTTTTTTCTGATTTTTTTTTTTTCCGGATTTTTTTCTGATTTTTTTATTTCGCAAATTTTTTTTTTCTTTCCAAGTCGACGATCGTGACAACCGTAAAAACTACGAAGAGAAACAATGAAGAAGCTAAGTCATGCGCTTCTGTTAGATACACTGTCACCAGAAAAGAAAAAAAAAAAAAAAAAAAAAAAAAGAAGAAAGAAAAATCCAGGCCAGGTGACGATATAGAAAGATAACTTGTCACACGGATGAGGGAATCAGATACGTCACAATTTTCATAAATGTCAAGGGAATTTCAAATTCAACTGTCAAATTGAAAAAAAAAAGAAGAAAATGTCACCTGCAGGTGCGCGAACCATGAGTTGATGCCATATTGGAGATAATCAACAAGTAAGTCATCGGGGTGGCCTAAAGTCGGTATCAGCCAGACAGCGAGGGAGTCTATCCCCTTTTCACTGGCGCTAGACCAAGGAGATTGTTTTTAGCGCCTGAGACGGATCGCCACACCTACCATCAGCTCCTCATTTCACCGCAAAGATCACCGTGCTATTCATACGCTGACTTGACGAGGGCCGGTATCGAACCAGGAACCTTTAGATTCCCAGGCGAATACTCTACCAACTAAGTTAAATCGGTCCATTGTGAACAAAGTAAGCTGAGTACAAATCATCATTTGTCATTCGGCTGAGTCATTAGAATGCACCTCTGCAGAGGGGTAAGATTCCCCCCAATGGGGCCACCTGTTGATCGTGGGTGGCGACCCGTGATGCTTAAGGATAGAACCCGGGTGGATGAGCAGTTCATGACTTGCAATATTCCACTATAGGCTTTTCTTGGGGTAGACGGGCGGTCGGAGAGGCCCCCTCCGATCAATCGGCTGGCCACGTCAAGCCCTAGCACCTATATGATTTTCCCAACCCTATTGCCCTTATGGCAAGCCCCAACCACTTTTTTCATATGGGTGCTAGAAGGCGGTGACTGATGGTCTACAAGTCCTGGGAATGACGTTAAACTCTATCTGATGGTGAGGTTCCAGTTCTGGGGAATGTGGAGCATCCCTTGATCACCATTGCTTCTTGGTCCACTCTGATCCGGAGTGGTAGTACTAGTTAGGGTCCCATCTATGGGTTGAATAGAAAAACATGAGTTTATTAACAAAATTGTATTATCCATTAAGAAACATTATCGGCATTAAATGACCCACTGAAGTTGATATGCCGTAAAACAAAACCAAAACAGAAAAAGCATTTCCAAGTTTATATCTATGATTAAATAACCACGTCCATGGTTCAACTTTTACTTTTCATTCTAACCCATGTCTAGCGACCCTTCTGGACAGATTGGTTGGTTGGTTTTATTTTACCGCATGTCAACCATTGTTAGGTTATTTTATGCCGAATACGTCTTGTTTTATTCATTTTTGATGGGTATTGAAATTTTTCGGACCATATGACCTTTAGGCACCCCTTTTACTTTGCTGATTCATAAGTACATTTTTTTCATTTAGACCGTCAACATCCGGTTGTTTATTAACAGACGAGTTTTAGATTTTAAATTTTTTTTATAAAACTAACTGCTAACCTTAACCCTAACCCCTAACCCTAACCCCTAACCCTAACCCCTAACAAACAACCAGATGTTGACGGTGTAAATGTAAAAAAATGTACTTATGAATCAGCAAAGCAAAAGGGGTGCCTAAAGGTCATACGGTCCAATTTTTCAAACACAAATATTGTTGTAGAGTAGCTAACACCCCTTCAGCACTCTACTTAATGGACTGGCTCATAGGCTTAAATAGGCTATGATTAAAGTTGATTAACATGCTGAATAATATTCACAGTGATTTACGATATGTTCGACGTATCTATGCCTGAACCAGTGCGACAGAATCGATCAAGTAAACGGAAACGAATTCCAACGGGTACTATGGAAATATACCCTAAAAGACGGAAATATGTCGTTCCGGGGACATAAAATTTCAAAGGGGAGATGTTATAGGGTAGCTAGCACCCCTTCAGCACTCTGCCAGAAGGACTGGCTCATAGCGTTAAAATAGCCTACGCTTAAAGTACATTAACAACCTGAAAAATATTCAGACTGACTTTACTGCGTTGGCTATGCCGCATTTGACCCTCCTCTATTTTAGTGTAAGTTTTGTCTTGTTAAATATTTGTATTTATTTGTTCTGTGTTTAGTATGTATCCGTTGGCACCGGATGCTGGTGCTGAATAAATGTATTAAGCACATAACTTTGTGTATCATTCCTCATCGACGATACAACATATAGTTTAAAACTCATTTTTCCTATTTGACCTATAGATGGGACCCTAACAGGTACTACCACCCAAGTGGACCTGGAAATAAAGTCGATGAATGGGCATTCCACACTCACCAGAGCTTCAGAACTGGAACTTTGTTATTAGATGAAGTTTCACATAAAACTCAGGACATTAAGACCACCAACCACCGCCTTCTAGCAGATGTATGATAAAAAGGGTTGGGGGGGGGAAGGTTACCATAAGGACAACATGATTGTGTCAATCATATAGGTGCTAGGGCTTGACATAACCAGCTGATTGATCAGAGGGGCTTCTCCATTTAGATTAAGTATGGGCCAAAGTGGAGTGCTGCATGTCATGGACTGCTCAGCCACCAGGATTCCATCCTTAAGCATGACGGATCGCCACAAACAGGTAGCCCCATTGGGAATATTTTGCTCCTCGCCAGAGGTGCTGTCGGCGTATTTTAAATCACAAGCCGACAGGTTTTTTTTTTGGTGGGGGGGGTTTGTTTTGTTTTACGGCATATCAATCTCAGTGGGTCATTTAATGCCGATAAAGTTTTGAAATAAATCAATTCTTAATACAATTTTTTTATAAATACATTTTTCTATTTAACCCAGAGATGGGACCCTAACAGGTACTACCACTCCGGGTCAGAGTGGACCAGGGAGCAATGGTGATGAGGGGGTGCTCCACATTCCCCAAACCTCCAAAACTGGAACCTCACCATCAGATAGAGTTTAACGTCATTCCCAGGACATGTAGACCCGCAGCCACCGCTTTCTAGCACCCATGTGATAAAAAGGGGTTGGGGCTTGCCATAAAGGCAATAGGAATGGGAAAATCATATAGGTGCTAGGGCTTGACGTGACTAGCCGATTGATCGGAGGGGCATCTCCGACCGCCCGTCTAGCCCAAGATAGGGCCAAAGTGGAGTATTGCAAGTCATGAACTGCTCATCCACCTGGGCTCTATCCTTAAGCATCACGCAAGACGACAGGGTCAGATAAAATTAGGTATCATACCAAAGACACCATTTTTTGTGGAGATGGGTGTAGGTCTTACCTCTCTGCTCGGATACAGTCGACATATTTTTTGACACCTCTGACACGGTGAGTGATCAGTTTAGTGATCATCCCTCAAGATGACACGGTGTTCACGATCCACCTGGTGACCTATTCATAATCCACCCGACAAAACATCAAAACTTGAACACGAAGAGCTTCTTGCTAGAAGAGATTAGGATTATCTTTCTGATCTGAGAGATAATCGAAATTATAATCCAGTTGAATTAATTTTGAGATATGTTTGTTCAGGCGTCCTTTAAGCTAGTCAGATGGAAGCCAGAAGCACAATAGCCCACTGATCGGTAGTGGCGTAGCTAACACAAGTGCTGCCCGAGGTGGATGTTTATTAGGCCGTTCCTTATAAATGTTCTAACTCTTCAAAAAGCAAAAAAAAAAAAAAAAAAAAAAAAGAAAAAGAAAAAAAGCCAAACAAAAAACAAAACAAAAACAAAAAAAAACAAAAAAAAAAACAACAAAAAACAACAGCAAAAAACACCCCCTCCCCAAAAAAGGAATAATACACTCAAAATTTGAACATGCAACATCAGACAGTCCTCATTGTTTTTTTAAAAAACAAGTTTTAATAAATACATGACTGGTATTATATATATATATAGTTTGTTTTATTTTAATACATATTTAAAGTTTACATTTCAAATTGTTTTATTTTTTAATCCTTTAATGAATTTGATGATTTTACTTACTTAGGGTACAAACTCGCTGACATTGAATTTTTTACTCCCACTCCTCAGGCAATATGTTTCAAAAATCTATTTTTACATCGCCTGGAGGGTGTTTTCGATTTTGTACTAGTAAAAGTAATGGGTGGAATCTCCGTGGTAAATGGCTAACGTACCTGACTACGACATTAATTGTTTTTTAATCACCAAAAACTTTAATGCAACACACCACTTTGGTCCTTACTCAGGTTAGACGGACGGTCGGAGAGGCTAATCTGAAGCAACTATTTATTTTCCCACAATTTCATTTCATTTAGACAACCCCCCCCAAAAAAAAGCACATTTCATAAATTCTAAAAATAGTCCAAGCCAGACTGACCGACACCAGATCCCAATTAAAACCCTATACAGTAACGGATAATTCAGGTATAGAATTAAAAAGATAGAATTATAGAAGAAAAGGGGGAGAGATTAGAAAAGAAAGGAGAGTTATTAAAAAGATCCCGTTGACAAGATAAGACAGTAACAGTAGACCCACATTTGACAGCGCACAGCATAGTATCGGTCTAAAGAATCTTACGACGATAACTATTATAATATTTATACACACACAAAAAAAAAAAAAAATTGGAAAGAACTGTTGATGAATGAATTACAAAAATAAACGATTTACAAATTGATTTTAGGTGCCTTCTTCATAAAATTTTAAATGACTTCATCAAAATCAATTTCATCCGCGAGGTCAGACTCTATGAATAATATTGCTAAATTGTATGTTACTGGATAGGACAGTGTGCATCTTTTGGTGAGAGATAGGGAATTGTAAACTACATGTATATAAGTATGCAAAATAAGAAGACAAACTGTAGCAAGTATTTATTTTCCCACAATTTAATTTTATAATATTTATACGCAAAAGATAATAGGAAAGAATTATTGATGAATGAATTACAAAAATAAACGATTTACAAACAAATTTTACGTGCTTTCCTCCTCACGAAATGTTAAATTACTTCATCAAAATCTATTTTATCCGCGAGGTCAGACTATGGATAATATTGCTAAATTATATGTTACTGGGTAGAACTGTAATTGTTCATAAGCTGTAGTTTCTTGTTGGAGGAACAGAAAAAAAAAAAGGATCGTATTCTAAAAATAAATAAAGCCAGACTGACCGACACCAAAAGTTCAAAACTCCCGCCAACTAACGGACATTCTGAGAGCGGGGGAAAAGAAGATTCTAGTAGTAGAGAACCCTCAGAAAAGCAGTAGCCAGCGAACAGGCAAGTCACGAAATAATAACCCTACTCGAATCGGGGGAACAAATACAATTAAGCCTTAATACTAATAGAAAATTGTAAAAACCAAAAGTCATTAACCAAACCACATCTTTGTAATTTGTTTTTTATTTGATGCAATTTATAATATATACATATATAAAGGGCATTTGTGTGTATATGTATGTCCGGAGGAAACTTCGAAAATAAAACAATTAACAACAAAGTAACTATATATACACATTAAATATCACCAGGGCTTGGTTTTTGAGCAAAAATAATAGAGATTTGATTTATATTCGTGAAGATAATTAAAAAATAAAATTTAAATTATAACAGCATGGATTTTTTTTCATTTAATATTTTAGATAGTAGGCATTAACATTTCTTTTCAGAGTAGCTGGATCAATGCAAGGTCTATTTTTTTTACATAGTGATTTAAATGGAGCATCCCACGAGGATTCAACTCACGATTCAGTAATAATGGATCTGCGGGACTAACTTTAAAAATCCCCTTCCATCCAGGCGATGCTACAAGTTTTGTTACTACTCAAACTTCTTTGTTATTATTTGTACTGTTTTGCTTGTTTCTTTAATGTTAAAATTCACATAAAATTTACCTCCAACCAAAACACGACAGACACTTAGATTTTGTTGGTCATGAGAAGCACTGGATGGTTTAAAAGCAAGTTGTATATTTGGATTCAAGATTGGCATTTTAGCATCGACAAGATTCAGCTTGATGCGTATTGCACCGTGTTCTGAAGACGATGTGAGGCAATTTTCAAACAGCGGCCAGTGATTTTTGAAAGAAACGAAATGACTGAGTGTCCTAGAAATCCACGGCAAGGGATAGCAATTTATTGTAGACTCTTTGCATTGACATTTCTTTTACACCAGTTAACTCTTTGCGTACTTTACACCGCTCACAGCGACTCTCCAGCCTCTGCGATCCTACCGTAAACCGCTTTTGATTAATTAGTTTATCGTAACTGAGCAGAAGGACTCAGATTACAATAATATTAGTACTTTATTTTATATTTTTCTCTGAATGTTTGAGATGAGGCTTGATGGTTAGTATTATCTACGTTATTCGGACTATTGTCCTCATCTTCATTGTTATCTGTACAATGTTTCGGCCGAGTTAGGTTAAGACAGTTCTAAATGACAGTTATCTCTAGATTGCAGGTTCAATCCTGATCAAGGGCAGCAGTAACATAGAATAATAATTAACACAGCTTAACGCCTCTGCCCCAGCTATGGTTAGCGGAATGAGAACAGGATACCCCCGTGGGCTGAATAAAGGGTTAGGTTCAAAGTTTTGTGATGGCTCCCGATTACGACAAGAAGGTTCCCGAGTCCGAAAAGAAGGTTCCCGATTCCGTGAAGGTTCTTGAGTCCGACAAGAAATACCTGAAGATGGCCGGAAACGTTGTACAGATAACAATGAAGATGAGGACAATAGCCCGAATAACGCAGATAATACTTTATTTTAAGAGGAGCATTACTGTTGTAACTGAAGTATCAGAGTTAACAGAAAAATACTAGGAAGAAACAGAAGGGGAAAAGGTTTACTAAGAAAATAAAATTTACCTCCAACAAACACACAACAGGACAGTGTGAATTTTCTGGTGACAGGAAATTGTAAACTACATGTATTTTTTCTGGAAAAAACAAAATCCCAACCCTAACCCTAACCTCCCTAACCCTACCCCCCTAGTTAAAATTAACAGTTTTATTACAAAATTTGTGGGTTCTGTTATTTCTGGAACACCCTAATTTACTAAACAAAAGTTCATAATTACACTTATTAGATACTTGATCCAAATTTTTCGGACCATATGACGTTTAGGCACCCCTTTTGCTTTGTTGATTCATAAGTACATTTTTTCATTTATACCGTCAATATCTGGTTTTTGTTAACTGACGATTTTTAGAGTTTTTATGCAAAATAAGAAGACAACGTGTAGCAGTTATTTATTTTCCCACAATTTAATTTTATAATGTTTTTACTAAAAAAAAAAAATAAGGAAAGATATGTTTAAGAATAGATTAATGAATTACAAAAATAAATGATTTTGAATGACTTCATCAAAATCAATTTTATCAGCAATGTCAGACTCTATGGATAATATTAGTAAAATTGTATGTTACTGGATAGGACAGTGTGGATATTTTGGTGAGAGATAGGAAGTTATCAATTCCTTTCTCTTTGTAAAATTTAGAATGACTTCATCAAAATCAATTTTATCTGCAAAGTTACAATCTATGGACAATATTGCTAAATTGTATGTTACTGGATAGGACAGTGTGAATTTTTTGTTGAGAGGTAGGAAGTTGTACAATTATCAATGTTTACACACATACACACACACACACACACACATATATATATATATATATATATATATATATATATATATATATACAAACACATACATACATATACACATAGTTATACACATATACACATATATACACACTTATATACACATACACACACATACACACACGCACACACACACTCACACATATATATATGTATATACACGCAAACAGATACATATATTTATACATATATATAGACGTGCATGAAGAGAGAGATATTAATATACAGCTACCCGAACTAATAAGCACACAAGTATATATATATATATATATATATATATATATATATATATATATTATATTATTATTTCTAAACTTAACCGGGTCGAATTTTCCAATCAATTGAACAAACTCCCGAAATTTTCCTTTATTTTCATTAGTCTCCTCAACTTGATTGTTCCGCTCGAGGCAGACCGCCCGGGGCGGACCGTCCTCCTCTTAGTATGGCACCGCTGATCATTGTCATTAGAGGTGAGACGATCCCTTAGAAAGCCACAATATTCATGACCTGCCTGGTGACCCACACAGCTTAAAATTAATCCGATTAGCTTGGTATCTACATCCGTGTTTGACCTTTGTCCGAAGATTGACCTGAGTTGGGGTGCCCATGTACTTTCCTAGCAATATACGATAGGTGTATAATTTCAATATTATTTAGTAGTAAGTAAGAGTAAAGTCGTCGGGCGGCCTAAGGTCAGTATCAGCCAGTCAGCGAGGGAGTATATTCTCTTTTCAATAGCGCTAGACCAAGGAGATTGTTTTAGCATCTGAGGTGGAGCGCCACACCTACCATCAGCTCCTTACTTTACCGCACATATCCCTGTGCTACTCATACGCTGAGTTGGCGAGGGTCGGTATCGAACTAGGAACCTTGTCGTTTCTAGCCCAACGCTCAACCGACTGAGCTAATCTGACCCCTCCATGATAGGTCTTTCTTGATATTTCCTTGTTGGGATGAGGATCAAAGTTTTAGTATCGGACTTGTATGTAAAAAAGGGGAGGGTCTCTTAAGGAAAAATTGTGATATTATAAAAAGTACCTGATACCGAATACTTAATTTAATATTGATAACCTGTTTGGTGACCCACATAGGACTTAGCTTAAAATTAGTCCGATATGATTGTTGGGTTATCCGTGATTGACCATTGTCCGAGGATTAGCCTAACTAGGAATGTCCATGGCCTTTCCAACCAATGTAAGAGAAGTGTATAGTTTCAATATTATTTAGTAGTAGATCAACGAGAAATCCAAATTAAGTCTTTCTAGACCTTTCTTAGAAGGGATGGGGGTGTAGCGTTAGTTTGTATTCGCCTGGTGGAGTTGTCTGCCCCTTTTAGTTCGTTGGTGCCCGCTAGGGCACCATAGTATTTAAGCGCCGTATTTTAAAATGAATATATTTTCATATTCAGTATTTTAAAATGAATATATTTTCATATTCTTTTTCATTGCTGATATTGACAATATTTCGATTTATTAAAAATCCTCATCAGAGCGTAATGATAATTAGGCCCGTTTTTAGATGTAAATATTTTTAATCCGGACTCATCGAGAGAGAAGCAGAAAATAATTTGAATTCAAACTGGAAGTATTGTTTTCCCAAAAAGCATGTATTCCGTGCGTTTGCTTCATCTCGTTCATTCACTACGTCTCGCTCTTTCGCTATATCATGTTCTTTCGCTACATTGTATTCCTTCGGTGTAACCGTTTTTAAAAGAAAAAGAAATACTTCAAATTCAAAAATAGAAAAATTTCTTTTTCAAAAAGGAGAGTTTTAACCTGTTCATGGGCGATTCGTAACGGATTTTTTCAGAAAAGGAATGTTTTTATTGAATTATTTTAAGAAATTACTTTTTATGTAAAATATGAATGGTGTAAGGGTTTATTGGAATAATGTGAAATTTAAGCGCCGGGTTCAAACCCTTTCGCTCTCTTTTCCTGTTTTAGCAACTACGAGCCACATGGGGTAGATTTTATCTAACCCCTCTCGTTGGGGCTCCGCCCCCCTTACATTACTGTAAGTCTTCACAGCATGGACTATTCCTAGTCTCATGTCTGTACTTTTATATGTTAGAATGTACCATTCATGAATGTGTCTTTATCTTTATTTGTGTACCCCTTTTTATATGTACTCTTATATATGTACTTTGTAACTTGTTATCCATGTGCTGTATATATTAAATGTTTGTCCGTTAACCTTCGTCGGAGTTTATTTGTATGCAAAGTATCTAATAACTTTACACCAACGTTACAGGGGTCAAAATTTAGGTACTGGACAGGTATGCCGAAAAGAGGGGTTCCCTTAAGAAATGTTATGCCATTAACTGTTCTGTTGTGATATGATAAGCCCCTTTTTTTTTTCTCTTGGATGCACATAGTTAACTCTTTGCCTACCAAATTTCCCCAAAGGCTGTATCAAATTTTCTTGGTATTTTTTTTTACCTGTATGATGGAATATTTTCAAAGTTTACTATCTATTCACCCAGTGTTACAATCTTATTGTTTAAATGAAAAAATGGAAAATTTGTTTAAATTAATTTTAAATAATATTCGATAAAGATTTTATCATGAAATATTTGTTTGCATTCTATGTTGTTTTTGCCTGTAGTTAGGATTGAACCTGCAACCTCCAGATGATTGTCACTTAGAACTGTATCAATTCAATGCCTATATTCATTGCGTCATGTTTCCTACTCAAATAACAACTCTATTTATGATAGATTTTGTTCCTGGAAAGGAGGGAGGTCAAAGTTTAGGTACCGGAGGTGTATGCTGAAAAGGGGGGGGCGCTTAAGAAAAAATTCTGATATTTAAAAAAGTACCTGGTACCTATTACTTAAGGCTAACATTTATTATCGAGATGTAGATATACTATAAATAATTTATCTATATATTTCGATAATATTTCTCTGAATTTTTGAGACGAAGCATGATAATTAGCATTATTTGTATTATTCGGACTATTGTCCTCATCTTCATTGTTATCTGTACAACTTTCCGGCCTTCTTCCGACAAGAAATACCTGAAGAAGGCCGGAGGGCACATCGGCCGAAACGTTGTACAGATAACAATGAAGATGAAGACAATAGTCCAAAATGATACTATTTCGATAATAAATTAAAAAAGGTAGATAAGGGGCCCTATAAGCAAAAATCTGATATTGTAAAAAGTACCTGGTACATATTTACTTAAGCATAGATGTAGGTGTAATATAAATAATCTATACATATATAAAGGACAGTTGTGTGTATGTGTATGTGTATGTCCGGAGGACAGTAAGGGAAAAGAAAGAAAAAAGGACAAGGACAAAGAAAGAATGGAGAGTAAGGAAAAAGAAAGAATGGAGAGTAATGACAAAGACAGTAAGGAGAGTAAGGAATAAGAAAGAAACGAGAGTAAGGAAAAAGAATGAAAGGAAGTAAGGGAAAAGAAAGAAAAAGGACAAGGACAAAGAAAGAATGGAGAGTAAGGACAGATAATGAAAGGAGAGTAATAGGAGAGTAATGACAAAGACAGTAAGGAGAAAGGAATAAGAAAGAAACGAGAGTAAGGAAAAAGAATGAAAGGAGAGTAAGGGAAAAGAAAGGAGAGTAAGGAAAAGAAAGAAAGGAGAGTAATAAAAAAAAAGAATGGAGAGTAAGGAAAAGAAAGGAGAGTAAGGAAAGAAAGAAAGGAGTAGGACAAGAACGAAAGGAAAGTAATAAAAAGAAGAATAGAGAGTAAAAAGGAAAGAAGGAGAGTAAGGAAAAAGAAAGAATGGAGAGCAAAGAAAAAGAAAGTAAGGAAAAGAAAGAAAAAAAGGAAATAAGGAAAAAGAAAGAAAGGAGAGTAAGGAAAAGAAAGAAAGAAAAAAGAAAGGAGAATAAGGAAAAGAAAGAAAGGAGAGTAAGGAAAAAGAAAGAAAGAGTAAAAAAGAAAGAAAGAGAATAAGGAAGAAAGAATAATAAAAAAAGAAAGAAAGGAGAGCAATGAAAAGAAAGAAAGGAGAGCAATGACAAAGAAAGAAAGGAGAGCAATAAAAAAGAAAGAAATGAGAGCAATAACAAAGAAAGAAAGGAGAGCAAGGAAAAAGAAGGAAATGAGAGCAAGGAAAAGAAAGGAAGGAGATTAAAGAGAAAAAAGAAAGGAGAGTAATGACAAAGAAAGAAAGGAGAGTAAGGAAAAAGAACGAAAGGAGAGTAAGGGAAAAGAGAGAAAAAAGAGTGAGGACAAAGAAAGAAAGGAGAGTAAGTAAAAAGAATGAAAGGGGAGTACGGAAAAAGGAAGAACGGAAAGGAATGAAAAATAAAGGGAGGAGAGTAATGACAAAGATAGGAAGGAGAGAGTAAGGAAAAAGAAAGAAAGGAGAGTAATGATAAAGAAAGAAAGGAAATGAATAAAAAATAAGAAAGAATGTTAGGAAAAAGGAAGAAAGGAGTGTAAAGAAAAATAAAGAAAAAGGAATGAGGAAAAAGAAAGTAAGAGAGTAAAAAAAAGAAAAAGAAAGTAGAATAATGATAAAGAAAGAACGCCGAGTAAGAAAAAAGAAAAAAAAGGTGCAAGTATTTTAAGTTTTTTAGGTAATAGAATATTAGATTGTATTAGAAAGGCTAAGGAAACTAAATAAGAATGCAAATAAAAAGATTTGAAATAAAGTGGGATAAAATCGAAAAATAGAACAACTGAAACTTACTCTTCCTTCACTCCCCCTTTCATCGCTAATTTTTCATAATTTATCTATTTATTTAAAATAGGAAGTAAAGAATAAAATTACAGTTATTTCTTCTTGTTAATGGATTTCTTTTAAGATTGTTGCTCATATTCAAGATAAGATCAAACAATTAGAAATCAATAATACTAAGCACATATTTATTAAAATCAAATTTTTTATATCAATATGCAGTTCACACTTTAAACCGCTCTTATGTTGTATATATAAATACAATTGCATGTTGTTACTATGTAGATATGTCCAACATATCAAACTTCCGGTTTAGAGCGGGGTCCAGTGAGCATCGGCCGCTGGACCTTACAAGTTAACATCGTTGATCCCTTGATTTAAAGGGGCAGGGCTGGGTTTATTGCCCAGTGTCTGAGGCGCCCCCATGTGGAGGAATGCCAACGGCATCAACGCATTTTTTTGTGCCTGCCACCATGAGCTTCAGCTTGTGGGTGGGCCCACATAAAAATGTGTTATGCCTTCATAAGTAGGATGAGAGGCAAATACCTCTAACTCCGGTTTCGACCGGGGGGTCCAGTTGATACCAGGGGGCCACCCCCAGGCAATACCTACCCCCTTGATTTAAAGGAGCAGGGCTAGGTTTATTGCCCAGTGTCTGAGGCGCTCCCCTTGATGGGTAATGCTAACGGGATCAGCCCATTTTTTGCACCTGCCACCCATGAGTCTCGACTTGTGTGTTGTCCACCCGTACATGTGGGGTACGTGGTAAATATCTAGTATGTCAATCTATTAATAATGGAGATTCGCTCTCTATTTGTCTGGAACAAAAACTACGTCATTGCTTGCTTCACATTACCAGAAATCGTCAATACATAGAATAAAGAACAACCCTGTAATCAGTTTTAAACATTATTTTGTACTCTCGCCCTTTTTCCAATAAGAAGAGGTTTACTAAAAAGTTAACAAATAAATACCTATTTCTCTGAATGTTTGAGATGAGGCTTGAAGATTAGTATTATCTGCGTTATTCGGACCGAGAAGGTTCCCGTGTCCGAGAAGGTTCCTGAGTCCGACAAGAAATACCTGAAGAAGGCCGGAGGGAATATCGGCCGAAACGTTGTACAAATAACAATGAAGATGGGGACAATAGTCCGAATAACGCAGATAATACTAATCTTCAAGCCTCATCTCAAACGTTCAGAGAAATATTACCACTATAATGATACACTACAAAGACACAAAAGCAATGACTCATTCACTTGATGAAACAGAATTATTTGACATTACCATTGGAGTCCACAAGGAGATACCATAGCACCATTTACATTAATAATATGACTTCACTTTGTACATTAGATCTCATAAAAGAAAAGATTTCCCACTAAAAAATTAAAAAGGCAAGAAACTGGCTATATACTGCAGAAACTATTACACAGATGATCTTGGGCTTCTTAAAAATACTCTTGCAAAACCAAATCACTGCAACGAGAGATATCGGTCTGTATGTGAACTCCGTTTTATCTGAGTTCATTTGTTTTAAACAAGATGGAAACATCTTCACACT
>CM042181.1:6549506-6567006 GCA_023376005.1 Doryteuthis pealeii
TAGGAAGAAGGAAAACTCAACTGAATTCAAACCCAGTTAAACTCCGCTTAAGAAATTGACCTTGTGTCGCATCCTGCTCGTGCGGAGGGGTTGGTAAATATACATATATAAAGGTAAAATAATCATACTGATTGGTATGTAGGGGATGATTCCATTTGGGATCATCAAAATCTCACTGTACATCCACAATGTATGCTCATATAGATGCAAACTTATAGATTTATACAAGAAATTTCATAAACCCCTAAGAGAGCTCAATCTATAATAACTAATAAATTAATTATATACAGAGCAATATTTATACTTTCAAAGAAAGAAAAAAAACTTAACAAACCGTTGTTTGGCTATTACAATTTCTTTTTGACCAGAACTCAATATGAGTCAAGTCTCATCAGATAACATTTACATAAAGCTACCTTGGGTCCACCATCACCGACAACCTGTCACTTGATACTGTACTCAGATGCCGGATCGGAAAAGCTGCCTCAACTTTTGGGAAGCTCACAGCGAGAGTGTGGGATAACAGCAAACTCACTATCCGTACAAAGGTACAAGTGTATAGGGCATGTGTTATCAGCACTCTTATGTATGGAAGTGAAACATGGACCTTATACTTCCATCAAGGCCGGTGGCTAAATAACTTCTACCTTCGCTGCCTTAGGCGTACACTGGGCATCACCTGGAGGGACAGGATCACTAACACAGCAGTTCTAGAGAGAGCTCAACTTCATAGCTTGTGTTCTCTACTGAGGCAACGTCGTCTCCGATGGTTGGGTCATGTACGTCGGATGGATGATGGACGAATCCCGAAAGACATCCTCTATGGAGAGCTTTCGTCTGGTAAGAGACAGATTGGTCGACCCCAGCTTCGATTCAAGGATGACTGCAAGACTGATCTCAGGTGCTTTGACATTACCCCTTCCAGCTGGGAAAATTTTGCTCAGGACCGCCCGGAGGCAGATTCTCCGTAGAGGACTGTTCATGCCAGAAGTCACCCCGACGCAACGCCATGAAGCTAAGAGGTCTAGAAGAAAGCAGCGGCAACAAAGCACCGGAACATCATCATCTTCAGTGACAGTTTTCAAATGCGACATCTGTGGTCGCGAATGTTTTTCAAACATCGGACTTCACAGTCACAGGAGGCGCTGTAACTTCAGGGGCACAAAAACTTTATTATAGTCTTCCGAGACTGAAATGCCAATACAATACAACACACACACACACACACACACACACAAATATATATATATATATATATATATTAATATACATATGTTGAAAAAATGAATGAAGGAAAGAAGTATAGAATGGATAATATAGGATATTTTAATCAACTTTACTTACACGTGTTTCGGTCAGGAGTTATCCATGTGTACATTATTCAACTATTATTATTTAAATAACCAAATGAAATGAAATAATAATAATAGAAAAAATGTAGAAATGTTCCGCACACAAAAAAAATTCGACCTTCATCAGAGTAAATCCTTATTTGGAAAAAAAAAAATTTTAAATAAGGATTTACTCTGATGAAGATCGAATTTTCTTTGTGTGCAGAACATTTCTACATTTTTTCCATTATTATTATTTCATTTCATTTGGTTATTTAAAAATAATAATAGTTTGAATAATGTACACATGGATAAACTCCTGACCGAAACACGTGTAAGTAAAATTGATTAAAATATCCTACATTATCCATTCTATACTTTCTTTCCTCTATTCATTTTTTATACATAACGTCGGATTCACTTCCAGTTTCATTTTACACACACACACACACACATATATTATATATATATATATATATATATATATATATATGAATATTTTCATATTTCCAAACTCAACTCATTTAATAACAACCATCACCTTTTTAACAACAAATATATATATATATTTTCTTTTATTTGTTTCATATTGTCCTGAAGAAGGTTTCTTTATAAACCAAAACGTTTACGACCAATAATAAACTTCTATCCAGTGTAACATCCCATTTAGTTTACATTTCTCCATATATATATATATATATATATATATATATATATATATATATATTATTATAATATGCCTAGACTACATACTCAGAACATCATTAGATACCCTAAAAGAAAAAGGTCTCACACTAAGGAAAGCAAGAAGCAGGCGATACCCCGCACAAACAGTCACAGATGTGGACTATGCTGATGACCTCGCGCTCCTTGCCGATACGCCGACACAGGCTGAGACACTACTACACAGCCTGGAGAAGGCAGCAAAGAACGTCGGCCTCTATGTGAACTCTGATAAAACTGAGTTCATGAGCTTCAAAAAGCATGGGACATCTCCACACTTGACGGCAAGCCTCTTAAGTCAGTAGAAAAATTCACATACCTAGGAGTAATATCTCATCCACAGAAAGCGATGTTAACACTCGAATAGGAAAGGCTTGGTTGGCACCAACAACTATCAGTCATATGGAAATCCGATCTCCCCAACAAGCTAAAGAGGCGATTCTTTCCAGGCTGTGGTTGTGTCGGTACTTCTGTATGGCTGTACCACTTGGACCCTAACGAAGCGTCTTGAGAATAAGCTAGATGGGAGCTGTACGAGAATGCTACGGACGGTCCTGGATAGGTCGTGGAAGCAGCACCCCACAAAAGAGCAACTATATGGCCACCTGCCCCCCATCTCACAAACCATACGAGTGAGACGGACTAGACATGCAGGTCACTGCTGGAGAAACAAGGACGAGATCGTAAGCGACGTACTACTGTGGAAGCCAGCGCATGGGCGCGCTAATGTGGGCCGCCCAGCCAGGACCTACATTGACCAACTATGCAGGGATACTGGCTGCTACGCAGAGGAGCTGCCGGAGTCAATGAATGATAGGGAAGGCTGGCGAGAGATCATCATGGATATCCGTGCAAACTGCGCGACATGATGATGATGATGATGATATATATATATATATATTTATATATATATGTGTGTGCATTTAGGCAGCATTTTTTCTTGTAGGCATATATTGTTAAATAATGCAGCCATTTTCTGTCTGCAAGTCTTGTCCTTTGTTTTTTGTTTTTTTTTCGTATTGCCGGATTATTTTTGTAATATCTGGCGAGAATTGGCTGATGTATTCGCCATATGTCATAGACCGAGTACTTTCTGCCCTATCGTGGGCTATCTTCAAGGTATTTTGAAACCGTACAATAATGGGCTATTCCATTTACCATTTATATAGGTTGTGTTTATTATTGTTGTTGTTATTATTATTAGTTTTATTATTATTATTGTCATTATGATTATTACTTTTGCTATTATAATTTTATAGTAATTATAGGCATTTTAGAATGTTGGTGCTATTATCAATGTTTATTTTATTTAGTTTTGGATTTTTGTGTCTAATATTAGTACTCGGTCTATGACATATGGCGAATACATCAGCCAATTCTCGCCAGATATTACAAAAATAATCCGGCAATACGAAAAAAACAAAGGACAAGACTTGCAGACAGAAAATGGCTGCATTATTTAACAATTGTTGGCAACCTTCCGTCTATTTTAGACGATGGCGTAGTTTTTTTTTTGTTTATTGTTTATTAGTGTTTATTTCTGTTTTTTTTGTCTTTTTTTTGTTGTCTTTTTTGTTTGTTTTGTTGTCTTTTTTGTTTGTTGTTGTTGTCTTTTTTGTTTTGTTGTTTTTTCTGTTTTGTTTGCTGGTTTTTTGTTTTGTTTTTCCACTTACTTACAGCCACCTGAGTGGCTGAACAGACCGATCCTCGAATGGCAGTCTCTGGTGCAATGGGTGCAAACAAAAGTGATGCTTCCTGTAGGTGTTGGGGGTGCTGCTGTTTCTCCTTTCTTTTTAGCTCTTTTTCTGTGGCAGCTCTCTTCCACTCTACTCACTTCTTTTTGTTCCTGCCTGACGAGGAGGCGCCAGGTTGCACGGTCTTCTGCACAAGCCTCCACGTGTCTATGTCGTTGCGGCATGTCTTCAGGTCTCTCTTGCAGACATCTTTGAAGCGCAGGCGTGGTCTCCCTGCCGCCGGGTGCCCTCCACTAGTTCACCGTACAGTAGCTCTTTTGGGATGCGGCCTTTGTTCATCCTCCTGACATGGCCAAGCCAGCGCAGGCGTCTCTCACAGGTGATGGCGGCCATGCTGTTAATGGTTGCTCGTTCTAGCACTTCTGTGTTAGGCACTTTGTCCTGCCAGCGGATGCGTAGAATGCGGCGTAGGCATCTGAGGTGAAAGCTGTCCAGTTTCCTCACATGACGCGAGTACGCGATCCAGGCTTCGCTGCCATATAGGAGAGTGCTGAGAACACACGCTCTGTTGACGCGCATTTTGGTTTTCTTGCTAAGGCTGGCATTTTCCCATACTCGTTGACAGTTTCGCCATGACTGCTGACGCTTTAGCAATTCTGCTGTTGACGTCATCGTCGGTGGAGACTGAGTTGGCAATGGTAGACCCAAGGCATAACAATATATATATATATATATATATTTATTTTAAGAATGGAAATGAGTAACCTACTCGTGTTTCATCGATAGATTCTTCAGGGTTACTTTTAAATTAATCGAGTTTACGATTAATCTTTGGTGTTATAAACATAATAATTAGTAGAGGAACGCTTGGAACAAGCGTTCCTCTACTAAATTTAAGTCCCATTCCAACGGGCATGTTATAAACCAAGATTAATCGTAAACTCGATTAATTTAAAAGTAACCTGAAGAATCTATCGATGAAACTCGAGTAGGTTACTCATTTCCATTCTTAAAATAAATTTATGCTCTACATTGTATTGAGCACTTTGTATTTGTTTTTTCTCAACCTTAACCTCTGGATATTGTGCGCTTCCAACGATCGTTCTTATACCCCACCGGTAAGTTAATACTTTATACATATACAAATATATATATATATAATATATATATATATATATATATATATATATATATATATATATATATCTTTCTTTGAAAGTTAGATATTGCTCTGTATTTATTCTAACTGATTGATTATTAACATTGACAGCTCTTTATAAAAATCCTTGTATGATTATATGTTGCACCTACAAGAGCAAAACAATATGGTTATACGGTGAGATTCGAAGATCCCAAATAGAATCATCCCTTACAACCAGTCATTTGGATTGTATATATATATAATATATATATATATATATATATATATATATACATATATATATATATATATAAAGAAAGAAAGAACCAGTAAAGATGGAAGGTATGTGGTGTGTGCGAGCATGTGCGTGTTATTTTGTTTCTTATTCGTAGGCTGTAATCATAGTCTTACTTTTAAGTCCGTCTTAAGAATAATTTTTTGGCGGGGGGGGGGGATAGTGTGTGTGGGGGGTTTAGTTGACAGGCAGTGGGCAAAGGACATTTGTACAAAGCTTGACGCATAATGCAGCTTTTCGTCTATCCAAACAGCCCCACCTAAGCCCCCCACACCCCCACATCGCTCGTTTCACGCCTCACCAAAGTTTCTCACCTGCGTAAAGCGAAAGGGGTTCCTCTTACAATCCCTTCAGTCCTATCCATTTTGCCCTCCTCTATCATTAAGATTCAAATATTTTGTCAGGTTAAACAAACTGGAAAGGCAGGAGATATGGACGACCAGTGTAACGAGAGACCATTGTTTTGAGTAGCGTGAAAATATTCACCACATGCGATTCTACCGCCACCTAACGGCCGTGTTGTTCTTACAAACAGGTGTCGCGAAGGGCGATAATTCATCCAACCGTAAAGATTATCACATAACAGTATTTTTTTTTCTGTTTTTTTTTTAGGATAATTTTTATTCTTTCTTTTTTTTCTTCATTTTTTGTTTTGTTTCACGTCTTTCTTTCATCCATTTCTTTCTTTCTTTCTTTCTTTCTTTCTTTGGTTTCACCTCTTTCTTTCATTTCACGTCTTTCTTTCTTTCTTTTCTTCTTTAGCATGATCACTTTCTTAATGTCATTTTGCTTTGGTTTGACTTCTGTCATTCATTCATTCATTCTTTTTCTTCTTTCTTTATCTCTTTCGTTGGCTTCTTTCTTTCTTCTCTTTCTTTCTTTCTTTCTTTCTTTGGTCACTTTCTTTCTTTCTTCTTTCTTTTTCTTTTTTCTTTTCTTTCTTTCTTTCTTTCTTTGGTCTTTCTTCTTTCTTTCTTTCTTTCTTTCTTTCTTTCTTTCTTTCTTTCTTTCTTTCTTTCTTTGTTTCACCTCTTTCTTTCATTTTACGTCTTTCTTTCTTTCTTTCTTGGCCCCTTTCTTTCTTTCTTTCTTTCTTGGTCTCTTTCTTTTTTCTTTCTTTGGTCCCTTTATTTCATTCTTTCTTTCTTTCTTTCTGTCTTTCTTTCTTTCCTTCTTTTCTTCTTTAGCATGATCACTTTCTTAATGTCATTTTGCTTTGGTTTGACTTCTGTCATTCATTCATTCATTCTTTTTCTTTCTTTCTTTCTTTCTTTGGTTTCACGTCTTTCTTTCTTTTTTTCTTTCTTTCTTTCGTCTCATCGCGTTCTCGCTTTCTTTTTCTTCTTTGCTTGCACGTATTTCTTTGTTTTCTTTCTTTCTTATTATTTCTTCCTTTCTTTCTTTGGTTCCTTTGTTATTTCTTTCTTTCTTTTGTTTCACGCCTTTCTTTCTTTCTTTCTTTCATTTCATATATTTCTTTCTTAGACCCTCTCTCTCTTTCTTTCTTTTTTTTAACATCTTTCTTTCTTTCGTTGGTCCCACGTCTCCCTCCCTCCCTTCCTTCCTTCCTTTCCCTTTATGTCTTTCTTTTATAATATTTTTTTCACTATTCTAAACTTCTTCTCTTCTTCCTTTTTTCTTTTATTCATTCATTAAACATAACTTCTTTTAATTAGTTCAACTTTCACAATTGCATAAATTAGAAGTTCTCAATAATCTTGCTAATAATAATCAATTTAAAAGCCGATTACTTCCTGCATTGCCATTTTTATAGTTGTTTCTATAGAAAGGCATGAAATGGAACCACCCTGGGAGAAAAAAACTTCCTTCTTCTCAACTCAATACCTGTCCCCTTTTCTTTTCTGATTGCTATGAATACCCAAAATATTTCCACGCTACAAAACCACGCCTTCCACCCCCTGAAATCTTGTAAAATGTAATGGTACTCTCTAACCTCATTCTGGAGAGAGAGAGAGAGAGAGAGAGAGAGAGAGAGAGAGAGAGAGAGAGAGAGGAGAGAGAGAGAAATGCTTTCCAATAGTGTAGAGAGAAGAGAGAGAAGGAGAGATATACTTCACAATAGTCCCCCCCCCCCGAAATCTTGTAAAATGTATTGGTACGTTCGGAAGTATAATTTTGGAGAGAGAGAGAGAGAGAGAGAGAGAGAGAGAGAGAGAGAGAGAGAGAGAGAGAGAGAGAGAGAGAGAGACTTCCTAATAGTATATATATATGTTGGATATGGATGACTATATATATATATATATATATATATATATATATATATATATATATATAGTATTAGGAAGAATCTCTTTAGTGCAGAGAAAAGAGAGGGAGATACTTCTTATAGTATATATATATATATTATATATATATATATATATAGAGAGAGAGAGAGAGAGAGAGAGAATGAATAAAAAAAGGGTATAATAGGCTTAAGAGGATTTATTTCCCATTGATAATTTTCCTTTTATTTCACCAAATTTTCCCTTTGGCAAGAAAGATCTTCTAACTTTCTATGTTTGTCTGTTTGGGTGTAAAAATGGCGGACCTTTGCCGTTAATTTACGGACGATTGCATTTTAGAGTTTCAGAAACGAAGGGCGGTAGATTTTCGTTTTGTACTAGAAAATTTTCAATGTTTAAACAGACGAAACTGGAGACACAACACAAAAGGCAGCTTATTTTTTTCTTATTGAAATACCTGAAGCTGTACGCAATTAAAAAATAAATAAAAAATTCAAAAGATTTTGAAAAATTTTGAAAAATTTCGAAAAATAATTAAAAAGATAAAATGTACAGGGTGATTGAAATACCTTAAGCTTCACGCAAAAACCTTTTTTTTTTAATTTAAAAAAAATTTGAAAAATAATTAAAAATACTAGCAAATATATGCACCCTCCGGGTGCAAGTATTTCAGTTTTAATGTAATAAAATATTGTATTAAATTAGAAAGGCTAATGAAACTAAATAAGAATACAGATAAAAAGATTTGAAACAGAGGGAGTATAATAAAAGATTTGAAACTGAGGGAGTATAATAAAAAATGGAACTACTGAAACTTACTCTTCCATCACTCTCGTCTTTCATTGTTATTTTTTCTAATTTAAGTATTTAGTTAAAAGACGAAGTAAAGAATAAAATGACAGTTATTTTTTCTTGTTAATGGATTTCATTTAAGATTCATTGAAGAGATTTTTGCTTATATTCATTAAAATAAAACCAAACAGTTAGAAATCAATAATACTAAGCACATATTTATTAAATTCGATTTTTTAATATTAATATGCAAATTAGCCTTCCCGTTCACATTGTAATGCGCTATTTTGTTGTATATATAAATATAATTGCATGTTGTTAGTATGTAGACATAGTTAACAGTATTAATAATGTAAGACAATTTTATTAATAATTGAGGTTTAGATAAAAATAAAATCATGGAGAATGTGAATAACTAAGAGAATTGTGACTTGAGTAGGAATATAGTTTCGGTTACAGACAGAAAAACACACAATCTCCATTATAATAAGATAAGAAATATATACAGGGTGATTGAAAAGTAACTCCCTATTTTAAACTATCTATTATATGCAGTTACATTTTTCTAAATTCTTTAATGTTGTTGGCATCCTTCCATTTGTGAAAGACGATGGAGTTGTGTCCATTTTTTAAAAAATTGGAACCACGTAGCCTGGCCGAGTTCGTATGTAGGTGGTAGGGATTATGTGGGGGACATGACTAAAATTACTTCACAGGAGGGTACCAGGCTAACCCCTCTTTGTTAATTGGACATTTGGAGAAATGACCGCAAGGTCTAATGAATGTGCAGCTATTTTGCTCTATCTATCTATCTATCTATCTATCTTTTTTCACCAACAAATAACACGTTTAATTCTTAGTTTCTTTTAATTGTTACATTTTTTGAGAACAAGAAAATAAGTTAACAAAGACATTTTTGTCTTATGTACAAAAAAGGTATTTCTCAGAATGTTTGATTCGTATTATCTGCTTTATTCGGACTATTGTCCTCATCTTTATTGTTATCTACACTATTTCTCTGAATGTTTGAGATGAGGCTTGATGATTAGTATTATCTGCATTATTCGGACTATTGTCCCCATCTTCATTGTTATCTACACTATTTCTCTGAATGTTTGAGATGAGGCTTGATGATTAGTATTATCTGCATTATTCGGACTATTGTCCCCATCTTCATTGTTATCTACACTATTTCTCTGAATGTTTGAGATGAGGCGTGCTGATTAGTATTATCTGCATTATTCGGACTATTGTCCTCATCTTTATTGTTATCCGTACAACGTTTCGGCCGATATGCACTCCGGCCTTCTTCAGGTATTTCTTGTCGGACTCGGAAGTTTCCGTGTCCGAGAAGGTTCCCGAGTCCGACAAGAAATACCTGAAGAAGGCCGGAGGGCATATCGGCCGAAACGTTGTACAAATAACAATGAAGATGGGGATAATAGTCCGAATAATGCAGATAATACTACAAAGAAGGTTTCTAGAAAAAATAAGATTATGTTCCAAAATGCTCACGAATTTAGGGTTACATTTTTTAAAATGGTATTTTAAATGGAAACAAAAACAAAAACAAAAAAAACGTTCCTCTAAATTTTTTTAGATGAGGCTTGATAATTTGTATTATTTGTATTATTCTGAATATTGTCCTCATCTCTATTGTTATCTGTACAACGTTTTGGCCGATGTGCCCCCGGCCTTTTTTGGGTATTTCTTGTTAGAATCGGGAGCCTTCTAGAACTTGGGAACCTTCTTGTCGTAATCGGGAGCCATCACGGAATTTTGAACCCAACCCTTTATTCAATCCACAGGGGTATCCTGTTCTCATTCTGCTAAACATAGCTAGGGTACAAGTTTTAAGCTGTGTTAATTATTATTCTATGTTACTGTCGCCCTTAACCAGGATTGAACCTGCAGCCCCAGATAACTGTCACTTAGAACTGTCTTAACCCAACGCCTATAACCACTACGCTATGTGTCCAATAATCCAAATAATACAAATTATCAAGCCTCTAAAAAATTCAGAGAAACTGGAAGAGGTTGTTTGTATTTCATGGGAGTCTATCCCTCTTTTCACTAGCACTAGACCAAGGAGATTGTGTTGCGTCTGAGATGGAGCGCTACACATACCATCAGCTCCTTACTTTACCGCACAGATCCCTGTCCTACTCATACGCAGAGTTAAAACTTTAAAAAAATGTTATAACAAGAGACAACGTTACCGCCCTGTCGTCTGGGGCGTTAGAAACACCGACTGCACCTCTGCAGAGGGGTAAGACTCCCCCAATGGGGCCACCTGTTGGCCGTGGGTGGCGACCCGTGATGCTTAAGGATAGAGCCCAGGTGGATGAGCAGTTCATGACTTGCAATACTCCACTTTGGCCCTATCTTGGGCTAGACGGGCGGTCGGAGAGGCCCCCTCCGATCAATCGGCTGGTTACGTCAAGCCCTAGCACCTATATGATTTTCCCAACCCTATTGCCCTTATGGCAAGCCCCAACTCCTTTTTATCATATGGGTGCTAGAAGGCGGTGGCTGCGGGTCTACATGTCCTGGGAATGACGTTAAACTCTATCTGATGATGAGGTTCCAGTTCTGGAGGTTTGGGGAACGTGGAGCACCCCATTCATTACCATTGCTCCCTGGTCCACTCTGACCCGAAGTGGTAGTACCTGTTAGGGTCCTATCTATGGGTTAAATAGAAAAATGTATTTATAAAAAAATTGTATTATCCATTAAGAATTGATTTATTTCAAAACTTTATCGGCATTAAATGACCCACTGAGGTTGATATGCCGTAAAACAAAACAAACCAAACCAAACCAAACCAAGATAACGTTAGAAAGACAATTAAAGAAAGACCTGAATGTTAACAGCAAATCCAGAAATATAAAATTCACAAATGCGAGGCGGACGATGAAAAAGAATTGATTCCCACGGAACAATTTTTTACCCCCCCCCCCAAAAAAAAGCTAAAACAAAAAACCTCGCCAAGTATGCAGCTGTGGGTGTGACAGTTGTATCCAACCAGGTACACACTCGGCACCCCCGCAATTTGCCCTCATTTTTATCTCAAACAAATCTGGGAAATTAAATTTACCATTCTTTTTTCTTTTCTTTTTTCTTTTTAAAGCCAGGTTCTATATTTTCTTTTCTTAGTGGCAACAGAAATAGAACTAACAAAAAGAAGTCATATCTATCTATCTATCTATCTATCTATCTATCTATCTATCTATCTATCTAAGTTTCTTCATTCTATCTATCTATCTATCTAAGTTTCTTCATTCTATCTATCTATCTATCTATCTATTCATTCATTCATTCTATCTATATCTATCTATCTATCTATCTATCTATCTATCTATGTCTCTTCATTCTATTCTATCTATCTATCTATCTATCTATCTATCTATCTCAGTCTCTTCTTTCTACCTATCTATTTATTCAAGTCTCTTCATTCATTTATCTATCTATCTATCTATCTATCTATCTATCTATCTATCTATCTTTTCACATCTCTTCATTCTATCTATCTATCTATCTATCTATTATCTATCTATCTCTCTTCTATCTATCTATCTATCTATCTATCTATCTATCTATCTATCCACGTCTCTTCATTCTATTTATCTATCTATCTATATATCTATCTCTTCATTCTATCTATCTATCTATCTATCTATCTATCCAAGTCTCTTCATTCTATCTATCTATCTATCTATCTATCTATTCATATCTATCTATCTATCCACGTCTCTTCATTCTATTTATCTATCTATCTATCTATCTATCTATATCTATCTATCTATCTAAGTCTCTTCATTCTATCTGTCTATCTATCTATATATCCATCCAAGTCTCTTCATTCTATCTATCTATCTATCTATCTATCTATCCACGTCTCTGCAATCTATCTATCTATCTATCTATCTATCTATCTATCCACGTCTCTGCAATCTATCTATCTATCTATCTGTCTATCTATCTATCCAAGTCTCTTCATTCTATCTATCTATCTATCTATCTATCTATCTAAGTCTCTTCATTCTATCTGTCTATCTATCTATATATCCATCCAAGTCTCTTCATTTTATCTATCTATCTATCCACGTCTCTGCAATCTATCTATCTATCTATCTATCTATCTATCTATCTATCTATCTATCCATTCAAGTATCTTCATTCTATCTATCTATCTATCTATCTATCTATCTATGCGAAGAAATGTTATGGAAAAGTGAATAACGAACACAAACAATTAGATTCAATTAATATTTGGCCTCTGTTTGTCTCAGAAGCTTTATCAGAATGAATTGTATGATTTTAAAACAGAATTGTATCTAGAAAAAAAGGGAGAGGCAGAGGAGGAATCTATCTATCTATCTATCTATCTATCTATCTATCTCGGTCTATTCATATCTATCTATCTATCTATCTATCTATCTATCTATCTATCTATCTATCTTCTCAGTCACTTAATAGTTGTTCTGGTTCCAACGGGAGAAAATTAAATATTTTATAAAAAAGAAGGTCCGCAAAATGGATTGATTTTAGAAAAATGTTATCCCAGTTTCTTCATTACCTACGTATGTATGTATGTATGTATGCATGCATGTATGTATGTATGTATGTATGTATCTATCTATCTATCTATCTATCTATCCCAGTTTCTTCATTATCTATCTACCTATCTATCTACATCTTTTCACATTTATGTATGATAAAAATTCTCGTCTGAACGTATTATCTACTTAACCTTTTAACTAACGATTCCGAGTTTACCAGCTTTTCACATATTAGGGAAAAACTACCGCAAAGAGTATCCTGTGTATGACGTTAAATCTATCTATCTAATGCTATGTATGTAAAAGAAAGGAGTACTAATATCACAAGGATTAGTTTCTTTCTTTCTTTCTTTCTTTCTTTTATTAATCATTTTTCTTTCTTTTTCTTTCTTTCACTTTTCACTCTTTCTTCTTTCTTTCTTTCTTTATTCATTTTTTTCTTTCTTTCACTCTTTCACTCTTTCTTTCTTTCTTTCTTTCTTTTTAATCATTTTTCTTCTTTCTTTCTTTATTATTCATTTTTTTCTTTTTCTTCTTTTCACTCTTCACTCTTTCACTCTTCTTTCTTTCTTCGTCTTTTTCTTCTTTCTTTCTTTTATTAATTCATTTTTCTTTCTTTCTTCTTCACTCTTTCACTCTTTCTTTCTTTCTTTCTTTCTTCTTCTTTCTTTCATTAATTCATTTTTCTTCTCTTCTTTCACTCTTTCACTCTTTCTTTCTTTCTTTCTTCTTTTTTCTTTCTTTCTTCTTCTTTTATTAATTCATTTTTCTTTCTTTCTTTCTTTCCTTTCACTCTTTCTTTCTTTCTTTAATTCTTTTTTCTTTCTTTCTTCTTTCTTTATTTCATCATTTTTTTCTTTCTTTTTCTTTCACTCTTTCACTTTTATTTCTTTTCTTCTTTTTCTTTTCTTTCTTTCACTCTTCACTCTTTCTTTCTTTTCTTCTTTCTTTCTTATTATTATGTAATTGCCTGCCACCACCAACACCTCGCCAACAAAAGTGTCGAGGAGTTTGACTGACAGGTGAGGTCAAAGTTCAGCTCATTTGAAACAAACGATGATAAAATTTGCGTTTTGAGATTTAGCAGTTGAATTTCAGACCCATTCGGATTTAATAAAGACGTCTAAAAAAACAAAAAACAAACGAAAACACACACACAAAAAAACAAAACACAAAAAAAAAAAAGTATTGCGTTTATCATTAAAAACAAACGTTGTGGATTGTCTGTGCTCATTGCACAGACAACCCACAACCGAAGCCCAGCACAAAAGAGGCCGAATTAACCAAAGAAAGAGACTAGTGAAATCAACCTAAAAGACGATGGCCAGTCGGCGAAATAGAAGAAGACGACCCTTAGAAATAGTTAAGGCCTCAAATTATAGAAGTCTATATAACAGCAGGGTAACTGGTCTAGGAGAAGGAAAACTCTGAATTTCAAACTTCCGCTTAAAAACTGACTTTGTGTCGCATCCTGCTCGTGCGGTAGCGTTAGGTAAATATATATAATAAAACGTTTTCCTGGAGATAAGATTACTTCTCTATAGAGCGATAAGAAAAATATAAGTAATTAGAAATATAAATTGGTATATCTTTATTGCAATTTAATATAGATATATAGATATGAAGCCGTCAAATATAGAGCAGAACTGTTTTAAGGTTTTAGCTTTGGTTTTTAGAGATTCTTAGAAGATGCAAAAACTTCCTTCCTCTCTGGTTTGGAAACTCACTGAGATGGCCAGCCTGAATTATAAAAACTAATAAAAGTGGGAAATAAATTCTTGTTGTTTTATTTACATCAACTGTGATAAAGTGACAACTTTCAAGAGACCCACTATCTGACGGCTGCCGATTACACTTAAATTGCAAAACTCTCCTAAAAAAACGGATCGAGTTCTCTGGCAGCATTTACGTATATACATATGTATGTATTTATCAGTAACATTCTCTCTCCCGCTGGTGGGTGTGCTGATAGCCCGGTAGTTAGGGACTGGGGAAAAATCGGTCGGTTTTTCATCCCGATTGGAGGTAGCCTTGCTAAGTCTAGCCACACTGAGGAGACGTGATACGTCGAAACAGAACTGTCTCTGGATTATATATATATATATATATATATATATGTAAGTAAAGTCGTCGGGCGGCCTAATGTCGATATCAGTCATGCAGCGAGAGAGTCTATCCCCTTTTCACTAGCACTAGACCAATGAGATTGTTTTTTGGGCGTCTGAGGTGGAGCGCCACACCTACCCTCAGCTCCTTACTTTACCGCACAGATCCCTGTGCTACTCATACGCTGAGTATATATATATATATATATATATATATATATATATATATATATATATATATATATAAGGTTAGGGTAGCGTGTACATTGAGTAAACGGCGCCTAGTTACTGACAGTTTCTCACCTATGCAATGTTCAGGTCTGCAGATCGCATATGCGAGAAACTGTCAGTTACCATGTGCCGTTGACTGCATGTCCACGCTACCTGAACTTATATATATATATATATATCCTCTATCTATGATATCTAGCACGATTTACTTATACCAGTACAAGTGTCCAGATATGTTAAGCATTCTATGTTATTTTTCGCCTGTAGTCAGGATTGAACCTGCAATCTATGGATGATTATCAATTAGAACTGTATTAACTCAACCCTTATATCTGTTATGCCATGTGTCCATCTAGTACATCGCCCGAAATGTGCATATACCAATAAAGATGAGGTTTGTTTTGGTTTCGTTTGTTTTACGGCATATCAACCTCAGTGGGTCATTTAATGCCGACAAAGTTTTGAAATAAACTCATTCTTGATAGGTACTCAATTGTTTTTAGAAACATTTTTTTCTATTTAACCCATAGATGGAACCCTAACAGGTACTACCACCCCGGGTCAGGGTGAACCTGGGAGCAATAGTGATGAAGGGGTGCTCCAGATTCCCCAGTTTGTTTTTTTTACGGCATATCAACCTCAGTGGGTCATTTAATGCGATAAAGTTTTGAAATAAACTCATTCTGATAGGTACTCAAATTTGTTTTTAGAAACATTTTTTTCTATTTAACCCATAGATGGAAACCCTAACAGGTACTACCACTTCCGGTCAGGGTGAACCTGGGAGCAATAGTGATGAAGCGGGTGCTCCAGATTCCCAGTTTTTTTTTACGGGCGTATCAACCTCAGTGGGTCATTTAATGCCGACAAAGTTTTGAAATAAACTCATTCTTGATAGGTACTCAATTGTTTTAGAACATTTTTTTCTATTTAACCCATAGATGGAACCCTAACAGGTACTACCACTCCGGGTCAGGGTGAACCTGGGAGCAATAGTGATGAAGGGTGCCTCAGATTCCCCAGTTTTTTTTACGGCGTATCAACCTCAGTGGCGTCATTTAATGCCGACAAAGTTTTGAAATAAACTCATTCTTGATAGTACTTCAATTGTTTTTAGAAACATTTTTTTCTATTTAACCCATAGATGGAACCCTAACAGGTACTACCACTCCGGGTCAGGGTGAACCTGGAGCAATAGTGATGAAGGGGTGCTCCAGATTCCCCAGTTTTTTTTTACGGCGTATCAACCTTCAGTGGGTCATTTAATGCCGACAAAGTTTTGAAATAAACTCATTCTTGATAGGTACTCAATTGTTTTTAGAAAACATTTTTTTCTATTTAACCCATAGATGGAACCCTAACAGGTACTACCACTCCGGTCAGGTGAACCTGGGAGCAATAGTGATGAAGGGGTGCTCCAGATTCCCCAGTTTTTTTTTACGGCGTATCAACCTCAGTGGGTCATTTAATGCCGACAAAGTTTTGAAATAAACTCATTCTTGATAGGTACACATTTTTTTATAAACAAATTTTTCTCTATTTAACCCATAGATGGAACCCTAACAGGTACTAACAGTCTTTTTCTTTCTTTCTGTCTTTCTTTCTTTTTTTCTTTCTTTCTTTCAGGTCTAGATATACATCGTTTTACATTTCTTTTTCTTTACTTATATCTTATATGAGGTTAAGTAAACAAACAAATGTGTTTATTTTTTTTATATGGCTTTAAACCGACAATTTTTGGAGGATATGTGCTTAATTGAAGTCGTACCTAATTTTTGAAAATTAATAAGTTAATAATTAATGAATTTTAGGCAGGCATATATGTTCAAATGTAAGGCTAAACGAATCGAGAAAATGTCAATCCCTGAATGTGCTTTTTTCTCTACTTATCAAGATCTTTCTTTCTTTCTTTCTTTCTTTCTTTCTAATTCTTTTTTTAGAGTCCTCATATATCTCGTATACTTACTTATTTATACTGTAAACAGGACGCCTTCTAAAATGATATAAAACCAATATTTGTTTATACCTGACAAATTGCCTGATTGGAGCTATCTCTTTTAAATGCTAAGTAACAAATGTTACCAGCGAAACAAAAAAAGAAGTTTTTTCTGTTGTTTCCGACGGGACCCAGATGGCTCAGTTGTACCAAAATAATGTCTGCTCGAAGAATTAGCACATACAAAGGGATGGAGGCAAGAGTTTTTCAGGGGGAGGCACCCCCTCGCGCCTGTCATTTCCTTGGCGACCAGCCTTCGGTTAGTGTAGCTTCTCTATCAGGATTTACTTAAGTGCGCACCTGAAATGACTGTTCCCATTATGTTATAAGTGACTACCGACCCTTGAGGAGAGAGCTGTGTGCCTCTCGCCTGACCTTCGGTGT
>CM042181.1:6574506-6587006 GCA_023376005.1 Doryteuthis pealeii
TGTCAGTATCTTAAATAGTTCTTTTTTTAAATGAATAAAAAAACTATTTCTTTTGTGGGTAGCCTAGCACTGTCAGTTGGAGCTGTAGAATATACCAACTGCACCTCTGCAGAGGAATAAGACCCCTCGATGCACCTGGGATCCACACTAATAGTATATACCCGTGCAGAGGCCGAAGCCACTGGAGCCAGAGTGCGAACGGCAGCTAAGACTGTGTATCAGCATTTTTATTAAGTGTCAGTATCTTAAATAGATATTTTTATTCGTTAAAAAAAAACTGTCTATTTCTTTTGTGGGTAGCCTAGCACTGACGATTGGGGTTGTAGAATATACCGACTGCACCTCTGCAGAGAGGTAAGACCCTGCGATAGTCGTACTTATGATGCACACTAATGGTATATACCTTATCGGTCTAGAGATCGAAGCTAATTGACACAGAGTCTGAAAGCCAGCCAAGACCCTGTATCAGTATTTTTATTCAGTGTCAGTATCTTAAATAGTTATTTTTATTCATTAAAAAAAAAACACTCTATTTCTTTTGTGGGTAGCCTAGCCCTGTCGGCTGGGTCTGTAGAATATACCGACTGCACCTCTACAGAGGAATAAGACCCCTCGACGAGGGCACATGGGATGCACACTAATAGTATATATCTTACCAGCCCAGAGGCTGAAGCCATTGGACACTGGATTCCGAGAGCCAGCTAAGACCCTGTATCAGTATTCTTTTTATTCAGTGTCAGTATATTGAATAGTTCTTTTTAATTCATTTTTCAAACTGTCTATTTATTTTGTGGGTAGCCTAGCACTGACGGTTGGGGCTGTAGAATACACCGACTGCACCTCTGCAGAGAGGTAAGACCCCTCGACGAGGGCACATGGGATGCACGCTAATAGTATATATCTTACCAGCCCAGAGGCTGAAGCCATTGGACACTGGATTCCGAGAGCCAGCTAAGACCCTGTATCAGTATTTTTTTATTCAGTGTCAGTATATTGAATAGTTCTTTTTAATTCATTTTTTAATCTGTCTATTTCTTTTGTGGGTAGCCTAGCACTGACGGTTGGGGCTGTAGAATACACCGACTGCACCTCTGCAGAGAGGTAAGACCCCGCTGCGATGGTCGCACTTGGAATGCACGCTAATAGTATATACTTTATCGGTCCAGAGGTCGAAGCTACTTGACACAGAGACTGAAAGCCAGCTAAGACCCTGTATAAGTATTTTTATTCAGTGTCAGTATCTTAAATAGTTATTTTTATTCATTAAAAAAAAACACTCTATTTCTTTTGTGGGTAGCCTAGCACTGACAATTGGGGCTGTAGAATACACCGACTGCACCTCTGCACTGGGGCACCTGGGATGCACGCTAATAGTATATATCTTACCGGCCCAGAGGCCCAAGCCACTGGACACAGACCGCAAAAGCCAGGTAAAACTAAGACCCTGTATCAGTATTTTTATTCAGTGTCAGTATCTTAAATAGTTATTTTTATTCATTAAAAAAAACACTCTATTTCTTTTGTGGTAGCCTAGCACTGACAATTGGGGCTGTAGAATACACCGACTGCACCTCTGCACTGGGGCACCTGGGATGCACGCTAATAGTATATATCTTACCGCCCAGAGGCCCAAGCCACTGGACACAGACCGCAAAAGCCAGGTAAACTAAGACCCTGTATAAGTATTTTTATTCAGTGTCAGTATCTTAAATAGTTATTTTTATTCATTTAAAAAAAACACTCTATTTCTTTTGTGGGTAGCCTAGCACTGACGATTGGAGCTGTAGAATACATCGACTGCACCTCTGCACTGGGGCACCTGGGATGCACGCTAATAGTATATATCTTACCGGCCCAGAGGTCCAAGCCACTGGACACAGACCGCAAAAGCCAGGTAAAAATGTATATCAATATCTTTATTCAGTGTCAGTATCTTAAATATATTTCTTTTCTTTTTCTTTTTTAAAAACTGTCTGTTTCTTTTTGTGTGTAGTCTAGCACTGACGGTTGGGGTTGTAGAATACACCGAGCACCTCTACGTAGGGGTAAGACCCCCCGATGAGGGCACCTGGGATTCACGTTAATAGTATATATCTTACCTGTTCAGAGACCGAAGCCACTAGACACAGTGTCCGAAATCCAGGTAAAACCGTGTATGAATATTTTTATTCAGAGTCAGTATCTTAAAAGATTTTCTTTTTTTAATTCAAAACCCCCCTCCCTAAAAAACTTGTCTATTTCCATTGTGGGTAGTCTAGCCCTGTTGGCCGGGTCTATAGAATACACCGACTTCACCTCTGAGGAAGGGTAAGACCCCCGATGGGAGCACCTGGGATTCATGTTAATAGTATATATCTTACCTGTCCAGTGGCCAAAGTCACTTGACATAGAGGGTCCGAAAGCCAGCTAAGACCCTGTATCAGTATTTCTTATTCAGTGTCAGTATCTTAAATAATTTTTTTTATTCATTTAAAAAAAAAACTGTTTATTTCTTTTTTGTGGGTAGCCTATATTTTGTGCGTCTTTTGTGCTCAGTTGTTTTGACTTATGCCTGACTTGGCCCATTTTACAGGAATTAAGAAAACACATTCAGCTGTGCCTAAGAAACAGGTCCATTTTTTTTCTTTCAGTTTCCGTTCATCAGACTAATACGTCAAAAAACGATCCACCTGTTGGTACTAAGCACCTGGGCTGAAGTGACTCCGATGACGAACATAACAGGACAGACCGGGTGTTGTTCTAAACGTCACACAAAAAAACATTTATTTATGCGGCCGCTAGAGGACCACGACCCTTTGTTGTGCTCCACTGGGTCTTTCATTGGGTTTATGGATGTGCCCCCTCTCCTTTTCAAGGGGACGAGATCTGGTGTTTTTGTGGCTTGACGAATGGCCAGGTGTGGTTTTATGGGGCCACTTAACTCGAAGAACAGGTAAGATTTAAAAAAAATTGTTGGTGTGTATGTGGGGGGGGGCATTAGAAAAAGGAAAACAATGTCAAAAAAGGATATAATTTAAGATTCTCCAGTAATTAATTCTTTAATCTACTTTTTAAATTAGCGAAGCAAAAAACTAATGTAAGTTATACTCTATATTGCATATAAGCTATATATATGTAGTATATTAGGAAAAATGAAAAAACACAGGTTTAAATGGGTTAAGTGGCGAGTTTATTGGCCGACGCTGCAGTGTTTCGATCTATTAATTAGGGCATTTGTTGGTATATGGAAGATGATAATAAAGTATTTATCACAGAATAACGAGAAAAGCGAGTGGTAGTTATGTGTTATTCAGTTTTAAAATTTTTGAAGTTTGAAAGAAGAACGGTTTTAAAATGTGACGTCAAATATTCTATTTTACGGCGTTACTATAGGATGGTGTATGTGTGTGTATCGAAAGGCAACATTGTGCATTTTTTAGGTGTGTGGTTAGACACACACACACACACACATCCCTACTTCTCCACATAGTCAATCTCAATAGCAATGTTCCACCTTCGAATGAGAGCCTGTATCTCTGTCCCGTAAAATTATTTTGACTGTTCTCTGAGCCTCTACTACAGATTTCACTTTCTCGTCAGTGGAATAATGTTTGTCTCAGACTATCATCTCTTCGACCTCAGGTAAGAGAGTTTGAAGGAAAAAATGATTCCAGTGACGAGGAAGATAAATCTGTAGTAAAGAAGTGGCTCAAAGAATAGTCAACAGAATTTTACGGGGCAGGGATACATGCTCTCATTCGAAGGTAGAACATTGCTTTGGAGAGAAACGGTGACAATGTGGAGAAGTAGGGATGTGATCCACAGAGAACCAGTTTCATTCTGATATATGATACATGTTCCTGTGTTGGTAATTATAGCTTCCTGAACAAAATAACATTGATTTTTGACTCAGCCTCGTATATACACACTATACAAGGTGTTAAATAATAGGAAGCGCGTGGTGTAATGGTTAAATTCTTGGGAAATGGACTCGTCGCCCCGAGTTCAAATCCTGGACGTGGTAATTGAATTTCACTTAGTGCTAATATCCTTGGGAAAGGTATGAATCCTACTCTCCCTCCAGTTATGGGTAAATAGTAGGGCAGACTGGGCTCTTTAACCATGGTTAGGCAACCGGTCTAGGAGAAGGAAAACTCTGAATTCAAACCTGTTAAACTCCGCTTAAGAAATTGACCTTGTGTCGCATCCTGCTCGTGCGGAGGTGTTTGTATATATACACACAATACATGCTCATGCAGATGCACACCTATAGATTTATACAGGGATTATTTCAATTCCCTAAGAGAGCTCAATGTAAGATAATTAATAAATTAATCATATACAGAGCAATATTTTACTCTCAATAAGAAAGTAAAACAGCACGTGTGTGTCTAGAACGAACAGTTTATCGCGAAAGACACACACGTGTAATCGACTGCAATTAATCAATATCTTGATTAATTCAGTGGATTAAACCCTGAAGATCCTTATGGTGAAACTCGAGTAGGTTATCACTTGTACCTATATTGTAATACATTTGCTCTACTAGCGTATTGAGCACTTTGTATGTGTTATATCGCTGACTTACCTTTCTGAATTTGCATCAACTCACCATCGTGACCATGTTCACCGGTAAGTCACCTTTTCCATTATATATATATATGTCTGAAACTGATCATAACTTTAGTTTCAATGATGCCACAATATTAGCTCATATTCACAACAAAAAGACTACGACAGATTTTTGAAGCCTGTGCAATTTCGCTTTTGCCCTCCCTTATTAATCGACATGGATTTTTTAATATATCACCGTTTCTAGCTAAAATAGTTTTAAATAACTACAAAATACCAGGCTTCATTTAATTATTTAGTTATCATTCCCACTTTGTTCCCTTTGTCTCTCATAAAATCAGTACATTAATACTTTTTCTTGTCTTTTGTTGAATCCATTTCTTCGAGTTGCGTTACGCGTCATGACATCTTCGTGTGTTTGGATCGCGACTTGTCTTTCAAAAATATAACGCTGAACAAATACAGTTACGCAACAAAAAAGATTTTATAAAGATTTTTTATCTCCTGTCATCTATAAAACATCCATCAATTTCTTCACCCCTAGATACATCCTGATGAAGGTTTAAAGAAACCAAATGTTTAAACGTCGATAAATAAATTCATCCTATTTTCGGAACACTTGTTTTTTCAATTTTCTTAATATATATATACTCTTGATGGGTATTAAAAACATTTTTATTAAAATCATTTTTTAAACACATTTTTTATACTAATTTTTTTCTATTTAACCCATAGATAGTACCCTAATATGTACTACCACTCCAGGTCATAGCGCACCTGGGAGGAATGGGGAAATGGGATATGATAAAAAGGGTTGGGGTTGCTATAAAGGCAATGGGATCAGGACACTCATACAGGTGCTAAGGCTTGACGTGATTGATCGGAGGGGTGCTTCTCCGACCGCCCGTCAATTCTAAGTAAGGGCCAAGTTGGTGTGATGCATGTCATGGACTGCTTAGCCACCAGGATTCCGCCCTTAAGCATCACGGGTCACCACCCATGCCCAATAGGTGGCCCAATCGGGGAAGGGGTCTTACCCCTCAGAAGAAGTGCAGTCAGTGTATTCTCCTGAACAAACAAAAAAAGTCATATCTATCTATCTATCTATCTATAAAGGGTGTAGTCAGTGTATTCTCCAGATAAACTAAGGTACTCGTATATATATATATATATATATATATATATATATATGCGTGTGTGTGTGCATATGTGCGCGCGCGTGTGTGTGTCTATGATGAGGGCACCTGGTTAATGAGTTTTTAATTAGGGTAGAATGTTGTTCTTTTCAATATATATATATATATATTATATATATATATATATATATATTGTGTGTGTGTCTATGATGAGGGCACCTGGCTAATGAGTTTTCAATCAGGGTAAAATGTTGTTCAGGATAGAGATATAGATAAATATTAACAGACAAAAAAATAAATAAAATAAAATAAAATAAAATAAAAAAATGAATAGATAGATAGACAGACAGACAGCACAAACAAATCATCGGAAACAAACAGACACAGATGATATTAACAGATCGAAGACAACTAGATAAATCAAAATAGATAAAGACATGGATATATCACAATGTATATAATACATAATAACATCAACAATAATAACATCGCCACTATTAATAACAACAACAAAAAATAATAATAATAATAATAATAATAATAATAATAATAATAATAATAATATATAACATTATACACACACGCTCGTACAATTTTAACAAATCTCACCATCCCCCCTTCACAATAATAAAATCAATATTAATTGAAAAAAAAATATATATATATAATAAGATAAAATAAGATAAAATTAGAATCTCATACATACATACCAGCCACATATTCAAGTTAGATATATAGACAGATACACAAAAAGATAGATAGCAACTTAATAAAAATAGATAGATAGATGGACTGAAAGACCAAATATAGATGAACAGACACACAGTAAAGATAGAAAAAACAGATGGGTTGATAGACATGAACACATTCAAGCTAAATAGATAGATAGATAGATAGATAGACCGATAGATAGATAGACATGCTGTTAAATATTTATAAATAAAAAAAAAAGAAAAAAAAAGATAGACAGACAGACAGATACTAACACATTACCCATAAACAGACACTGATGACATCAACTGAATAAAGACAACAAGATAAATATTATAATATATATGATAATAATAATAATAACAATAATAGTATATAACATTATACATATGCTCACTTACAATTTTAACAAATTTTACCCTTACAAAAAATCAAAAAATCACACCAACATACCAACAACACACATATAACTTAACGACAAATCCAGTTCCCCATCACATATAAACAAAAAACAATTAAACAGACACACACACACATACACATATTTAGTAACCAATCCCCACAATCTAACACCTGTGGTACCACCATCCACCATTCTGGCACTCCCCATCTAGAGAGAAGAAGAATCCACTAACCACCCCCAACCACACCTCCCCCCACTGACGACCTTTTGTTTTCAGCATTTTGAGAATTTCCATCATTGGAGTAAGAACTATATCCAAGTCCTGAAGATGGTCAAATAAGAAACCGAAACGTTGCACCGTCGACAATAAACATCAAGTTTCCATAACATCCCGTGTTTGTCTACTTTTCTCCACATACTGTCGGATTAACCTCCTCACATTTCTACCATATATATATATATATATATATATATATATATATATATATATATATATTGTGTGTGTGTATCTATGATGAGGGCACCTGGCTAATGATTTTTCAATATATTGAAAAGAACAACATTCTACCCTGATTGAAAACTCATTAGCCAGGTGCCCTCATCATAGACACACAGACTCACGCGCGAAAATTGAGAGAAAAATAGCTTAGCTTTCAACCGTTATTATCCGAAAAATATCTTTACTTTAAATAAGAAATTACATCGACTTCTGAAAATAGGCATATCACAAACATCGTCTGTTTGTTTACTTCTCATATATATATATATATATATATATATATATATATATATATATATATAATATATATTCAAAAATTCAAAATGCGAATTAAAAAAATCCAAACGGATTTAATCAGAATGTGGTTTTTACTGAATGTATGGACTGTATTTTTTGTATTTGTCAAACACTTTGAAAACTTTTTTAAAAACTTTGTAAAAACAATTTCTTTCGCAAGAAAATTTCTCCTGTCTATGATCTAAGTTTCAAACTTGTTGAGAACAATTTTAAAAAAATAACAAGAAATAAATATTCCTGTTTGTCTTATTACTTTGTATTCACACACACACACACACACACACACACACACACACACACACACACACATATATATATATATATATATATATATATATATATATATATCCCCATTCCCCTTACATTCTTATAAACTTGTGAGTCCTACTAATTCCTACTGCTACTGCTTGTTTTAAAAACGAGTCAACATCCCACCAGTTCCACACCTGATGATGGCACAAAGTCGTGTAGAAAGCGCACGTGAAAAAACCTTTTATTGTTACATATATATATATATATATATATATATATATATATGTATGTGTGTGTGTGTGTGTGTGTGTGCGCGTGCGTGTGTGTATGTGTGTGTGTGTGTTTTGTTAGATTCAATGGACAATTCTTGTCGGACGAGTTTTTGTTCGATCCTTTCTGTCTAGCCATCTTTTTAATATCCGGGTGGAATTGGTGTAGAAATCCACCAATTCCGCCCGGATATTAAAAAGATGGCCAGACAGAAAGGATCGAACAAAAACTCGTCCGACAAGAATTGTCCATTGAGTTTAACGCACACACACACATGCATATATATATATATATATATATATATATATGTATATATATATATATGGAGAAAAGTAGACAAACACGGGATGTTATGGAAACTTGATGTTTATTGTCGACGGTGCAACGTTTTGGTCTCTTATTAGACCATCTTCAGGACTTGGATATAGTTCTTACTCCAATGATGGAAATTCTCAAAATGCTGAAAACGGAAGGTCGTCAGTAGGGGGAGGTGTGGTTGGGGGTGGTTAGTGGATTCTTCTTCTCTCTAGATGGGGAGTGCCAGAATGGTGGATGGTGGTACCACAGGTGTTAGATTCTGGGGATTGGTTAACTAAATATGTGTATGTGTGTGTGTCTGTTTAATTGTTTTTTTGTTTATATGTGATTGGGAACTAGATTTGTCGTTAAGTTATATGTGTGTGGTTGGTATGTTGGTATGTATATATGTGTGTGGTTGGTATGTTGGTATGTATATATATATATATATATATATATATATATATATATGTGTGTGTGTGTGTGTGTGTGTGTGAGTGTGTGTGGCATTCGTTAAACTGTACTGACGATTCTTATCGGACGGGTGGAACTGGTGTAGATGGCCAGAAAATTAGAAAGGATCGAACAAAAACTCGCTCGACAAGAATCGTTAGTACTGTTTAACGAAATATGTTTAAAAGAAAAAAAGCTGCCAAAATACGGTTTGGCATATATATATATATATATATATATATATATATATATATATATATATATGTGTGTGTGTGTGTGTGTGTGTGTGTGTGTGTGTGTGAGCTGTTTTTGTATCCCCTCGCTGAAGATTTTCTTTTAGTCCCTGTTGCAGTGAGCAAGTAGTGCGTCAATTTCTTTTCAGCCCCCCCCCCTTTCCCACTCTTTTTTTCGACTCCGGTTGTGAGGATTAAGTAGTTCTACGTTTGTCTCTCAGTCGCTCTTTCTTTTATTCAGTTATGCTTAGTTGTTGTACAATTCAACAGTCCAGTAATTCATGCAATCTAACAATAGTGAAGAAAGATGGACATTATAGTGAGTGATTTCTATTGGTGGTTGTCGATGCGCAAGCATTGATAACATCACTTTCCCAACTTTATTGGCCTCATGAAAGTGTCATCTTCCTCTCCTATGGGTATGGATCCACAAATAAAAAAAATCCTTTAACAGGAAGACTGTGCCTGTGTGTTGCAGTTTATGTATCTTTGATGATGAGAAATATCTGCACATGTTGACATGTTGTGCGCTTGTGCGACACGCACCGCATGCTCTCCTTCCCCGAAAACTGGAATCAGTGACAAGCCGAGGCAAGATGACTGAAAGTATTTGGGGAGCGCAGGTGGATGATCTGTCGAGATCTACGGGTCCACCACTCCGGAAAAAAGATTCTTAGCTTTTTCTTAAGTTTTAACTTAGTTCAAGTCCACAGGTACAATTTTCTCTTAGGTTACATTGAAGAAGCTATGAAACCTTAATAATGAAATAGATGCAATATATTTTACGACAAACCAGATGCACCAGCATTTAAGAAAAAAGGAAAATAATCACTTAGCTTTTGATACAACTTTGGCCTGTGACATGACTTGTGTCATTTTAACTTTGACTGACTCTATATATAGACTGTGCCTGTGGGATGCAGTTTAGTTATCTTTGATGATGAGCGGTTGAAACGACTGGGAAGCTCTAAAGGCAACTTTGGATAAGCTTGGTGCCAGCCACCGCAAACATCTAAGAACTATCGCTGGACACCAATGACCAGACAGCCTCGTCTACAACAGAGCTCAGTACAGAATGTGCATTACCGTTCCACTATCAACAAGTGTGGCGCAACTACTGTAGTCCATGTCTGGTCATTTGCCCGAAGAGGTATCTTTGTTGTATACCCACTCACTATCTCGGGTACATATGAGAGAGAGAAAATAACGGTAGGGCAAAAGAAACATAAGAGGAAAAAAGATGAGAAGATAAAGGAGTAAAGGAAGAGAGAAAAAGACAATGAGGGAAAGTGGGGGGGAAAAAGAAAGAAGAGAAGGAAGGAAGATGAAAGAGAAGTAGTAGGAGATACAAAAGAGACATAACAATAAAAGAGAGAGAGAGAGAGAGAGAGAGAGAGAGAGAGAGAGAGAGAGAGAGAGAGAGAGAGACAGACAGAGACAGACAGAGAGAGACAGAGAGAGATGACGGTAATGGGAGTCTTATATTCTGCTTACTTCGTCTTACTCGGCCGTCATCTTCTGTTGATCAAGTGGGCTTTCTGTTAAGGATTAGTTTTCCTTGTTGATTTCTTGTGGTGGTTTCTTCTAGTTTTAATTACTTAATAAATACTTTGATAAAGTTTTATTTCCAGAACCCAGTCCATGATTCCACCTCGCAGGAAGAAGGACCCCGAGAGCTGACAACAATGTCCACACTCCACGAAAGTCTGGTCGCATCTGAACTAAACTAATTCCCACGTGTCTAATCCGTCTACCGGAAGGTCAGTTGGAATGTCACCTTTGTCACTCATCGGCCTCGGTAACTTTCCACGGACCCCGTCATTTTTAATCTAACGGACCTTATTCAAAATATCTTACTACAGGTACGTACATAAGCTGATTAGGATTATGTAACACCTTCATAAAGATCCCTTGAATTTGTTGTAATGGGGTCAAAAAATTACCGAGCGCAAAAGGGTAGCCCTTTCTCAAATTTGCTGCGAGCAGACTTCTAAGATGCAGGATTGTGAGCCCTAGGTTTTAGCTAAGTATCCTTGTAAGGAAAGGACAGAGTAGCTTCAAATTAAGAATTAAAATCACTGAATGCTGATGTAGGATGATCCATATTACTACTGTGGCAGAATGCAGGACTGGGAGCCCTAAGATCTGGAAAGTGACTGGGGAGCTAAGGACCCCTCGCAAAGGAAAGGACAGAGTGGCTTCAAATGAAGAAGGACTGAATGCTGATGTAGGATGTTCCAAATTACTACTGTGGCAGAATGCAGGATTGGGAGCCGTAAGACCTGATAAGTGACTGAGGGAGCTATGGACCCTCGCAAAGGAAAAGACAGAGTGGCTTCAAATGAAGAAGAACTGAATGCTGATGTAGGATGTTCCAAATTACTACTGTGGCAGAATGCAGGACTGTGAGCCCTAAGATCTGGAAAGTGACTGGGGGAGCTAAGGACCCTCGCAAAGGAAAGGACAGAGTGGCTTCAAATGAAGAAGCACTGAATGCTGATGTAGGATGTTCCAAATTACTACTGTGGCAGAATGTATGACTGGGAGCCGTAAGATCTGGCAAGTGACTGAGGGAGCTAAGTACCCTCGCAAAGGAAAAGACAGAGTGGCTTCAAATGAAGAAGAACTGAATGCTGATGTAGGATGGTCCAAATTACTACTATGGCAGAATGTAGGACTGGGAACCCTAAGATCTTGCAAGTGACTGAGGGAGCTAAGGACACTCGCAAAGGAAAAGACAGAGTGGCTTCAAATGAAGAACTGAATGCTGCTGTAGGATGGTCCAAATTACTACTGTGGCAGAATGCAGGACTGGGAGCCCTAAGATCTGGAAAGTGACCGAGGGAGCTAAGGACCCTCGCAAAGGAAAAGACAGAGTGGCTTCAAATGAAGAAGAACTGAATGCTGATGTAGGATGTTCCAAATTACTACTGTGGCAGAATGCAGGACTGGGAGCCCTAAGATCTGGCAAGTGACTGGGGGAGCTAAGGACCCTCGCAAAGGAAAAGACAGAGTGACTTCAAATGAAGAAGCACTGAATGCTGCTGTAGGATGTTACGAACTACTACAACGACAGAATACATTAAATCATTATCGATTGATAGCAAGTCACTGGGATGCGATTTCACAAGCTGCGATACATTTTTCGGTTGCAATCTTGTAACGTCAGACCCGTGGCCGGTATAGACTGTGCGAAACACCGAGGATCGCAATTTTTTTCAAATATGTGTTCTGTCAAACAGGTCCATCGTAGCATCAACTGCCCTTGAAATAATAGACCTTGGCATTGATACTCTACTTCATAATATTTACAGAAAGGATTAAAGAACAAAACTTTACAAAAAGATTTTAACATAATGATTTTAACAAAACTGGGTTTATTAAATAATTATTTGCTA
>CM042181.1:6594506-6602006 GCA_023376005.1 Doryteuthis pealeii
GACGAAGAAGTCGAAATAGACCCCTTAGAACGACTGTCGCGTGTTTTTGGCATAAAACGGCTCCTGTCGCAGAACGGTCCGTCCCCTAATCAAATACCCCCTGAATATATGACAAGGCTGTATAGAAGCATTACCGACAGTGGAGGTTTGACCAAAGCGAATGGCCCCTACAATGCGGATATTGTACGAAGTTTTCCCGACAGAGGTAGGTCCGATTTTTTTCCCAGATTTTATTTTGTTCACCATATTTTATACAATATTTTCTCATAGTTTTTTGTTAACTTCATTTTTCAAGCACGGCGCTTCAGCAGGTATATTATTCGGTATTTCACTTCATCAGGGTCGGATTAAAACCATTCTATGTCATAATTACAGTTCAAGAATGTTGCACTTTTCCTGTTCTTATAAAAAAATAGACGTAAAGATACAATACTTCATTCGTTCGGTATAAAGTTCATCTATCTATCTATCTATCTATCTATCTATCTATCTATCTATCTATCTATCTATCTATCTATCTATCTATCTATCTATCTATCTAATATCTATCTATCTATCTATCTATCTATCTATCTATCTATCTATCTAGTCTGTTTAATCTATCTATCTATCTATCTATCTATCTATCTATCTATCAGTCTGTTAATATCTATCTATCTATCTATCTATCTATCTATCTATCTATCTATCTATCTATCTGTTAATATCTATCTATATCTATCTATCTATCTATCTATCTATCTAGTCTGTTAATATCTATCTATCTATCTATCTATCAATCAACATTCTATTTATTACTTTTTCATTATTTTATATCTATCTGTCTGGTTATATACATAAGTCTGTTCATATCTATCTATCTATTTATTATTATTATTTATTTATTTATTTATCTATCCTAGTTTGTTCCTATCTATCTATAATTTTTCATTATTTTCCTTAGATATGAATGATCATGTATCTATCTATCTATCTATCTATCTATCTATCTATCTCTGTTCATATCTATCTATCTATCTATCTATCTATCTATCTATCTATTACTTTTTCATTAGGTATGAATGATCATTTTGTAGCGTCCGTGTCACGCTAAATGTAATCTATCTATCTATCTATCTATCTATCTATCTATCTATCTATCTGTGACTATTCATATCTATCTATCTATCTATCTATCTATCTATCTATCTATCTATCTGTTCACTATTCTATGTCATAATCTCATCCCAACAATAGTGTTCTTATAATAAATAGACGTAACGATACTACTTTTAATTCAGTAACACAATTGAATCATATAAAAATATCAACTATTTTTATGTTGTAAATATAAAATAATTTAACCACTGATCAATTCTAGAACTTCATACAATCAATACATACCATACATCGGAGGCGGGGGTCAGAGTTCAGGTACCGGACATGTATACCAAAAAGGGTGGTATAAGAAAAAAAAAATTATATAAAGTATTTGATACCTCTAAATGATGGTCATTCCTAAAATGAAGTAACCAACTGAGTACCTGGTACTATTAGTATTTTTGTAATTTAAATATTGTAATTTTTTAGTCAATAACAAAATAAATAAGATTATTCGTAATTTATGAGGAAGTGCGTCCCGGTCTCCCGCTTCAAAAACCGCTACCCGGTGACTATCAAAATAACAACCCCAGCTCATCGTAATTCTTGTTTATTTATCGTAATTTGTCGTAATTCTTGTTTAGATATGAAGATGGATATATAGTTTTGAATAGACTGAGATAGATAGATAGATAAACAAACAAAATAATATAGATAGATACGAACAAATGGAGATAGATAGATAGATATTTTCGACAAGTAAATGTATTTGGGGGGGGGTCGCTTCTTTTTTTGTCGTAATTCTTGTTTATTTAAACTAAAAACAAGACATTAAACAAACATGATTAAAAAAAAAATCTTAGTGTTTAAAGTAATATAGATAAATATGAACAAATTGTTTTGAATAGACTGAGCTGGGTTGTTATTTTAATAGTCACCGGGCAGCAACTCTTGAGGCAGGAGACAGGGACACACTTCCTCATAAATTACCGATTATTCTAATCAATTATTATTCTGATAACTCCATTGCAATCGATTAGATTTCCATATGCCACAGTTGAATGAGCTGTATATCTTTATTCGATTATAAAATGACTTGAATAGTTAAGTTAGGTTAAATCGAACTTAACGGACCTAAATTCCACCATCGTATGTCATCCCACCGAAAGAAAAATATACCAAAAATCAGGGAATTAACAGAATTTAATGACATTTTGAGACGTAACACATATCAAAGATACGTGGTTCAAAGTTAACTGACATGAAAAAATGTAAAAAGTTTTTAAATAAAATAACTGGTGCATTATATCTTTTATTCATTAATATATTAAAACTGACAATTTCATTAAATTCAGTTAATTCCCTGATTTTTTGGTATTTTATTTTCCAATGGCAATACGATGGTGAATTTAGGTCCATTAAGTTCGATTTAACCTTAAGTTAAAAGTTAATAGAAAAATTTACACGATAACATGCATTTAAAAAAATGAAATAATTCATTATAAATTATTTCTATTCATTATCTAGACAAGCAAATATATGCACCCTCCGGGTGCAAGTATTTAAGTTTTAATGTAATAAAATATTGTATTAAATTAGAAAGGCTAATGAAACTAAATAAGAATGCAGATAAAAAGATTTGAAACAGAGGGGGGTATAATAAAAGATTTGAAACAGAGGGAGTATAATAAAAAATGGAACAACTGAAACTTACTCTTCCATCACTCTCGTCTTTCATTGTTATTTTTTCTAATTTAAGTATTTAGTTATAAGAGGAAGTAAAGAATAAAATTACAGTTATTTTATCTTGTTAATGGATTTCATTTAAAATTCATTGAAGAGATTTTTGCTTATATTCATTAAAATAAAACCAAACAGTTAGAAATCAATAATACTAAGCATATTTATTAAATTCGATTTTTTAATATCAATATGCAAATTAACCTTCCTGTTCACACTGTAAACCGCTATTTTGTTGTATATATAAATATAATTGCATGTTGTTAGTATGTAGATATGGTTAACAGTATTAATAATGTAACAATTTTATTAATAATTGATGTTTAAATAAAAATAAAATCATGGAAATGTGATGTCAATAACTAAGGGAATTGTGACTTGAGTAGTGATATAGTTTCGGTTACAGACAGATAAATCCACAATCTCCATTATAATAAGATATATAGATAGATTATTTATATTATATCTACATCTAGATAATAAATGTTATGCTTAAATAATAGGTACCAGGTTCTTTTTACAATATCACGATATTTCTCTAAGGGATCCCCTAACTACACTTAAAAAAATTATTACCGAGATATAGATAAATTATCTATATCATATCCACATCTTATTATAATGGAGATTGTGTGCTTTTCTATCTGTAACCGAAACTATATCACTACTCAAGTTACAATTCCCTTAGTTATTGACATCACATTCTCAAGGATTTTATTCTTATTTTAAACTCTATTATTAATAAAATTGTTTTACATTATTAATACTGTTAACCATATCTACATACTAACAACATACAATTATATTTATATATACAACAAAATAGCGGTTTACAGTTGAAGGGAAGGCTAATTTGCATATTGATATTAAAAAATCGATTTAATAAATATGTGCTTAGTATTATTGATTTCTAACTGTTTGGTTTTATTTTAATGAATATAAGCAAAAATCTCTTCAATAAATCTTAAATGAAATCCATTAACAAGAAAAAATAATTGTCATTTTATTCTTTACTTCCTCTTTTAACTAAATACTTAAATTAGAAAAAAATAACAATGAAAGACGAGAGTGATGGAAGAGTAAGTTTCAGTTGTTCTATTTTTCGATTATATCCCCTTCTGTTCCAAATCTTTTTATCTGTATTCTTATTTAATTTCATCAGCCTTTCTAATTTAATATGATATTTTATTATATTAAAACTTAATACTTGCACCCGGAGGGTGCATATATTTGCTAGTTTAGATAATAAATGTTATGCTTAATTAATTGGTGCCAAGTTCTTTTTACAAACAATTTTTCACAATTTGGCAACTTTTAAAAAATTGATCATGGCCATCTGCTGTTTTAGGCCAACAAAGACAACCATGTAAGATATTATTTTTTTTAAATTTAAAATTATAATAAATTATTACATGTTATAAGTGTGTTTAAAATCCTGCAATGTGTCTTATATATCATGAAGAAATAAAGGTTTACATAATATATAAATAATGATAGTTACATTTTTTGTGTACAATGCTCAGGTGCACCACAACTCATCAAAGTCTCATGTCTAGTACACAGAATAATGTATTAGTGTCAGGAACTTGAACAGTGTACAGTAATAATATACATGTATGTGTGTGCGTGTGTGCGTGTGTGTGTGGAGAGGGGTATCAAGGTATAGTGTTGGTGTGGTTAATTTGCATACTGGTTTTAACAAATATTTACTTGGTGTTATTGATCTCTAATATTATTGTTTTATTCTCCAACGTATTAAAATCAATCCTATGAATTATTTTATATAGAAACCAATTAAAATAAGTGTACTTTTTTGTATTAAAACGGAAAGTTTTTTGGTGGTACCCAATGACAGTTTAATTACAGTCTATGAATTTTAAAAAACTAAGTTTAATTGAAATTATACATTGCAATACTAACACAAACAACTGTCTCGATAATAGATTCAATAATTAATTTCAATGGTTAATTAAATGTATAGTAATTTGTTTTTTTGTTTATTTTTTTTAAGCAATAAGTAATTAAAAACAACTTTAATCCCCTAAAACATTTAATTAACCTTGAAATTAATTATTGAATCTATTATTGAGACAGTTGTTTGTGTTAGTATTGCAATGTATAATTTCAATTAAAATTAGTTTAAAAAAATTCATAGACTTTAGTTAAACTGTCATTGGGTACCACCAAAAAACTTTCCGTTTTAATTTTCCGACCTAAATCAGAAGTCAGCCCACAATTTTTCCTTAAGGGTACCTCCCCCTTTTCGACATACATATCCGATACTTAAACTTTGACCCCAAACCTGCATACATTAAAACAAATATTTCGTTGATACTGTAAAAGACAGAGTGCTGACTGAGAGTCGAGGGATGCGGACTTGAGATGTTCAGGAACTAACTTAAATGCGTATAAAATCAAATCCTTACAACCCCTCCTACCCTGACCCCATAAAAAGGGAGTGCAATATTTATAACTTCAGAAACCTACAAAAAATAAGTAATGAATAAAAAAATAAAAATGCGATGAATATTTTCATCGTTTTTAGACTACTTTACACAAGCCTATTAGGTGAGCCTATTAGGTTTTATTGCTAATATCATCTGGTCATTCCGATATATATATATATATATATATACATAAAAAAAAAGAAAAGAAAAAGCAAGACTCCCTCCACCCCCCAGAAGTAACTAATGCTTCTGGGTTTTTTAGCCTAACCCTAACCCCCTAAGCACGTGTTTAGCTTGGTTAATGATGAAGCTAGCACTGCCTTCCATATACGTTCCACCTTAGTGATCTTATAAATGATGACTTTGGTTTGGTTTGGTTTGTTTTGTTTTACGGCATATCAACCTCAGTGCGTCATTTAATGCCGATAAAGTTTTGAAATAAATCAATTCTTAATGGATAATACAATTTTTTTATAAATACATTTTTCTATTTAACCCATAGATGGGACCCTAACAGGTACTACCACTCCGGGTCAGAGTGGACCATGGAGCAATGGTGATGAAGGGGTGCTCCACATTCCCCAAACCTCCAAAACTGGAACCTCCCCATCAGATAGAGTTTAACGTCATTCCCAGGACATGTAGACCCGCAGTCACCGCCTTCTAGCACCCATATGATAAAAAGGGATTGGGGCTTGCCATAAGAGCAATAGGGTTGGGAAAATCATATATGTGCTAGGTGTTGACGTGACCATGACTTTAGTGACTGGGGAAATAATCTATCTAGAGTCTAGGTATCCCAATTTGTCGAAAAATCCGTGTTTTTACAAAACAAATTTACCCCTCCCCCATTTAAGAAAAATTACCAAAAATCAGGGAATTGTCCGATTTTAATGAAATTTTCAGTGTTGATTTATCTATGAATGAGTTTTATAATGCATCAGTTATTTTATTTCAAAATTTGCTGATTTTTTCAGGTCACTTAACTTTGACCCCCTTATTTTGGGGGCGTAAAATATCGGTGGGGTTATATATGATTGATACTTTTTTTTGCATAAATAAAAAGACAAAAGACCGAAAATGTGGATAGAAGAAAAACAAATCCTACTCTGGTAGTAAATAAGTACCAAAATCGGAAAATAAAATGAAAATAAAAACTAAAAAAATAGCTTTTGGAGATTTTTTTTTTACTCATTTCGGTAATCATTTAACTGGCTAGAAAAAAGAAAAAAATTATACATCAATATTTGTTCTGTTTAAAAGGGGGGGGTCTAAATTTTCGATAGAGTTTTGGTAAAAAAATATTAAAGATTGATACTAAAGTAAAGTAGTTATTGAAAAATGTTTTAAGTTGACATTTTAAACTTAAATGATACTCATATTTTAAATGAATTTTATATATTAATTTATCCTAGCAGAAGTACCTTATTAAATCAGAAAGTTTTGAAATAAATAACTGATATATTATAAAATTCATTCATTGATAAATCAATACCGAAAATTTCATTAAAATCGAATGATTCCCTGAATTTTTATAATTTTTTTCCAATCGAGAGCGTTAAATTTATTTTGTAAACACGGATTTTACGCCATCTTTCAACAGCGTTTATGGTCATATTTGATCAAAATTGACCGAAAAAATCGTATTGAATGCATTAAATATTAGTTACAGATCCCTGTGCTACTCATATGCTGAGTTGGCGAGGGCCGGTATTGAAACTGGAACCTTGTGGTTCCTAGATGGACAGTCTACTAACTGAGTTAAAATGAATCAGGCAAATATGTTTTTGGTAAATGATTAAAATTTAACTCTTTGTCAAAGTTATTTTCATTCAATTCTCTTTCTTTGTTAAATGTCTTTAAAGAAAATTCCAATTACAAACTTTCTTGTATATCTTTAGTTTTGTATTTAGATCTTTAATTATTGCCTAACATGTGTAATATTACTTTTCTTTTTTCTTTCTTTTTTTTCTTTTTTACTGATGCTCATTATGTTACTACTTTTTGACTTAGACAAAAATTTAACCTTAAATAATCAATTTGATTAATTTCAATTCGTTTTTAAAAGGAACAACAGACGAAAAATGGGTATCCCTAATCTATACATATCTAAAATGTGTATGCATGTATATATGTCCGGATAAAACAATTAACGACAAAATAAATATATATACACATTAAATATAACCGGTTCTTGCTTTTTGTGCAAAAATTACGAAGATTTGATTCACGA
>CM042181.1:6607006-6612006 GCA_023376005.1 Doryteuthis pealeii
AACGAGAACAGGATACCCCGTGGATTGAATAAAGGGTTAGGTTCAAAGTTCCGTGATGGTTCCCGATTACGACAAGAAGGTTCCTGAGTCCGAAAAGAAGGTTCCGACTTCGACAAGAAATACCTGAAGAAGGCCGGAGGGCATATCGGCCGAAATGTTGTATAGATAACAATGAAGATGAGGACAATAGTCCAAATAACGCAGATAATACAAATCTAAACCATTTCGTTAATAGGAATATTTATTTATTGTAACTTTAATCTGATCTTTGCAAAGGAAACATTTTTTTGTTTTCAATTTCTTAAAATTTAAAACTCTTAATTTATTCTTTAAATCAGGGTTTCCCAACGGGGGCCACAAAGAATTAGTATTGGGTTGAAGGGGGTCACGGTACAAAAAAGGTTGAGGAACACTGACTTAGACTTTCCAATAGCTTGAATTTGCAAAGAATCTTTTTCAACCGCAAAAAAATTCCAAACATTCTGCTGTAGAATTTATAACTCTTGACGTGCATCTTAGTAGATTTCTGTGGGCTAGGTAAGTAGCACGAACACGCTCCAATTGGTTTTAAGATTGTACTTTTACCTTTTCCCAAATATCGAGTTAATTCAAAAGTCTTGAGCCGATCGTAAAGGGATTGTTTAATTGCCTGGGATTGCCTGAATTGCACATGGGAAAAAGAATTAATTTATTGATTTCACATCATTCAATCACATAAGATGACTTCATAAAACTCTCTCTCTCTCTCTCTCTCTCTCTCTCTCTCTCTATATATATATATATATATATATATATATATATATATATAAGAGATGATAGCCTGAAGGCGCTAAATCTGGTGAGTATGGAGGATGTGATAAAGTTGTCCACCCGAATGAGGCGATTTTCTCCCTTGTCCAGATGCTTGTGTGTGGTTGAGCTTTTGGTCATGAGAGAAGGAGGCATTGTCGATTGAATGATGTGGAAATCACATAAATTAATTCCTTTTTCCATTGCAATTCAGGCAATCCCAGGCAATTAAACAATCCCTTTAACGATCGGCTCAGACTTTTGAAATTACTCGATATTTGGGAAAAGGTAAAGTACAATCTTAAAACGCAATGAGCGTGTTTGCGTGTTATACTTACTAGCCCACAGAATCTTACTAAGATGCACGTCAAGAGTTATAAATTCCTCAGCAAGAATGTTTGGAATTTTTTTGCGGTTGAAAAGATTTTTGCAAATTCCAAGCTATTGGAAAGTCTAAGTCAGTGTTCCTCAACCTTTTTGTAGCCGTGACCCTTCAACCCAATACTAATTCTTTGTGGCCCCCGTTGGGAAAGCCCTGAATTTTAAAGAATAATTAAGAAGTTTTTAAATTTTAAGAAATTGAAAAACAAAAAAATGTTTCCTTTGCAAGATCAGATAAAGTTACAATAAATAAATATTCGCTATTAAGAATGGTTTAGATTTGTTTATCTGCGTTATTTGGACTATTGTCCTCAATCTTCATTGATTATCTATACAACATTCGGCCGATATGCCCTCCGGCCTTCTTCAGGTATTTCTTGTCGAAGTCCGGAACCTTTCTTTTCGACTGCAAGGAACCTTCTTGTCGTAATCGGGAACCATCACGGAACTTGTGAACCTAACCTTTATTCAACCACGGGGTATCTGTTTCTCGTTCGCTAACATAGTTGGGGTAGAGGCGTTAAGCATGTGTTAATTATTATTCATTTGCCGCTGCCCTAGGCAGCGATTGAACCTGCAGTCCCTAACTCCTGTATCCACAAACATTCAAAGAATGGTTTTGATTATTTAACTCAGAAGCGGCTACCCAGCATCCATTCTGGGTTAGAAGGGCGCAAAGAAACCCTAATGTATTGATTTCCTAATTTTGAGATTAACAAATGCTGGGTATTTTTTACGTAGAATTTCAAATGCTATTTCTATGTACATTGTAATTTGCTAAATATTTTTAAAAATATAATCAATCTTCATAATTTTTAACACACAAAGCAGACCCGGGTGATATTCAATGTGTAATGATAAATTTTACGTTACCGAGGTTACCTTGTGTCAATTGTAAGTAATTTCGTAGTTTTCATCTGGAGAATCATCTGCATACACAGCAACTAACCCTTTATATATGTATGAATTTTAACTAAATAATAGTTTAAATAGTTTTATTTTGAATGATAATATTGTGCTACTCACACCCACCATAATAAATTCTATCGCCCCAAAACAGGATATACATATATATATATATATAATTATATATATATTTTATTAATATATATATGTTGTGAAATAAAGGAAATTTAATCCGACAGTGTGAATTTGATATATTTGCGCATTCTTCTTCAACGGTATTTCATCCCGTTTTACTTTTGTTGAAGACGATCTATTACAATACGGTCCGATACAGATATTCGAGGGACCTCACATCAAGGAGGGGGGGGGGAGATGCTGCTGTTAAACGTTGAGAGTGAGGCCCCGAAACTGGTACACATTCTCTCCTGATGAATCACATGCATTTGTAACATCATTTGTTTTTTCAAACATATCAAAATTCACACACACACACACACACACACACACACACATACTATATATATATATATAATATCTTTGTGTTCGTATTTCAAGAATTTGGTGAACACGCCACACACACACTACACACAACACCACCACACATTAATATATATATATATATATATATTATATATATTATATTGAAGAATTTATTAATTTTATTTGGAAACAAATAATTCTCCGTTTATATCCAGAAAGCAGTATACTCGTTCAGTTAATTTTATTTATAAATAATTTGCTAACATTCTTATTCTGATTAGAAAACTCGAAAAGGATAAAAATAAAATTTGTTAAACAGGAGATGTGACTTTTTGTTTAATTTCTACATATATATATATATAGTATATATATATATATATATATTATATAATTAATATATATATATATATATACATTATATAATTATATATATTATATATATAATAGATAGATAGATAGATAGATAGAATAGATATTAGAATATACATATATATATAAGAATATATATTATGATATATATTAGATATATATTTATATTATATATATTATATATGTGTGTGTGTGTGGTGTGTGTGTCGGTGTTGTGTGTGTGTGTGTGTGTACACACAGATAGATAGATAGATAGATTAATGCTGTTGGTAAAAAAAATACACAAATTTGGGAAAATTCTCGGCGCTCATCTGATGAAATTATAAATGAATACATGATAGCGTACGTATGATATACCATGTTATGTGTGCGCGTCAGTTCCTGACATTAGTACATTATTCCATGTACTATACATGGAGAATTTGATAAGTTGTGGTGCACTGAGCACAGTACGTAATAAATTTTAATTATTATTATCAATTTTAATTGTTTCATAAATGAAGCACAGACATTTTTTCACATTTTTGTTCTTTTTTTTTAAACTAAACAATATCTATCATTTTATTTATCTAATATAGTTTGCAGAACAGTTTTTCGCGGAAGAATTGTCAATTTTTGATATTTATCAAAAAACGACATGAATATTTATAATTATGCTAATTACTCGCAAACCACCATCATTTTTGACAAAGCAGATATCGACAAGCTTTTTTTGAACTGACTAGACGACCCTGAAACTCATTGGTTTATGAATTATATTGGTATTTCTATTTAAAAAGAAGACGAGCTGTTGGCATTTCCACATAGAGCTAATACCCTTGGGAAGGTATGAATTCATATATTCTCCCCTCAGCTATGGGTTAAATAGTAGGGTAGACTGGGCCCTTCAGCCCTGGTAGGTAACCAGTCTAGGAGAGGGATTCTGAATTCAAGTTCCTGAGGTCGGTCGTTGATTGGGAGTTTTGTGGGCAACCCTTGAATGGCACCACTTTTTCCTATCGAAGGGCAAAAAAGTGTGGTGGTTCCCAACACAAGCTTCACCACTATAACAAAATCACTGTGTGGGTGTTCTTGTGGTGTGAACCTCAATGGCGTCCGAAAATCGACGAGAGCAAGTCCTAAATTTAAAAGAAGTGAAGGGATTCTAATCTGGCGTTTCAATAGTTATTGAGTTTTTATTAGATAAATAGATCCCTAATAAGGACTGGGTTCTAATTCAAGTAGTGGCCACCCAAGCGGAGTTCACAGGTTTGAATTCAGAGATTTTCATCTCTTAAGACTGGTTGCCTTATCAAAAATTAACGAAGCACAGTCTGCCCTACTATAACCCATAGCTGGAGGGGAGAGTAGTTGTATTCATACATTTCCCAAGGTATTAGCCGTTCTGTGTACTGTAGCTTCGTTTCAGGATTTGACCGCGTCACGAGTCCCATTTCCTAGACTCTAACCACGCGCTCTAATTTTATTAGACAGAATTAAAAATGGTTTGGTTTGGTTTATGGCATACAAACCGCCCTGTGGGGTTATTTCATACAAAACTGTTATAGTGGTGAGATAAAAGTTGGGTACTCAAGTTTCCTTTACTGGTGAAATATTTGTAGATTTTTCAATGATGTATTTTATAATCTGATTCATAATTTTTTAGATATTTTTCTCAAAGGGATAAAGTCATCCATGTTAGTATTCTCAAACAAATCATCATATATTTGAGTTTAAATATTTATTTCTGGTTGGAAGTGAAAGTCCCACATGCTATAAGGAAATGCTTGACCAGTAACACACACAACCACACACACACACACATACATACACACACCACACATACACACACACTACACACATTATATATATATATATTATATATATATATATATATATTTTTATGAGGTTAAGTAAACAAACAAATGTGTTTTATTTTTTTATATGGCTTTAAGCGGGAAATTTTTTATTCTTTAAGGGTAACAACGAGCCTTCCAAGATATAATCTTTTGAATATAATATTATATATATATATATATAATATATATATATATTAACTCTTAACAAGAATATTTGGAGAAGATTTTACCTAACTA
>CM042181.1:6614506-6627006 GCA_023376005.1 Doryteuthis pealeii
CAAATCACGTCATGAACATTTAATTGTAAACGCCAATCAAATGAACAGTATGAATATTTTCTTCATATTTCCAAAACTCATCTCATTTAAAACCAACCATCACCATTTAACAACAAATAATTTTTTCTTTTATTTTGTTTCATATTGTCCTGAAGAAGGTTTCTTTATAAACCAAAACGTTTACGACCAATAATAAACTTCTATCCAGTGTAACATCCCATTTTTGTTTACATATATAATATAATATATATATATTAATATATATATATATATTGTTAAATAAATAATTTAATAAAATTCTGGTAAATACTTAACGATAACACTAAAAATCTTAGAAGCACTGCATATTAGACACAAAAATCCAAAACTAAACAAAATAAACTTTATATAGCACCAACATTCTAAAATGCTATAATACTATAAAATTATAATAGCAAAAGTAGTAATAATAATGACAATAATAATAAAACACTAATAATAATAACAACAACAATAATAACACAACCTATATAAAGGGATAATGGAATAATCCATTGTTGTACGGTTTCAAAATACCTTGAAGATGGCCACGATAGGCAGAAAGTACTTGTCTATGACATATGGCAAATACATCAGCCAATTTTCGCCAGATATTACAAAAATAATCCGGCAATACGAAAAAACAAAGGACAAAACTTGCAGACAGAAAATGGCTGCATTATTTAACAAAATATGCCTACAAAAAAAAAATCCTGCCTAAAACACACACAACACACACACACACACACACACACACACACACACACACACACACATATATATATATATATTCTTTTTTGAAAGTTAGATATTGCTCTGTATTTATTCTAAGTTATGATTATTATACATTGACAGCTCTTTATAAAAATCCTTGTATGATATATGTTTGCACCTACAAGAGGCAAACAATATGGTTATACGGTGAGATTTCGAAGAGATCCCAAATAGAATCATCCCTTACAACCAGTCATTTGGATATATATATATATTTGGCTCTGCTGATGAGGCCTAATAGGCCGAAATGTACACACAGAGATTGATTTTTCTCGATTTGTTTAGCCTTACATTTGAATAGGTATACCCGCCTAAATAATTAATTATTAATTAATTAACTTTCAAAATTAGGTGCGACTTCAATTAAGCACATATTCTCCCAAAAATTGTCGGCTTAAAAAGCCATATCAATACAATCGTTGTGTATTTACTTCTCATATATATATATATATATATATATATATATATATATATATATATATATTACTAACGTATTGAGCACTTTTATATTGTTATATCGCTGTCTTATCATTTGTGAAACTTGCATCAACTAACCATTGTGACCATTTTCACCGGTAAGTCACCTTTTCCACAAATACCATATATAATATATATATATATATATATATATATAATATAAACAACATTCTATATTTTTCCTCAGTATCAATTGATGTCTTTCTCTCTTTTTAGAAACTTAAAAAGAGAGAAATTATTCTTTCTTTCTTCTTTCTTTCTTCTTTCTATAAAAACAATATCTATCTATCTATCTATCTTATTTATCTATCTGTTCGTATATTGTATCAGTATGTTCCTATCTGTCTATCTATTCATACACCCCCCCCCACACACACATATATATATATATATATATATATATAATATATATATATTATATATATATATATGAGAAAAAAATGAGTAAAGAAAAGAAATTAGATGGATAAAAATAAATTTTATCGATATCACTTTTAATCGNGGAGGATATGTGCTTAATTGAAGTTCATGCCTACAATTTTAAAAATTAATTACGTAATAATTAATGAATAGCGGGCATATATGTCAAATGTAGCAAGCAAATCGAGAAAAGTCATATCCCTTAAAGTATATCATATATCAGGATAAGAGACACACAGTACAATATAAAGTACAGATAGAAATGACAAACTAGGCGAATAGATACACACACCACACAGAGAGATGAGAGAGAGAGAGAGAGAGGACAGAGAGAGAGAAAAGAGAGTGGAGAGAGGAGAGAGGGAGAGAGAGCAGAGAGAGAGAGAGATAAGGATGTGAACAGGGACCAAGATTAGATTTAGATAGAAGATAGGAGATAGATAATAGCGGAAATACAACACCAGATGAAAATAATGAAAAAAGTATATAATACCTAGATAGATAGATAGATAGATAGATTTAATGCCAATCATGGAGCACCACGTTGCGTATATGTGATTTTCCAGATGTATCATAGCAGTGTATATAAACCCATGATGATATTGAAAATAATTACGGTTGAAATCGCGTCCAAAATTTAATCTTGCCTATACTGACATCTCTCTATTCACGACTAGAAGCGTTATCAGCAGCACCTTGGTATAGGAGGATATGGTTTTAATGCGTTAGCAAGTATAGGTTTCACAGATCCTATTATTATTAAAATTATTGCCTATACTAGCAAACGTCTATGAACCCTCTAGGGCAAATATTTAAGTTTTCGTAACATTAATTCATATAAATATTAGATTAGATTAGAAAAGCTAATGAAACTAAATAAGAATGCAGATTAAAAATATTTGAAAACGCACCCATAAGAAATTAAAAAAATAGAAACAAACTGAAACTCTACTCTCCATCACTTCCGTGCGTGTGATCATTGCTGAATTTCCTATTTAGATATTTGTTAAAAATAGGAAGTAAAGAAGTAAAATTACGTTGGTTTTATTCTTGTTTATGGATTTCTTTAAAAATTTCAAACACACACATATCTCTTATCATATGAATCAAGATAAAACCAAACAATTAGAAATCAATGATAACCAATCAAATTATTCATGGAAATCAATTAATTTAATATCAATATGCAAATTTAATTCGTCATTGTAACGCTATTTGTACATCAGTATATAATACGTTGCAGTTTCATTAGTATTTGAGCAGTAGCTCCGGCCAACGCCGGGGATTCCAGTGCCTTCGGCCCTGGATCTTTACAAGTTAATAGCGTCATCCCAGTCGCGCTATGTCCACCACAAGCAATACCTACCCCCTCGATTTTAAAGCGGGCAGGGCTGGTTTATGCACAGCGCCTGAGATCACCCCCCTTTGAGAGAAATGACGACGAAATCGACGCACTTTTTCACCCAGGTTACTGTGGGCCCACTCGTTAATAGGGCTTTGTGCCATATACCCGTACACAAAGTGTAAGCGTACGAGGTAACTAAAAGTATAGATAATTGGTCTCTCTCAAAACCTCTCGGGTGGGTTGCGTAAAATTAACAGCGTTGATCCAATGTCCATACCCTGCCCCTTCAAATTTAGTACGGGACATGTCGACTGAGTAATGATTTAGTCGCCGACGGGATCCATCAACGCATTTTTCACCCGTCCACCCATGAGTCTCGGCTTTGCAGGTGGTCCCAACATTAAATAGGCCTTGTGCCTAACCCGACGTGGGTACGTGGTAAATTATCTAGTTTATAATATGGTCACAGCGAGATTAATAATGTAACAAACTTATTTATTAATAATTTGAGTTTAAAAATAAAATTTAAAATTCATAGAGAATGTGATGTAAATAACTAAGGAATTGTGACTTGAGTAGTGATAATATAGTTCGGTTACAGACAGAAAAACACACAATCTCCATTATTTTAAGATTTTTAATTTTTTAGATATTTTTCGTGAATCAAATCTTCGTAATTTTTGCACAAAAAGCAAGAACCGGTCTATATTAATGTATGTATATATATTATTTCGTTTAATTGTTTTATCCGGAACATATATACTGCATTACACATTAATATGATAGATTAGGGGATACCCATTTTGTCGTATGGTTGTTCCTTTTAAAAACGAATTGAAATTAATCAAATTGATTATTTAAGGTTAATTTGTCTAAGTCAAAAAGTAGTAACATACATGAGCATCAGTAAAAAAAAGAAAAAAAAGAAAGAAAAAAAGAATAAGTAAATACACATGTTAGGCAATAATTAAAAGATCAGAATAACAAAACTAAAATAACAAGAAATGTTTGTAAAAATTGGAATTTTCTTTAAAGGACATTTAACAAAGAAGAAAGAGAATTGAATGAAAAAATAACTTTTGACAACAGAGTTAAATTTTAATCATTACCAAAAACATATTTGCCTGTATTCATCTTAACTCAGTTAGTAGGCGTCCATCTAGGAAACCACAAGGTTCCAGTTCAATACCGGCCCTCGCCAACTCAGCATATGAGTAGCACCAGGATCTGTAAAACTAATATTTAATGCATTCAATACGTATTTTTTCGGTCCAATTTTCGTCAAAATATGACCAAAACGCTGTTGAAAAGATGGCGTAAAATCCGTGTACAAATAAATTTAACCTCTTCGATTGGAAAAAAAAATTTTATAAAAAAATCAGGAATCATTTCGATTCTAATGAAATTTTCGGTATGATTACAATGACATGAATTTTATATAGTAGTATTTTAATTTCAAACTTCTGATTTAATAGGTACTTCTGCTAGGATAATTAATTATATAAAATTCATTTAAAATATGAGTTACATTTAAGTTTAAAATTCAACTTAAAAACATTTTTCAATAACTTACTTTTACTTTTAGTGATCAATCTTTAAATATTTTTATTTACCAAAACTCTATACGAAAATTACGACCCCCCCCTTTTAATTACAGAAACAAATATTGATGTATATATTTTTTTCTTTTTTCTAGCCAGTTTTAAATGATTACGATAATCGGAGTTAAAAAAAAATCTCCAAAAGAAGCTATTTTTTTAGTTTTTTTTCATGTTTATTTTTCCGATTTTGGTACTTATTTACTACCAGAGTAGATTTTTTTTCTTCTATCCACATTTTCGGTCTTTTGTCTTTTTATTTTATGCAAAAAAAAGGATCAACATATATAACCCACCGATATTTTACGCACCCCAAAATAAGGGGGTCAAAGTTAAGTTGACCTGAAAAAATCAGTCAAATTTTGAAATTAAAAAAAACTGATTGCATTATTAAAACTTCATTTCATAGATAAATCAACACTGAAAATTTCATTAAAATCGGACAATTCGCCTGATTGGAATTTTTCTTGAAATGGGGGAGGGGTAATAATTTGTTTTGTAAAAACACGGATTTTTCGACAAATTGGGAACCTAGACTCTAGATTAGATATTTCCCAGTCACTAAGTCATGGTCACGTTCAACACCTAGCACATATATGATTTCCCAACCCTATTGCTCTTATGGCAAGCCCCAATCCCTTTTATCATATGGTGCTAGAAACGGTGACTGCGTGGGTCTACATGTCCTGGGAATGACGTTTTAAACTCTATCGATGGGAGGGTTCCAGTTTTTGGAGGTTTGGGGAATGTGAGCAGCCCCTTCAATCGACCATTGCTCCACTGTCCCTCCTGACGGACGGTGGTAAGTACCTTTAGGTGTCCCATCTATGGGTTTAAATAGAAAAATGTATTTATAAAAATATATTTATCCATTAAGATTGATTTATTTCAAAACTTTAATCGGCATTAAATGACGCACTTGAGGTTGATGCCGTAAAACCACCAAACAAACCAAACCAAACCAAAGCATCATTTATAAGATCACAGGTGGAACGTATATGGAAGGCTAGGCTAGCTTCTCATTAACCAAGCTAAACACGTGCTTAGGGGTTAGGTTATGCTTAAAAAATCCAGAAGCAGTAGTTACTTCTTGGGGGGGTGGAGGGAGTCTTGCTTTTCTTTCTTTGTTTTTTATGTATATATATATATTAATATCGAATGACAGATTGATATTAGCCAATTAAAACCTAATAGGCTCACCCTATAGGCTTTGTGTAAAGTAGTCTAAAAACGATGAATATATTCATCGCATTTTATTTTTTGTATCATTACTCCTATTTTTTGTAGGTTGCCTGAATGTTATAAAATATTGCACTCCCTTTTTATGGCGGTCAGGTAGGAGGGGTTGGTAAGATTTGATTTTATACGCATTTAATTAGTTCCTGAACATCTCAAGTCCGCATCCCTCGACTCTCAGTCAGCACTCTGTCTTTTACAGTATTCAACGAAATATTTGTTAATGTATGCAGAGTTTGCCGGGTCAAAGTTAAGTATCGGATATGTATGTCGAAAAGGGGGACGTACCCTTAAGGAAAATTTGTGGGCTGACTTCTGATTAGGTCGGAAAATTAAAACGGAAATTTTTTGGTGCTACCCAATGACAGTTTAACTAAAGTCTATGAATTTTTTTTAAACTAATTTTATTGAAATTATACATTGCAATATAACACAAACAACTGTCTCAATAATATTCAATAATTAATTCAAAGGTTTAATAAAATGTTTTAGGGGATTAAAGTTGTTTTTAATTACTTATTGCTTAAAAAAAATTAAACAAAAAAAACAAGACTAACATTTAATTAACCATTTGAATTATTATTGAATCTATTAGCGAGACAGTTGTTGTAGTATGGCAATGTTAAATTTCAATTAAACTTATGTTTTTTAAAATTCATAGACTTGTAATAACTGTCATTGCCGTACCACCAAAAAACTTTCCGTTTAATACAAAAAAGTACACTTATTTTAATTGCGTTTTCTCATATTTAAAATAATTCATAGATGATTTTAATACGTTGGAGATAAAACTAATAATATTAGAGATCAATAACACCAAGTAAATATGTTAAAACCAGTATGCAAATAACCACACCAACGACTTAGTACCTTGAAATACCCCCTCTCCACAACACACACCACACACGCACAACATACATGTATATATTACCTGTACCTGTTCATAGTCCTGATCACTAATACATTATCTGTGTACTAGAGCACTGAGACTGTTGATGAGTTGTGGTTGCAACTCATGAGCATTTGTACACAAACAAAATTTAACTATCATATTATATACTTATGTAAACCTTTATTCTTCATTGAATAATAAGACACATGCAGATTTTAAACACACTTATAACATGTAATAATTATTATAATTTTAAATTTAAAAAAAAAATAATATTCTTACATGTTTGTCTTTGTGGCCTAAAACAGCAGATGCCATTGATCAATTCTTTAAAAGTTGCCAAATTGTGAAAAATTGTTTTGTAAAAAGAACTTGGCACCAAATTAATTAAGCATAACATTTATTATCGTAAAACTAGCAATATATGCACCCTCCGGGTGCAAGTATTAAGTTTTTAATGTATAATAAAATATAGTATTAAATTAGAAAGCGTAATGAAACTAAATAAGAATCAGATAATAATGATTTGACAGAAGGGGATATAACGAAAAATAGAACAACTGAAACTTAACTCTTCCATCACTCTCGTCTTTCATTGATTTTTTTCTAATTTAAGTATTTAGTTTAAAAGAGGATAGAAAGAATAAAATGACAGTTATTTTTTCTTGTTAATGGATTTCTTTAAGATTTATTGAAGAATTTTTGCTATATTCATTAAAATAAAACAAACATTAGAAATCAATAATACTAAGCACATATTTATTAAATTCGATTTTTAAATATCAAATATGCAAATTAGCCTTCCCCGTTCACACGTAAACTGCTATTTTGTTTTATATAAATATAATTGATTTGTTGTAGTAATATGTAACAGTATTTGTTAATAATGAACAATTTTTATATAATAGATTATTTAAAAAAAAATCCTGAGAATGTGATGTCAATAACTAATGGAATTGTACTTAGTAGTAATATAGTTTCGGTTACAGAAGAAAACACACAATCTCCATTATAATAAGATGTGGATTATGAATAGGATAATTTATCTATATCTCGTAATAATTTTTTTAAGAGGTGTAGTTTAGGGATACCCTTAGAGAAATTTAATCGTGATATTTGTGTACCTAAAAGCAACGCTGTGAAATAGTACCTATATTAGCATGAAGCAGCATATTATCTAGACGGTAGTTAGTGAGATATCATTCTATATATCCTCGTCTTCACTATCATGTCCTAATTATAATGTGATATTTGGCTCTATCTGTCTGTAACCGAAAACTATATCACTACCTCAAGTCACAATTCCCTTAGTTATGACTCATCACACTAACAACTATGACTTTCATTCTGTTAAACATCAATTATTAATAAAATTGTTCCAGTTGTTCATGTGAGTGTGTGTAATTCCAGGAGTGCTTACATACCCTATAATAACATGTCGCGTCCCACTATACTAATAGTTTACACAACAAAATATTAGTCGCTGTGAACCAGCGCTTTGTCGACATCTTAGTGAATGGTTAATTCTTTTGTTTGCATACTAAAATAAATTCAATTTAATAATTATGCTAGTCTATTAGCACTTAATAACTGTTTCTGTGTGTTTTTATTCTTAAGAATATAAGCAAAAATCTCTTCAATGAATTTAAATGAAATCCATTAACAGATAAAATACTGTGAATTTTATTCTTAACTTCCTCTTATAATCATCATATATATCAGTAGATACAAAATGAACAATGAAAGACAAATACGAGAGTGATGGAAGAGTAGTTATCAGCTTGTCGCAATCTTTCACTATATACCCTCTGTATTATCAAATATCTTCTATCCTATACCCCCCTCTGTTTCAAATCTTTCTAGCTGCATTTCTTATTTGTTTCAAGCGTCTTTCTACATTTAACTACAAGATTTTATTACATGAAAACTTAAATACTTGCACCCGGAGGCGTGCCTTTGTCTAGTCTAGATAATGAATAGAAATAATTTTATAATGAATTATTCATTTTTAAAATGGCATGTTATCGTGTAATTTTTCTCATTAACTTTTTACTTAAGCGTTAAATCGAATTATGGTACGCTTAAAGCAATCCATTCGTTTGCCGTTGCGAAAAGTTCAATATATTACCAAAAAATCATGTGGAACTATATGTAATCCTGCAGATATAGTGTATATATTGAGTCAGTAAGTAGGATCACATTGAATGATTATAAAAGATATAATGCCACCAGTCTATTTTATTAAAAAGTTATTTGGCTACTCATATTCACACATAAGACCACCGTAATAATCTTTTATCATACGTGAGACATTACACGTACAAACAAATCATTAATCTTGTGATGTTGACAGCTCCTTTCTGATTTTGGTATTATTTATTTCCTTTCGGTGGTCATACATTACGATGGTGGAATTTAGGTCCCTTAAGTTCGATTTAACCTTAACTAACTATTCAAGTTCATTTTTATAATGCGAAAATAAATAAACCTATAAAGAAATTACAGCTCATTTCCTCAAACTTCGAGTTGTTGTGGGCATATTGGAAAAATCTAATATTCGATGCATATTGAAGTTTATTAAGTAGGTTATCAGAAAATAATCTTGATATTTTCAGAATAATCGGGTAATTATGAGAAGTGGCACGTCCCCCACCCCCGTCATCCTTGCCTCAAAAGTTGTCTGCCCGGTGACTATTAAAATAACAACCCAGGCTTCAGTCTTATTCAAACAATTGTGTTCATATTTATCTTATATTACTTAAACACTAAGATTTTTTTTTATTCGTTGTTGTTTAATGTCTTGTTTTTAGTTTAAATAAACAAGAATTACGACAAAAAAAAAAAGAAGCGACCCCCCCCAAATAATTCTTTGTCAAAAATATCTATCTATCTATCTCCATTCATTTGTCGTTATCTATCTATATTATTTGTTTGTTATCATCTATCTATCGTCAGTCTATTCAAAACATATATCCATCTCATTATCCTAACAAGAATACGACCAATAACATAAATCAAACAATGATATTACACGAGCTGGGGGTTGTTTATTTGATAGTCAACCGGGTGCTGGGGATCCGGTTTAGCGGTTTTTTTTTTGAAGCAGGGAGATCGGCGACGCACTTCCTCATAAAATTATCCGAATAATCTTATTTTATTTTATATTGACTAAAAAATACAATATTAAATTACAAAAATAACTAATAGTACCAGTACGTCAGTTTGTACTTCATTTAGGAATACCATCATTTTCTAGAGGTATCAAATATTATATATATAATTTTTTTTCTTAAGGGGGCCACCCCCTTTTTTGGTATACCAGTCCGGTACCTGAACTCTGACCCCCGCCTCCGATGTTATGGTATGGTATTGATTGTATGAAAGTTCTAGAATGATCAGGTGCGTTAAATTATTTTTATATTACAACATAAAAATTAGTCGATATTTTAACTATATAATTCAATCGTGTTACTGAATTAAAAGCATTATCTTACTTTCATTTATTATTAGAACACTATGTTGGATGAATTATGACATAGAATAGCGAACAGATAGATAAGTAGATAGATAGGATAGATAGATAGGATAGATAATATGAATAGTCACAGATGAGATAGGATAATAAGATAGATTAGATAGAAGATAGATAGTTACATTTAGCGTACACGGACGCCTTACAAATGAATTCATACCTAATGATAAAAAGTAAAGATAGATAGATAGATAGATAGAGATTAGATAGATAGATAGATAGATATGAACGATGAGATTAGAAGATAGATAGATAATAGATAGATAATACATGTCATTCATATCAATTGAAAATAATCGAAAATTATAATAGATTAGGAACAAACTAGGATAGATAAATAAATAAATAAATAGATAGATAAATAGATAGATAATTTAGATAATATGAACAGACTTAGATATAACAGACAGATAGATAGATATAACCCCAGATAGCTAGATATAAAATAATGAAAAAGTAAATAAATAGAATGTTGATTGATAGATAGATAGATAGATATGATATAATCATTAACAGATGATAGATAGATAGATAGATAGATAGATAGATAGATAGAAAATAGATAGATAGAAGATAGATAGATAGATATTAACAGATAATAGATAGATTAGATAATAGATAGATAGATTAATAGATAGGGGATTTTAGGATAATTTAAAAAACAAGGAACTTTTGATAGAATTTTTTAAAATAATAGATAGATTAATAGTATTAGATATTTAACAGACTGATAGATAGATAGATAGAAGATAGAATAGAAGATAGAAGATGCATAGATAGATATTAACAGGACTGATAGAATAGATAATAGATAGATAGATAGATAATAGATAGATAGAAGATAGATATATATTAACCAGACTGATAATAGGCAAGAGATAGATAAATCAGATAGAATTAACATACTGATAATAGATATATAGATAGATAGATATTAACAGACTGATAGATAAGATAATAAATAGATAAGATAGATATTAACAAGACTTGATAGATAATAGATAGATAGATAGATGAATTTTATACCGAACGAATAAAATATTGTTATCTTTACGTCATTTTATAAGACAGGAAAATGCAACATTCTGAACTTAATTATGACAAGAATGGTTTTAATCCGACCCTGATGAAGTTGAAATACCGAATAATAACCTGCTTGAAGCGCCGTGCTTGAAAAATAAGTTAACAAAACTATTGAGAAAAATGTATAAAAATGTGAACAAAATAAAAATCTGGGAGAAAAAATTCGGGACTACTTCTGTCGGGAAAATCGTTACAATATCCGCATTGTAGGGCCATCGCTTTGGTCAATCCCCACTTCGTAATGCTTCTATACAGCCTTGTCATATATTCAGGGGTATTTGATAGGGACGGACGTTTCTGCGACAGGAGCGTTTATCAAAAAAACACGCGACAAGTCGTTCTAAGGGGTTCTATTTCGACTTCTTCGTCCGTCTCTACGGATCTTCTCATACGACGCAGGAATATCCGAACCGTCAAACTCCTCACCTCTCCGTAAGGTTTCATTTCCATCATCTTCATCTCACGTTTTCCTGTTAAACATAGGTTCTGGTTTAAGGTTATGACTATGTTTTTTGTGATTTCGATCGAGATCATGAATATTGTTTGATGATAATGATGATGATAAATTTATTAATGTTGATTATGGTTTTTACTGATTGATGTCGATTCTCGACACGTGCGCATTTGGACCGATATATATCAGATGGATATGTTCCCTGTTTTTCGCCGCTCTCTTCAGTAAAGATCGCTTTATTGATATTCAAGGCGAACGGTTCTGGTTTTTTCGAAAGCTGTGGTATTTTTTTTAAAAATTCAAACCGTCTCCCAGTAGAGATGAAGCGTTAACCGGCGATCCTGTTTCATAGGTGTAAATTTCTCCCTGGGTTCATGTACAGAACTTTGGTTGTCCGTCGAAACGCGCGTCTGCCATCCCGCGTGTGGTGAGCCATCTCAGGAGAGCAATAAGCTAAAAATGCATCCAAATATAGATTAACATGCCAGGAAAACAACGTTTGATATTAGAGAAACAATTTTTTTTCTGTTTAGCTTATTTTCCGTTCTCAGGAATTCCTTGAAATATTTTCCCGTTAATCTTTCATGTCGTATATAGAGCTTCAGCTCGCGCGGTGAAAGTGCCAACGGGTCTCACGAGGCACCCGGGACAACTGCCTTCCCCAGGTGTGT
>CM042181.1:6634506-6639506 GCA_023376005.1 Doryteuthis pealeii
ATACCGACTTTAGGCCGCCCCGACGACTTTACTTTTTTTTATAATGAAGATTCGGTGACTGTAAACGAAAATATATCACTACTCGAGTCTCAATTCCCTTTTGGATAATTCCATGTCAAATCATCCAGGCCATATCACCCACCCACTTCAATTCGGTGTGGATTATGATAAAGTTAGCAAATCCATAAAATTTGAGCTTTCAATTCCAAAAATTGGCTGAATTGTGTCGAATTTTAGCTCTCCAGATTTTAGGAGGGGGGTGGGTTCGCGAAAAAAAGCGACTTTTTGTCACCTATTTTTGTCTGTAAAATTGGTTTTAACAATGTGTTAGCACCATTAGGTATCTTGTTGTATAGTATTGATTAAGTTCATTCTATGGTATAATTTTGTTTCCCTCAAAAAGGAGAGAATGCCTTTCATGTTGATATTTTCAAATATACCTTTCTATCATTAAGAAATAAAGTCCCTCTCATCATTAAGCTCCTGAATAGATTAGACTCGATGTCTACCTCCAAGGAGATTACGATATGCTGGGTCCCAAGCCATATAGGAGTGAGGGGGAATGAAAGAGCTGACTCTGCAGCTAAATCGGCTCTAGATTTGATCCTAGACAAGTTTAAGATTACATATACTGACTTGAAACCTAAAATTAATAGATTCCTTCATACAAAATGGCAACAATAGTGGAATAACAACATCCACAATAATTTCTATGGGTTAAATAGAAAAATGTATTCATAAAAAGAATTGAGTATCCATTAAGAATGACTTTATTTCAAAACTTTATCGGCATTAAATGACCCACTGAGGTTGATATGCCGTAAAAATTGGTTTATAATAGCATTTTGTCCAAAGAATCCAGAAAATGTCAACCAATTTTAAATTATTTTAGGGATCATATAATGTTAACATAGTCCACACCTGGAAAAAAATTCAGAAAATTTGAAAGGAGTGGGTGATAATTTTACGTTTTTCTGGATGACTTGACATGAAATTACCCTTTAGTTAATTAAGTCATATTCTCCATGATTTTATCTTTATCTAAATCCAATTATTAATAAAATTGCGTTAAATTATTAACACTGTTGGCCTTATCTACAGGTATTTGCCTCATACCCCACTTGTATGGGCTGGGCACAAGGCCTCGTTTTAACGTGGGCCCACCCACAAGCCGAAGCTCATGGATGGGAAAGAACAAAAATTGCGTCGATCCCGTCGGCATTCCCCTTCAAGGGGGCGCCTCAGGCGCTGGGCAATAAACACAGCCCTGCCCCTTTAAATCAAGGGGGCAGGTGTTGCCTGGGGGAGGCCATCACCTCCTGGGATCGACGCCGTTAATTATAGCCATCCCCACCCGTTGGGTGGGGCTGCATACTAACAACATGCAATTGTATTTATATATACAACAAAATAACAGTTTACAATGTGAACGGAAAGACCAATTTGCATATTGATATTAAAAATTTGATTTCAATAAATATATGCTTAGTATTATTGATTTCTAATTGTTTGGTTTTATCTTAATAAATATGAGCAAAAATCTCAGAAATAAATCTTAAAAGAAATCCATTAACAAGAAGAAATAACTGTAATTTATTCTTTACTTCCTATTTAACTAAATAGTTAAACTAGGAAAATTTACTATTACGCTATTTTGTTGTATATATAAATACAATTGCATGTTATTAATAATGTAAAACAACTTTATTAATAAGTAAGGTTTAGAAGAAAATTACTTGAAATGAAACGGAAACTCACGATAAAGCGAGCGGGATGTAGAATGCTCCTCATTCTAGTTGCAAAGCCGACGAGAAGTTTCTTTTTCCTTGTTTGTTTTTTTTATATCTTATGTAATTGATTTTGGGATCATCAAGAGAGAATGTGCACCGTTTCGGGGCTTTCCTCTCAACGGTTTTATCTGCACACCGGTCCCCTCACTTATGTGAGGTCCCTCGGAATATATCAGATGCATCGTATAATCAAATATATACGATTAAAAAAACGACGAAAAGATGTTTTTAAAAGATGTATATATAAATACAATTGCATGTTATTAATAATGTAAAACAATTTTATTAATAAGTAAGGTTTAAATAAAAATAAAATCATGGAGAATGTGACGTAAATGACAAAAGGAATTGTGACTTGAGGAGTGATATAGTTTCGGTTACAGACAGAAAAATACAAAAGCTCTATTAGAATAGGTTTTGTGTATCAAGAAATTGAGAGAATAATTTTCATTAATATTATCTGTTTATTAATAATAATAATTAATCAGTTTATAAAAATAATAAAGTGATTTCTTCTAATTTATTAATTAGAAGAAATTATTCATTGTATTAATAAACTGATAGTTGACTATCGCCTTTTTGACTAAATAAACACACACACACACACACACACACACACACACACACACACACATATATATATATATATATATATTATAAAAAAGAAGAAGGTCCGCAAAATGTATTATGGTCTCAGAAAATTTTTAAAATTCTTTTTATCTTACATATGCGACACGTGTTTCTGATCTGTTGTCTTCTTCAGGCATTGAGTTATTATTTTGGCAGAATATGTCCGATATTTGATAGGTTGTGTGTGTTTCTGCAATTTTTCTATTATAATAATATTATAATAACTAGCAAATATATGCACCCTCCGGGTGCACGTATTTAAGTTTTAATGTAATAAAATATTGTATTAAATTAGAAAGGCTAATGAAACTAAATAAGAATACAGATAAAAAGATTTAAAACAGAGGGAGTATAATAAAAGATTTGAAACAGAAGGAGTATAATAAAAAATGGAACAACTGAAACTTACTCTTCCATCACTCCCGTCTTTCATTGTTATTTTTTCTAATTTAAGTATTTAGTTAAAAGAGGAAGTAAAGAATAAAATGACAGTTATTTTTTCTTGTTAATGGATTTCATTTAAGATTTATTGAAGAGATTTTTACTTATATTCATTAAAATAAAACCAAACAGTTAGAAATCAATAATACTAAGCACATATTTATTAAATTCGATTTTTTAATATTAATATGCAAATTAGCCTTCCCATTCACATTGTAAAGCGCTATTTTGTTGTATATATAAATATAATTGCATGTTGTCAGTATGTAGACATAGTTAACAGTATTAATAATGTAAGACAATTTTATTAATAATTGAGGTTTAGATAAAAATAAAATCATGGAGAATGTGATGTCAATAACTAAGAGAATTGTGACTTGAGTAGGAATATAGTTTCGGTTACAGACGGAAAAGCACACAATCTCCATTATAATAAGATATTATAATAGAAAATAGATCTATTTGAGGTCGAAGTTTTTCTTTTAAGGCTGAAAGTCTAGGAGAAAGAAAACTCTGAATTAAAACCTGTTGAACTCCGCTTAAGAAATTTACCTTGTGTCACATCCTGCTCGTGCGGACGGGTTGGTAAATATATATACGTATATATAAAGATAAATCTAATGAGTCAGATAAACCTACTAAAGGTTTCGCTTAGTGCTCTTCAGGGCTAAGATCTGACTAAAGAGACTTGGAGCAAACGCATTAATATACAGTACCTACCACTGCTATCAACAAAGTATGTTTCCATGGTTATTGAAGACTCCTTCGCTCTTCAGCTGATACCAACAATTGACTACTCCACCAAACTTTAATAAAACACCATTCACCGAGTGTGGTGCAACTACAATGGCCTGTGTGTTACAAAATGAATAAGCGTAGCTTATCATTTTTGTAATGAATTGTAGTTAGGATCTAAAATCAACGGTATATCGGATTTAAGTACATACAGTTTTAACTGACAATTCTTAAAGCTGAAAGAATGAGTGTTTGTCATAAGAGCCATTTGTAGAATACAGCCAGGTTCTAATCCTACAGCTGCTAGGGCTTGACATGACTATCTGTTTGCATCGGGCCTCTCTAACCACCTGTTGAATGCCACGTGTTATGTTGTTGCACAAGCGAATTCTTTTGCTTAATTCCAACATGCAATAATCTTTGGCAATTTTAATGACAATGAAACACCTTAATAATAAACTTCAAATATTTCTCTACATAACTCTCTGTTTCGTGTCGGTATTGTAAATAGTTACAAAAATGCTTGAAGCGGTCTATTTCTTTTGAAAAGACACACACACACACACACACACACACCACACACACACACACACACACACTAAGAAACGTATATATATATATATACATATATATATATATGATTTTATTCCTCTCTCTATATATACATATATATATGATTTTATTCATCTATATGTATATGATTTATATATTATCTATCTATCTATCTATCTATCTATATCTATATATATATATATATGATTTTATTTATATATACATATATGTGTGTGAGCATGTGTAATTTTATATATATATATATATATATATATATATATATATATATATATATACATAAGATTATATATATATATATATATATATATATGATTTTGTTTATATATATATAAATATATATATATGTATATATATAAACAAAATCATATATATATATATGATATATATATATATATATATATACACATGCTCACACACATATGTATATATAAATAAAATCAACACACATATATATATATATATATATATATATATAGATAGATAATATATAAATCATATATATATAGATGAATAAAATCATATATATATATATATATATACATATATATATATATAAATAGAATCACATATGTATATATAAAAATCATATATATATAAAATCATATATATACATATATCTATATATATATATAAAGAAAGAAAATCACATACACACACATATATATATATAGATAGATAAAATTATATATATATATATATATATATATATATATATATATATATATATATGTGTATGTGTGATTTTATATGCCATTGGGATTCGTAGCAACGTGTACACACCCCTGGCCACTAAGTCTGGTATTAATCATTCCCTGCTTGTTTTTTCCCCTT
>CM042181.1:6644506-6649506 GCA_023376005.1 Doryteuthis pealeii
ATTATATATATATATTATATATTATATATATATATATATATATATATATATATACTCTAACTATGGCTATGTAAACTAATATATATATATATATATATATATATATATATATATATATATATATATATTACTCTTAACTTATATATATATATATATATATATATATATATATATATATATATATATGCTATTTCACTTAAATGCTAGATATCTACGATTAGGCTATGTAAACTAATATATATATATATATATATATATTATATATATATATATATATATATATATATATATATATATATATTACACTTAAGTTATATATATATATATATATATATATATATATGCTATTTCACTTAAATGCCAGATATCTACGATTAGGCTATATAAACTAATATATATATATATATATATATATATATATATATATATATGTTGATAAAAGTTAGGCGAAAAGCCAAATTACGAATCCCACCCCTTCCTTTAGCAAAAAATAGGAAACGAAATATTATCTTTAATAGAATAGAAATATTATCATACAAAAGTGTTGCGTCCTGACATCTTTGTTGTTGCTGGAATATTACAAAGACCTCACTGAACTATTTACATACTTCTTGGCTTATTGTCATGAATCTACCCAACCCATCCACTCCCAACATCAATTAGGATCTCTCGACACAGACAAAGATGTGAGCCTTCCGTCTAGCTTATCTAATGAGCGGTTTTTTTATGTACCTGTCTATAGGAAGCTAACACCTGCTTTTACCTGTCAGCCTAAATTACAGTATGTACGTAAATGTCTTGGAGAAGACATATTTATTGTTTTCTGACGTTCGAAAATTTCTCAAAGAGTGAACGTTAAGGCAAATATTTATATTACGGTGTGTAAATAATAATAATAATAATAATAATAATAATAATAATAATAATAATAATAATGTGTGAAAAACTCACAATGAGCGAAATAATAATAATAATAATAATAATAATAATAATAAATAATAATAATGATAATGATAATGATAATGATGATGATAATGATGATGATAATAATAATGTAAAAAACTCACAATGAGCGAAATAATTAATGTGTAAAAAAAAACTCACAATGAGCGAAATAATAATAATAATAATAATAATAATAATAATAATAATAATAATAATAATAATGTGTAAAAAAACTCACAATTAACGAAATAATAATGATGATGATGATGATGATGTGTAAAAAACTCATAATGAGTGAAATAATAATAATAATAATAATAATAATAATGATAATAATAATAATGATAATAATAATGTAAAAAACTCACAATGAGCGAAATAATAATAATAATAATAACAATAATAATAATAACTTTGAAATAAAAACAGATCACCTTATCCCAGCAAGAAGACCAGACCTAGTGTTGATAAACAAAAAAGAAAGAACTTGTCAACTGGTGGATTTTGCAGTGCCAGCAGATCACAGGGTGAAGCTGAAGGAAAATGAAAAAATGGACAAATATCTGGACCTTGCCAGAGAACTGAAAAAATTATGGAATATAAAAGTGAAAGTAATACCAATTGTAGTTGGTGCACTTGGAACAGTCCCAAAGGGATTGGAAAAGGGTCTGGAATGTTTGGAAATCAGAGGAAGGATTGAAACCATTCAGAACACTGCACTGCTGCAATCTGCCAGAATACTCAGAAGAGTCCTGGAGACCTGAGGAGACTTGCTGTCACTCAGACTCCAGTGAAAGACCATCAGCTAATGCTGATGTGAAAACCCAAAGGAGTAAATAATAATAATAATAATAATAATAATAATAATAATAATAATAATAATCTATATATAATGGATATTTGGTGTATCTATAAGGCACAATGCCCTAAATTAGTCATAATTACTATTTCTTTTACTTACCAGGTTTTTTGGAACCCTGTGTCCAGTGGCTTCGGCCATTGAACCGGCAAAATATTATTTAGTAGGATGATCGCAGGGGTATATCTCCGAGGCAACACCACCCCTTGAATTAAAAGAAGCAGGGCTGGATTTATTGCCCAGTGCCTGAAGCGCCCCCAAAGAGGAATTCCGAATAGATTCACGCAATTTAAAAAAATAGCCCTGCATTAGTTTCGGTTTGTGCTATAATGATCCTTGTGTTTAACTGACATGGTGGGATGTCAGTAAGTACTTGCTATTTTGCTTTCGGGACTAAACTGAGCTAACTATTTAAATCTGAAACTACAACTTTCAAAATACCATGCGAGTGCCAAAAGCCAACCAACGAGCACGCATTCGATTCCTAGAGACTTGACACATATTCTTTTCCATGACAGTGAACATTGACCTATCACCTGTACATCACGCCCCACAGACTTCCGCCTGGTGGGATTGTAACCATATTTGTCTCAAGGCAAGAAGTAGGAGACACGCATTAAGTATCGAACTCTCTACGCAGTTGATCTGCGAGACTAACTTTTTAACCATTACTATACTATCAAGCTGTAATACAAAAGATATAATGAAATATAATCAAAAAGGGAAATAAAGAAACAGAGGAAAGCAGAAAGGAGGGGAGGAGGGGAGTGAAAGGAAGGAGGGGGTGAAAGGAAGGAGGGGGAGTGAAAGGGAGGAGGGGGAGTGAAAGGAAGGGGGGGGAGAAAGAAACCCAAGAATGCTGTACATAAAAACGGTGTCAAAGCACTAGTTCTATAGGAATGTGCCCACGCAAAAAAAAACAAACGCTTATATATATATATATAATATATATATATATATATATATATGGAGAATATATATATATATATATATATGCGTGTGTGTGTTTGTGTGTGTGTATGTGTGCGTGTGTTTAAATTAAATAAAAGAATGAAATATATATTCCATTATATATATATATATATATATATATATATATATATATATATATATATATTATGCATGTGTGTGTGTATGTGTTTGTGTGTGTCTGTATGTGTGCGTGTGTTTAAATTAAATAAAAGAATAAATAGATGGAATATATATATATATATATATGTGTATATATATATATTTGTGTGTGTGTGCGTGTGTGTATGTGTGTGTGTGTGTGGTAAATATCTCTCTCTCTATATATGTATTTATGTGTGTGTAAACCAAATAAAAGAATAAACAGAAGAAAACATTCCACACACACACACACACACACACACATACACACATATATATGTATGTGTGTGTATATGTATATATATATATATATATATATATGTGTGTGTGTGTGTGTGTTTTTATGTGTGTGTGTATATGTATATATATATGTGTGTGTCTGTTTTTATGTGTGTGTGTGTATATGTATATATATATATATATATATATATATATATATATATATATATATATATATGTGTGTGTGTGCGTTTTTATGTGTGCATGTGTGAGTATGTTTGTGTAAATTTAATTAAAGAATAAATAGTAAGAAACGTTCCATATATATATATATAAATAAATAAATAAATAGAGAGAGAGAGAGAGAGAGAGAGAGAGAGAGAGAGAGAGAGAGAGAGAGAGAGAGAGAGAGAGAGAGATGTGTGTGTACAAATTAAATAAAAGAAATAAATAGAAAGAAACGTTCCATAGAAAAATGAACATAAAAAAAGTCAGATCACTCAACCGAACGGTAGAATTCTTACGCAGCGAAATCATTCCAGTTAAAAGATCTATCAGCGACCATCTCACAGCGTAATGTAATCCTACGCTCCATTCTTTATTTTTACTCTTTAATTTTTTCTTTGGAAGTTTTGTGTCCCAACGTGTCGCTTGTCGTTGCAGACGGGACTATTTTCGTAATCCTTTTACACGGTAGCTGGGAGAAAATTTCTTTTTTTTTCTTTCTTTTGCACCCTTGACTAATTTTAATTATCGGATTCGTGTCACATCTACGTGTTATGCAGTCAAGACAAAAAAAATAAATAAATAAAAAAAAAAAAAAAAGATATAAATATAGAAGAAAGAAGAACCCCTCCAAGCTTTAAAATGGAAATAATCTATTTACCTATCTGTGTTTCACTAAGCAAAAGCGAAATAAAATATAATATATATATATATATATACTAAAAGGACCCCCCATACACACTCACACACCAGCCCTGTCGACTGGGGCTTTAGAATACACCGACTGCACCTCTGCAGAGGGGTAAGACTCCCCCAATGGGGCCACCTGTTGGCCGTGGGTGGCGACCCATGATGTTTAGTGATAAAACTCTGGTGGCTGAGCAGTCCATGAAATATAACACTCCACTTTGGCCCTTACTCTGGTTAGATGGGCGGTCGGAGAGACCCCTCCGATCAATCGACTGGTCACGTCAAGCCCTTATATGATTGTTCCAAGCCTATTGCCCTTATGGCAAGCCCCAATCATTTTATAATATATGTGCTAGAAGGCGGTGGCTAAGGGTCTTCATGTCCTGGGAATGAGGTTAGACTTTATCAGATGTTAAGGTTACTGTTATTCATGTTTGGAGAATGTGGAGCACCTCTTCATCACCATTGCTTCCAGGTTAGTAGATAACTCTGGGTACCTCCTGTGGTGTAATGGTTAGCAAGCTAGATTCGTAGACCATTGATAGTGAGTTTAATTCTCACTGGGTGTCCCATACTTCTGGCCTTGTGCCACATCTAAGCTTAGCTTAGTATTGGGGTCCACTCTGAACCGAAGTGGTAGTACCTGTTATGGTACATCTGTGGGTTAAATAGTAAAATGTATTTATAAAAAATGTTGAGTATCCATTAATAATGAAACTTTGTCGGCATTAAATGACCCACCAAGGTTGATATGCCGTAAAACAAAACAAACAAACAAAGAAATCAAATAAACAAACACTCAAAAGTACAATAGACCACCTTCTTAGTCCGGAACATTTGTAGGAATGAGAATAACATAAAGTTTCTTTATATAGAAACTGATTTTTGTCAACGTCCGGTTTGGAAAGTGTAGTGATTAGTCGCCATTTTTAATTTGTGCAGAAATATTTAA
>CM042181.1:6654506-6659506 GCA_023376005.1 Doryteuthis pealeii
TAATGAATTTGATGATTTTACTTACTCAAACGTACAAACTCGTTGACATTGAATTTTTTACTCCCACCCTCAGGCAATATGTTTCAAAAATCTATTTTTACATCGCCCGGACCGCGTTTTTATTTTGTACTAGTCAAAATGATAAAGTGCTTTAAAATAATAGTGGAGTTGGTTAATATGATGTATATGATTCTTTCTTTTAATGACTTGCAAAAGACGTAATAGGTCTCATCAGCAAGGTCGAAATGTACATTCAGGGATTGGTATTTTCTCGAGTCGTTTAGCCTTACATTTGAACATATATGCCCGCCTAAATTCATTAATTATTAACTAATTAATTTTCAAAATTAGGTATGACTTCAATTAAGCACATATCAATTTCCGGAGCTCGAAGAGCTTGGGAGCTGCAACCAATATTTTCACAGATTGGTGATCTATTCCAATTATTTTGGTTATTTCTAAGGTAGATTTGTCTTTGGGGAGTTCAGCTGTTATAATATCTTTCTCAGAAGGGGTCAAATCACATTTGTAACCCATAAATTGCACGATTATAATGACACTCGTTTATAGCCTGGAACACTTCTATATCGTGTTAATATTGCAAATTACGATTCAAGATTCAATGATTTATTTGTCAACTGGACAGAATTATATTGACAAATTGTGTCCCGTCTACATTGAGAAGATTACAATCTTCTATGTATTTATAACAACTGATAATTAAAAGAACTAAAGATTGTATAGATTAAATTATTTTGGTATTGCTTGATCTATCTATCTATCTATCTATCTATCTATCTATCTATCTATCTCTATCTATCTATCTATCTATCTATCTATCTATCTCAGTTCATATACTAGTCTATCTATGTATCTATCTATATCTATGTCTATATCTATCTATCTATCTATCTATCTCAGTTCATATACTAATCTATCTATCTATCTATCTATCTATCTATCTATCTATCTATATCTATCTATTTATCTATCTATCTGTCTGTATATCTATCTCAGTTCATATACAAGTCTATCTATCTATCTATCTATCTATCTATCTACATCTATATCTATCCCTCTCTCTCTCATTCTCCCTCTCTCTCTCTCTCTCTCTCTCTCTCTCTATATATATATATATATATATATATATATATATATATATACGATGGACTCTCCCGTCGATTTCGACGTATGGGTGTTCATACAATGAACGTCCAGACAGTGATTTGTTTATAATGGTGAAGGCTTGTGTTGGACCATCCACAATTTTTGGCACAGTCGATAGGAAAGAATTGGTGCATCAATATAATATATATATATATATATATATATTATATATATATATATATAATATATATATAGTCTGTAATAGTTACCGCTTCAGCTTTCACTGGAATGGTGCGCCAAATTGCAGAAGTATTAGGAGAGTGCTCGATATAAAGAATAGAGCTATTATATAATATAATAAAATAAATATATAAAGGTATTACATATCTATTTATTTTATGGCAATAGAACAGTCACAACCTTAGGTTTCATACATGCAAAACCGCATGCATTCATCAGGTGACGTTGATCCGAATACAAGGAAAATCGAACAATTTGTGAAGATGTTTCAAATGCCTTTGAAACATCTTCACCTGATGATTGCATTGCATGAAACCAATATGGTTGTGAATGTTCCTTTGTCACCTAATAAATAGATATGTAAAACCTTTATATATTTATCTTATTATATTATATAACAGCTCTATTTTATATAGCTCTACGAATATACTGCCCTTTGGTACGCCATTCCAGCAAAAGCTGAAACAGTGACCATCACACACTATAGTATATATATTATATATATAATATATATATATATATATATATATATTATATATATATATATATATAATTTTATTTATTTACTTAGCTGGTCAACTTTGTTTTCATGCAACAATATATTTTTTCTCTTTATATCCCAGATTAATTACTTATCTAATTATCTATTATGCGTTAAACTTTCTTTTCATGCAACCATAATGATATTCTATCTTTTTTATTCTCTTTTCATTCTAGACTTTCGACATCAGATGCATTTCTTCTATAATGTCTCGTTTTTGGAACCTAACGAACGAATCTTACAAGCCGAATTCCATTTATTCAAGATGAGACCAAAGAATTCACAGCCGAAGAAGACAAACAATCCTCACTTGATTTCGGTGAGTCAAACAAAACTTTCATATTATTATACAACAAAACAGATATATGTCTAGTATTATTGGACACATAACCTAAAAAACCCACCCAATATGAGTCTAGGTAAAAAAAAAAACATACATAAGTGAATAGGTAGATATTATATAGCCAAATCAAGACATTAGGTTTATAAGTTACCAAAATTAACATTGGGTTGTCCAATTTGACATATTGCCTAGATTATCGTCAACCCCCTGTATCTCTGAAGGGATGGCCCCTTTTCATATCACGGGCGGGACTTTCCATGGAATATTACAGAAAGCCCGCGAAATACGTGAAGCCACGTGGGACTACTTTGGGTCTTTAGTTTCAGCTTGGACGTCAGGCAGATAAGGCCTTAGCTGGAGCTCACAGCACACGCGCGCTATGTTAGTTAGATGAAGATGTTAGTTAAGTAAATAAAAGCTTACATAAATAATATGGTTTTGTGGTTGATGAATGTCTTGGCAACAAGACTGATCTAGAAGAAGAAATGAATTAAGAGCGACCGACCACCAAGACGAAGTCCAGACGCTAGAAGATGAACGTAAGATACCAAAGATGAGCAGAAGAATAATAGAAGTAAGAAAAGAAAGGTATACAACACTAGTGGATAAAGTAGTTAGGTTAAGGCAGTTCTAAGTGACAGTTATCTCTGGACTGCAGGTTCAATCCTGGTCAGGGGCAGCAGTAACATAGAATAATAATTAACACAGCTTAACACCTGTGCTCCAGTTATGGTTAGCAGAGTGAGAACAGGATACCCCGTGGATTGAATAGAGGGTTGGGTTCAAAGTTCCGTGATGGCTACCGATTACGACTAGAAGGTTCACGAGTCTGAAAAGAAGGTTCCCGAGTCTATTAAGAAATACCTGAAGAAGACCGGAGGGCACATCGGCCGAAACGTTGTACAGATATAATGAAGATGAGGAGAATAATCCAAATAATTATCAAGCCTAATCTTAAAATTCCGAGAAATAGATACATGTCTATATATTAATACTCATGTTCTTTAATTTACGAACGTTATTATCTTATTACACCCTCTGGTTAAAAATGATAACCATATATATATATATATATATATATATATATATATATATATATTATATATATATATATATCTTAAATTTGATAGAGGAATTATATATATAATTGATAATTGAATCATATTACCACGATTAGACAACTCGGCAAACACCGGAGAACTGAACAGCTGTTTCGACCTCCTTTAGTGGTGGAGATTGTGGTATGCACTGCTGATGAGACCAAAGGAGGTCGAAACAGCTGTCCAGTGCTCCGGATGTCGCAAATGGTGTTTGCCGAGTTGTCTGGTCGTGGTAATGTGATTCAATTATCAATTATATATATATATATATATATATATATATATATATATATATATATATATATATATCTTTATATATATTGTTTGGAATTTAGTATGAATCATTGGATATGAAATATAAGAACTCAGTTTTTTAATGTTAAATTTGATTTCGAAATAAAACAAAACTTAAAAATAAAAAAAAACTGAGTTTCTTATATTTCACACCCAATGCTTCATACTAAATCCCAAACAATATATATATAATATATATATATATATATATATATATATATATATATATATATATATATATATATATGTTAATGATAAGAAATATTCTTCATGAAAGTAATTCTTTATTAGTGCACTTTTCTCAGTATATATATATATATATATATATATATATATATATATTATGAAAGGTGCGCATAAATAATTACTTTTATGGAAAATATTGCTTATCATTAACTTTTGAATTGCTCAAATACTCCTTTCAACACTTTATTGGTTACATTTATTTTTGCACTTTAATACATATATATATTCTTTTGTACTTTATATATATATATTATATATATATATATATATATATTAATTAAAAACGACTGATGATGCCGAGCTCAAAGCTCTAGCGAAATATATCCTATACACTTTTGTCTGAGTTTTGTACTTTTGTTCCTCACATCTCCATCACATTCTGTCGGATTCATCCCAATCCTCTTTCCACACACACACACACACACACACACACCCCACATATATATATATATATATAATATATATATATACTTTTATTTATATATAATAATTAAACCGTGGAGTTTCAACGGGTTCAGTAATATATATATATATATATATATATATATATATAATATATATATATATATACTATCATTAAATGGTGAGGCAAATTGTCGTATGATCTCGCTCTCCCTTTCTCTCTCTCTCTCTTACTTTCTCTCTCTCTCCACACACACACACACTTACACACATCTCTCTCTCTCTTTCTCACTCTCTCTCTTCTCTCTCTCTCTCTCTATATATATATATATATATATATATATATATAAATAGTTGAATTTAACGTACTTTATGTAGAAGTCAGTCAAAGTAGGGACAATGTTACGATTGGTATACATTGTTAACTTGAAACCAAGTCAAATAGATTCGGCTGACTATCACTTTTGTTCGCAGTATTTTTTACACACCATAAAACCGGTCGTCGCGAACGCCATAATATCCTGTAACGCCCTCTATTGGAAGGCGAGGTATTAAAGAATAGATAACCAATGACTAGACATCGGACAAACGTCTGGTCTCTTTTTCTATCAGATCTCTTAATTAAATTCTGGGTTTTTATGCTCGATTTTTTTTATTTATTTTATTTTATGTGTTAAATTCTAGTGGTATTCAGATAGGTCACACACACACACACACACACACACAC
>CM042181.1:6664506-6682006 GCA_023376005.1 Doryteuthis pealeii
TGTCCTTAGAACGCCTCTTAACTGGGTGATCATTGTCACTGTCGTGAGTTCAATCCTCATAGGTATCACCAAGTTTGTGATAACATTAGAGTTATTTGTGTAATTTTGAGTGGGGGCTGGGTTAGCTCAGTCGGTAGAGCGTTCGGCTAGAAACCACAAGGTTCCTAGTTCGATACCGGCCCTCGCCAACTTAGCGTATGAGTAGCACTGGGATCTGTGCGGTAAAGTGAGGAGCTGATGGTAGGTGTGGCGCTCCACCTCAGACGCCAAAAACAATCTCCTTGGTTAGCGCTATTGAAAAGGGGATAGACTCACTCGCTGACTGGCTGATACCAACTTTAGGCCGCCCCGACGACTTTACATTTTTTTTAATAAGAATCGGTGACTTTCTGTCTGTAAACGAAAATAAATCACTACTCGAGTCACAATTCCCTTTAAGGATAATTCGATGTCAAATCATCCAGGCCATATCACCCACCCACTTCAATTCAGAGTAGATTCTGATAAAGTTAGCAAATCCCCAAAATTTGAGCTTTCAATTCCAAAAATTGGCTGAATTATGTCGATTTTTAGCTCTCCAAATTTGAGGGGGGTCGCGAAAAATGGCGACTTTTTGTCACCTATTCCTTGGTCTAGCGCAAGTGAAAAGAGGATAGACTCCCTCGCTTGTCTGGCTGATACCGACATTAAGCCGCCCCGACGACTTTACTTTACTTACATTTATCAGGTCCTGCTAATATGTTATAATTGCTGTTATTGGCAGTTGTAATTAATCATTCCGTGCTATTTTTAGTTTATTCTTTGAGTTCTTGAATTCTAGCATTTGTGTAATCTTCGGTAATTTCCTATAAGTATAACATGATCAAAGGGGAACCACTCTTGACTGATAAATTATTCATTTATTTTCCCATTAAACTACCCAACACCTTAACCTTAAACATTAAACCTAACCCCTAACCATAAACCTAACCCTGTCTTCTTTTTTCCTAGTAGATCAATAAATAAATAAATGATTTATCAGTCAAGAGTGGTTCCCCTTTGAGCATGTCAGACTTATAGGAAATAACCCAATCTTCAATGTTAGCGAGACCCTTATAGTCTTTTTTCTTGATACATATAATACGATGATGAGTCAAAAGGTAATGCCATTTTGTTTAGGACAGGTATAATTACCAACACAGGAACATGTATCATACATCAAAATGAAGCTGGTCCTCTGTGGATCACATCCCTCCTCCACCATATAGTTACCGTTTCGCTCAATAGCAATGTTCCACCTTCAAGTGAGGGCATGTATCCCTGCTCCGTAAAATTCTGTTGACTGTTCTTTAAGCCACTTATTCACTACAAGATTTCACTTCCTCGTCACTGGAATAATGTTTGCCTCTCAAATCATCTTTCTTGGGGCCGATGAGATGATAGTCTGAAGGTGCTAAATCTGGTGAGTATGGAGGATGCAGTAAAGTTGTCCACCCGAATGAGGCGATTTTTTCTCTTGTCCTGATGCTTGTGTGTGGTCGAGCATTCTCATGCAGAAGGGGGACATTGTCGATTGGCAAGTTGGGTCTTACTCGTCGGATTCTTCCTCTGAGCTTCGTTAGGGTCTCAATGTAGGCTTTAGTTTTATAAAAAAAAAAAACTTCACATGCAATAAAGAAAATGGCATTACTTTTTTACTCATCCTCGTATAATGTTAAATAAATTATAAAAAAAGTGCTCGAATGCCGGAAAGCAGAGCAGTATAAAAACTGATGTATTTTTATGACACTATCCTTTCGGTTTCTGTAATTAAATGAGTTTCATGTGTGACTAAAATACTTATCCTGTAGAATACTCCGAATGCACCTCTGCAGATTGGTAAAATCTCACCAATGTGGCCATCTGTTAGGCGTGGGTGGCGACACGGGAGGCTTACGAATGGAATCCTTGTGGGATCCCTGACTTCAGCTAGATTAGGGCGGTCTCAATTTTAACCAAGGGGTGTTACAAGATGATAATGGTTGTAAAATTAAAAAACACGAGTATTAATATACAGATAGACAAGTGGAAAAACAACAAAAACAAGAAAACTGCGTGCACACATCCTTCTTTCTTTTCATTTATTATTTATCGTCTTTCTTTCTTTCTTTCTTTCTTTCTTTCTTTCTTTCTTTTGTTTCATTTTTACTTATTACTCTTCTTTCTTTCTTTCTTTCTTTTCTTTCATTTTTACACATTACCTTTCTTTCTTTCTTTCTTTCTTTCTTTCTTTCTTTTGTTTCATTTTTACTTATTACTCTTCTTTCTTTCTTTCTTTTGTTTCATTTTTTACACATTACCTTTCTTTCTTTCTTTCTTTCTTTTCTTTCTTTCTTTTTGTTTCATTTTTACATTACCTTTCTTTCTTTCTTTCTTTTTTTTTCATTTTTTCTATTCTTCTTTCTTTCTTTTTCTTTCTTTTGTTTCATTTTTCATATTACCTTTCTTTCTTCTTTCTTTTGTTTATTTTTCTTATCTTTTCTTTCTTTTTTCTTTTTCTTTTTTCTTTCGTTTATTTTACATATTACCTTCTTTCTTTATTTCTTTCTTCCTTTATTTTCATTTCTTTTTTTTTTCACTAATAACCTTTCTTTCTTTCTTCTTTCTTTCTCTTTCTTTTTCTTTCTTTCTTTCTTTCTTTCTTTCTTCTTTTTCTTTCTTTCTTTTTTTCTTTGTTGTTGTTCTTCTTGTTCTTGTTCTTGTTCTTGTTCTCCTTCTTGTCTTGTTCTTGTTCTTGTTCTTCTTTTTTCCTTTATTTAAACTAGCAAATATATGCACCCTCCGGGTGCAAATATTTAAGTTTTGATATAATAAAATACCATATTAAATTAGAAAGGCTAATGAAACTGACTAAGAATGCAGATAAAAAGATCTACAACAGAGGGGGTATAATCGAAAAATAGAACAACTTTGAAACTAACTATTCCGTCATTTTCCATTACTCCCCTCTTTCATTGGTAAATTTTCCTAATTTAACTATTTAGTTAAAATAGGAAGTAAAGGATAATATTACAGTTATTTCTTCTTGTAAATAAATTTCTTTTAAGATTTATCCACGAGATTTTTGTTTATATTTCTTAATAAAACCAAACAATTAGAAATCAATAATACCAAGCACATATTTATTAAAATAAAATTTTAAATATCAATATGCAAATTAGCCTTCTCGTTCAAACTGTAAACCGCTATTTTGTTGTATATATAAATACAATTGCATGTTATTAGTACGTAGATATGGTCAACAGTATTAATAATGTAAAACAATTTTTATTAATAACTGAAGGTTTAAAAGAATGAAATCATGGAGACTTTGACGTAAATAACAAAGGGAATTGTGACTTGAGTAGTAATATAGTTTCGGTTACAGACATAAAAACACACAATCTCCATTATAATAAGATATCCAGGTGTCTATTGTGAAGTTCACTTCAAATCCATGAATGTCCATTACCGGACTTACGACTAATCTTCTTTAACGGGGGAAGGTCAAAGAGTGAACGACAAATGGGGTCTGGGGTTCAATTAACCGAATAATTATTTGAATATCAATTCTTCTCAAAACATACACCGTACGAATGTGTGTGTGTGTGTGTGTGACTGTCTATCTGTGTGCGTGTGAGTGTGTGTGTGTCTGTCTATCTGTGTGTGTGTGTGTGTGTGATGTGGCTGGGGTGTGTTTTGCACACTGCGGTGGGCGTTTTCTCACCCCCAGCGCCAGCAGTCGGTTTTTTATTTCAATTAAGGTGCAAATTTGGAATGTTGATTTTAAAGACGGATTGTATTGCTTCTTCCTCACGGTGGGGAATGAAGAAGCAGCCCAGCAGTTTTCTTCTTCTTCTTCTTCTTCTTCTTCTTCTTCTTTCTTCTTCTTCTTCTTCTTCTTCTTCTTCTTTCCCCCCTCTTTTCTTCAGTGCAACTTATGACTAAAACATAACCCTGTACAGACACTACAGGATGTTTCTTGTTGAGACATGTAACTCTAGGCGAGTCTTAAATGAATTGTATCTATGCGTAAAAGCGGGCACCTTTAAGAAGAAGAAACACACCGAATCACGGAAGTCGCAAGTAAGACGATGCTAGGATTTTATTGAATATCCTGCGCTTAAATAGAAAGATCAACTGGACAAATAAGCTAAACGTTAATAATACTTTACATACAAGTTTATAAATAAGTATTTTTCAATCTTTCTCATCTTGTTTCGATATGAAGTCATCGTCAGAAGAATGTACATTTTTTTAATCTTCAAAAGATGTTAATCCACCAAAATATACCGAAAAATTAACCCTGGCAAGATAGATAGTATTTCTCTGAATGTTTGAGATGCGGCTTGATGATTAGTATTATCTGCGTTATTCGGACTATTGTCCTCATCTTCATTGTTATCTGTACAACGTTTCGGCCGATATGCCCTCCGGCCTTCTCCAGGTATTTCTTGTCGGACTCGGAAACCTTCTTTTCGAACTCGGGAACTTTCCGATCACGACAAGAAGGTTCCCGATTTCGTAAGAAGGTTCCCCGAGTCCGAGAAGGTTCCCGAGTCCGACAAGAAATATCTGAAGAAGGCCGGAGGGCATATCGGCCGAAACGTTGTACAGATAACAATGAAGATGTGGACAATAGTCCGAATAACGCAGATAATACTAAGATAGATAGTAATAAACGGAAATAGATAGATAGATAGATAGATATAAATAAACTGGGATAGATAGATAGATAGATAGATAGGGGGTAGACCTCGTAAAAAATATTTCCCCTAAAAATATATTTTACGAAAAAACTATTTCAAACATATTTTCATCAAAAGGTAAGTAATCATGGAAATGTTTGTGAAAATCAGACCATTAATTGATTTTTCATGGAATCTAAAAAAAAGCCTGTAGTCGTAACATGTTTTTGGCTACGTTAAATTTCAATAGATTTAACGGTGCGAAAATGTTAACATTGTTTTTGTTCATAATTTTCATTATTTCTGTAAGCTGAAAGTTTTTTTTAAAGAAATCACCAGGAGTTTTTTTTAATGTTTCTTCTTTTGAATGGAAATTTAAAAAAATATAATATTAACCTCTATGAAAGTTTAATTGTGTTAAATGTAATATAGGGGGGGGGCTGAATTTTACATGGCAAATTAGAGGTATCTAGAGTACAGTTGTTTTTGTCAATTTCTTTATTGTGACATGAGTTTCTGTTTGTTTTTTTCAGATTGAGATCCACCAAGTGATGTCACTAAAGGATGTGTACAACCCAGAGAACCTGAAATTAATTGACATGAGACGCGTCAGTGCATATAGTCATGGCTGGATTACATTCACTGTACTAAAGGCCGTTGTCTCCTGGGTGAATAGCACTTCACCAAATTACGGTTAGAAATCACAATTTATATCAATCTAATTCGTACATATAGTTATTTTCTCTCTCTCTCTCTCTCCCTCTCTCTCTCTCTCTCTCTCTCTCTCTCTCTATATATATATATATATATATATATATATATATAAAGATAAATCTAATGAGTCAGATAAACCTACTAAAAGTTTCGCTTAATGCTCTTCTGGGCTAACATCTGACTCTTAGAGTCGGATCTTAGCCCTGAAGAGCATTAAGCGAAACTTTTAGTAGGTTTATCTGACTCATTAGATTTAGCTTTATTATTTGCTCTACTTAGGTATTGAGCACTTTTTACATATTAGCTTTAGTTTCCTGGCGGTTTTGTATGAATATATATATATATATATATATATATATATATATATATATATATAAATTGTTTTTTTTTTGCCAAATATTGTACCAATAGATTATTTTTTGGTTGGTACGATTATCTTAGTCTTTCTTTTTTTCCAAAAATTTTTTTCTCCCCGGGTGATGTTTGGTAGTAAATTTTTACAATCAAACTATTTGCCGGTTTTTTTTTCACCGCGAGGATTTACAAACAAGTTTAGTATATTAAATATATATATATATATATATAGTCGGTAGAACACTTGCCAAGCAATCGCAAAGTTTCTGGTTCGTTACCGACCCTCGCCAACTCAGCGGATGAGAAGCATATATATATATATATATATATATATATATATATATATATATATATATATATATATATTACTTTAAAATAAGTACTATGTATATACTAGTACTTATAAAAATCATTGAATCATTTGCATAGAAATTGATACACTATTATCTTTTTCTTTCTTTCTTTCTTTCTTTCTTTCTTTCTTTCTTTTCATACAATGTAATCTCTTTCTTTCTTTCTTTCTTTCTTTTCATACATTGTAATCTCTTTCTTTCTTTCCTTCTTTCTTTCTTTTCATACATTGTAATCTCTTTCTTTCTTTCCTTCTTTCTTTCTTACTAACTATACACAGTTTTCTCTCTTTCTCTTTATATATTATCTATGTGTCTAACGTTAGACCAGGGAGATTGTTTTATGCTGAGGTGGAGCACCTCACCTATCATCAGCTCCCCGCTTTACCGCACAGATCAGATAACCCAATCTGTGCTACTCATGTGCTGGGTTGGCGGGGATCGATATCGAACCCGGAACCTTGCAATTCCGAGGCGGGTGCCCGACGGACTAAGCTAAACCAGCCCCTTCAGATAAAAAGCATATGAAAAGAGAAAGAACGCAACGTAAATTTCCGGGACGAATCTAATTCCATAGTGCAAAAAAAGAAGAAAAAACAAAGAAAAAAAAAACAAAAAAAACAAAAAAAAAAACAACAAAAATATTCAAACGTAAAAAAAAAGAAAAAAAAAGTAGTAGTCCCGGTCCCCATGTTTTTTTTGTTGACAGCAAGTTCTCTATGCAAGACTGATCCCCGATGCCATTTAAGGTCCTTTGAGAGCGAAAACAGTTGCTTTTTTTGAAGAGTATAAAATTTGATATTCCTTCAAAAAATATTCTGAATGAGAAAGTCAAACAAAACAAAAAGCAAATAAATAAACAAATAAAACGCCCATGAATAAATATATCTTATTATAATGGAGATTGTGTGTTTTTCTATCTGTAACCGAAACTATATTACTACTCAAGTCACAATTCCCTTAATTAAATAAAAACAAACTATTTATTACTTGGTCTCAATATCCTTTTATTTAAATAAACTTAACATTTTTTTTTGAATAAAAACTATTTTAATTTAAATAAATATATCTGCATTTCTCTTTTGATTAAATAAAAACTAATTTATTATAAAAAAAGTGTGTTTAATATAAAAACGTGTCTTTCGTTTAAAGTTTTTAAAACTTAAAAAAAATTCCTATTGAATTAACAACAACAAAAAAGTCCTTGAGCTCTGGAATGTGTGGAGTACCCTTTCATTGCCATTACTCCCAGGTACACCCGGACTCGAAGTGTTAGTAATTGTTAGGGTCCCGTCTATGGTTTAGATATATCTGATTGCACCTGAATGAATAATAAAACGTGCTCAAGAATGAATGAATAAAACAAACACATCTTCGGCATAAAATAACCCAAGGGCTGACATGCTGTAAAATTCATTCAACTACCCAGAACCGTTATCGATCCCGGTGGTTTCTGGGTGGATGCTCTCCGACTGAGCTAAACCCGAAAATTTAAATAAAACTCATTAATCTGTTGATTTTCCGTGGATTTCCTAATGAAAAATGAGGTCATTATCATTATTTATTCATTATTACTCATTGCACCTTTACAAATAAACTAATTGATGCGTAAATAATTTAATGATAAATTTGGTCTGATCTGATTTAAAATGAACTTCATTTTCGTCCATTAAATGAGATGTAATTAAAAGTAAATAAGTTGTTAATATTTTGAAGATTTTACTATTATTTTTTTAAAGTAAACTAAAATATAAGTTTTCAAATTAAGCATCTTTCATCCCCCCTCTCTCTTTCTCTCTCTCTCTCTGTCACTCTCTGTCTTTCTCTATATATCTCTATCCCTTCACTCTGTTTTATCTCAGTATCGTTAAATAACTAATTGTTTTTTTATTAAAATCGAAAACTATTTTAGTATAAAAACGTACCTTTGGTTTGTAAATATACATGAACAAACTTAAAAAAAGATCTTACACTGAAATTCTAATGCAAAAAAAAAATCGTGTTTACAGTGAAAAGCAAAAGGTGTTCCTTTCAAAACAGCTCCCAGCTGGAGTACTTATTGGTTACTTGGTCCTATTATTTATTATTTATTATTTCTTGTTATTATCCCGTTTTTTTGTTTATTTTTTTTTAAATGTTTCTAATTTGTCTCTTCTGGTTTCATTTTAGGATTTCTGGTGAAAGCGACTTCGTTGTCTGGGGAATCATTCAACGAATCTTTGGTCCGTTTCGCTCAGCGCAAAGAACATCATGATACCAAGCAACCAATTCTGGTGGTCTTTACAGATGACGGCTTGCAGAAACACAGGAATTTCATCTCACCCAATGATGAAGGTATCAACACCATTTATTTAGAATTCATGGGGAGAGATGATTGGGGTCGGGGAAGCAGAGATACCGATTACAGATTAAAAATGATGAAACATATGTGAGAAAGAAAGATAAAAAGATAAAATAAGTGAAATAAGATGTATGAATGGCTATATATATATATATATATATATATATATATATATAGAGAGAGAGAGAGAGAGAGAGAGAGAGGGGGAGGGAGAGAGAGGGAGGGAAGAGAGAGAGAGAGAGGAGAGGAGAGGAGAGGAGAGGAGAGGAGAGGAGAGGGAGAGGAAATTAAATAAATAGTAGAGAAATAAAACAACATCGAAATTTATATTGTCTGAAGCATATATATATATATATATATATATATATATATATATATATATGTGTGTGTGTGTGTGTGTGTGTGTGTGCTTTCTTCTTATATATATGTATATATATATATTAGATTTTTATCTAACGATGAGCGTCTTAATTACATACCATACACACACACACACACACATATATATATATATATATATATATATATATATATATATATTATATATAGAGAGAGAGAGAGAGAGAGAGAGGGAGACAGAGAGAGAGGGAGAGAGACAGACAGAGATAGATAGATAGATAGATAGATACATTGGTAAAATAATTTCAAATGCATTCCTATAGAAGAAACATTTACAATTTCCTATAGAAAAAAGATTCAAATATTTAAAATACATTACTATGGTGGAAATATTTACGATGTATTGCTATGGTAAAATCATTTGTAATGCATTCTTATAGTAAAAATTATTTACAATGCATTCTTATAGTAAAATCATTTCCAATGCATTCTTATAGTAAAATCATTTCCAATGCATGCTTACAGTAAAATCATTTCCAATGCATTCTTATAGTAAAATCATTTCCAATGCATTGTTATAGTAAAATCATTTACAATGCATTTTTATAGTAAAATCATTTCCAATGCATTCTTATAGTAAAATCATTTACAATGCATTCCTATAGTAAAATCATTTCCAATGCATTCTTATAGTAAAATCATTTCCAATGCATTCTTATTGTAAAATCATTTCAAATGCATTCTTATAGTAAAATCATTTACAATGCATTCCTATAGTGAAATCATTTCCAATGCATTCTTATAGTAAAATCATTTATAATGCATTCTTACAGCAAAATCATTCCCAATGCATTCTTATAGTAAAATCATTTCCAATGCATTCTTATAGTAAAATCATTTGTAATGCATTCTTATAGTAAAATCATTTCCAATGCATTCCAATTGTAAAATCATTTCCAATGCATTCTTATAGTAAAACCATTTCCAATGCATTTTTATAGGAAAATCATTTACAATGCATTCTTATAGTAAAATCATTTCCAATGCATTCCAATAGTAAAATCATTTACAATGTATTCCAATAGTAAAATCATTTACAATGCATTTCAATGAATAGTAGAAATATTCAACAATGAGTTAGCATGTGCGGTAGTTTTTTTTTCATATATGTCATGGATCCATAGTCTAAGACTATATTTCATTTCATATCTTCATCTGCTATCCATAATATTGCATCTTGCCAGACAACATGATTTGACCTTTTCTTCCATTATCTTTTCAGGTTATCAAGAAATCAAACGAGACATTCTGAGACACGAACAACTTGAAACAGACGAGAGAAGCCAGGGTCTTCAAAAAGCCATTCGACTACTTAACGAAAAAGAACGAAGTGAATTCGAACAGCAAAATCATGGTTTTTACTGGGGTCACGGAGCCAAACGGAAGCGCAGATCCGCCGACAGTAATCGGGATGCGTCAGACTCTCACGAAGGACGTAATAAAACTTCCGGTTCTTTCCACGGACGCAATCGTCGGACGCTATTCCGACGCAAAAGAAGAAATTGTGCCAGATATGAAATGTACGTTGACTTCAACGCCATTGGCTGGTCGGGATGGATTATTTCACCGAAAGGTTATAACGCCTACCATTGTTCGGGACCGTGTCCATTCCCATTAGGACAGAGTCATCGACCAACAAATCACGCTACCGTGCAGAGTATTGTCCATGCTCTACGCGCGGGCAAAAAACGTCTTGACGCCATGCTGCGTCCCAGATAAACTGTACTCCATCAGTCTTCTTTATTTTGACGATCAAGAAAATGTTATTCTGAAACTTTACGAAGATATGGTGGCTGCAAGTTGTGGATGTCACTGATACACACAGTGATGCTGATAGCTTTTTTTCATTTAATGCGTCCTGGGACGCACAGATTTGCTTTGAATGAGTCGCCGGGGGAAATTAATGGGTCCCAACTAAAATTTTTAATAGATTGTACAAAAGAATTATATAGAATACGTTATCAGTGATGCTGATAGCTTTTTCATTTAGTGCGTCCTGGGACGCACAGATTTACTTTGAATGAGTCCCCGGGGAAAATTAATGGGTCCCAACTAAAGATTTTAATAGATTGTACAAAAGAATTATATAGAATACGTTATCAGTGATGCTGATAGCTTTTTCATTTAGTGCGTCTTGGACGCACAGATTTACTTTGAATGAGTCCCCGGGAAAATTAATGGGTCCCAACTAAAGATTTTAATAGATTGTACAAAAGAATTATATAGAATACGTTATCAGTGATGCTGATAGCTATTTGACAGATTTGCTTTGAATAAGTCCCCGGGAAAATTTATGGGTCCCAACATAAGCCGTCTAACACCTACCTTGTAACCTATTCTATGTAATTCGTTTCTAAGAAACTATTGAAATGTATTTACAGTTAGCTTGAAATGGCGAGGGAAGAAAAAGAAAAACACTGGGACGCATTTTATTTCGTCCTTTTAGATTTTTGTGCGTCAGGGACGCAGGACGCGTACCTATCAGCATCTCTGTACATATAAAACGCAAGTGCATATTTACTTACATGCGTGCACACAAAACAAAGGCACCCGTACGGGCACATGTAAGGGAACACATTGATGCATATCGAATGTGTACACATATATGCACAATATGCATTTATACCAGTATAAAATACACAATGTTTAACATATCGATATAAGAAAAGTTTATATACTAATAAAAAAAACACCATACACCTGCTACGGCAGAGACAACAGCAACAATACCACTAACAAAGCCTGCATCATATGATGACTCTGGAATTGGGAATGGTTTCGGGGCCCAAGTATCATTACCAATAAAACCAGGGCGCACCAACTATACCTCATGATATCACCAGGCTTTGATGGTTCTACGCCATAGCGCGGAGTACCCGATCCATGCAGACGCGACTTCTGCATGGACCCCTTGCCTCTTGATATATTTGAGTTATTTTTTCCTGCTGGTGATAGGCTCAGTTTAGTAAGATATGCAGAGGTTGAATTAACAATAGAATCTCGATATCAGATTTGATAGGAAGTATATTGTTAGTTCGGCACATTTCTCTCGCATATCTTCGTACTTTTTCAGCTTACATTCATGAGCCCAATCAATATTTTCCTCTAAAAGAACCGTAATCTCAATGATATATATATATATATATTATATATATATATATATATATATATATATAAAATTTTGTCAGCAAATTATTCTCATGTGTTATTGAACAACACGGTGTAGTACTCCGTGTTGTTCAATAACACATGTTTGAGAATATACATATATATATATATATATATATATATATATATATATATATATATAATATATATATATATATATAGCGTGGAGATACAGTCAACGGTGTTTGGTTATTGACAGGGTCTTGGCGAAAAACTGTCAGTAATGAAGCCCGTTGATTCCATGTCCACGCTACCTTAACTTAAATATAGAATGCTCTAGCAATGATATTGAGCACTGTTTACTTACAAATATAGCACCCATATTATCTACATAATATATATATATATATATATATATATATATATATGTATATATATTATATATATATATATATATATATATATATATATATATATATAGTCTTCTTTAGGAATATATATATCCTTCGATTTTTAAATGAATATATATATACATTCTAAGACTTTAATAATAGTATGTCTCTTAATATATATATATATATATATATATATAATATATATATATATATATATATATATATAATCAAAGTTTAATGTGAAAAGCGTGTCAACCCACACGTGAACCAAAAGGATTTTAAATATTGCGTAATTTTTGTTTTAGTATTTTAAGTTTAAAATCAGCTCTTCAAATTGGGCACATTAAAAAACATTTTCAACATAACATAAATATTTGGAAAACATGAATTTTACACACAGATCTCTAAACATTTAAAAATATACATCCTTTGATACATACATACATACATTCATGCATACATATGTATATGCACACACACGCACACATACAATCACACATATATGTGTGTGTATGTGTCTTTATCCTTTAATATTATTTTATTCAAATGTATATATGTATAGTCAACCATAACTCACATTTATCTATCTCTCTGTATCACACACGCGCGTGCGCAAACACACACATATCAATCTATCTATCTATCTATTAATATATATATATATATATATATATATATATATATATATATATATATATGGAAGTAATATAAGGAATGAATCCGACGGTATGTAAAAAATATAAAAAACAAAATATTCCAAGAAGATGAATTTATTCTAGATGGAACAGCCGAGGTTATAACGTTTCGATCTTTGTAAGCTTCATCGGGACTTGAATTGTGTAGAATGGCTGTATGACTTTTTCGCAAGACATTCTACACAATTCAAGTCCCGATGAAGGTTGCAAAAACCGAAACGTCGACTTCGCCATTAAGAAAAAATTCATCTTTTTGGAATACTTTGTTTTTCTATTATATATATATATATATATATATATATATATATATATATATATATATATATATGATGTGAGTATTCGCGTATGCTTCTAAGTTATTTAGTTAAGAATTAAAGTAAAATTGAACCAACGAATATAATAAAAAATGAATGGAATGGATAAAATAATTGAAAAACATATTTTTCGGGGGACCTCTCCCAAATGAATAATAATAATAATAACTTTTGAGAGAGGTCATTAATAGAAAAAAACCTTTTTCCATTCTATGGGACTCTTTATCCAATATTTTATATGATAATTAATTCAATACTTATTGAATTAATTATCATATAAAATATTGGATAGGATAAAATAATGTCTTACCTTTGTAAAGTTGTGTTGAGAAGTAAATTTGTAAAGTTATATATATATATATATATATATATATATATATATATATATATATATATATATATATGTCCGTAGGAAGATCGCGATAACAAACACATTATTTTGATGAATAAACCTACGATGAATTTGAATGATAAAGTCAGATGAGTTTTAATGTCTCATTTTTTTAAAGATTTTATTTTTTTAAAGAAAAGAATAAGAAAATCTTACATTTAGACAGAAAATTAATTTTTCCGAATGTTTTGGGGTTATTATCTTGTTGTCCCATACGCCTAGGAACCACAGTGTTCCGGTCCTCGCCAACCTCACCGCACGAGTAGCGCAGCTTGTATCTGTGCACTAAAGTGTGGAGCTGATGGTAGATGTTGAGATCCACCACAGACGCAAAAACAAACTTCCTGGTTTAGCGCTTGTGAAAACGGTGTAGACTCCCACGAAATGAAATGTATAAGTTAGAAATTAAAATTTTGCAAATTTTCAAAATCTATTAAGTCTTTCTTCCCAACATTTTTTTTCTGTTTTACATTAAAATCTTTTTTTTGTCGGATAAGTAAATATTTACCCTTTCCCCACCACGTACGAGTAGGATGTGTCACAATGTTAATTTCTTAAGCGAAGTTTAACAGGTCTGAATGCAGAGTTTCTCCTAGACTGGTTACTTAGCCATGGTTAAAAAGCCCAGTCTGCTCTGCTATTTACTCATAGCTGGAGGGAGAATTGGATTAATACATTTCCCAATGATATTAGCACCTTGTGAAATGTGAATGTCCAGGAATTGAACTCGAGGCGTCGAGTCCATTTCCTATGACTCTAACCATTAGACCACACACCTCCAGAAAAATTTGAAAATCATTTATGAAAGTTGTTAAAAAAATTGTTTTTTTTAAATGATCTCGTGACACATGTCAGAATGATAGGCGTCCAAAAAAACTTCCTAGTGTATATACATATTTACCAACCCCTCTGCACGAGCAGGATGTAACACAAAGTGAATTTCTTAAGCGGAGTTTAACAGGTTTGAATTCAGAGTTTTCCTTCTTCTAGACTGGTTGCATAACCAAGGTTAAAGAGCCCAGTCTACCCTACTATTTACCTATAGCTGGAGGGAGAATTGCTGGATTTGATTTTCCCAAGCGCAATGTGAAATTCAAACTGTTACGATTTTGTGGCCATTTTTTGGCTGCAGGTGAGAGCTCTTTACTGTGGAGATCTCTTGTATTCCTTAGTGTTTTGTAGAATCCTTGTGTTCTTTAGTGTTAGGTAGAATCCTTAGTTGTTCCTTAGTAAAGAATCATTGGTTGTTGATCCGTTCGTCTATGTCGAATACGTGCAACTAAACGGCTTTCAAGATCAGCGATTAAATAGTTTACCAACCCCAAATTCGAGCGTGTTGATTGGCTGGCTTTAACCCACGTGGCCAGGTAGAGTCTATAAGTTTAAGTGGTGGACTCCAGCACACCTTATATCACAAAATATTCCAAGACAAACAGCATGCACCACAGACTAAACTATAACCATCAGACTGATCTGTTCGACCCTTCCCATGATGCGTCACACAAAATATATATATATATGGAAATAAATGTTGTATGGATATAATTATTTATGGAAGTGCCAACACGTGTTTCGACCAAGAGTTTGTCCTTGTATACATTGTATCCTATTTAGTATTATTTCAAATAACAATATAAAATAAAATGATAATGTTAGAGAAAAATAAACTTTCAAATATCAAAATATCTTGCCCTGAAGAAGACTGCATTTTGTATACTTAAATTTTATGTTTTTCGAAACACGTGTCGGCACTACAATAAATAATTTTTATCCATACAACATTTTCTTTCCATTTATCTTTCAACATAATTGTCGGATTCACTTCCATTTTTCTCACTTACACCACACACACACACACACACACACAAACACATATATATATATATATATATATATTTATATAATGATGATGTTAATAACCATTTTTTCTGCTCGGCTATTTGGAAAAAAATAAATTCGAATCGGATTTTGTAAATATTGCTATCAGTATCGGACTTCATTTATGCTTATATGCAGAAAGAACTTTTTTTTTCATGTTCGTTTGGATTCTTGCGAGTCTGCTGACATAGTGTTATCAGGCCCTTGTCTGATGACTCATCACTGGCGGAGGAATACAAAAACTTTAACCGGATATTCTTTTGACCTCATAAATAAACCCCGCTTATGAATATTGCACAAATTCATCGGATTTTCAACTAACGTTTTATAAACGTTTAAACACACTCACACACACACACACACACACACACACACACACACACATATATATATATATATATATATATATATATATATGTTCATACATACATATATATATAGTTTTTCAATTAAGATGAGACTGTCTTTTTGAAAAATTGTATTTAAAATATTTCTAAACATTCAAAATGACAAAAAAAAAAAAAAAAAAAAAAATGCGAATTTGCACATGCATTGATATTTTTTCAATCGAGCCTGGCGCTACACAGTCGTTTTTTTTCAAAGTGTTGACAAGGAGAACATTTCACATTAGATTCGTCTCTCGCGTACGTTCGAAACATAACCTCAACAATGGACCCACGTTCGTCCTTGGAAGGGAACAAAGCTGACACAACGTAAAGGAGTGGACGCACGAATGAGTTTAGCGCATCAGGCAATCATTTTCATCGGCCATGGTCTCTGAGTGAAATGTCACCACGTGACTAGGACGGTAGCATAGAATTTACGTGCACGGGAAATTCTACCCTTCTTATCCCGAGGCATGTGCCCCTTTATGAAACCCGCTGACGACACGGAGAGATGGATGCGAGAATGAGGCTAGCGCATGATGCAATCATTTGTCAACTAAGCTAAATTCTGTTTGTCTCTGAGTACTGTGTTTTTACGGGACTAATATTGTATAAATTTTTTTATGTACACGTCAATTCTACGCTCTTATATTTTAATAGCGTGACTTTTATGAAAGAGCATAATATTTTCCGGTTAACACACAACAGAATAGAACAATTTGGTGGCTAAACCGGTTATGTGAATGAATATATAAGCAAATTTAAATATATGCATTTTCAGTTTTAGTAAATGTATGTGTAGTAGGGAATATAAAATAAACGATTTTCTTGTTTTATCAGTTTAAAATAAACTTTTACTGTTTATGTTCATTCATGTACAAAGGAAAAGTGTCTGTGTTTCATGTGTTGTTGTTTTATTTGTTTAATGCAAGCCCCAGCCTCATTGGAAAGATCTCTGCAGCATAATACGTGCTAGACTCAGCTCTACCCACTGTTACAATTGCAGCCTCTCTTGAAGCCTTGATCGTCATTTTATCCCCAAAATATCAAAAAACAAGAAAACAAAAAACAAATTCAATAAAAAAACAAATATTCAAAACAAACAAACATACAAAAACAGTTTTTTTTTTCGAAAATGTGGAGTGATTTCCTTTTTTTCTTTTTTTTTTTTACGTTTATCTCAGCAATAGGATCTGAGTACAATTGACCCGCACCCTACAGGGTCAATAGGTTCCCTCTTTGAAATATATTTTTGTATTTAATGCAAGCCCCAGCCTCATTGGAAAGATTTCTGCAGTGTCAGACTCAGCTCTACCCACTATTACAATTGCAGCCTCTCTTAAAGCCTTGATCAACATTTTATAGAGAGCTGGGGATAACAGAACTCCTATCCCAAAACATAAAAAAAAAAAAAAAATTCAATAAAAAAACAAATATTCAAAACAAACAAACATACAAAAACAGTTTTTTTTCTTTCGAAAATGTGGCGT
>CM042181.1:6684506-6692006 GCA_023376005.1 Doryteuthis pealeii
TTTTTTGTTACAGACAAAAAACCGGAAGCGAATTCTCATTATTAATAGATTAATAGATAAGATCTTCAAAAGTTCTTTGACGCTTTGTTTGATCAACAGTCAAACTCACTCTCTCTTACACCCCTCTTAGCCCTTTCAGCAGCATCTCCCTAAATTCTCAGCGTATCTCTTTTTAAACTACTGCCCCCACCCTTAACTTAATAATTGAGCTGACTAATGCGAATAATTTTTCTTTGATGCATTAGATTATCTACGTTATTCAGACTATTGTCCTCATTTCTTCTGAATGTTTGAGATGAGAGCTTGATGATTAGTAATCTACGTTTTCGGCGATGTAAAAATAGATTTTTGAAACATATTGCCTGAGAGGCTGGGAGTTAAAAAATTCAATGTCACGGCAGTATGTACCGCTAAGTAAGTAAAAATCATCAAATTCATTAAAGGATCTAAAAAATAAAACAATTTGAAATGTAAACTTTAAATATGTATTTAAAATAAACAAACTATATTATGAATTATAATACCACGTCATGTATTTATTAAAAACTTGTTTTAAAAACAATGAGGAGTGTCTAATGCTGCGATAGTTATTTAGTTTCTATTTATGACGATTTCTGGGGTAATGTGACGTAAGTGAAACAGTGAAATGCTCACACACGATGAAATTTTGTAACCTACCTACCATGATGAAGGATCTGGTGTATATTAAATTCAGATGAAGATTTAGTAAGCTTAACATATATTTAGATTAAAATGGTATCTGTAGAATTAATCATGGTTCTGACCAATCAAATCATCCGACCGATGAACTCGGCTATCCATAAAACAAAGTAGTGCAGATCAATTTTGAATTTAATAAAAAATTAAAGTATAATCAATGGATAGTTTTCAGAGCGAAAAAAAAAAAAAAAAAAAAAAAAAAGAAAAAATAAAAGGAATCTAAATGTATAGGACTCAACGCACACAAGCACGTTGATTAAAAAAAATGTACTGAACAAAATAATCTATTCCGCTTCACAAATCAATGATATTCCCTCCACCACCTCCAAAAAATTTGACATTAAATAAACCTACAAGGGGTTAACGGTAGTGCCTTTTCTTTCGGACGTACCACTAATAGGTATAATGTTGACATACCTCTTAAACCGCGGCACTATATATCTAATAATGTTATATGTACTTCTTACGCTCTTACTCTGGTCTAATTCTTCCGGGCCAGGTCTTCTGATGTCGTTATTCATCTATCTCTCATCTGGTCTGGTCTTGTCGTGTGTTTCGTCTTGGGGACTGCCGGGTCTTGTGTCCGGGGAGGATCATTCTTATCAAGAAGCCCTTTGCTATTGTTAGCTTTTAGTAATAAAACAAGACCTTCGATTTACCTATCAATTGTACTTTATTTCGTAACGCAGACCAGACAACATCACGCAGTGAGCTCACATCTTGCTAGCTTCGCTTCTAAGTCCTAACTTTTCTAACTCTCCAACTGGACTTGCCTACCTCGAAACAGGAAAGGGGGCTTTTCTATCGGGCCGTTCTCGGATTCTTAATCCCCCAGAAGGCAAGGTCAGAGTGCAGGTCAAAACGGCTTGTCACTGTCACTCTCAAGGCCCATCAACTTGTACTGACGCATAAAAGGATTTCATACTACCTTAAAAATGTAATAGGGATCCATATTAATATGTAACAAAGGAAATTGGAATATCCATAAAACCATCAAGCTCACCAATATCTCTTATACAGTAATAATATAGTCACTATTAATTATGATGTATATATATCAATATAAGTATAAGTACCGTTTTTGAGAAAGCGAATGTTATCTAAAATATTCCGACTGGCAGTTCTTGCCGGTAGCAATTCTTCAGGGAATTTCCCCTGCAAGAGATTGCTACACAAGAAACTGGAGTGCGGAATATGTCTTAACAATTCGCTTTTAAAAACTGTACTATTTAGCCTCCTTTTATTGGAGCACTTTTTAAATCGATTTTTCATTAAAGCTACGCAGAAGTAATTTGTTAATAGTATTATTTTAGAGTTTCAAGCTCATCTCAAACATCAGAGAATATAGATTTGGGTGTTGCTTTCGTCGATTAGGAAGAGTTCGTCGATACTATATTATATTATATATATATACTATATATATATGTGTGTGTGACTGTGTGTCGGTGTGGTGTGATAAAAAATGTCAATGTCTGATCTTGGGGAATAAAATATTAGGTTAATCCAAATATTGGACGATCGATACAAGTATTAAACAATCAGTCAGTGTTCATAACGAAATATAAAGGCTCGAATACGGTTGAAAGAGCGGATTTAGTATTAAGGTGTATAGAGCAATAACTACTCCAGCTTACCATAAAGGATGCGTCAGGTTAAATGCAATGAAATTAAACAAATATTGATAATATCAGGCAATTGCGGAAGAAAACAGTTTCGCAGTGGTATAATAATATATATATATTATAAATATATATATATACTATATAGTTAACAAGTTGATAACCTACTTGTTCACCATAAGGATCTTCAGGGTTATCACTTGAACCTATATTGTAAAAATTTGCTCTGCTAACGTATTGAGCACTTGTATTTGTTATATCGCGACTACCTTCCTGAATTTTGTAATCATCTAACCATCGTGACCATATTCATCGGTAAGTCACCTTTCCATTATACACACACACACACACACACACACACACAACATATATAATATATATATATAATATATTATATATATATAATAATATATGGAGATATGGTGAGGAAATTAATCCGACAATATGAGAAGAAAATATTTTTAAAATATAACAAACACAGGATGTTAGATTAGGTGGAAACAATTTTATGTCAATACTTAAGCATTTCGGTAATATGTACCACTTCAGGACCACTGTTAATAATGTTTATGTGAGGACAAAAATGAAAGATGTTAAGGGTACAGTGAATGTGTGAATATGATGTTATTAACCGTTAATTTTTTTATATGCGCGTTTGTTTACGAAAGCCAATGACGTAATCAATGGCCATGTGCAAAAATTGGAAGGTGAAGATCGATGCACGGAACGTGAATAGGCGGAGAACGAAAAGTTAAGATATGAGTATTTCATATGGAATATTAATGTTAGAAAAATAAGAAGATTAAAACAATATATAAAAACATAAAATCCATATATACGCCTATCCACATATAATCATACAATAGACGCACACACACACACACACACACACACACACAACACCACACACATATATATATATATATATATTACATATTATACATATACATACACACACATACACAGACATACACATACATACGTGTATACATATACATACACATACGTATACACAAACGTACATATGTATATATATATATTATTCTGTTAAGTAATTCATTCCATAGTTCCCAAAAAATAGCCTTTAGATTATTTCTCTAACCAAAATTAAAAAATCCTCCTAATCAATTATTTTTTTTTGCACTAGATTGACCGGGAATACGCAAGAAAATTCCGAGCTGAAACGAATTAGGGCACGGAATGGTATACTTCAAATTTTCAGAACCAGCACCGTGGGGCCATTTTGATTACTGCTGATAGAAGCCAGAAGCCCAGCGAATTTTGTTTATATTTAGCAGCAGCAGCAGCAGCCAGCAGCAGCCATGCCACAATTATCGCAAATCGTTTGATCTTTGTTTTAATTAATTATATCCCTTAATCAGTAAACATCAATAACCAAATTTGGTGTGTTTCTTAGTTATTAGGTTATCAAGGGGTATGCAAGAATTCGAATCTGAACATATCTTTTCTGAGTTATAAGTCGACCCGTACATACCAAAATTTCTTTTATATATATAGATATTTTGGGAGAATATGTGCTTAATTAAAGTCGTACCTAAGTTAATAATTAATTAATTAGGCGGGCATACCTATTCTAATGTAAGGCTAAGTAAATCGAGAAAAATCAATCTCTATATGTACATTTCGGCCTATTTGGCCTCATCAGCAGAGCTATAGATAGGAAGACCGCCTTGTGCGTGATTCGAACCCTGACTGCCAAGCTGACAGGCGAGGACCGTAACCCCTACATCAAACGGACTTTCTTAGATTTTTCGTTTTGTTTAGAAGTAGGTGTTTATTCCTCTTATAGTGACTTTCTACACGACAGTATGAGAAGTAAATACACAAGCGATGTGTTTTGATATGGCTTTTTTAGCCGACAATTTTGGGAGAATATGTGCTTAATTGAAGTCGTACCTAATTTTGAAAGTTAATTAATTAATAATTAATTAATTAGGCGGGCATACAGGCGGTCTTCCTATCTATAGCTCTGCTGATGAGGCCTAATAGGCCGAAATGTACATACAGAGATTGATTTTTTTCGATTTGTTTAGCCTTACATTTGAATAGGTATGCCCGCCTAATTAATTAATTATTAAAAGCCATATCAAAACACATCGCTTGTGTATTTACTTCTCATATATAGATATATATATAAAATCAACTTTTGTATCCGTGGGAAAATAAGCTGATTGTAATTAGTTGGTAAAAAGTTTATATTTTATTTAAGCTTTATTTTTTAAATTCCTTATTCATGTCTGTCTTTAAATTCTGATTGAATAATGAAATATAACAAATAAATCTCACTTTCCTTTGTTACTTATTATACAATGATGTACGCATACTAGTGTCTTCCAGGCTAGACAGGCGGTCACAGAGGCTCCCCTCGGACCAATCGGCTGGTCACGTCAAACCCTAGCATCAATATGATTGTCCCAACCCTATTGCCCTGATGGCAAGCCCCAACCCTTTTTATCATATATATATTTATTTGCCAACCCCTCCGCACGAGCAGGATTTGACACAAGGTCATTTTTTTAAGCGGAGTTTAACATCAATAACCAAATTTGGTGTGTTTCTTATATATATATATATATATTTACCAACCCCTCCGCACGAGCAGGATGCGACACAAGGTCAATTTCTTAAGCGGAGTTCAACAGGTTTTGAATTCAGAATTTTCCTTCTAGACCGGTTGCCTAACCATGGTTAAAGAGCCCAGTCTGCCCTACTATTTATCCATAGCTGGAGGGAGAGTAGGATTCATACCTTTCCCAAGGGTATTAGCGCTAAGTGAAATGCAATTACCACGTCCAGGATTTGAACTCGGGGCGACGAGTCCATTTCCCATGACTTTAACCATTACACCACGCGCTTCCTTTTCTTTGTTATAAGGTTATACTCCCACAAAATGAAATGTATAAGTTAGAAATTCAAATTTTGCAAATGTGTCTGTTATGGAAAAGATAGAATCTCAGACTTTATGACTCCTGAAAACATTTGAATGATTTTATTTCTTCTCGACCGGATTTTTCTAAGAGACCACACAAGTAAGCCCGACAATCTGTTACATTATGTATACACATATATTATATATAATAGCAAATATATGCACCCTCCGGGTGCAAGTATTTAAGTTTTAATATAATAGAATATATTAAATTAGAAAGGCTAATGAAACTAAATAAGAATGCAGATAAAAATGATTTGAAACAGAGGGGTGTATAATCGAAAAATAGAACAACTGAAACTTACACTTCTATCACTCTTGTCTTTCATTACTAAATTTTCCTAATTTAATAACTTAGTTAAAATCGGAAGTAAAGAATAAAATCAGAATTATTTCTTCTCGTTAATCGATTTTTTAAAAGATTTATTGAAGAGATTTTTGATTATATTCATTAAGATAAAACCATACGATTAAAAATCAATAATACTAAGCACATATTTAATAAAATAAAAATTTTAATTTCAATATGCAAATAAGCCTTCCTGTTCACACTGTAAACTGCTATTTTAGTGTATATATAAATACAATTGCATGTTATTCATTTGTAGATATAATTAACAGTCTTAATAATGTAAAACAATTTTATTAGAAATTGAGGTTTAAATAAAAATAAAATCATGGAGAATGTGACGTAAATAACAAAGGGAATTGTGACTTGAGTAGTGATATAGTTTCGGTTACAGACAGAATAGCAAACAATCTCCATTATAATAAGATACACACATATATATATATATATATATATATATATATATATATACATATATATATATATATACATATATATATATACACATATACACATATATATACACATATTAAAAGGCAGTTGGTATGTATGTATGTATGTATATATGCTGGTGTATCAAGTGGAATTCCAACACACCTAATACAGAAGTCCGTATAAGGCCTAGTGGCCTAGTGCCTCGTCATAAAAATCTTTCCATATTAACCACACGTGATTTCTTGGATTCCGGGCCTTTTCCATCCTATCATGTTACAATGGTAGTACCGCACTTATTCACAATTGACTATGATGTGCACTTGTCACCGAATGTTTGCGCCCCCCCCCCCCCACCTTGGCTGGGAGAGAAGAATACATCTACACCTCCGCTGAGGGGTAAAATGGGAAATGAATGAAAAAAAAGAAAGAAAGAATGAAAGAAAGAACGAGAGAAAGAAAATGACAAAAAACAAAAAACAAAAAAAAACAAAAACAAAAAAAACCCCCAAAAACCAAAAAACCAAAACAAATAAAAAGCAAAACAAACAAAAGAAACATTGAAACTCTTATCATAACAACCCAAATGCGATGGGCAGGTCATGTTGTGCGTATGAATGATGCTAGAATGCCAAAACAACTCCTTTATGGTCAGCTACATGATGGCAAAAGACCACAGCATAAGCCTTGAAAAGGTATAAAGATTGCCTAAAAACAACCTTGTAAAAATAAAAATAAATCCTAATAACGGGGAAAAGATGGTGTGGCGTTAGTTTCGTATTTGCCTGGAGAGTTGTCTGCCCGTTTAGTTTGCTGGTTCCCTGTTGAACGTCGCTTTCTCTTTTCCGGTTGCTCGACCTACGAGACACATGGGTTAGACACGGTCTACCCCTTCTCGTTGGGGCTTTGACCCCCCTTACATTACTGTAAGTGATTTATACAGCATGGACTATTCCTAGTCTCATGTCTGTTGCTTTTATGTTTATCCTTTTACATGTACTTTGTATTACTTATGTATGTATGTTTATGTACACCTCTATGTATTATGTACCCTGTTTATCCATGTGCTGTATACCTATTAAATGTTTTGTCTATCAACCCTTGTCAGAGTTTTATCTTCAAGTGTTATCACTTTGAATCTTACAACTCTCTCTTTCCCTGTTACTCGACCCACGAGACACCTATGTATTATGTACCCTGTTAATTCTTGTGCTGTATATAAAATGTTTTATCTATCAACCCTTGTCGGAGTTTTATCCCTTTGAATTTTACAATGGCATTGAAGAGAACTGACTGGAGAACATGCGGATGATGGCTGTACCAGTTTTGAGAGTGAAAGAATTGAGCATGAAAACCTCAAGCGTCAACTTCGAAAGGGATACAATTGTCATATTGGAGAGAACATGGCGTGTTGAAAATGCCATACATGT
>CM042181.1:6699506-6704544 GCA_023376005.1 Doryteuthis pealeii
GGGGCAGCCCAGGTATTTATTCCTTTGATAAGATTTCTGCTGTTGAGCTTGGTTTCTAAAAGCTTTCTTGTTCTTCTGAGATATTCTTTTTTCATTTTTTCTTTAATTTCTGTTTGCTTGATATTATCTGCATTATTATTATTATTATTATTATTATTATTATTATTATTATTATTATTATAGTTCTTAGTTTTTCACACCAGCATTAGCTAATGGTCTTTCACTGGAGCCTGAGTGACATCAACTCTCCTCAGGTCTCAAGGATTCTTCTGAGTATTCTGGCAGATTGCAACAGTGCAGTAGTCTGGATGGTCTCAATTTTTCCTCTGATTTCCAGATTATTATTATTATTATTATTATTATTATTATATTATATATTATTATTATTTAGTCGTTAAAAAGATAATATTGTTATAGTAATGAAAGGAAAGGAAACGCTGCGGTGAAGCAATAAAAACTGATTAGTGTCCAATAAAATTGTAAAAGGTTAAATCCGAATAGAAAAGGATTATATGATTTTGGGTGGTGACGATAGACCAAAGTTTTATAAGAATACATTATATGAAATGCACTGTAGCGTATCGTCTGCGATAGGCAGCCATCTTTAATCCCTATTCAGTAAGTAGAAAATAAAACCGATCCGAAGGCGCCAAAATGAAATAGGAAGAGGCAAAAGAATAAGAAATTGAAGACAAAAACAAACAAAAAAGTAAAAAAGAAAAGAAAACAAACAATAAAAACAGAAATAAAGAAATCCCTAAAAAGCAAAACAAAAAAGCAAAAACAAACAAACAAAAAAACAAACCGGCAAACAACAACAACAACAACAACAACAACAATAACACAACAACAACACAACAGTAAACTTGTATTTATGTCAAGGTTGGGAATGGGGATAGGAGTTTATATATGCATATATTGTGCAAATCGAGAAAAAGTTATTCTCTGTATGTACATTTCGAATGACTTTTTCTCAATTGGTTTACGCTTCACATTTAAACAGATATATTCGCCTAATTCATTAATTATCAACTAATTAATTTTCAAATTAGGTATGACTTCAATTAAGCACATATTCTCCCAAAAATTGTCGGCATAGCCATATCAAGCAAACTGTTTGCGTACTTTCATATCCATATATATTCATATATATATATATATATATATATATATATATATATATATATATTCTTTGTTGAGGTACCAAGTTTCTTGGTACAAAGGTGATTCTAGGCTGGTCCTATTCTCTAACAGTAGTTTGTTGTGGAGTTCAGCTTCCACATAAAAGCTCAATGTTTAATTTTTATAAACAGATCAAATTGAAAGGAAAAAATACACAAATATCGCCCCTGGAGGCTGGGAGAAATATATAAATGTAAACTGAATTTGGCCATTTTCCAGTCTGACTAAAATAAAAACGTGTTCTGAAGATGCTCAGTGGGCCTCAGATACCCATGAGTGGAAATGGTCCATAATCACGATACCCATGGTATTTAGGGCCTTTTTATTCACACACACACACACACAACACACACACACACACAACATATATATATATATATATATATATATATATATATATATATATATATATATATATACTGGCATCAGTAAATGATCCAAAAGTGCTCAATATCTTAAAACATAGAGCAGTAATAATAAAAATCATCATAGTAGAGGTACAATTAAGCGTCTACCATGGTTTCAATCTAAATGATTTCATTAGGACCCTACTCTACGTTTAACTAAGTCGATGTAATTGCTGAGTTAAAATACTGTTCAACTATTATTATCCGAAAAATATCTGAGGTTAACTAGCGAATTACATCAACTTAATTCTATCTCTACTATCATTATTTTATTATATATATATATATATATATATATATATATATATATATATATATATATGTGTGTGTGTGTGTGTGTGTGTGTGTGTGTGTGTGTGAAATTTTTATTTTATTTTATAGAGAGAAATTTTATTTATATATTTTGTAGGTATACACTGCTGATCGAGATGATGAGACTAATTAGGTCAAAACAGCTGTACAGTGTTCCTCACGTCACACACGGTATTCGCCGAATTTGCTTGTCAATTCGGCGAATACCGTGTGTGACGTGAGGAACACTGTACAGCTGTTTTGACCTAATTTAGTCTCATCATCTCGATCAGCAGTGTATACTACAAAATATATATATATATATATATACCACACTGCTGATGAGAACAAATTAGGTCGAAACAGCTGTACAGTGTTCCTCACGTCGCACACGGTATTCACTGAATTTGCTTGTCATGATTATTCCAATTATATATATATATATATATATATATATATATATACATATGAGAACGTAAACAAACATATGGCTTTTTTTAGCCGACAATATTTGTGAGAATATGTGCTTAATTGAAGTCAAACCTAATTTTTTTGAAAGTTAATTCATTAATAATTAATTAGGCGGGATTTAACTACTTAAATGTAAGGCTAAACAAATCGAGAAAAATCAATCTCTGTATGTACATTTCAGCCTATTAGGCCTCATCAGCAGATATATATATGTGTGTGTGTGTGTGTGTATGTGTATGTGTGTGTGTGTGTGTGCGTGTGTGTGAGTGTGTGTGTGTGTCTGTGTGTGTGTGTGTAAATAGAGTCACACACACAAATAGCTGAAAAGAAAAAAAATGATATTATGACACTTGAAGAAAACTACAAAGTTTTAAGGATCAAATTAGGGTCCTGATCAGTGGTGAATTAAAGATTAAACTGAGTAGGGTTGGGAGCGAGGGGTGGAGGGAGGGAGGGAGGGAGGGGGTCCGTAAAGAAAAAATTCGTTTAATTGAGTCTACAAAAATGTTTCAAGTAGACACGAGAGTATTTTGGATTATGTTTCAGTAAGTTTTTTTGTTCACATTTTTCTTATTTGGAATGTTACAGATATTAGCATAATACCCGTCATAAATAAGGGATTTATCAGCTTTTCCAAGTTCGAGATTGTAATTTTGGTAGTGAACATTAAATAACGGAATGAAAAAAAAAAAAAGAGGAAAGAATACTAATGATAAAAGAAAGAAAGAAAGAAAGAAAGAAGGAAATAGTAATAATAATAATAATAATAATAATAATAATAAAAGAAAGAAAGAAAGAAAGAAAGAAAGAAAAAGAAAGAAAGAAAGAAAGAAAGAAAAAGAAATAATAATAATATAATAATAATAATAATAATAAAAGAAAGAAAGAAGAAAGAAAGAAAGAAAAAGAAGAAAAAAAGAAAGAAAGAAAGAAAAAATGAAAGAAAGTTTGATATTGTATCAACAGTAGTAGTGAAGTGAACATTAAATAAAGGAAAGAAAAAAAAGGAAAGAATAATAATGATAAAAGAAAGAAAAAAGAAAGAAAAATAATAATAATCTTATTATAATGGAGATTATGTGTTTGTTTGTCTGTAACCGAAACTATATCACTGCTCAAGTCATTATCCATTTTGTTATTATACATCACATTCTCATGAATCATTTTTATTCAAGCCTCAATTATTAATAAAATTGTTTTGCATTATTAATACTGCTGGCCATATCTACATACTAATAACATTCAATTGTATTTATATATGCAACAAAATAGCGGTTTACAGTGTGAATGGGAAGGCTAATTTGCATATTGATCTTAAAAAAAGATTTTAATTAATATATGCTTAGTATTATTGGTTTCTAATTGTTTGGTTTTATCTTATTGAATATGAGCAAAAATCTCTTCAATAAATCTTAAAATAAATCCATTAACAAGAAGAAATAACTGTAATATTATTCTTTACTTCCTATTCTAACTAAATAGTTAAATTAGGAAAATTTACCAATGAAAGACGGGAGTAAGTGAAATTGATGGAAGAGTTAGTTTCAAAGTTGTTCTATTTTTCGATTATACCCCCTCTGTTCCAAATCTTTTTATCTACATTCTTATTCAGTTTCATTAGTCTTTCTAATTTAATATGATATTTATTATAAAATTTAACTAAAATACTTGCACCCGGAGGGTGCATATATTTGCTAGTAATAATAATAATAACTCGGGTCCATTCTTAAAATGGACAAAGGAAGAACTCAGACAGATTGACCAAAGGACGAGAAAATTAATGACCATGCACAAGGCTCTCCACCCTAGAGATGATAGAGATAGATTATATGTGTCAAGAAAGGAAGGGGGAAGAGGTCTTGCTAACATAGAGGAATGCGTAGAAACCACAATCCTACAACTTGAAGATTACACAAGAAAGAGCAAAGACAAACTACTTATGGCGGCCAACAATAGTAGAAGTGACAGATGGACAATCAGAAAAACAACAAAGACAAGAAAACAAAAATGGGAAGAAAAACAATTATATGGACGCTTCAAACGACAAATTGAAGAGGTTGCACATGAAAAGACTTGGACATGGTTAAGAAAAGAAACCTCAAAAGAGAAACGGAATCACTTATAATTGCTGTACAAAATAATGCCATAAGGACAAACTACATCAGAGCGAATATTGATAGGACCCAACAAAATAGTAAATGTAGACTTTGCGGAATAGAGATGAGACTGTAAACCATATATTCTGCGAATGTAGCAAACTAGCACAATGAGAATACAAAACTAGACACGACTGGGCTGGGAAGGTGATCCACTGATTTAATTTTGACCATGCAAAAAAAATGGTATATGCATAAACCAGAATCTGTTCTTGAGAACGAAATGCATAAAATTCTCTGGGACTTTGAAATAAAAACGGATCACCTTATCCCAGCAAGAAGACCAGACCTAGTGTTGATAAACAAAAAAGAAAGAACTTGTCAACTGGTGGATTTTGCAGTGCCAGCAGATCACAGGGTGAAGCTAAAGGAAAATGAAAAAATAGACAAATATCTGGACCTTAGAGAACTAAAAAAGTTATGGAATATGAAAGTGAAGGTGATACCAATTGTAGTGTGCACTTGAACGGCCCAAAAGTATAATGAATGTCTCTGTCTGAATGTTGAAGTATCAGAAAGTTGGGATCCTCC
>CM042181.1:6704644-6739644 GCA_023376005.1 Doryteuthis pealeii
AAAAGTTTTGAATCCGACTCTCTCATATCTATATCTATAGTCCTGTATGATGGAATGGCGCCTGGTTAACGTCCTGACGGAAAATGGACTCGTCCGCCCGAGTTCAAATCCCCTGACACGTGTTAATTGCATTCATAGCCGCTAATACCCTGAGACCAAGCGTATGACAATCCGACTCTCCCTCCATCTATGGGTTAATAGCCAGAGCGACTGGGTTCTTTTTAACATGCTAGGTAACCAGTCTAGAGAGGAAAACTCTGAATTCAAACCTGTTGAACTCCGCTTAAGAAATTGCCTTGTGTCGTATCCTTGCTCGTGCGCGAGGCTAGTTGCGCTAAATAGTACTTATTTCATGTCCCAACCATATTAGCGCCCATGCAAGCCCCAACCTTTTATATGGTAGAAGGGTGGTGGCTGAGGGTCTTAAGTGTCCTGGAATAACAATTATAACTCTATCTGATTGATGAAGAGTTTCCAATTCTGGAGATCTAGGAATGTGGGTACCCCTTCATCACCATTACTCCCTATCTACCTGACCCCAGAGTGGGTAATACGCTGTTATGATCGCCAATTGGGTTAAATAGGAAAAAATGAGTTTTAAAAAATGTTGAATACCCATCAAGAATGAATAAAACAAACCTCCAGCATAAGATAACCCAACAAGGTTGAACATGCCATAAAAATCCAACCAACAACCAGAATGAATAAAAACAAAAATGATATTGGCATAAATAACCACAAGGTTGACTTGCCGTAAAATCCAACCAAACACAACCAGAATAAATAAACAAAAATATCTCGGCATTTTTTTTTTTTTTTTTTTTAAATAACCCAACATGGGTTTACATGCATAAAATCCACCAATAATTCAGACACAAAAAGTTTCCTCAGCATCCATCAATAAAATAATTTTTATTTTTTTTTTCCTTAATCTAATTATGTTAATAAGTTATTTGTTCATTAGTCCCGTGAAGCTTGTTAACTTGTCAAGGATCATAAAAGACATCTGGTAAACTGAGTATGGGTGGGTGTATGGAGATTTCTGTGAGTTGACTGTTGTAATCGCATTTATCGTTCCACAGTTCCATTAATCTAGTATTTTGTTTGGCTTTCACCGTTTTTCTAATTGATTGTAAACGTTAAATCCGCCGAATAAGGAAATCAGATGTGTAGCTAATTATTTTCGTCATTGAAGTAAATTTCCTTTAAAAGCGCAAAGTTCTGATCCCAGATAAGTTCTGCCTGCTTCGACTCTGTATCAAAAAATAACAAAATAGAATCTGGTCTGGTGCAGTTAATTTAACGCTGAGGTTACGACTTAACTCTGCGTGTGGGTCAAGCCAGGAGAAGGGTAGCGCGTTGTCTGGCAATTTGCTGTCTTTAGTTTCCTGCCAGTCTGTCGGTTAAAAATAATAAAATTAAATAAACAATATAGAACTAGTTGAGCATCGTTTTCCAATACTTTCACTTTTGGCTGGAGTATATTTACCCAACCTGTCATTAGCAGGGATAGGCCGATGCCCTGACAACACGGTCGTAGTAGGGGCACATTCCAAACGAAAATCATTCAATAATAAGGATTCTGAATCCCGGTTTCATACCCCAGTAATGGATCTGCGAGACTTAGCTTTGCCTACCCATTGCCCACCACCAATGCGCCTCGCCATTTATACCCAACCCCGTTTCACAATAGTGGATGTGTGACACAAGGTTACAAGTTATGGAGCATCACACAAGGATCCAAATCCCTGTTTGGCGTCATTTAATAGCTGAAACAAGTAATTTTGCATAAAAGTTTCCATGTTTCAAAGTCTTAAATACTTTCCAAATTCGCCATAAATAATATTTCATTAACTTTCATTCGTTTTGGTTGGTTTGATGCGTATAATGGTATACCTAATGGTTATTAATCAATAAAACCCCCTGGTGTAGATAAAGTTGGATTCATAGTTTCCTTTACAGGGTGGGTATTTTTGTAGCATGTATATCTATGATTGAATTTGTATATCTGATTCATAATTTTCGTATGCTTTTTTTCTCTCCAATGGAAGGACTAAAATGTCCATCCATGGTTAATTATTCTTCCAAACACATCCCTCATATTTTTGCGTTGAAATATTTATTTCTGATTAGTGGCCCAAAAATTTACACTCCATTGAGGAAATGTTTCACACCAGTGCAGGGTGTTTGACATGACCCGCTCTGTGGGTTGATCTTCTTCTAGCTTGAGCATAAAGAGGTGCATCAAGTCTTGTAAGACCAATGGCACAGTCAATCAGTTTACTCTTCTCTCAGCCGATTTTTCTCATTAATTAAAAATTAGAAAGGACTTAACCGAAATTAAATAAAGGAATGCCCATAGGACAAGATTACACTTCATGTTTAATTGCGTTGCTATTAGAAAAACAATTCATTACGATTGATTTTAATACATTGGAGAATACAACAATAACTGTATTAGACGATCAATAGCCACAAGTAATATACGTATTAAACAGGTTTTTGCGTATAAAAACCAGTATGGCAAATAACCACACCATATAACAAACAAATCCATTTATAGTATAAATATAGTGGTTTTCCCTTTTTAATTTACCTAGTTTTCTACTAAAAAATGACCACCTAGACAATTTTCTCTCTCTCTCAACTCTATCCCTTGTCCCTGTTTTCTTTTCTCCCAGCCCCCTTTTTTTTTTTATCTTCCATGACTCATGAGGAAATTTTCACAATAGTGCAGGTGTGTTTGATATGACCTGCTGGGGGTTTGATCCTCCTGCTAGAGAAAAGAGTGTACCAAGTCTCGGTAAGACCAATGCCCCACAGATCGAGCAGTATTACTTCTTCCTCTTCAGATTTCTAACTTATCTTCCATTCCTCTACTGTATCTTGATTGATAATTTGTTCAGGGTGTTACATTGTGACGCCCCAAAGTCGTAAGAATGTGGGCATTCCCAATGAAGATCACTCACTTATTCAGAAGTGTAGATTGCCCCAAATGATTAATACTGAAGATAAAACGCCGACCATAAGGTGATAACAAAACATCTTTATATACAGCTACCAGAATAAAACAGGGGTACATAATACATACGAGGTTACATAAAACACATACAAAAGGTAGAGCATAAGACAACATTCATGAATTGGTACCCAATACAGCATATTTAGGTAATCAAAGAGCATACCTAAATGTACATTTAAAAACGATTACGGATACATGACTAAAGGATTGGTCATATTATCGTATATAGACTTACTAGCCAAGTGATGGCCAGTGTTAGCGAGCGAAGCCCAACAAGAAAGGGGTAGACCATGTCCTAACCCATGGGTGTCTCGTAGGGCTCGAGACAACCAGGAAAAGATCATATATATATCTATATATATCTTAGCTGGGAAACCCCGCCGAAAACCTAAACCAGACAGACAACCTCTCCAGGCAAATACGAAATAACGCCACAGGAAGTAATGGGATCTATGAGACTAGGCTTGTTAAACATTACCACCACCAATGGACACCCAAACCTGTTCCAACATGACAAGGGTGACTTGCTAAAAACCAGCCAACCAACTAGTTGCTCATACCTTTCCTTACTTCTTACTTCTGGTCGTATTTGGTTCTATCTTCTAACCATCTTGCGTTCGTGGTCTGGAGATCTTCTAAAGGTCTGACTTTCTTGGGACTTCGGGGTCCTGGTTTCTGTTAGGGGATTTTACACATATCCCAGGAGGGCGCCTTGTGTCATTGTTCAGTTTTTAGGTTATAACACAAGACTTCAATTTAGTTTGATGTTCACTTTATTTTAAATCCAAACCCAGACATCTGCGCACATCCTTACTCCGAGCTTAGCTCCACATTTCAACTGACTTTAAAACTAGCTAGTCCTTTCGACACGGAAGCACTAGGTCTTCCATGCCCTTCCCGGTTCTCACCGATATCCCGAAGGCAAGGTGAGAGTCGAGTCAAGCGCCCGTCCACTCACTTCCTCAAGGCCATTCAGCATGCCCACTTAATCGCTATGTTATGTTCTACACTACCTTCTACAAGTATTTTAGGGATCCTAATAATTAGGTGCTACACAACCATATTTGTATTTCTCTTTACTTTTGTATTCACGTTTCATTTGATTGTAGAGACCTGTAAACAAAAACTAGCTGAAACCAATATTCAAGTTCTCTGTTGGCCTTTTCTCTATTTAGTTTTCAGGAAAAAGAAAACTTTTCTGTCTCACTATTTCCTTTTTAAATGGGCTTGATAATTAGTATTTTTGGATTATTTTCAGGGACTATTGTCCTCACTTATTGTTATTCTACACTATTTTTCTTGAATTTTGAGATGAGCTTGAATTAATTTGTATCATTTGAATTATCTAGACTATTATCCCTTCATCTTTATTCGTTATCTGTACAATCGTTGGTACAGATAACCAACTAAGATGAGCGGACATAGTCTGATATACAAATAATTACTAATTATCCAAGCCTCATGCTCAAAAATCAGATTAAATAGGTGTAGATAACCAATAAAGATGAGAACAATAGTCAGAATTATATACTTTTTGTTCGCACTTTGAGTATTTCAAACGTAGGGTCGTTGTGTGAGGCAAGAGTAAAAAACCTTGCACTAATCTGTTGGCATTATTTGTGTACATAATTATGGATCCCTAATGCTTTTAAAGGTATTGTAGAAATCATAACCGTACATAGTTCCTTTCGGAAGGGCGGATTAGTAGCAGCCGATGCCGCCTTTCGAGGGTGAGTGAGCGCACTTGACCTCGACTCTCACCTTGGTGTTCGTGGGATGAATCGTGAAGCCCGCAACCCCAGAGAAGGCACCCTCCTTCCGGTTCCTAAGGAGTAAGCAACTCCAGTTACGGGTCAGCTTATGATGTTAGGAGCCGAGCTGCTACATCTGTAAGCCCTCCAGTCTGCGCAAGATTGTCTGGGTGGAGAGTAAGTAAATAACATCCAACGTAAACGAAGTCTTGTGTTATTTACTAAAACTAAAATGATTCACAGGGCTTCTGAGAAGGAGAAATATCCCCCAAACAGAAAACCAGACTAAAGTCCCAAGAAATGTCACTACTACCAGATCCTTAGAAGATGTGATACCAGCACAAGATTGTAGAAGATAGCAGCCCGGCTCAGAATAGTGCCTAAAGCCCGGCCAGAAGAGAATACGACCAGAGTAAGAAGTAAAGAAGGGTATACGTTATATGCGTTACTGTTGAAAGACCCAGTATATAACATTTTGGATATCAAGAATGTGCTCTAAATCGCCATCCTCTGATTTATAAACCTTGGCCCTATCCGGTCATGTGATCACGTTCATTTACCCAACCCATTTGTACCATGGGTAGGATGTGACACTAATGGTTCAGCCAACTATGGCTGCATCCAGCCCAAACAGCATGAACTACGTTTCCAGTAGTAATAGATCTCATGAGGCTAGTTTGCTAACCCTTACACCCATGTTTGAACTAGTCACCCAATATGTTTTACCCAACCCATCACCACGGGTAGGATGTGACACCCAATCACAAAGTTTGGGCATGTTTCACACGAGGAATGAACTTTGCTATCATTTATGTAAGTAGAACTGCCAAGACTAGCTGCTTATGCCATGATCCATTGATAGGATAGCCCTTTTAATCTAACTCTGTTGTGCCATTCGTATTTTTTCTCCCAGGTATTTTTATTAAAAATAGTGCCCAATGTGTTCTTCTCTATTTTTAAACTAATATAACTATTACCCAAAATTATAATTAGTAATCTGGTAAATAATTAATTTGTGTAATCCTGATATTTGTTAGTGAGCCCCAGGTTCTAGTATATGACTACAAGGTAACACTGATTTTCAGTTTCTATTATTTCCCAAAAATTTTTTCCTAGTTCTTAGGAATTTAAAATTATAATTTTTGTCGTGTAGGCTATAGTGCTAATAATTGTCTGATCCCAGGTGCACCCAAGGAACCATTTAGCTGAATAAGAAGTTGCATTTAGTGGTAGGTGCCAAGGCCTTTGTTGCAGGGGGCGGGGGGGGGAGGAGGGGCGGCAAACCGAAGAACAGTATGTGGGGCCTCTGACCTTGGTGGACCTTTTGCACCCTGGAAATGCAGGTGAACATTTGAGCATGATAATTAGGTGCAGAAATCTGTAGGCTGTAGCCCCATAGCCAATGAAAACAGCCTGTGTTGGCGAACGCGTGTCTACAGAAAAACTGCATAGGTTGTCACGAACCATAAGCCAGCGGGCGTGACCACGGCTGGGGCGACTACAATAAAAGAAGCCCGTAGAAAAGATCGATTAGACAGAAACGATCAGGTTCGAGGTCACTTGAAAAGAACTTCCAATGGCTCCACGTTTGCGTTAATCCTGCAACGACTCTTAGCCTGAATACCACACCGAGGAAATAAACATCTCATGCTTCACATTTTCCTAAAATACAAGCAGTTTGTGTTCTTTGACTCCCAGTTGTGTAACAAGTCAGAAAACCTGAGATCCATTAAGAGCTCTGCACAGCGGGTTTGATTTCCCCTTAAGACTATCAGCATGCGCGACTTACTCGTACTAAAATCTTACTTAGCAACATTAAGGGAATCAAATGTATGCCAAGAGTCTCAATTTTAAATGGGGGCTGAAGGCGCCAGAATCAAGTGTGTCTGACAAGGAAGAACATAGAGAGCTAATGGACCGCCATGAAAAATAGAAGGCTTTAGCTCATATAGCTGATAAATTTTTTTAATTTGTTCGCTTACATATACTTAATAATATTAAACTCATACTAGTATGAACTACAGTCTGAGTAGCACTGAAAAAAAAAACAATATAATAACAAATCAATGAGTTTTACAATTATTGTACATAAAATAAAATAACGCCACTCAATAGTAATAATATTTGCACATCAAAGTTCTCTGTTTACTTACCATTTGAGAATGATAGTGATGTGGCTATATAAAAAAGATATTCTCTTATTACTTTAAGCTATGCCCTGCGATAAACAAGGCTCTACATTGCCTCAACATCTTAGTATATACTACAATTATATAGGCGATAGTACTCCTTCCTGACCTATTCTTTCATAAAGTATATTATTTTAATTGATCAGACACATAGGTATAGAACCTTCTATCAGTAACTTACTGAGTAGAAACAATAGTGACTTTATGGGAATAATAGTAGATATAGATCAAACATCTATAAGCACCCTATTCTTGCGAGTATATTACAATAGGATATTATTAGTTCAAACGCAGCTCCTTAATATCGGCAGATGACCATTGCTATGTTAATCAGCATAACGTAACTTTGGACTTCTTGACATGTAAAGTCACCGCGAGTACATAGCCTAGCGATTCTACTATTTAGTCAGTCCTCTCCTTAGTGAGTAGAGGGCGATAAGTTGGGATGATCTATAATTAATTCAATCTCAGGATCTTAGCGCGTGGATTAGTCTTTACTCCTGAATCCGCAGGCGGGGGCATGAGCTATGTTGTTTGTAATGGAGGTAAGAATTGGTGCTGTAGTCATGTAGGAGCACCAATGTCCTATTGAAGAAACACCTAGTCTCGCGTAGAGAACTGGTTATATGACAAAAATTGAAGCAGAAATTTCAAGGCTAAAAAATTAAAGAGAGATTTTTAGAAAAAAGAGAAAAAAAGAAGAGACGAGAGAAGAGAGAAAGAGAACGAATAAAGCTAAACAAAAAATGATATAGAAAATAAACTAATAGAATATAAACATATAAAATAAATATAGAAATTTGAATTAGAAGATAGATGTTAAATAACAAAACTAATTAAATAAAAATATAGTTAAAGCAAAATAAATATATAAATCGAAATAGAAAAATATACGAGTATATTGTGTATAAATGAACAATAGAATAATTATGCTATTAACAGCCATATATACATTACTGATAACTTACAACTCTACGTAAATAAAAATAGATAATAAAATAAATAGAGAGAAAAATTTAAAATCACTGAGAAGTAAAGAATTAACAGCTTAAACACAGATATGAAATAAAATCAAAATAAAGAAATAAAATTAAGAATAAATTAAGAAACAATAAATACAGAAATTTTAAAAAATATAAACCAAAAAACATATAAAAAATCATAATAAAACATTAACACATAATATAAAATTAAAAATAACTAACGAACAAATTAGGGGTGGATTAGCTTGGTGAAGGTAAGAGTTTAGAAAAAAGACTAAGGATAAAGAATAAACTTAAGATTAATCTAGATTAAGAATTTAGTCTCTGAATGATATAGGATTAAGTACATAGCATACAAAAAATTGAGAAAATACAGTAACGACTTTTAGATAAGGAGTTATACAATCATCTCCTCAATAGATAATAAAAAGAGAAGTATAAAACAAGAGTTAAACAAAAAAGAAATAATAACGATCAAAAAAATAATACGGTATCTACAGATCTAATATATATCTCCAGAACTTACTCACGATGTGCGTCACTAGAGGGTGAGAAGAGAGTAACATATGGTGCTAAGATGTGAAATATGAGAGTTACATCCTTATCTTCAGAGCTCAGAATCTAGAACCGTTACCACCAGATGCCACTTAATGTCATACACAGATCAAAACCTAATTTAAATATCTCCTGTTCCAGTATCATCTTACGCTATAATTTGAACTATAACAGGTAAAGTCATATGTATTTCTTAAATTTAGATATTGGAACACTACATTCCCTATTTATTCATGCTTATAATAAAAAAAAACAACAAAAAAAAACTGACCCCACAGAGAGTTAATAGAGTAAGTTGAAAGATTAGTGGGAAGCGGGTATAAAAGTAAATGTTACAGCGTGCTACTACCCACGTTAAGATCAAATAGAGCTAACCCAACAACTACAAACTAGCAGGCCGACTAGATAGAATTCAGGAAGTATTAAAAAATATCAGTTTAGCCTATATAAAGGTAACACTGAAAGACCGGAATTAATAATTACAAGGTCTCCTGTAGAGATCCTCACCCTAATAGAAGTATATTTGTATGAAGATTAAGTAAATACCAAGAGACTCTGAGAGTCTAAAGACACTAAACTTACATTATTATAGATCTATATATATGCATGATACTATACTACAACAATAAATTATATTGAGACTCACAATCTTGAGAGTATAATATACTCATACACTAATGTGATTATCTACATATAATCGAGTGATAGCCCTGATAGATGAGTACAGGACAATAAATATATAAGATACTACTATGGTAATTCAATATAATTATACCTATATCTACCTGGTAACTTTAGTTGATATCTTGTTCGCATATATGGCTATTAGTGAGAGTGAAGACCTATCCCCGAATAATACAGAATATACCATATAAATGAGAATAGAGTCTCCAACTCTGCACCTAGCATGTATGAGCTGTCACAGCAAAGGATAGAGAACTAGCGATGCGCGTCATAAAATACGGATGAATAAATATATATGGATGTAAATATGAGCAAAAACTCTAAACTTGCTCATTACAATACCTTTATAATTCAACCGTATAAATAAACGGCCCATCTTAACATCTGCTGCGCAGATTACAGCCCAGGTGGAGTGTCATTATTATAAATTATCTATTATTATTACTACTATCTAATTATGATTAGTACCTAGCATGGAATTAAATTATGATATGGGTTAATAAAAACAATGACGGTACACAGACCTGCATGCTTCTTCTCCTCATTGACTTTGTTACACATCAGAGGATCTTCAACACTTCCCTTTGGATCGTGTCATGTCTGTTGTCGTCATTACTTCCTTAATCTTTCGCCTCCACTTATGCAAGTTTAGAGTTTTCTTTCATTACTAAATATCTTGCTCTGTCCTTCTACTCAGCTGGTATTAGGTACATTGAGCTCTCCTTTATGGTCTCAACCTGCATCAGCTTGGTTAAACCACCACATGTGTGAAAGACCTAACTACCGGAAAAAAACTATATATATATTATCCATATATATATTTATTTCATGGGTTACTACTATATGAAGGCGGATAGTCTGATAAGCTAGTTAATCCAATAGGGTCTCTAATATATTGTGAATAGTAGCGAGGCATTAATAGTCGTAAAAAGAATGTTGTTTCCCTTCGCCTTTTTCTTGGGTTTCCCCGTGTTCACTCCCAAATCACCTTCATCAGGGGATTGAGTCGGAATTTTTTTCGGTTACTTTATATAGCTAAAGCTGATATCTTTTTAATCACTTCCTGAATTTAATCTCAGTCCGGCTGCTAGTTTGTAGTTGGGGGTTACAGCTCCTATTTGTATCTACGAGGTGCATAGCACGCTGTAACATTTATACTTTTAATTACCCTTCAACACTACGTTAACTTACCTCTAATTAACCTTCTCGTTGGGTCAGTTTTTTTGTTTGTTTTTTTTTATTCATATATCTGAATATAAAGGGCGAATACGTAAGTGTTCATATATATACTTAATATTTAGAAGAAATAGGCATATGACTTACCTGTTATTGTTCATAATCTATAGCGTAAATGATACTGGACCCAGTGCGATTGATATTTAAACTTAGCGTCTTATTGCATCTGTGTATGACATTAAGTTGAACATTCTGGTGGTGAAGGTTTCTAATTCTGGAGCTCTGAGGAACTATGGATTACCTCCCCTCATTGCCATTACTCCCAGGTCGACTGGAGGGCCCATCGGCCTGAAACATTGTGTGTACTTTTTGTCGTTTTTTTTGTTGTTTTTGTTCTCTCTCTTGAAGATGTAATCTTTTTTTAAAAAGGATTTAATTTTAGTATTATTTCCGGTATTATTTCAGACTATTGTCCTTCTTCCAGTATTTTCTTTTGAAGTCAGGGAAGCTACTTTTCAAACTTCAGAATCTTCTTTTCAGTAATCAGGAGCCATCACAGAACTTTGTACCAACCCTTTATTCACGGGTCCACGGAGGTTTTCTGTTCTCGATTTCACTAACACTATTACCCCTGGCGTATTATGTCTCCTCTATAGCAGGCGTTAAGCTGTAAATTATATTCTATGTTACTGGCTGCCCGCTTGACCAGGATTGCAACGCTGCGCGCAGTCTAAAGATAACCCTGTCACTTGAACTGGTCTTAACCTAATTCGCGTTATCCACTAGAATGCCATACTAGTGGGGAGCAAGTACCCGCAGCAAGCTGGCTTCCCCGAGTCTGAGAAGTCCCGTTGTCTGAGCCGAAAAAAATAGCCGCCTGCAAAGAAGCCGGCGCGTGATCCGCATCGCCGCGGCCTAAAGTGTGACAGATGACAATGAAGGATGAGGACAATAGTACAAAAAGAGCTAATCATCCAGGACTTTCATCTCAAAAAGTTCAGAGAAAATAGGATTTATGTTGTATGCGTATATTAAGAAATTTCATAGATTTTTGTTTTTATAACCAATTACTCGTTCAGTGGTCAAAATCGAATTTTTTTTTTTTTTTATGGCAAAGCGCTTAGTTTTCTTTATTTAAGGAAAGAGCAGTAAAATTAATTTTTACGAATTGCTAAATTGTGTTTTTTTCTTCATAAAATTCATAGAGGATAGTTTTGTTTCTCTCTGAAGCGAAGAAGGTTAACGCTAAGGTCTCAAATAATGAAGCAGAGAAGAAAAACAACAAAGAGCCAAGAAGAGGAAAAAAAAGAGCAAGGAGAGAAAAAGAAGAAGAGAACAGAAAGAAGATGAGAATGAAAAGAAGAAGAAAAGACAGAAAGAAAGAACAAAAGCCTCAGAAAAAGAAGAAGAAGAGAGTTAAGAAGAAAGAACAGCGGTAATCCTCTAAAACTAGAAGAATTATATTCTTTTACTTCTTCTCTCTTCTTCATTACTTCTCATTCTAGTACTTCTTCTTCTTCTCTTCCTTCTTCTTCTCTTCTTCTTCACGTCTTCACGTGTACGTGCCCATAACCTGGTAGACTAAAGCCTCTGTAATGCATCTTTTCTCTCTTCTCTTTTTTTTCAAACGAAACCTTGCTTATTAAGTAACGATACTTTTTTTTAATTCCGATTTTCCCTTCTCCAACACTAGGGCTTCAGGTTTTGATATAAATCACCTTTTAGCTTCCATTAGTCAAGGAAAAAAAATCCGTTTTGGCGGTTTTGAGGATTTGAGGAATCTACCGCGAAATGCCGGCAGTTAAATAATAATTTATGGATCTCGTTTAGCGATTAGTTACAAGCATACACATGTGGACGTGTAAGGGAATCTATTTGCGAATAGTTATGTCTGGAATGAGGTCACGATAAGACATTGAACAACGACACAATACAATACAATTTTTTTGCACTAGCCATCGCATGAGCTTCAGTTTGTGCGTGGCTTACCACGTTAAAAATATCCTTGTGTCGCATCCTGACCTGATGGGAGGTTAAAGGTAAATACCAATCTATCCATCTACCATTTTCTGTAGAATAGTTATCCATCTACTATTTAGAATTCCTACCTGTTATTTAAAGGGGTGGGGAGGAGCCATGTGAGTAACCTGATATGTAAATTTGCACGGTAATTTTTTAAAAAAAGAATTTTGAGTTAGGTGAGAATGGACAAGTTTAAATGATGATTCAGCATAGACACAACACAGGGTTTCACTGGACAACCAATAAGACGTGGCGAAGTGGCAGAAAGGAGGAGTGAGAGTCAGAGTGTGAATTGAGTCTGGTAGAATGCACTAAGAGGGTAGATATGGACTCTTGCTCTCGGCAATTGTGAATTTGGGGGAAATAAAATTCTCATGAGAAAAAAAGAAGTGGCCTTGTTATATTACTAAAAACTCTAAATGGCACTAGGCAAGATATCCCCCAGCCTCCAAGTTGGTGTCCAGACTCCAAACATCATAGAATTGCCAGTCAACTGAACAGCTGCCCAGCAACCAGGATTCCACCGTCTCCTATGTAGTACCGGTACAGTGATAAGCATACTAAAACCTGATAAATAAATTAGCACGGGAATTTTTTTGAAAAGATGGTGAGAATGGAAAAGTTTAAATGATGATTCAGCATGGACACATGGCAGGGTTTCATTGGACGACCAATTAGACGTGGCGAAGTGGCAGAGAGGAGGAGTGAGATCAGAGTGTGAATGAAGTCTGGCAGAATGCACTAAGAGGGTCAGACATGGACTCTTGCGCTCGGCAGTTGTGATTTCGGGAGTAATAAAATTCTCATGAGAAAAAAAGAAGTGGCCTTGTTTTATTACTAAAAACTCTAAATGGCACTAGGCAAGATATCCCCCAGCCTCCAAGTTGGTGTCCAGACTCCAGACATTATAGGATTGCCAGTCAACTGAACAGCTGCCCAACAACCAGGATTCCACCCTCTCCGATGTAGTACCGGTACAGAGATAAGTATACTAAATATTTTTACAATCAACACGTCATCACTCCTTTCGAAGAAAGAGCTGTAAAGTAACAAACATTTTAACACGTCATCTCTCCATTCGGAAATGAGTGGCAGAACGTAAAAACATACCTGTAACTTTACGTAATGGAGATGACGTGGGGCCATGAGAGTAACCTGATATGTAAATTAGCACGGAAATCTTTTAGAAAGAATTTTGAGTTAGATGAGAATGGAAAAGTTTAAATGATGATTCAGTATAGACATATGTCATGGTTTCATTGGACGAGGCAATGAGACGTGGCAAACTGAGAGAGAGAGATGGAATGAGAGGTTATAGTGTGAATTGAGTCTGGTAGAAGGTGCTGAGAGACATCAAGACATGATTTTCTTGCTCTCAGTAGTTGTGATTTTGGCGGAAATAAAATTCTCTTGAGAAAGTATACAAATATTTTTACTCTCAACACGTCATCACTCCATTCGAAGAAAGAGCTGTAAAGTAACAAAGGGTTTAACACGTCATCTCTCCATTCGGAAATGGTGGCAGAACGTAACGAGTGTTCACACGTCATCTGTCATTCGGAAATGAGTGGCAGAACGTAACGAGGTGTTGACACGTCATCTCTCCATTCGGAAATGAGTGGGCAGAAGTAACGAGTGTTGACACGTCATCACTCCATTCGGAAATGAGTGGCAGAACGTAACGAGTGTTGACACGATTCGGAAATGAGTGGCAGAACGTAAGAGTGTTGACACGTCATCACTCCATTCGAAATGAGTGGCAGAACGTAACGAGTGTTGACACGTCAGTGGCAGAACGTAACGAGTGTTGACCCGTCATCCATTCGGAAATGAGTGGCAGAACGTAACGAGTGTTGACCCATTATCACTCCATTCGGAATGAGTTGGTAGAAACGTAACGAGTGTTGACACTCATCACTCCATTCGGACAAGAAGAACGTAGTGTTTAAACTACCTATCTATTATTTTTTGTAGAACTGCTTTCGCTCTAATCCTTTCTGTAGAATTTCTACCATTATTTGCAGAAGAGCAACCCATTTTTTATTTTGAGTATAATAGCTACCCGTCTCTCAGTCGGTAGAGCGTACGGCTAGAAACCGAAAGGCCCCTAGTTCGATACGGGTTCTCGCCAATTCAGCATATGAGTAGCACAGGGATCTGTGCGGTAAAGTAAGGAGCTGATGGTAGGTGTGGTGCTCCACCTCAGACGCAAAAACAATCTTCTTGGTCTAGCGCTATTGAAAAGGGGATAGACTCACTCGCTGATTGGCTGATACCAACTTTAGGCCACACTGAAAAACTTTATATATAATTACCATGTATTGCTGTATTATGAAGATCCTCTTATGACATATATATATCACTCTTTTTGATTTTATCACATCAGCGTTAGCTGATGATATTTCACTGGAGTCTGAGTGACAACAAGTCTCCTCAGATCTCCAGGACACTTCTGAGTATTCTTGCCGATTGCAGCAGTGCAGTAGTGCGAATAGTCTCTATTCTTCCTCTGATTTCTAGATCCTCCAGTCTGTTTCCCAAGTTTATTGGTACCGTTCCAAGTGCACCAACTACAATTGGTATCACTTTCACTCTCATATTCCACAGCTTTTTCAATCCTCTGGCAAGGTCCAGGTATTTATCCATCTTTTCATTTTCCTTTAGCTTCACCCTGTGATCTGTAGGGACCGCAAAGTCCACCAGTTGACACGTTCCCTTTTTTTTTTGTTAATCAATACTAGGTCTGGTCTCCTGGCTAGGATATGGTGAGTATATATATATATATATATATTATTAAAGAAATGGATACAATAGAAACCTACTCGAGTTTCACCATTAGGATCTTCAGAGTTAAATCCACTGAATTAATCGAGGTACCGATTAATTGCAGCCGATTACACGGGTGTTCATTGAATAAGATGTTACGTTATGCGGGAGCGCTTGTTTTTGTTTTTGAATTTCTCACCGGCAGTTGTTTTTTCGTGAGTATTAAAATGTAAACAAAAGATGCGAATCGATTTGTGGGTATTTATTTTACTATGGTTGTTTAATAATACCTCGATTAATTCAGTGGATTTAACCCTGAAGATCCTAATGGTGAAACTCGAGTAGGTTTCTATTGTATCCATTTCTTTAATAAATTTGCTCTACTTTGTATTGAGCACTTTGTATTTGTTATATCGCTGACTTAACCCCTGGATTTTTGTGCACCTTCAACGATCGTGCCCATATTCACCTAAGGCCACCTTTATCCTATCTATCTATCTATTATATATATATATATATATATATATTGAATATCAGAGAGTTTCAATTCTCGAAAAGTTTAAAAATAGTACTTAATAACATCCGTTATAATTACTAGCAAATATATGCACCCTCCGGGTGCAAGTAATTTAAGTTTTAATGTAATGAAATATCGTATTAAATTAGAAAGTCTAATAAGAATGCAGCTAAAAGAATTTGAAACAGAGTGGGGGTATATTTAGAAAATAGAAATGAAACTTACTCTTCCATCACTGCCGTTTTTCATTGCTGAATTTTTACTTATTAACTAATTTAGTTAAATTAGGAAATAATGAATAAAATTACACTTATTTTCTTGTTAATGGATTTCATTTAAGATTCATTTGGGGAGATTTTTGCTTATATTCATTAAAAAAAACCAAACAGTTAGAAATCAATAATACTAAGCACATAGCAAACATATTAATAAATCACATTTAATATCAATAATGCAAATTAGCCTTCCCATTCACACTGCAAACCGCTATTTTTTGTATATATAAATACAATTGCATGTTTTTGTATGTAGATATGGACAATACTAATAAAAAGGTGAAGCAATTTTATTAATAATTGAAGTTTAAAAATAAATAAAAATCATGAAGAATATGATGTTAACTATGTTAATTGTGACTCGATTAGTAATATAGTTTCGGTTACAGACAGAAAAACACATAATCTCCATTATAATAAGATATAATGTCCCACACAAAATAATAAAAATCTTATATATGTATTTTTATTTTTAGTCAGACATAAATAATCATACACCTTATATATATATTCATGTACTTTATTTTTGGTAGCCGAGTCTCAAGGCTGTAGAGATTGGTAATGAATGATACTTGATAACTTCCGTTATTATTGTAAAATGTACCGCAAAGAAATAATAAGATCCTGCGAGCTTTCGTTTAGAATGAAATACCTTTTTATTAAAAAAAAGCGTTTAGGTTATATTTATTCATGTGGTATAGTATATCTATCTATCTATCTATCTATCTATCTATCTATCTACCGTAGTCTGTTTATATCTATCTATCTACCTATCTATCAATCGTAGTCTGTTTATATCTATCTATCTATCTATCTATGTTCATATGTATGTATGTGTTCATATCTATCTATCTATCAATCGTAGTCTGTTTATATCTATCTATCTATCTATCTATCTATCTATCAATCGTAGTCTGTTTATATCTATCTATCTATCTATCTATGTTCATATGTATGTATGTGTTCATATCTATCTATACATCTATTTATCTATCAATCTATCTATCTCTCTCTATATATGTGTGTCGATTCATATCTATCCATCTTTCTTTCTCTCGCTTTCTCTCTCTCTCTTTCTCTCTCTCACTCACTCATTTCCTCTCTCTCTCACTCCCCTCTCTCACTCACTCCCCTCTCTCACTCACTCCCTCTCTCTCTCTTTCTCTCCCCCCTCCTCTCTCTTTCTCTCTTCTTTCACTTCTTCTCTCTCTCTTTCTCTCTCTCTCTTTCTCTCTCACTCCCCCTCCTCTCTCACCCTTCTCTCTTTATATATATATATTCTTTCTCTCTCTCCCTCTCTCCTCTCTTACTCCCTCTCTCTCTCTCCTCCCCCTCTGTCTCTCACTCCTCTCTCTCTCCCTTTCTCATCTCTCTCACTTCTCTCTCTCTCTCTCTCACTCACCCCCTCTCTCTCTTTCACTTTCTTTCTCTCTCTCACTCTTTCTCTCTCTCTTTCTCACTCTCTCACTCTCCTCTTTCTCTCTCTCACTTCTCTCTCTTTCTCCCCCTCTCCCTCTCTCTCTCTCTCTATATATATATATATATAAATATTATATGAGAAGAAACGTTTTTCAGCATCTCGTTCTGTCTCTAATGATTTCCGCATGTCAGTATCTCATTTAATCATTTTTGTAAGGTGAGTTTATGAGGTGTGAATCTGGCAAATGCGACGTTCATAACATTATTCAGCATGTGCATGGGAAATGCGTATCGTAATGGTTTGTTATTTTTTAAAGATGTTTGAAGTGGCGCCAACGTAAATTACTTTCGCCGGCAGAGGGCGCCTCCGTTGAAGAGCAAAATGACGTCACGCCATTTGCTTTCTTGATTTCTTTCATCTTTCTTTTCTTTTCTTTTCTTTCTCTTTCTCTTTTCTTTTCTTCTTCCTTTTCTCTTTGTACGCCGTGGCCCGACACTCTTGTTTTTTTTCATCGTACCCAACGCGAAATATCCATGTCAATGGCTTACTGTGGATTTTAGAAGTATGTGAATGCAACTTATTCAGCGCTCATGCGCTTCTCGCGGTCCCAGGTCACATTCCCACCCTCACTTTCGTATCTTTTTTATTTCTTCAACGCCCCCTGTTTTTGGTTTGGTTTGTTTTGTTTTACGGCATATTCAGAGATTTCCTTGTCCTAGACTGGTTACCTAGCCAAGGTTAAAGAGCCCAGACCACCCAACTATTTACCCATACCTGGAGATACAAATAATTTGTATTAGGAAGTAATACTTGAAACCATATAACTGTTTGGTTTGGTTTGTTTGTTTTACGGCATATCAACCTCAATGGGTCATTTAATGCCGATAAAGTTTTGAAATAAATCAATTATTAATGGATAATACAATTTTTTTATAAATACATTTTTCTATTTAACCCATAGATGGGTCCTTAACAGGTACTACCACTCCGGGTCAGAGTGGACCAGGGAGCAATAGTGATGAAGGGGTGCTCCACATTCCCCAAACCTCCAGAACTGGAACCTCACCATCAGATAGAGTTTAACGTCATTCCCAGGACATGTAGACCCGCAGCCACCGCCTTCTAGCACCCATATGATAAAAAGGGTTTGGGGCCTGCCATAAGGGCAATAGGGTTGGTAAAATCATATAGGTGCTAGGGCTTGACGTGATCAGCCGATTGATCGGAGGGGGCCTCTCCGACCGCCCGTCTAGCCCAAGATAGGGCCAAAGTGGAGTATTGCATGTCATGAATTGCTCATCCACCTGGGCTCTATCCTTAAGCATCACGGGTCGCCACCCACGGCCAACAGGTGGCCCCATTGGGGGAGTCTTACCCCTCTGCAGAGGTGCAGTCGGTGCATTCTAACGCCCCAGCCGACAGGGCGGCTCTCTGTTTTGAATTGTTATTTTGGCTTGGGTGGTTGGGTGGTCGGGTAGTTGGGTTTTACGGCATGTAAACCCATCGGGTTATTTCATGCCGAAAACATTTTGTTTCATCTGTAAGATTCAAGGTTGATAATTGAATAACAGCTCATGGAAACGATAAGATACATAATGTACAGGAGAATAGAACATGTAAATACATATACAATATTCAGGTATAAAAAAGATACCCAAATGTACTTAACATATAAATGTTACAGACATGGAACTAAAGGATAGTCCATGCTGTATAAAGAACTTACAGTAATGTAAGGGGGGGGGGCAAAAGCCCCACCTAGAAGGGGGTAGATATACTCTAGCCCATAGCAGTTCTTGAGAAGATCCAGCTAAAAGAGGAAGACCAGTTCCAATGAACGCGCTTCAATGCCAGAGGTCCCCTAGTGGGAACAAACAGCAACGCAGCGAGAAGATAACTCTTCCGACAAAGGGAAGATAATTCCCTACACATTCATTTTTTTTTTGGGGGGGGGGGGTATACACTTTTTTCAAACTCTTTTTAAACAGTCATTTTAACTCATTTTAATCTCTTTAACACGTATAAGTAAGAAGAAAAAGAAAAAGTAAAGTCGTCGGGGTGGCCTAAAGTCGGTATCAGCCAATCAGCGAGGGAATCTATCCCCTTTTCAATAGCGCTAGACCAAGGAGATTGTTTTTAGCATCTGAGGTGGAGCGCCACACCTACCATCAGCTCCTTACTTTATCGCACAGATCCCTGTGCTACTCATACGCTGAGTTGGCGAGGACTGGTATCGAACTAGGAACCTTGTAGTTTCTAGCCAAACGCTAACACGTATATGGGACCCTAACAGGTACTACCTCTGGTAATTTTCACCTTTAGTTGGCTAAATTCCTAGCATAAAATTGTGCGTGCGCATTATCTGAAATGAACTTAATTTATTAAGTTCATTAAGAACACATTTTATGATATTTTTGTGTTAAAGCATGCAGTTGCATTGTTTCGAAAAAATTTCTAAGATTTGTTTATTTCGCACGGAGACTTTCAAAATGCCTACCGACTTGTTTCAAAGTGAAAGTCAAGAGAGGCTACTCTAATTGCCTTATTTGCTAGGAATTTAGCCAACTGAAGGTGAAAATTACCCTGCCACTTGCTTAAGGATGGTAAACCTTTGCTGAGAATTTATTAGCCTAAAAACACGGATTATTACGCTTTTCATCATCCATACGTTAAAAGAAAAGGGGCATGGGTAGTCAGTAATAGATAATAACATTGCCGATAAAAAATACGTGCTTTTTTGTACATGTATACATGCCTACAATACTGTAGGTTTGGAAATAAATAATACCTAATAATAACCGTTTTGATAGCAATGTTAGTATAAAAATTATGAAACCCTGTTATTTTTGTTAAATAAGTTTTTGTAGGAGTTTACTGAATTATGGGTTATACACTCTCACTCCGTCTCTCACTCCCTATACCTCTCTCTCTCTCTTTCTCTCTCTCTCCATCTCCATCTCACTCTCTCTACTAGTTTGGTTTGTTTTATGGCATATCAACCTCAGTGGGTCATTTAATGATAGTATAATGTTAGTTTAAAAATTATGAAACCCTGTTATTTTTGTTAAATAAGTACGTTAACTACGAGTTTACTGAATTATGAGTTATTACACTCGCACCCCCTCTCTCTCTCTTTCTCTCTCTCTCACTCCTTTCTTTCTCTCTCTCTCTCTCCTCCCTCTCTCTTTCCTTCTCTTTTTTCTCCACTCTCTCTTCTCTCTCTCTCTTTTTCTCTCTCCACTCCCTTTCTCTCTCTCTCTCACTCCTCTTCTCTTTCTCGCTCTCACTATCTCACTCCCCCTCTCTTCTTTCTCCTCTCCCTCTTTCACTTATTTCTATCTCTCTCTCTCACTCTCTCTTCACCCCCTCTATCTCTTTCTCTCTCTCTCTCACTCCCTCTCTTTCTCTCTCTCACACTCTCTCTCACTCCCTGTCTCTCTCTTTCTCTTTCACTCCCTCTCTCTCATTCCCGCTCTCACTTTCTCTACTAGTTTGGTTTGGTTTGGTTTGTTTGACGGCATATCAACCTCAGTGGGTCATTTAATGCCGACAAGGGTTTGAAATAAATTCATTCTTAATGGATACTCATTTTTTTTTATAAACACATTTTCCCATAGATGGGACCCTAACAGGTAGTACCACTCCGGTCAGAGTGGACCAGGGAGCAATGTTGATGAAGGGTGCTTCCCACACCCCAAACCTACAGAACTGGAACCTCACCATCAGATAGATGTTAACGTAATTCCCAGGAACTGAAGACCCTCAGCCACCGCCTTCTAGCACATATATGATAAAAAGGAAGCGTGTGGTGTAATGGTTAAATTCATGAGAAATGGACTCGTCACCCCGAGTTCAAATCCTGGACGTGGTAAATGCATTTCACTTAGCGCTAATATCCTTGGGAAATGTATGAATCCTACTCTCTCTCCAGCTATGGATAATAGTAGGGCAGACTGGACTCTTTAACTTGGTTAGGCAACCGGTCTAGGAGAAGGAAAACTCTGAATTCAAACCCGTTAAACTCCGCTTAAGGAATTGACCTTGTGTCATATCCTGATCGTGTGGAGGGATTGGTAAATAAATATATGATAAAAAGGGTTAGGGCTTGCCATAAAGCAATAGGGTTGGGCCAATCATATAGGAGCTTGACGTGACCAACTGATTGATCGGAGGGGGCCTCTCCGACCGCCCGTATAGCCCAGTGGAGTTTTGTGCTTGTAACTTTTTTTATGTATGTTCATCAAAGGTTACTAGCACGTTTTCATTGTAGTAGCATTAGTAGTTAATAAAAAAAAGGCCCAGTATATTTCGTAAAATATAGAGAATTTATAGTTGTAGAAAAAAAGTATTTCTCTCTACCAAGGTTTCGGTGTTTAAGTACACCTTCCTCAGGAGAACAAGAAGTGTTCTGAGGAAGGTGCACCTTGAACACCGAAACCGTGGTAGAGATACAAAAACAAACTTTTTTCTACAATTATATATATATATATATATATATATATATATATATATATATATATATATATGTGTGTGTATGTGTAGCATATTAAGAAAAATGAAAAAACACAGGTTTAAATGGGTTTAGTGGTGAGTTTATTGGCCGGCGCTGCAGTGTTTCGATCTATTAATTAGATCATCTTCAGGGCATAAGATAAGAAATTATTTATCACAGAATAACGAGAAAAGCGAGTGCTAATCCTTGTCATTCAGTCTGTTTAAAATTTTTTTGAGGTTTGAAAAAGGCAACGGTTTTGAAATATGACATCAAATATTCTATTTTATGGCGTGAGTATGGGACGCTGTAAGTGTGTGTATCGAAAGGAAACATTGTGCATTTTTTAGGTATGTGGTTGTGTGTGTGTATAAATTTTTACATATATATATACATATATATATATGTATAAGTAAAGTCGTCGGGGCGGCCTAAAGTCGGTACCAGCCAGTCAGCGAGGGAGTCTATCCCCTTTTCAATAGCGCTAGACCAAGGAGATTGTTTTGGCGTCTGAGGTGGAGCGCCACACCTACCATCCGCCCCTTACTTACTTTACCGCACAGATCCCTGTGCTACTCATACGCTGAGTTGGCGAGGACCGGTATCGAACTAGGAACCTTTTTTGGTTTCTAGCCGAACGCTCGACCGACTGAGCTAACCCGGCCCTCAGTAATGGATAATATCCACTGAAACTGGGTGAAACACTTGCTTAATGATTAGGGGACCGAACAGTACAAATCACTTTCTCTCAATCCCCTAAAAAAAGACCCCCCCCCGCAAAAAACTAAACAAACTAGGGATCCATTACTCCAATTTTTATTGTACACTAGAACACACACACATACACACACACATATATATATACATATAGGAATAAGTAATTTTAAGTAAAATAAGTAATGAAAGAACAAAACTCAGACAAAAATGTGCAGTATATTTCGCTGGAGTTTTGAACTCAGCTTCTTCTTCTTTCATTCCTTATTTTACCTCATCCTGTCGGATTCATTCCAACCCCCTTTTCCTCACACACACACACACACACACACACACACAATATATATATATATATATAATATGTGTGTGTGTGTGTGTGTGTGTTGTGTGTGTGTGTGAGTGTGTGTGTGTGTGAGTGTGTGTACTAAAATCTCCTGGAAGCACGTATTTCTATCATGAGACCCCACCCAGAAATCACTCCTCCTTATGATTTTTCTTAAGTAGTTTCTCTTTACTGGTAAGTTATGAGAGGCGTTCGGTGCCTGTATCGCCCCAACTCTACCCTGATCCCAAGAAAGTATTCAACATAGCGAAACCTGCACCATTCCTTGACGGATTGGGTGATGTGTAAGCGGATGTTGTTGCTTTTTCACGAGTTTTCTTGCCTTTTTCCTTCAGTCTTTATGTACTTTTTAGATTTTTTTTAATAGTTTTTTTTATAGTTGGATATAATACGGGTATAGCATTATATCTATCTATCTATCTATCTATCTATCTCAGCATATTCATCTATCTATTCTATCTATCTATCTATCTATCTATATATATATATATGATCTATCTATCTATCTATCTACATATCTATCTATATTTCTATATATGTTCATATGTATATATGTGTTCAGATCTATCTATCTATCTATCTATCTATCTATCTATCTATCTATCTATCTATCGTAGTCTGCATGTATGTATGTATGTATGTATATATCTATCTATCTATCTATCTACCTATCTATCTATATTTCTATCTATCTATCTATATATGTTCATATGTATATATGTGTTCAGATCTATCTATCTATCTATCTATCGTAGTCTGCATGTATGTATGTATGTATGTATGTATGTATCTATCTATCTACCTACCTACCTATCTATCTATTTCTATCTATCTATCTTCATATGTATCTATGTGTTCAGATCTATCTATCTATCTATCTATCTATCTATCTATCTATCATAGTCTGCATGTATGTATGTATGTAAGTATGTATGTATGTATCTATCTATCTATATATCTATCTATATTTCTATCTATCTATGTTCATATGTATCTATGTGTTCAGATCTATCTATCTATCTATCTATCTATCTATCTATCGTAGTCTGCATGTATGTATGTATCTATCTATCTATCTATCTATCTATCTATCTATCTATCTATTTATATTTCTATCTATCCATGTTCATATGTATCTATGTGTTCAGATCTATCAATCTATCTATCTGTCTATCTATCTATCCGAGTCTGTTAATATCTATCTATATACCTCAGTATATACATGCTTATCTATGTATGTATGTATGTATGTATGTATCTATCTATCTATCCGAATTTGTTAATATCTATCTATCTACCTCAGTATATACATACATATCTATCTATCTATCTATCTATCTATCTATCTATCAGAGTCTATTAATATCTATATATCTACCTCAGTATATACATGCTTATCTATCTATCTATCTATCTATCCGAGTCTGTTAATATCTATCTATCTATATAAGTATGCCAGTCGATTCATATCTATCTATCTTAATCTATTCATGTCTCCCTCTCTCTCACTCAATCTCTTTCCCCCTCCCCCTCTGCCTCTGTCTGTCTCTGTCTCTGTCTCTGTCTCTCTCTCTCTATATATATATATATTATACGCTTATGTAGCAAGGTATTTTCATATATCATCCGTTCATACATGTCTTAACTTAAAATTCTGTCAATATATTTAGATATCAATAGCTCTCTCCTCCCCCTCTCTCTCTCTCTCTCTCTCTCTCTCTCTCTCTCTCTCTATATATATATATATATATATATAATTATATGTTCTAGTGTACAATGCAATTAAAAGAAGATTGTTATCATTGGTTTCAAAGCAGCGTACAAGCCACTTATCACCAGGAAAACGCTCGTGTGAAAACCTTTTTTTTACAGACGCTTTGTCTTGATGATAAGTGGCTTTGAAACCAATAGTAACTATTGCCTCTTAACTAAATCCTCAGTTTTCCAGTTAGCATGTATTTTCATTAGTTATCAACCAGAAATTTCTATCTTTCTTTCTTTCTTTCTTCCTCTTCACTTCTTTCTTTCTTTCTTTCTTTCACTTTCTTTCTTCTTTCTTTCTTTCTTTTTCACCCCTTTCTTCCTTTCTTTTTTCTTCCTTTCTTCCTTTCTTCCTTCCTTCCTTTCTTTAAATTTGAATTAAATTTGCTGGTGCTGAACACGAATCGTATAATTATGATTAAAAAAAAGAATAAACCTCTATCCAATGCCATTCATATGGAAAAGAAATTAAAACTCATTTCAATCATTCTGATAGTAAACGTAAGTTTAGGTCTTCATTTTATAGTGTGCATCCATACAGAAACTACTATTCTGGTATAAGTATTACCCAAAAAATTCCCTGGGTATCTATCTCGGGTAGAAAAAAAATTTTAGCATCCGGTTGATATTTTTTGTTCATAATTTTTCTTAAAAATGCTCTTTTTATAAATAGATCTATTCACGAAATGTATAAATCTTGGAAAATGGGACATATTAAACCATTGGTTTCAAAACCACTTATAATCAAGACAAAGCGCCTGAGAAAGAAAAAAAATGGGTTTTCACACGCGCGTTGTTCTGTGATAAGTGGTTAGTACGCTGCTCTGAAACCAATGGTAACAATCACATTTTAATTGCATTGTTAAAATGACAAACGTATTTAAGGTCGTTGATAAAATTGTCTTAAATCAGTTGCCTAATGGATTTCCTCCCAGAAGGAAAACTACCAATTAAGAGACAAGAATTAAACTGATACTACATCTTTCTACTTCAAGGAATACTACATATTAACAGACAAGGATTAATCTGATACTACATCTTCTACTTCAAGGAATCATACATATTTACAGACAAGGATTAAACTGATACTACATCTTTCTACTTCAAGGAATACTACATATTAACAGACAAGGATTAAACTGATACTACATATTTCTACTTCAAGGAAAAATACATATTTACAGACAAGGATTAAACTGATACTACATCTTTCTACTTCAAGGAATACTACGTATTTACAGACAAGGATTAAACTGATACATGAATCTTTCTACTTCAAGGAATACTACATATTAACAGACAAGGATTATCTGATACTACATCTTTCTACTATACTACATATTAAGACAAGGATTAAACTGATACTACATCTTTCTACTTCAAGGAATACTACATATTAAAGACAAGGATTAAACTGATACTACAATCGTTAAAGAATACACCAAACATTATGCCACAAGGAATATCCACTGAAACTGGGTGAAACTCTTGCTTAATGATTACGGTACCGAACAGTATAAATCACTTTCTCTCAATCCCCTAAAAAAAGCCCCCCCCCCGCAAAAAACTAAACAAACTAGGGATCCATTACTCCAATTTTTATTGTACACTAGAACACACACACATACACACACACACATATTATATACATATAGGAATATATATATATATATATATATATATTATATATATATATATATATATATACATATAGAATATATATATATATATATATATATATATATATATATAGAGAGAGAGAGAGAGATCTAAATATGTTGATATAATCACGTCCGAGTAAACAGAGTTTGGACATGTATTAGCAGAGGATATATGAAAATACCTAGCTAGATATGTATATATATATATATATATATATATATATTGAAAATATTATTTTAATACAAAATTATAGAGATTACTAATTGCTGTCAAGTCTCGAGTCAATACATATTCTATGAATCCACAAGTGTAAAACCAGCAAAAAAGAAAACACCCCCCCCCAAAAAAAACTAGGGATCGATTGTAGCATATTATTATTATATAATATATCATTATAACATCTTGCTTTTTCTCTCTTTCGCTCTTTGCACTTGCTCTCCCCCCCCCCCCAAAAAAAAAAGCCCCCCACCAGAAAGGGTAAATTCCAAATAGGTAAATCAAAATTGTAAAATCCAGCATCTTGCCCTTCTCTCTTTTGCACTTTCTCTTACCCCCCCCGCCAAATGCCCCCCCCCCCAAAAAAAAAAAATACGGATCCATTACTACAATTTTTATAAGAAAGTGTCTTTCTCATAGACGGTAGATTTATCAAAATATTGACATCCATCATGTCTATTGACCCCCACAAAAGGGTTCATCCACTTTTTGACAGGTCTCATTTTTCATCCTGTTTGGTGTTTAGTCATCCATACCATCAGGTATGTTTGGTGGGGGAGGGGAAAACCAGTTCAGTCGGTGATCACTTAATCACGCAGTAGGTAGCAATGAGTCATCAGCACACTTTGAATGATTGAATATCTACATATCTACATCCTCCCAGTTATAGGTAAATAGTAGGGCAGACTGGGTTCTTTAATCTTAGTATGCCAAGTAGACTAGGAGAAGGAACACTCAGAATTCAAACCTGTTAAATTCCGCTAGAAATTGACCTTGTATCACCCAACACTTTGAAACCAGCGGTAATGAATTAGCCATTAAATATATAAATAATAATAATAATAATAATAATAATAATAATAATAATAATAATTGAAGAGGTTGCACATGAAAAGACTTGGATGTGGTTAAGAAAGGGAAACCTCAAAAGAGAAACTGAATCACTTATAATTGCTGCACAAAATAATGCCATAAGAACAAACTATATCAAAGCGAAAATTGATAGGACCCAACAAAATAGTAATTGTAGACTTTGCGGGAATAGAGATGAGACTGTAAACCATATACTCTGCGAATGTAGCAAACTAGCACAATGAGAATACAAAACTAGACACGACTGGGCTGGGAAGGTGATCCACTGATTTAATTTTGACCATGCAAAAAAATGGTATATGCATAAACCAGAATCTGTTCTTGAGAACGAAACGCACAAAATTCTCTGGGACTTTGAAATAAAAACGGATAACCTTATCCTAGCAAGAAGGCCAGACCTAGTGTTGATAAACAAAAAAGAAAGAACTTGTCAACTGGTTGATTTTGCAGTGCCAGCAGATCACAGGGTGAAGCTAAAGGAAAATGAAAAAAATAGACAAATATCTGAACCTTGCCAGAGAACTGAAAAAGTTATGGAATATGAAAGTCAAAGTGATACCAATTGTAGTTGGTGCATTTGGAACAGTCCCAAAAGGATCGGAAAAGGGTCTGGAAAGTTTGGAAATCAGAGGAAGGATTGAAACCATTCAGAACGCTGCACTGCTGCAATCTGCCAGAATACTCAGAAGAGTCCTGGAGACCTTAGGAGACTTACTGTCACTCAGACTCCAGTGAAAGACCATCAGCTAATGCTGATGTGAAAACTCAAAAGGAGTGAATAATAATAATAATAATAATAATAATAATAATAATAATAATAATAATGATAATAATAATAATAATAATAATAATCACAGAATAAAAATAAAAGAGAAGGAAAAGATCGACAAATATTTGGACCTTGCTAGAGAACTGAAAAAAACTGTGGAACATGAGGGTGAAGGTCGTGCCAATTGTAATTGGGGCCCTTTGAACAATCCCCAGAGGTTTGGAAAAGAGCCTGGATGAATTAAAAATCAAAGGAAGGATCGGGACCATCCAGACTACATCATTATTGAGATCGGCTGGAATACTCATAAGAGTCATGGAGACCCGAGGAGACTTGCTGACACTCAGCCCCCCAGTGAACCACCGGCTACGGCAGGTGTGAAAAACTCGAATGGAGTGAAATAATAATAATAATAATAATAATAATAATAATAATAATAAATACCTGGACCTTGCTAGATAATTGAAAAAGCTGTGAAATATGAGGGTAAAAATGATACCAATTGTAGTTGGTGCACTTGGAACAGTCTAATACACTTGGAAAAAAGATAGGAGGATCTGGAAATCGGAGGAAGATTTAAGACCACCCAGACTACTGCACTGTTGCAATCGGCTAGAATACTCAGAAGAATCATGGAGACCTGAGGAGACTTGTTGTAACTCAGACTCTAGTGAAATTCCATCAGCTAACACTGATGTGAAAAACTCAAAAGGAGTGAAAATAATAATAATAATAATAATAATAATAATATAATAATATATAATATATATATATATATATATATATAATATATATATATATATATATATATATATATATATATATATACAATTTGAAACCAGCGGTAATGATTTAGCCATTAAATATATAGACAATAATAATAATAATAATAATAATAATAATAATAATAATTATCATTATTATTATTATTATTATTATTATTATTATTATTATTATTATTATTATTATTAATATATCTAATGGCTGATTCATTACCATTGGCTTCAAAGCATTATATGCTTATCTTCAGACAAATCTTTCAGTGTGGACAAGCTCTAAATATTTCCGGATTTAGTATTAGGTGTTTTTTTGCACTGAAGTTAGTCCAGGTCGGATCCGGAACTTTTCAGCATAGCATATTCCACATCACATGGATCCATCTATATATATTTTGGGTCGTTCTAAAATCTTCCACTCTATTTTATACGGGATCGCTTGATCTTTGTACTTCCATCTGCGGTTTTCGAGCGTTGTAGCTGCCCTCTTTTTCTCGTTCCTGAATAATTCCTTATAGGAACATCTCTGTTTGACATTCCCTTGGACAATTCCGACATATTTTTCGGCTGTTATGCAATGACATAATAAACGGTTTTTCTTCAAAACTGTTTTGTAATTCAATGTTATTGAATATAGTAATGTTTTTATGATACATTTTGGTAACAGACAAGTTCTTTTGTATACACCTTATATATATATATATATATATAATATATATATATATATATATATATATATATATATATATATAAAAATGGAAAAGGAATTGAAATCCGACAATATGAGGAAAAATGAGTAAAGAAAAGAAATGTAAATGGATAAAATGAATTTAATCGATATCACATTAATCGATATCACTTACACATGTGTTTCGGTCAGTTTATGTGTGTGAAAATATTTCGCACACACATACAAGAATCGACCTTCATCAGAGTGAACATTTTATTTTATAAAAATAAATGTTCACTCTGATGAAGGTCGATTCTTGTATGTGTGCGAAATATTTTCACACACATAAACTGACCGAAACACATGTGTAAGTGATATCGATTAATGTGATATCGATTAAATTCATTTTATCCATTTACATTTCTTTTCTTTACTCATTTTTCCTCATATATATATTACAATATAGATGCAAGTGATAACCTACTCAAGTTTCACCATAAGGATCTATATTGTAATAAATTTGCTCTACCAGCGTATTGAGCACTTTGTATTTGTTATATCGCTGACTTAAATTTCTGAATTTTGCATCAACTAACCATCGTGACCATATTCACCGGTAAGTCACCTTTTCCATTATACACACACACACACACACACACACACACACACACATATATATATATATATATATATATATATATATATATATATATAAAAAAATTTCTGTTACCAAAATGTATCTTAAAACACTGCTATATTCAATCACAAACAGTTTAGAAGAGAAGCAGTTTATTATATATTATATATATATATATATATATATATATATATAATATATATATATTATTAATGTGTATGGTTGGCACTAGTATACTAGAAAAAGTAATAGTAATCCAACGTACAGTGTTATTAGAAGAGTGCTCAATATCTGTGATAGAGCGTTGATAGTTCAATGAAGTAACAAATAAAAGTTTTTGCTTTTATTTATTTATTTCGCAACGGTATTACAACCAGCGGTTTCTTGCTGAAAGCATTCATCAGGTAAAACGAAACGGTTCCTTTGAAAATGACGGAAATGGTGTAAATGGTCAAATGTGTGCGTTTTTTTAAATGTATTCTCGTTTGCGTGTTTGCGTGATGTGGAATGTTTTTTTGCTTGTACGTGTGCGTATTTTTGTTTGTGCGTATGTGTATGATGTCAAAGTTATATGTACTAGCAAATATATGCACCCTCCGGGTGCAAGTATTTAAGTTTTAATATAATAAAATATATTAAATTAGAAAGGCTAATGAAACTGAATAAGAATGCAGATAAAAAGATTTGGAACAGAGGGGGTATCATTGAAAAATAGAACAACTTTGAAACAACTCTTCCATCATTTTCCGTTACTCCCATCTTTCATTGGTAAATTTTCCTAATTTAACTATTTAGTTAAATTAGGAAATAAAGAATAAAATGACAGTTATTTTTTCTTGTTTCATTTAAGATTCATTGAAGAGATTTTTGCTTATATTCATTAAAATAAAACCAAACAATTAGAAATCAATAATACTAAGCACATATTTAATAAAATCACATTTGTAATATCAATATGCAAATTAGCCTTCCCATTCACACTGTAAACCGCTATTTTTTGTATATATAAATACAATTGCAAATGTTATTTGTATGTAGATATGGACAACACTAATAAAAAGGTGAAGCAATTTTATTAATAATTGAGGTTTAAATAAAAATAAAATCATGGAGAATGTGATGTAAATAACTAAGGGAATTGTGACTTGAGTAGTAATATAGTTTCGGTTACAGACAGAAAAACACACAATCTCCATTATAATAAGATATATATATATATATATATATATATATATATATATATTTAAACTGTTAAAAGTTAATTAGACAAAATACAAGTAATAAATAAATGTAATAAACCTCACAAGTCTTATCTGTTATCATTTTTAAGTAGCCTTTTTCCCGCTTCCTTTTATGATTTTGTGCCGCCGCCGCCCGCCCTAACCGAACGCTGCTACCGCGAAAAATAGACGAAGAAAACCTCATGGCCCCTTGACTTTATTACCAATCTACTTGGTTCTCTTAACTTTATGGTAATATAGTTTCGGCTGCTCTCGTTTCGGACATTTAAAAATGTAAAACAAGCTCTGTAGTCGGCTTTCAAAGCAGAGGTTTCTCTGTGTTTTCCCTTTGAGAAAATAATTTATTACTTCCCTCGTAATTTAATTAAAGGATTTGGCTTTTGCTATAAAAACGAAGACTTTTAGCCATAATTACTCGTACGCACACTTACTTCCATGTTATCGTATGATTTATTAGCCTGATGCAAATATTTACAGCAGTTCTTGACAAATTTTTTATTCAAATAATTCATAGCCTATCAAATTATTTTCCTTTCCTTTCTTTTGGCTTTTAGAAGTCCGTTGCAAACGACAATGACGTCACTCCGCGTTTTCAACAGTTGTGGACACTCTGGTGGCTAGTTAGTCCAATTCTGGACTTGCAGATGCGGTCACACACATTTCAAGGGAAATTCCCATCTGCCTTTTGTGGTTCATGCCTTTTTATGAACTTACGTTTCCTTTTTCCTTACTTACCGTTTTTTTGCTTTTAGAAGTTCGTCGCAGACGACAATGACGTCACTCCACGTTTTCAACAATGACGTCACTCCACGTCACTCCACGTTTTCATTTGGTGGTTTATGCCTTTCTATGAACTTACGTCCTTTTTTAACTAAATTGTGGGGAATATCTTACTATGTCTGTGCAAAAGTTTCCAGCATTGTTTTGATCAAATGATTTATTCTTATGAATTCAAAGCCTTATTATTCAGTCATTGCTCTAAACCGAGTATCCGAGTTTACAGATAAATAGTAGGAAGAAACCTAACGAGTATTAAAGATAGTGAAAAATGTTTACTAATCAAACATACAAGGTGAACAGCGTAATTAGCAATTGCTTGGTTGAATTAACAAGTCTCGGGAGATCTCATTGTTTCCAGCATTGTTTTGAAAAAAAAATTCATTCATATAGATCAAAAGCCTCACTATTGAGTCATTGTTCTAAGCCGTGTATCAGAGTTAGAAAGAAGCATAACGTATATTAAGGACAAGGGAAAAGGTTTACTAAGCAAAGATACAAGCTGAACAGAGTAATTAACATTTTGAGATTTATTATTGTTGTAACTAAAGTATCAGAGTTAACAGAGGAATAATAGGAAGAAACACAACACGTACTAAGGATAGTGAAAAGGTTTACTAAGCAAAGATACAAGGTGGACAGAGTAATATTTTGAGATTTATTATTGTTGTAACTCGAGTATCAGAGTTAACAGATAAATAATAGGAAGAAATACAACGACTATTAAGGATAGGGAAAAAGGTTTACTAAGCAAAGATGCAAGGTGAACAGAGTAATTAACATTTTGAGATTTATTATTGTCGTTACTCAAGTATCAGAGTTAACAGAGGAATAATAGGAAGAAATACAACACGTACTAAGGATAGTGAAAAGGTTTACTAAGCAAAGATGCAAGGTGAACAGAGTAATTAACATTTTGAGATTTATTATTGCTGTAACTCAAGTATCACAGTTAACAGAGGAATAATAGGAAGAAACACAACACGTACTAAGGATAGTGAAAAGGTTTACTAAGCAAAGATACAAGGTGGACAGAGTAATATTTTGAGATTTATTATTGTTGTAACTCGAGTATCAGAGTTAATAGATAAATAATAGGGAGAAATACAACGACTATTAAGGATAGGGAAAAAGGTTTACTAAGCAAAGATGCAAGGTGAACAGAGTAATTAACATTTTGAGATTTATTATTGTCGTTACTCAAGTATCATATTTAAAAGATAAATAATAGGAAAAAACCTTACGAGTGTAGTGAAAAAGGTTTACTAAGCAAAGATACAAGGTGAACAGAGTAATTACCAATTGTTAGATTAAATTAACAAATACCGTGAAATCTCTCTTCCTAGGTTTTGTCAGAAATTATTTATAGGAAAAACAGACGATTCCATTCTCCTTATTTAGGTACTATAAGAGATCTTTTCTTTTGAGATTTAAGTTTAAAGTGGAGTGTAACATGTATGAATTCGGAGTTTTCTTTTTCCAGAGTCGGTTGCCTATCGAAGCTTAAAGAGCCCAGTCTACTTAATATTCATCCATAACTGGTAAAAATTCCATTTTAATTGGTTCTAGACGTAATTTGCTATTAAGTCAAAAACGGAGCCTTAAATTCTGCCTATCACTTTCACCCTCTCTATGTATCTCTTGATTACCTCTTCGTTATATATGTTAATTTCTCTGGGAGTGGATAGATAGATAGATAGATAGATAGAGATAGAGAGAGAGAGAGAGAGAGAGAGAGAGAGAGAGAGAGAGAGAGAGAGAGAGAGAGATAGAGCGGAGAGAGATGGGTGAATTTGAAATGTATGTTAAATTTCACAAGCATCAACCCGTAGCTTAAATTAGTCAAACCTTCCCTTTCTTAGAAATCTTACAAAATGATTCTAACGTTTGTCCGGCTGTATTTATTAAAAAAAATTAATTCGCTTTGTAAACTCATATTTCCCTAATCTCAATTATCTTCCCAGAGCTCAATGGGTGGCCCATCGGGTCACGTTTTGTCTAACAACACATTTTCTTCATCGCATCTCCTAGGGAAATGGGGGCTACTTTCTCGATTTTTCTTTGCTGGGTCATTTTCTGTTTCATTGACACTCAGTCTGTTCACTTTCGGACGAATACTCTTGGGAAGGGTATGAACCCCTCATTACCCAGCTATGGGTTTTACTCAGTCGGTAGACATCCACGTAGGAGCCACAAGGTTCCGGCTTCGATACCAGCCCTCGCCAACTCAGCGCATGAGTAACACAGCTTGATCTGTGCGGTAAAGGAAGTTGGTGGAGAGGCCTATTGTGGGTATCAGCCAGACAGCAAGGGAGTCTATCCCCTTTTCGCTAGGGAGTCTTTTTGCTGATGTGGAGTGCCACACATACCGTCAGACATACCTGAAGTCAATGTGGTCCACTCTCTTAATCTTCGTTCACGAAGCAAGTCATGAGAAAGATATTTAGCTTAGTCGGTAGAGCGTCCGCCTGGGAACCACAAGGTACCTGGTTCGATACCAGCCCTCGCCAAACTCGGCATATGAGTAGCAAAGGGACTCGGTAAAATAACTGATAGTAGGTGTCTTCACCTCAGATGCTAAAAACAATCTCCTTTGTCTAGCGCTAATGAAAAGGGAATAGACTCCCTCGCTGTCTGGCTGATACCGATTTTAGACCACACCAACGACTTTACTATATATATATATTATATATAGGCCGACTTATATAT
>CM042181.1:6742144-6744644 GCA_023376005.1 Doryteuthis pealeii
CATGTCTCCTTCTCTATCTCTCTTTCTTTCTTTCTTTCTTTCTTTCTTTCTTGTCTCCTTCTCTATCTCTCTTTCTTTCTTTCTTTCTTTCTTTCTTTCTTTCTTTCTTTCCCATCTTTAATTATCGCCAAAGAACTCTCTCCCAAGCATCCTGAAAGGAAACGATCTCTGACGCATACCATTATGGCGACTTTTTTTTCACCCCCGAAATTCCAATTCTCCCCCCGCCCAACTCCACCCCCCCATTCGACCGCCGCCGCCGATACCGCCACCTCCAGCGCCACCGCCCTTAAAACCATCATCCGGGCTTATCCGCTCCGTTCATTTCGCTAATTCTTGTAATTATCTCAACAATTTCAAGAGCAGACAGGCGAGAAGGAAATTTATCGACGTTTACTAAGATTTTCCTAATCTGGCACAAGGTCACGGTTATTGAGCGCTTAGCAACGTAAATGTAGGTCATTATTTTCTATGAAAATAGAACTTACGTTATTTACTAAGGCAGAAGTAACAGATACGTCCATATATATATATATATATAGATTATAAATACTAGCAAATATATGCGCCCTCCGGGTGCAAGTATTTAAGTTTTAATGTAATAAAATATTGTATTAAATTAGAAAGGCTAATGAAACTAAATAAGAATACAGATAAAAAGATTTGAAACAGAGGGAGTATAATAAAAGATTTGAAACAGAGGGAGTATAATAAAAAATGGAACAACTGAAACTTACTCTTCCATCACTCTCGTCTTTCATTGTTATTTTTCTAATTTAAGTATTTAGTTATAAGAGGAAGTAAAGAATAAAAATGACAGTTATTTCATCTTGTTAATGGATTTCATTTAAGATTCTTTGAAGAGATTTTTGCTTATATTCATTAAAATAAAACCAAACAGTTAGAATCAATAATACTAAGCACATATTTATTAAATTCGATTTTTAATATTAATATGCAAATTAGCCTTCCTGTTCACATTGTAAAGCGCTATTTTGTTGAATATATAAATATAATTGCATGTTGTCAGTATGTAGACATAGTTAACAGTATTAATAATGTAAGACAATTTTATTAATAATTGAGGTTTAGATAAAAATAAAATCATGGAGAATGTGATGTCAATAACTAAAAGAATTGTGACTTGAGTAGGAATATAGTTTCGGTTACAGACAGAAAAACACACAATCTCCATTATAATAAGATATTCTATATGAATAAACTGGGGTTGATAGATTAGGATATGAATAGGATGAGATAGATAGATAGATTACGTTAGGAACAGACTGAGATAGATAGATAAATAGCTAGATAAATAGCTAGATTGATAGATATGAACATACTGAGATAGATTGATAGATAGATAGATTAAGATATGAACAGAATGAGATAGATAGATAGATTGACATATATGAACATATTAAGATAGATAGATAGATAGATAGATTAAGATATAAACAGACTGAGATAAATAGATAGATTGATAGATATGAACAGACTGAGATAGATAGATTGATAGATTAAGATATGAACAGAATGAGATAAATAGATAGATTGATAGATTAAGATATGAACAGAATGAGATAGATAGATAGATAGATTAAGATATGAATAGAATGAGATAAATAGATAGATTGATAGATATGAACATACTGAGATAGATAGATAGATAGATTAAGATATGAACAGAATGAGATAGATAGATAGATTGACATATATGAACATATTGAGATAGATAGATAGATAGATAGATAGATAGATTAAGATATAAACAGACTGAGATAAATAGATAGATTGATAGATATGAACATTGAGAAAATAGATAGATTGATAGATTAAGATATGAACAGAATGAGATAGATAGATAGATGATAGATATGAACAGATGAGATTGATAGATAGATAGATTAAGATATGAACAGAATGAGATAGATAGATAGATTGACATATATGAACATATTGAGATAGATAGATAGAGATTAAGATATAAACAGACTGAGATAAATAAATAGATGATAGATGAACAGACTGAGATAAATAGATAGATTGATAGATTAAGATAATAGAATGAGATAATAGAACGAGATAATAGATAGATTAAATATGAAACATATGAGATAGATAGATAGTAGATAGATAGATAGATATGAGAATGAGATAGATGATAGATTGACATATATGAACATATTGAGATAGATAGATAGATAGATAGATAGATAGATAGATTAAGATATAAACAGACTGAGATAAATAGATAGATTGATAGATATAAACAGACTGAGATAGATAGATAGATAAAGATATGAAAAGAATGAGATAAATAGATAGATTGATAGATTAAGATATGAACAGAATGAGATAAATAGATAGATTGATAGATTAAGATATGAACAGAATTGAGATAGATAGATAGATAGATTAAGATATGAACAGAATGAGATAGATAGATAGATTGAAATATATGAACATAGATAGATAGATAGATAGATAGATAGATAGA
>CM042181.1:6747144-6762880 GCA_023376005.1 Doryteuthis pealeii
TCTATCTATCTCATGGTCTGTTCATGTTTATCTATCTATCGATAGATAGGAATACACTAATATGGATAGATAGATAGATAGATAGGTAGATAGGTAGATAGATAGAGATAGATAGATCGGAATACACTGAAATAGATAGATAGATAGATAGGTAGATCTATCTATCTATCTATCTCTCTATGCCATTATGCTCCTATCAATCCCTCAATCTTTCTATATTTCCCTCTGTTCCTATCTATATATCTATCTATTTAGTGCATTCCTATCTATCTATCTATCTATCTATCTATCTATCTCAGTCTGTTCGCATCTCCAAGGACAAGTAAAAAGATTTTGTCTATATATTCTCAACAACTGACTGTGTTCTGGTAGTTTGTACTGAGTGTATTCGTTTACACTCTCTTTTGTCTGGTGACTGGACGCTAGTCATAGCCTTCCTATGAAAGTGATTTTGATGTTGACCTTGTCGAAGCCTTGATGTCGTAATCGGAAGCCTCACGGAACTTCGAACCGAACCCTTTATTTCACCGAGGTATATTGCTCTAATCTTGAGTTCGACAAGAAACACCTGAAGAAGGCGAGGGCACATCGGCCGAAACGTTGTGTATATTACAAAGATGAGAACAAAGAAAGATCAAAATAATCCATATAATTATGATAAGAATAATGATAATATATATATATATATATATACATATATATATATATAGTATATTATATTATATATATATATATATTATATATTGGGGGTTGTTCCAAGTGCACCAACTACAATTGGTATCACTTTTACCCTAATTTTTTACTAGAGTTTTTTCAATTCCCTTGCGAGGTCCAGATATTTGTTTCATCTATCTATTTCTCTCTCTCTCTCTCTCTCTCTCTCTCTATATATATATATAATATATATATATATATATATATGTGTGTGTGTGTGTGTGTGTGTATGCGTGTGTGTATGTGTGTGTGTATGGTGGACTCTCCTATCGTGAACGATAGATGTTGTGCATGCTATCAAGAAGACATTTTGTATTTCCTCGAGTGTGATAGTTGCCCAGCCTTGCTGCGAGCTATGAAGCCACACTGACAGATGGAATTTCCTAAAGCGGGAGAAGGCTTTAAAGTTAGACGGAGCTGATTTCGATGTTTCAGTCTATTTTCTTCAAAGATCTTTAATCTAGCGAAATGTATATATATATATATATATATATATATATATATATATATATATATATATATATACCCCTCCCTCAGCACGAGCAGGGTTTACTAAGCGGGGTTTAACGGGTTTGAATTCGAAGTTTGCCTTCTCCAAGGCTGGTTGCCTAACCAAGACAGAAGAGCCCAGTCTGTCCTACTATTTACCCATAGCTGCAGGGAGAGCACGTGGGTACATACATTTCCTAAGGGTATTAGGGCAATGCAAACGCATTGTCTGGGATTTGAACTTGGGTCGACGAGTTCAATTTCTGTGACTAACCATTACACTCGCACCTTCATACTCACGGACATATATATATATATATATATATATATATATATATGAAAAATGAATGGAAGTGAATCCGTCAGTTGTGACATAAAATATTTAAATCATATATATATATATATATATATATAAAGATAAAAGGTGGCTTACCGGTGAATATGGGCACGATCGTTGGAGGTGCAAAATTCAGGGGTTAAGTCAGCGATATAACGAAGATAAAGTGCTCAATACGAAGTAGAGCAAATTTATCAAAAAATGGATACAATAGAAACTTACTCGAGTTTCCCCATAAGGATCTTAAGGGTTAAATCCACTAAATTAATCGAGGTGCCGATTAATTGCAGTCGATCACACGTGTTTTCATTGAATAAGATGTTACGTTACATCTTATTCAATGAACACACGTGTGACCGGCTGCAATTAATCGGTACCTCGATCAATTCAGTGGATTTAACCCTGAAAATCCTTATGGTGAAACTCGAGTAGGTTTCTATTGTATCCATTTTTAAATATATATATATATATATATATATTATATATATATATATATATATAGAGAGAGAGAGAGAGAGAGAGAGAGAGAGAGAGGGGCCGGGGCGAGAGAAAGAAAAAAGTGGAAGTAAATCCGAAAATATGTAATTTTATAAAAAATTGAAAAAAAAACACATGTTTTATTTACGATTAATGTTTAATAAGCAGACGCTGCTGTGTTTCGGTTTGCTTAACAAACCTTCTTCAGCGCCTTCGTTTGTTTATAAAAAAATAAATTGTGCAAACAGAAGTTTGCGAGCCTCTGCTTCTTGTATGTGGCTTTTGATTCCACTAACAATTTATTTTTCTTAAAACAAACGAAGGCCCTGAAGAAGGTTTGTTAGATAAACCGAAACACTACAATTCTCATGAATGCAATAAAAGATTCTTTGTTTTTCTGCGAGCAATGATGAGACCTCACCTTTCAATCCAATTTTCCAGCGAATCATCCCAGAGTTATTTCCCTTGAATTTAAAATGATGCAAGGGGCGTAACTCTCATAAAAATACAATAACTAAAATTAAAAGATAGATGACGTAGTTGATTTTGAATTAGTAGTTTTAAGAATTGTCTTATGTATGTAGGTATACGTGTTCGTAGGTATGTGTGTCCGTGTGTCTCATAAAAATACAAAAACTAAAATCAAAAGGTACTTAGTTGAACCCTGTCAAGGGTGACTATGAAGGTAAGAGCTTCTTTATTGACGCCACTGCCTGACAAAATAGGATGCTTTGTTGCCCTGCTACTTATTAGCCCTTTACTTTCTCTGTCAAATAAAATAGCTGGAAATGACGTCGTGCAATGTTTAGCAAGCTAGTCTCACAGGTCAATTACTAAGAAGTGAGTTTGATCCTTACTGTGTGCCATATAGCCTTGAGCCAAATATAAGGCTATATTTCAAGCCAGGGATTGCCAAAATTTTTTCACGGTGGTCAGGATAATTAAAAAATAACGAGTGTGGGCCACATTATTATTATGTTCAATACTTACTACCAGAACGAAAGCTTTGAGAAAAAGATGTAAAACAAAATTCATCTTTCCATGTTATATTCATGGAGGAGTGGCGTAAGATGTACAAAAACAAATTTAACTAACATATTTATTTTCAAAACATCATCAAAGAACACAACATTCAAATACCATCGGCGGGCCTAATAAAATGCCTTCGCGGGCCGGATCTGAAGTTTGGTGACCCCTTAGCAAACTGGTCCTCCATATAAATTACAGCTTAGTTTTCTGATAACTAAAAAAGGAAATCGGTGGTGTTTAGAAAACAGACTAGAGAAATTGGAAATCAGAGGAAGAATTGAGACCATCCAGACAATAGCATTGAAGAAATCAGTTAGAATACCCAGAAGATTCCTGGAGACCTGAGCTGACTTTTTGTCACTTAGATTTCAGGAAAAGACCATCAGTTTATAATGCTGAGTAAAACTCACTGTTAAATTTTTAGGTTTAGGTTTGGTTTGTTTTACGGCATATCAACCTCAGTGGGTCATTTAATGACGATAAAGTTTTGAAATAAATCAATTCTTAATGGATAATACAATTGTTTATCAACTCATGTTTTTCTATTTAACCCATAGATGGGACCCTAACAGGTACTACCACTCCGAGTCAGAGTGGGCCAGAGAGCAATGGTGATGAAGGGGTGCTCCACATTCCCCACACCTCCAGAACAGGAACCTCACCATCAGTGAGTTTAACGTCATTCCCAGGACATCGTGTTAAATTTTTAAGGTTCATAATTGGCCAGTTGATTCTAGGTAGAGAGACCTCCGATTTGGTTCCTTTGGTAATCCTCTCAGGTAGAGAATCCTAGGTTCCCTCGTAGGAGGTTGCCAGTAGACTGAGAAAGAATCAGTGCTTAAGTAATATATCAGCCACGCAGTAGGGCCAGCGATTGGCTAAGGAACAGACTACATGATCTCGCCTAGTCTATAAGTATAGGCAGGGAACTGGCACACACCTTATATCACTCAAAAATTCCAGCACTCACAAGGAGGGAAACAATAATAATGACTTTTCTCAAAATTACAAAATGGATATTTTGTACATCTGAAGAAGGCCGGAGAAGGGATAAGTCAAAACTAAGTAGCAACAACCTCAACAAAAACAATGTGTTCAGTTGACTGGGTATCTCTTGTTATAATCCAGACAATTCTCCAAATCACCGATGGTAACTTTGTGTATCTGACGAAGTCCGAAGAATGGATCAGCCTAAACGTAGTAACAGAAAATCTTATTATAACGGAGATTATGTAACTGTTTGTCCATAACCGATACTACGTCACCACCGACATCACGACTTTTAGTTATTTAAGTTGTATTCTCAACGATTATGAAATAGTCATTATTTAATCTTAATTAGCATCTTATTTATTAACGATGTCTCTATTAAAGTCTAGCTGAGTTAGATTTGCCACAAAACTACCTATATTATTAATGCATTTAAAATTCTGAAAAACCTGTTATATATCTCTAAGAAATAAAGATTTACAGAGTACTAGCAAAATAAAAAAACACCATCCGGACGATGTAAAAATAGATTTTTGAAACATATTGCCTGAGGGGTGGGAGTAAAAAATTCAATGTCAGCAAGTTTGTACCCTAAGTAAGTAAAATCATCAAATTCATTAAAGGATTAAAAAATAAAACAATTTGAAACGTAAATTTTAAATATGTATTAAAATAAAACAAACTATATATAGATATATAATACCAGTCATGTATTTATTAAAACTTGTTTTAAAAAACAATGAGGACTGTCTAATGTTGCATGTTCAAATTTTGAGTGTATTTATTCTATGTTAAGACGAATTTGCGTAATGTGACGTAAGCAGTGACGTAGTTTTTGTTACAGACAAAAACCGGAAGCGGATCTCCATTATTAATAAATCTCTATTATTAATAGATATGGTGAGAATAATTTGCAGAATAATTTTAACAAAACTGGGTTTAATAAATATTTATTTGCTGTTAATTAATTCTAATACTATCATTCTTTATTCTCAAACGTATTAAAAGCAATCTTATATATAATTTTATTTATAAATCAATTAAAATAACATTAAAATAAGTGTAATACTTTTATATTCGTACTTATTTAGTTTCGTTAGTCTTTCTAATTTCCGCCCTGTCGGCTGGGGCGTTAGAATGCACCGACTGCACCTCTACAGAGGGGTAATACTCCCCCAATAGGGCCACCTGTTGGCCGTGGGTGGCGACCCGTGATACTTAAGGATAGAGCCCAGGTGGATGAGCAGTTCATGACATACAATACTCCACTTTGGCCCTATCTTGGGCTAGACGGGCGGTCGGAGAGGCCCCCTCCGATCAATCGGCTGGGTCCACGTCAAGCCCTAGCACCTATATGATTTTCCCAACCCTATTGCCCTTATGGCAAGCCCCAAACCCTTTTTATCATATGGGTGCTAGAAGCGGTGGGCTGCGGTCTACATGTTCTGGAAATGACGTTAAACTCTATGATGGTGAGGTTCCAGTTTAGAGGTTGGGGAATGTGGAGCACCCCCTATCACCATTGCTCCCTGGTCCACTCTGACCCGAGTGGTAGTACCTGTTAGGGTCCAATTATGGGTTAAATAGAAAAATGTATTTATAAAAAAATTGTATATTATCCATAAGAATTGATTTATTTCAAAACTTTATCGGCATTAAATGACCCACTGAGGTTGATATGTCGTAAAACAAAACAAAACAAACAAATCCTCTTTCTAATTTAATATGATATTTTATTACATTAAAACTTAGATACTTGCGCCCAGGGGGTGCATATTTTTGCTAGTTTAAATAAATAACAATGAGTTCAATAGACTCAACAGTTATCGTTTGGACTCAGAATTAACTAAACAGACTCGGTGATCCCAGTTGAAATCCTGAGCCATTACAAGAGGCGTCTGTAACAGAAATACAAGTGGGACTAATAAGACTGTTGATATTGCTGTTATAAAGGAAATGTACACAAGGCGAATATAGATTGTATATTCGGGTTAATAACTTTTATTGGTGCAATATGTAAGTTAATTGTTCAACATGTTTGTGTAAGAGTTCGTACAGTTCATACTAAAGTTGCCAGAGACAATCGCTTGGCGGGAAGTATTATATAATGTATGAGACAAGGGTTACTTAGCTCTGTAGAATTTCATCTGGTATCTATGGATATGCACTAGATAAATTTGAGAGTAGAGGAAAATGTGGATATAACAACACAAAACGACTATGTTCAATTGATATTTCACCTCATTGGTTGAAGCTTCCTCAGAATTTATTGATTTAAGTGCTTGTACATTCTGCTTTTATAGTGAAAAGGTAAATGGGTGGGGGAGAGAAAAGGGGATAGGTTGTTGGTGGGTAGTCTAGGGGAATGAGAAGAAAGTCGGGAGGGCTTAGTTAACAGAAATAATGGGGAGAAATAATGGGGAGAAATAATAGTTCTGTCGTAAAGGAAAGGAGAAAAGGCGAATTTAGATTGTATATATTCGGGTTAATAACTTTTATTGGTGCAAATAAGAGAAGTGTAAGTTAATTGTACAAAGTGTTTTGTGTAAGAGTTCGTAAAGTTCGTATTAAAGTTGCCAGAGACGTTTGTTCGGCAGGAAGTATTATATAATGAATGGGACAAGGGGTTACTTAGCTCTGTAGAATTGTATTTTGTAATTGTTTCTTGTTGCAGTAGTCTGTTGAGTTGTCAGTTTGCCTGTTCTGTTCGTTGAATTTGTCTGTTGAGTTGTCAGGTCTTACCCTTGTGGGTGCCTAGACTGATGATGCTGACCTTAATTCGACCGCTGCAAAAAACTGGTCCGACTTCAGTGCTTACAGATTCTGTTCTCTTGATTTAGGGCCATCTGCCCCCTAGCGTCTGCTTCCAGGAACTGATTAAGGGGCAGATAACGCAAATTTCTGATATCTGTTGATATCTGATATTGTTTACAGATTTAAAATTAAAAATGAAAATAAATATTACTAGTCTAAGTAGTATACGGATAAAGAAAAAAAATGAATGAAAATAGAAAAAATAGAAATGAATGAAACAAGAGATGATGAGTAAAATAATCAAATTTTCTGTTTGCTTTCACTTATATGCTGAGAGATTATTCAGCCCTCATGTAAAGAGACTTCACATTGTATATCATCATCATGTAAATAAACAGCAAACAAAAGTTGATTTTTATGTTAAGAAAAAAGAAAACTAAAAAGGAGCATTTGAGAAGTTTTTATTTCTCTTTAAAACTGGCAAACATGAATAAGTTTTGATACAAGCCAATAATGTAAGTGGAAAATGTGTCAATTATAAGTCACACATAGAAGTTCATTATTTAGCATATTTATTAGAGAATAAGAGACATCAGTCTAAGACATCCAATGCCAAACACACATACAAACTAGGCCTGCATTTGACCTGAGTGTATGTGTACAGGCCTAGCTAAATCAGACAAAAAGGTGTTTTGTGTGCATGGGTATCTGCATATATGCACACATACAATAAATATTAAATGGCAATTCTAAGTTTCACAATATGAAGCAGTCAACAGACTAATTAACATTCATACAAACATTTCAGATTTATCATGATGTGTGTAACTTAGAATTACTATTAGATTTATTCAATTTATAACAGATTGTATTGTAACAGCCACGTGAAAATTAGGGATTTTTTAAAGTTAGCCCCGCAGATCCATTAATACTGAATCGTGAGGTGTCATAGTAGGATGTCCCATTAAAATCCATGCGTAAAAAAGATTTGCATAAAGCTGGATCAATGCAAATCTTTTTTAAAAGAAACGTTAATGTCTACGATTGGAAATATTAAATGCAAAAAAGAATTCTATGCTGTTATCTTTTAAATTTTATTTTCTAATTATCTTCATGAATATAAATCAAATCTTCATTATTTTTGCTCAAAAACAAGATATGGTAATAGTGAATGTGTACCTATATTTATTTTGTAGTTAATATTTCTATTTTTGTAGTTTGCTCCAGACATACACACACACAACTTCCTTTTATATATAAATAAATAAATAAATAAATAAACAAGAATGAAATAAAAGTAGAAAAAGAAATGGACAAAAAGGATAGAAGGATTCTTTTAAACAAGATGAAGTAAATCATATCTGAAGGAAAAAGTAAGAATCGTTGATGAAAGAATTTGTGAATTAAAATCATAAAACTAATTTCAAATTCAAATAAATTGAGACAGTATAAATGGAGGCTAGTCTGTAATGGGATTGAGTTTGGTGGGTGGATTTTACGGCATGTCAACCCTCTTTGGGTTATTTTATGCTGAAGACTTTTTGTTTTATTCATTCTTGATGGATATTCAACATTTTTTAAATGTTTAAAATTGTTTTAAAAAATTGAGTTTTAAAAGAAAAAATTGAGTACCCATCAATAATGAATAAAATAAAATGTCTTCGACATAAGATAACCCAACAACGGTTGATATGCCGTAAAATCTAACCAACCAACCGACCAACCAACCAACCAACTCTTTTCTCGTATGGAACACTCAGAATTAAAATAAAAAATGAGTCAGACAATTCACATTCAAACGGACATTTCATCGAACGGTCATAGGGTAATTCCATGTCAAATTATACAGAAAAAATTGACATTAAGATCTTTGTTATGGCATTTTTGGATTCCTTGGGCTAAAATGCTTTTATAAACCAATTTTTAGGAGTAGGAAAGCTCTAGAACTCATTTTGTCGACAAAAATAGTTCTATACACACATACACATACACACACATATACGCATATATACATATCACATTCTTGTATCATTTCGAATTATTTGTCTTCAGTTACCTTCCTGTCAAATGATTGTGTCGATTCTTATTTCTCGAGTTAACAAAGAAATAATTGGTAGAAAAACAAGGAGTTTTGCTTATAGCGAAAAAGGTTTACTAAGCAAAGATACAATGTAAACAGCGTAATTAGCAATTGCTAGGTTGAATTAACAAGTCTGATGAGATCGCACAGGGAACAGTTTAAAATGTGGGAGGTATGTTATAACTCGTGTATTAGAGTTAACAGAGAAATAATAGGTAAAAACAATGAATATTAAGGATAAGGAAAAAGGTTTACTAAGCAAAGATACAAAGTGAACAGAGTGATTAGCAATTGCTAGGTTGAATTAACAAGTCACGTGAGATCTTTTGGTTCTCTCTTCCGGGGTTTCATCATAAAGTTTTGTTTCGTTTATATATAATAGCTTTATCGATATTCAAGTCGGTACTTCTTTAGGAGAACTATATATGCTATTGTTTATATGATTCGCTGCTGCTTTTGATATCGAATAGATTTTAATGCAGCTGAATACATGTATAAACCAATTTATAAACCAATTTTTAGGAGTAGGAAAGCTCTAGAACTCATTTCACAGACCAAAATAGGTTACAAAAAGTCTGTATTTTTTGCGACCCCACCCAAATTTGGAGAGCTAAAAATCTACATAACTCTGCCATTTTTTTGAATTGGAAGCTCAAATTTTGGGGATTGTCTAACTTTATCATAATCCCCACAAGGACATTTCAGAAAAATTGAAGGGGTTGGGTGACATGGCCTGGATGATTTGTCATGGAATTTCCCATTAGTGAAATAATGTATTAAAAGATAGCAATCTTTAATTAAATAGAAAAATTTATTTCCTTTCTTTTTGTATAATAATATTTTAACTACTTTCAAAGTAGTTAAAATATTATAAAAAAGAAAGAAAGGAAATATTTAAAAAAATTAAAGATTGCTATCTTTTAATGCATTATTTCTCTAATGGGTAATAACTCTCATAACGGCTCCCCGCCACTGTGATCCTATCGTAAACCGCCGGCAGCGGCTTTCGGATGTGCCACTTATTTACACTGGAAAATCACGACCCCTGACAACTAATAGGACTTTCGGTTTAACTCAGTCGATAGAGCAACTGCCCAGGAATCGCAAGGTTCCTGGTTTGATACCGGCCCCCGCTAGCTCAACGCATGAGTAGCACAGATTAGGTAATCTGATCTGTGTAGTAAAGCCGGGAACTGACGGTATGTGTGGCGCTCCACCACAGCAAAAAAATCTCCTTGGTCTAAACATAACATGGACTTTAATATAAGTACAGCACATGGAGAAGCATATAAGACATGAAATACATATACGTGACAAAGATACATAATGTACATGTGAATGACATAAAAAGAATAAGGGTTCCAAGTAGATATATCTAGATATAGAAGTAATGAAGGGTTATGAAAGTCCATAAGAAAGTCACTTGCTAATGTTGTGATGGGGGCTGAAACTCCCACACAAGAAGGGTGTAGGCATAAATGTCTAACCCATGTGTGTAGAAGAAAAAAAATAGAGTTCAAAACGGGCGCTTAAATACCAAAACCCCCTGGTGGTCAAAAACGGGAACCCAGAGGGAAGATAACTCTTCCAGGCAAAGGGAAGACAACTCAACAGGACTTTCGGTTTAACTCATTCGATAGAGCAACCATCCAGAAATCACAAGGTTCCTGGTTCGATACCGGCCCCCGCCAGCTCAACGCATGAGTAGCACAGATTAGGTAATCTGATCTGTGCGGTAAAGCCTGGAACTGACGGTATGTGTAGCGTTCCACCACAGCAAAAACAATCTCCCTGGTCTACCGCTAGTGAAGAGGGATAGACTCCCTCGCTGTCCGGCTGATATCGACAATAGGACACTCCGCCAACATTATTTACTAATGTAAATAGAATGAGTTTATTGATGAATAGATATTGAACTTTGAAATATCCCATCATACGGGTAAAAAGTACAGAGAAAATTTGGTACAGCCGTATAATTGAGTAGAAGGACTCAAATTACAATAATAATAGGAATTTATTTGAATAGAATGAGTTCTGAGAGGAACAGCTAGTGAACTTTGTAATATCCCATGATATAAGTAAAAAAATACCAAAACAATTTGGTATAGCAGTGGACAAAGTGTTAAATGAATTCTCTTTTCTCTACAAATCTTATTAGAATTGAGATTCGGTAACCGAAACTACGTCACTGCCTACGTCACAATAACCACGGGAATTCCCTAAGTTTATCCATGAGTATTTAATTTATAGTCAAAATCAATAATACATAGAATAAATCTTATTTATGAACGATCTGAGAGAAAACAGCTCATGTTATAAGTGCATTTAAAATCTTGCAATGTGTCTTACATACCACTAAGAAATAAAGGTTTACATAATAAATGGGGTGATTAATTTTCATACTGGTTTTAACAAAACTGGGTTTAATAAATAATTACTTGGTGTTATTGGTCTCTTATATTATTGTTTTATTCTCGACGTATTAAGATCAATCCTATAAATGATTTTATATAGAAACAGTTAGAAAACAGTAAAAATATAATTAAAATAAGTGTAATCTGTTTATATACGTTCTCATTTAATTTCGGTAGTCTTTCTACTTTAATATATTTCATTACATTAGAACTTACGAAGAGCGCATATTCTAGCCAGTATAACTAAAAATATTACAAGTCTTTTTATGATTAAGAAAAATGAATAAATTTGTCAGAGGTCAAAGGGTCAAATTTCGAAGAAATGTCCGTCAGCCAAAATATCCGTTCGATGAAATGACCTTTCTCCGGTCACGTTGAAAATAACAACTCCCTTTATTTCCGCCGAGAAAATATTCTCTTTTAAAATCTGATGACCTACTGATCGATATATATATATATATATATATATATATATATATATATATATATATATATATATACATAATATCCATATCCGTTCAGATTCAGATGTCAATCTGAATCTGAATCTGAGTCTTAATCCAAATCTAAATCTGAATGTGAATCTGAATGTGAATCTAAATCTAAATCTAAATCTAAATGTGAATCTAAATCTGAATTTAAATCTAAATCTGAATCTGAATCTGAATCTAAATCTAAATCTGAATCAGAATCTGAATCTAAATCTGAATCAGAATCTGAATCTAAATCTGAATCAGCATCTGAATCTAAATTTAAATCTAAATCTGAATCTAAATCTAAATCTAAATCTGAATCTGAATCTAAATCTGAATTTAAATCTAAATCTGAATCTGAATCTGAATCAGAATCTGAATCTGAATCTGAATCTAAATCTAAATCTAAATCTAAATCTAAATCTAAATCTGAATCAGAATCTGAATCTAAATCTGAATCTGAATCTAAATCTAAATCTGAATCTAAATCTAAACCTGAATCTGAATCTAAATCTGAATTTAAATCTAAATCTGAATCTGAATCAGAATCTGAATCTAAATCAAAATCTGAATCTAAATCATAATCTAAACCTGAATCTGAATCTAAATCTGAATTTAAATCTAAATCTGAATCTGAATCTAAATCTAAATCTGAATCAGAATCTGAATCTAAATCTGAATCTAAATCTAAATCTGAATCTGAATCTAAATCTAAATCTGAATCTGTAACACAGCTCCTTTCTGCAAGTCAGCACCGACTCGCTTTTGGCCTGTCTATTTATTGACCTAATTTTACGTTCATCCGGCTACGTGAATCAAACCACGCGTCCGTCTCACTCATAAATCGTATTTTTCGCATTTCGAAGGATACGAGTTCCCCCCGGCCATACCGAGTTCTCTCACACTACTGTATACGGATAAAGATCAACATTATGCTTTTGTTTATCTTTCGATTAAATGTCGGTCAGAGATCAGTTTTGTCAAATGTCCATTCGTTGAAATGTCAGTTCGGCCGAATGTCCATCAGTGAATTGTCATTCGTTATTTAGATGTCCTTTGTAAATTAATGAAACAAATACAATTCTCTAGGATTTTGAAATAAAGACGGATCACCTTATCCCAGCCAGAAGACCAGACCTTGTATTGATTTACAAGAAAGGGAGAACTTGTCAATTAGTTGATTTTGCAGTTCCAGCAGATCACAGGATGAAGGTGAATATGAGGGTAAAAGTAATACCAATTGTAGTTGGTGCACTTGGAGCGGTCCCCAACAGTTTTTTCGTTGTTGTTGTTGTTGTTGTTGTTGTTGTTCTTCTTCTTCTTCTTCTTCTTCTTCTTCTTCTTCTTCTTCTTCTTCTTCTTCTTCTTCTATTAAAATATCCAGGTGTCTATTATGAAGTTCACTTCAAATCCATGAATGTCCATTACTGGACTTATGACTAATCTTATTTAAGGGGGGAAGGTCAAAGAGAGAACGACAAATGGGGTCTGGGGTTCAATTAACCGAATAATTATTTGAATATCAATAATTCTTCTCAAAACATAGACCGTACGAATGTGTGTGTGTATGTGTGTGACTCTCTATCTGTGTGTGTGTGTGTGTGTGTGTGTGTGTGTGTGTGTGTGTGTGACTGTCTATCTGTGTGTGTGTGTGTGTGTGTGTGTGTGTGTGTGTTATCTGCGTGTGTTGTGTGGTGTGTCTGTCTGTCTATCTGTGTGTGTGTGTGTGTGTGTCTATCTGCGTGTGTGTGTGTGTGTGTCTGTCTGTCTATCTGTGTGTGTGTGTGTGTGTCTGTGTCTGTGTGTGTGTGTGTTGTCTATCTGCGTGTGTGTGTGTGTGTGTGTGTGTGTGTGTGTCTGTCTATCTGTGTGTGTGTGTGTGTGATGTGGCTGTGGTGTGTTTTGCACACTGCGGTGGGCGTTTTCTCACCCCCAGCGCCAGCAGTCGGTTTTTTATTTCAATTAAGGTGCAAATTTGGAATGTTGATTTTAAAGACGGATTGTATTGCTTCTTCCTCACGGTGGGGAATGAAGAAGCAACCCAGCAGTTTTCTTCTTCTTCTTCTTCTTCTTCTTCTTCTTCTTCTTCTTCTCTTGTGAGTTTTTCACATCAGCGTTAGCTGATGGTATTTCACTGGAGTCTGAGGGATGACAAGTCTCCTTAGGTCTCCAAGACTCTTCTAAGTATTCTAGCCGATTGCAGCAGTTCAGTAGTCTGGATGGTCTCAATTCTTCCTCTGATTTCTAGACCCTTCAGTCTTTTTTCCAAGTTTATTGGGACGGTTCCAACCACAATTGGTATCATTCACTCTCATGTTCCACAGCCTTTTCAATTCTCTGGCAAGGTCCAGGTATTTATCCATCTTTTCATTTTCCTTCAGCTTCACCCTGTGATCTGCTGTGACCGCAAAGTCCACCAGTTGACACGTTCTCTTCTTTTGTTAATCAACCCTTGCTGGTATAGGGTGATCCGTCTTTATCTCGAAGTCCCAGAGAATTTTATGCGTTTCGTTCTCAAGAACAGATTCTGGTTTATGCATATACCATTTTGTTGAATGGTCAAAGTTTAATTTTTTGCATAATACCCAGTGGATCACCTTCCCAACCCAGTCGTGCCTAGCTTTGTATTCCCGTCGTGCTAGTTTGCTACATTCACTTAATACATGGTCTACATTTACTGTATTATTATTATTACTATAATTATTCTCATTATTATTATTACTATTATATTATTATTATTATTATTATTATTATTTTATTATTATTATGGCCTTTCACTGGAGTCTGAGTGATAACAAGTCTCCTCAGTTCTCCATGACTCTTCTGAGTATTCTGGCAGATTTCAGCAGTGCAGTATTCTGGATGGTCTCAATTCGCCCTCTGATTCCCAGATTTTCCAATCTTTTTGGGACCGTTCCAAGTCCACCAACTACAATGGGTATAGTTTTGACCGTCATATTCCATAACTTTTTGAGTTCTCTGGCAAGGTCCGGGTATTTGTCCATTTTTTTCATTTTCCTTCAGCTTCACCCTGTGATCTGCTGGAACTGCAAAATCCACCAGTTGGCACGTTCTTTCTTTTTTGTTTATCAACGCTAGGTCTGGTCTTCTTGCTGGGATAAGGTTTCAAAGTCCCAGAGAATGTTATGCGTTATTATTATTATTATTATTATTTATTATTATTATTATTATTATTTCACTCATGTGAGTTTTTCAAACCAGCGTTAGCTGATTGTCTTTTACTAGAGTCTGAGTGACAACAAGTCTCTTTAAGTCTCCAGGACTCTTCTGACTATTTTAGCCGATTTCAACAATGCTGTTGTCTGGATGGTCTCAATTATTCCTCTGATTTCCAATTCTTCTAGTCTTTTTTCTAAGCTAGAGAATTTTATGTGTTTCATTCTCAAGAACAGATTCTGATTATTATTATTATTTGCTCCTTTTGAGATTTCACATCAGCGTTCGTTGATGGCCTTTCACTGGAGTCTGAGTGGCAACAAGTCTCCTCAGGTCTCCAGGACTCTTCTGAGTATTCTGGCAGATTGCAGCAGTGCAGTATTCTGGATGGTCTCAATTCTTCCTCTGATTTCCAGATTTTCCAAACCCTTTTCCAATCTTTTTGGGACCATTCCAAGTATACCAACTACAATTGGTATCACTTTGACTTTCATATTCCATAAATTTTTCAGTTCTCTGGCAAGGTCCAGCTATTTGTCCATTTTTTCGTTTTCCTTCAGCTTCACCCCGTTATCTGCAAAATCCACCAGTTGACAAGTTCTTTCTTTTTTGTTAATCAACACTAGGTCTGGTCTTCTTGCTGGGATAAGGTGATCCGTTTTTATCTCAATGTCCCAGAGAATTGTATGCGTTATTATTATTATTAATATTATTATTATTATTATAAGAGGTGCCCGATAGAGATTATACAATTATCGTCTTAATTATATTATTATCTATTAATTATTATTATTATTCATTA
>CM042181.1:6767980-6815480 GCA_023376005.1 Doryteuthis pealeii
TCTGTTTCCGCTTCTATCTATCTATCCATTATTTCAACTTTTCCGAATATCCCGCTCTTTCCGCACTCTCTTTTTCTCTCCCCTTCTATCCTATCTATCTATCTATCTATCTATCTATCTATCTCTTTTCAGCATCTATCTATCTATCTATCTATCTCTGTTTATATCTATCTATCTATCTATCTATCTATCTATTTATCCATGTATCTATGTTCATATCTATCTATCTATTCTATCTATCTATCTATTTATCTATGTTCATATCTATCTATCTATCTATTTATCTATGTTCATATCTATCTATCTATCTATCTATCAACGTCAGACTGTTCGTATCTACCCAAACAGTACTTAGTGTAAGAAAGCAGAGGTCTTTGTCTATAAAAAAAATGACTTGATTCGGCATTAAATGACCCGAAAAGGGTTGATATGCCGTAAAGCAAAACAACAACAAAACAACTGTCTATCTATCTATGCTTATATAAATCTTAAGTGGTGTAATGGTTAGAGTCGTAGGAAATGGACTCGTCGACCCGAGTTCAAATCCTGGACAAGGCTGTTTGCATTTCACATAGCATCACTAATATCCTTGGGTATGGTATGCATCCAACTACTCTCCCTCCAACTATGAGTAAATAGCAGGGCAGACTGGGCTCTTAACCTTGGCTAGTTAACCAGTCTAGGAGAAGAAAAACTCTGAATTCACACCTGTAAAACTACGCGTAACAAATTGGAATTGTGTCGCATCCTTCACGTGTGGAGGGGTTGGTATATATATATATACACACACACCCGCACCCATAAACAATCAAGCAATATCTGGAATGTTAATCTCAGACACATATCAATAAAAAAGAGATCAGATGATCCTGTTGTTAAACAAAAAAACAAAAAAAAACCTTACTTAGAGGCAAATCAAATCTGGAAAATAATTAAAATAAAATAAAAAGAAATGATCAGACACACAGACATAAGCACACACGCACACACACAAGCACGCACACACACACACACACTTACACACACAAACACACACATAAACAAGCACCCCCAACCACACACACACAGAGAATTTGGAAGACCCACACAGAACAAGTTGAGCAACTGCTAGCACCACTTCAGTTCGAGTATTCTTCTGATGATAGGATTTTTCATCCTGAAATATTAAGAATAAAGTAACAGGTTAACAAACAACATCATAGTTACCTTCTTTTTTCTTTACACTTGCATTGTGACAGCCTTCAAAACCAACCAGCATACCATATATATATTATTTTGATATAGGTCCAAGTGATAACCTCCTCGAGTTTCACCATATTGAGGATCTTCAGGGTTAACTCCACTGTGTAAATCAAGATGTTGGTTGATTGTAGACAATTATATGTATGTGTCTTTTGCTATGAACGGTACATTATGTAACAAAATTATATAAACGCTGTTTTGGAATTTAGAATTTTGAAATTTGACGTTGTTTTTTTTTTCAAGGTACAAAACGTAAACATTAGTAGTAAGCTGTTCTATGTTGTTGTTTAATTGGTTTGTAACGGAGATATTATTGTGGCAATTAATTGTGCTTTTATTAAAATATGTTCAAATTTATTTATTTTATTTTATTTTATTTTATTTTTTTATTTTAATTGAAGTTAATATAGAGTGGGATTGTATGTGCTTATGGGGTTGTATTATAATCTCTTATAATAATATATATATATATATTTTTAATTAAAAAAAAACTTTTTATAAATATTTTTCTAACTCCTGTCATCTACAAAACATCCATCAATTTCTTCACCCCATAATCTATCCCGAGAAAGGTTTAAATAAACTGAAACATTTAAGCGTCGATAAATAAATTCATCTTATTTTTGGAACACTTCGTTTTTCAAATTTCTTATATATATATATATATATATATATATATATATATATATATATATATATATATATATATGTAGCGGCCTTTACATACATACAGATGTGTGTATTAAAACGGTTAAAATCCCCTTCGCATTCTCTGGGTGACGATGGCCGAGCGGTTAAGCTATCCGACTGCTGCTGAATTGATCGGAGTTCTCTCCCTGCTATTGGTAGCTCACAAAAAGAAGAGACTTGATAAGTCGAAACACGTGTCTGTGGATGACTATATATATATATATATATATATATATATATAGAGAGAGAGAGAGAGAGAGAGGGAGAGAGTTAGATAGATAAATAAATGACCAAATAAAAGGTTTAGCTTTTATTTATTAACATATGAACAATCTTTACGACCGAGAATGCTTGTGCATTCGTCAGGTAAACGAATATATATAATATATATATATATATATATATATATATATATATATATATATATATATATATATATATATATATATAAGGTGTCCATAAATTCCGTGTGTACTTCAAAGTTATAGATTTTTTTAAGTGCATACGGACTTTGAGGACCTCCTTTATATGCTATGTTTTTCATATTTGTATATAAGTATTCATCTATTTATATCAATTGTTTCATATTTCTCTTCGCACCCGGTTGTTTATCGATACATAATGCATCCTAATGCATAAAAACATCAATAACATAAAATTTTTAATTAATTTGGATAAATTTGATAAAAAATGGAATAAATAGAATTTAAGAGGAGGTCATTTTGGAAGTATCGAATGAATTACTTTACAAAATAGGTAAGAAAAAGAAAAAAAGGATATTGAATTATAAAGTCTAATGAAATTAAATACGAACACAAAAAAGATTAAACTTATTTTTACTTTATTAAAAGCATTTTACTTTATTAAAAGCAAAAAGAAAAAAACGCGCACCCCGGGCCCAAGTATTAATGTTTTAAAACGTAATTAGATATTTTATTGAATTATAAAGACCAATGAAATTAAATACGTACACAAAAAAAAAAAAAAGATTACACTTATTTTATTATTTTATTTTAGCAAAAAAAAAAGAAAAAAAAAGGATATTGAATTATAAAGACTAATGAAATTAAATACGAACACAAGAAAGATTAAACTTATTTTATTATTGCATTAACTAGCAAAAAAAGAAAAAAAGAAAAAAAAAAAGGAAATTGAATTATAAAGACCAATGAAATTAAATACGAACACAAAAAAGATGATACTTATTTTATTATTGTATTAACTAGCAAAAAAAAAATTTTTTTTAAATTGGATTTTATAATTCAATATCCTTTTTTCTTTTTTTTATGATATTAAATACGAACACAAAAAAGATTAATCTTATTTTTACTTTATTAAAAGCATTTTACTTTTTTAAAAAAAATTGCGCACTCCGGGCCCAAGTATTAAAGTTTTAAAACGTAATTAAATATTATATTGAATTATAAAGACTAATGAAATTAAATACGAACACAAAAAAAGATTACACTTATTTAATTATTGTATTAACGAGCAAAAAAACAAACAAAAAACAAAACAAAACAAAAACAGTACCCTCCGGGCCTTAGTATTTAAGTTTTAAAACTCAATTAAATATTATATTGAATTATAAGGACTAATGAAATTAAATACGAACACAAAAAAGATTATATTTATTTTTACTTTATTGTTTAACTATAAAAAAAAAAAATGCGCCATCTAGGCCCAAGTATTTAAGTTTTAAAACGTAATTGAATATTATATTGAATTGTAAAATCTAATAAAATTAAATACGGACACAAAAAAAGATTACACTTATTTTTACTTTATTCTAATTGATTTCAAACTTTCAAAAATTATTTTAATACGTTTGAGAATAAAACACTAATATTATAAATCAATAACACCAAGTAATTATTTATTAAACACGATTTTATTAAAAACGGTATGTAAATTATTCACACCATATATTATGCAAACATTTATTTCTTAATTATATATAACACACATTACAGGATTTTAAACAAATTAATAAGACGGACTTTTCAGTGCCTGTGTTTGTTAATGATATTAACGGCGTTGATCCCAGGGGTCTACCCCCCCCGGGCAACATCTGCCCCCTTGATTTAAAGGGGCAGAGCTGGGTTTATTGCCCAGCGCCTAAGGCGCACTCCTTGAGGGAGAATTCCGACGGGATCAACGCATTTTTTGTGCCTACCACCCATGAGCTTCGGCTTGTGGGTGGGCCCACATTAATTGGACCCTTGTGTCGGACCGACATAAGTCGGATACGCGGTAAATACCACATTAATAAAAAGTCGTCGGGGTGGCCTAATGTCGGTATCTGGGATCGACACTATTAACTTGTAAAGATCCAGGGCCGAAGCCACTGGACCCCCAGCGTTGGCCAGATTTACATACAAATAACATTCAATTGTATTTATATATGCAACAAAATAGCGATTTACAGTGTTAACGGGAAGGCTAATTTGCATATTGATATTAAAAAATTGATTTTAATAAATATGTGCTTAGTATTATTGATTTCTAATTATTTGGTTTTGTCTTAATGAATATGAGCAAAAATCTCAGAGATAAATCTTAAAAGAAATCCATTAACAAGAAGAAATAACTATATTTTATTCTTTACTGTCTATTTTAACTTAAGTTAAATTAGAAACATTTAGCAGTGAAAGACGGGAGTGATTGAAGAGTAAGTTTCAGTTGTTCTATTTTTCGATTATATCCCACTCTTTCTCTGAATGTTTGAGATGAGGCTTGATGATTAGTATTATCTGCGTTATTCGGACTATTGTCCTCATCTTCATTGTCATCTGCACAACGTTTCGACCGATGTGCCCTCCGGGCTTCTTCAGGTATTTCTTGTCGAACTTGGGAACCTTCTCGGACTCGGGAACTTTCTTATCGTAATCGGGAGCCATCACGGAACTTTGAACCTAACCCTTTATTCAGACCACGGGGGTATCCTGTTCACATTCCGCTAACCATAGTTGGGGTAGGGGCGTTAAGCTGTGTTAACTGTTATTCTATGTTACTGCTGCCCTTGACCAAGATTGAACCTGCAGCCCAGAGAGAATTGTCTTAACCCAACTCCTTTATCCACTAGGCCATGTGTCTAATTGGTATATCCCACTCTGTTTCAAATCTTTTTATCTGCATTCTTATTTAGTTTCATTAGCCTTTCTAATTTAATATAATATTTCATTACATTAAAACTTAAATACTTGCACTCTGTTTCAAATCTTTTTATCTGCCTGCTTATTTAGTTTCATTAGCCTTTCTAATTTAATATAATATTTTATTACATTAAAACTTATATACTTGTACTCTATTTCAAATCTTTTTATCTGCCTTCTTATTTAGTTTCATTAGCCTTTCTAATTTAATAGAATATTTTATTACATTAAAATTTAAACACTTGCACTCTGTTTCAAATCTTTTTATCTGCCTTCTTATTTAGTTTCATTATCCTTTCTAATTTAATATAATATTTTATTACATTAAAACTTAAATACTTGTACTCTATTTCAAATCTTTTTATCTGCCTTCTTATTTAGTTTCATTATCCTTTCTAATTTAATATAATATTTTATTACATTAAAACTTAAATACTTGCACTCTGTTTCAAATCTTTTTATCTGCCTTCTAATTTAGTTTCATTATCCTTTCTAATTCAATATAATATTTTATTACATTAAGATTTAAATACTTGCATCCAGAGGGTGCATATATTTGCTAGTCTATATAATTTTGAAAGAATTATAGGTCTACCGCGGTTCTGATCGTAATTATCTATTCAGGACCCTACTTCATATTGGAGTAAGTTGAAACTACTACTACTTATACTTATCTGCCATTTGGTAGGTGTGGAAATTTGAGCTAACGTTATGCTAGCAAATCTTCTCTCTTCCTCCTGATATGTTTATTTTAATGATTAAATCCTACTTAACGGACATAAATTCCACCATTGTATGTCACCCCGCCGAAAGAAAAAAAATTCTAAAAATCAAGGAATTAACCGAATTTAATGAAATTTTCAGTGTTGATACATTAATAAATAACCAATATAATGCACCAGTTATTTTATTTGAAAACTCTTACATTTTTTTCAGGTCAGTTAACTTTGAACCACGTATGTTTGAGGCGTAACACAGATTAACAAACATACATGGTTCAAAGGTAATTGACCTGAAAAAATTAATAGTTCTTAAATAAAATAACTGGTGCATTATATCTTTTATTTATTAATATATCAACACTGAAAATTTAATTAAATTCGGTTAATTCCTTCATTTTTAACATTTTTTTCTTTCGTCGGGGTGACATGCATTGGTGGAATTTATGTCCGTTAAATAGGATTTAACCATTTTAATTTATATATGTCCAGCCCCAACCCTTTTCATCATATGGGTGCTAGAATGCGGTGGCTAAGGGTCTACATGTCCTGGGAATAATATTAAACTCTATCTGATGGTGAGGCTCCAGTTTTGGAGGTTTGTGGAATGTGGAGCACCTCTTCATCACCATTGCTCCCTGGTCCACTCTGACCTGGAGTGGTATTACCTGTTAGGGTCCCATCTATGGGTTAAATAGAAAAAACATGAGTTTATAAACAACATTTGATTATCCATTAAGAATGAATTTATTTCAAAACTTTGTCGGCATTAAATGACCCACCGAGGTTGATATGCCGTAAAACAAAACAAAGATAAGCTATCAAATCTTCTCTCTTCCTCCTGAGATGTTTATTTTAAATTATATATGGATTCATCTTTCTGTCTGTTCACAGTTGAACACAATGCGTGTTTAGGTTATTTCCTAGTTGAGTAACATGATATTACAGGGTGTCCCAGAAAAAACAGAATCCAAACTATTTATTTTCCGATTAAACTAACCCTAAACCCCAACCCTAACTCTAATCCTAAACCCTAAACCCTAACCCTAACCCTAGCCCCCCTAGTTGAGGGTATTTGCTTATACTTATGAGCGCGGGACACAAGATCTCGTTTTAACGTGGGCGCATAAATTTCCCCTCAAGAGGGGCGCCCCAGGCGCTGGGCAATAAACCCAGCCTTGTCCCTTTAAATCAAGGGGGCAGGTATTGCCTGGGGGGATAGCCCCCTTGGATCGATGCTATTAATTTACTTAACGATCCAGTGGCCGTAGCTCACTGGACCGCCGACGAGGCTAGTTGAGTAACATAATATTACAGGGTGACCCAGAAAAAAACAGACCCGCAAATTTGGTAATAAAACTGTTAAAATTAATTTTTAAGTTTAAGTCAAACAAGGGTTAGGGTTAGGATTTAGGGTTAGGGTTTAAGGTTAGGATTAGGGTTGGGGTTTAGGGTTAGTTTAATGGGAAAATAAATAAATAATTTGGGTTCTGTTTTTTTCTGGGTCACTCATGTTACTCAACTAGGAAATTACCCCTGTTCATATGTTTTCCATTACAATTTTTATTTTCGTATTCGTTCTATTTTCTAAAAATCAATTATCCTATTCTTATCGTTCTATTGTCTTTCTTTGAACTTAATACTTATTACAAAAGTTTAATTTTCAAGAGTATAATTTAAGAGTATAATACTAATCATATGTTGTGTGTCTACAGTTGAAAATCGATTCTATTCTATTGTTTAATAATTTTTCTTATTGAATAAAATAAAATCGATTTTTAATTGTAGACACAGAGCAAATTGCTATTTAAGATATAATCAGAATTATATTACATATATTCTTAAATCCGCCGACCGTTATCATCTTGCAATACCCTCTGGTTAAAAATGAGACAGTTCATATCGCCCAAAATGAAATGCCAAAATGTAATACCTGATGATCTGGTGTCACGTAATTGCCGAATTCTTATTTCTAACGAGTGTCGTCACTTCAGATAAATAATGGATCATTCCGTTTTTATTATAAAGAAAGAATGGGAAGAAAAAAGACATACTACACAGAGAAAATATAATAAGAAAGAAATAAGGAAACAGAGTAAGGGTAAAGCTGGAGAGAGAGAGAGAGAGAGAGAGAGAGAGAGAGAGAGAGAGAGAGAGAGAGAGAGAGAGAGAGAGAGAGAGAGATGGTAGGATTTGAATGTATTTGTATGTCAAATTTCATTAGCAGCAACCCGTAGCTTAAATTAGGTCAAGCCTCCCCTTGCCTAGAAATCTTACAAAATTAATTTAATGTTTTGTCCGGCCGTATTTATTTTTTGCCTTGGTTAAGATATCTTTGAGATCTATATTTTTCGTCTCGCTTTTCAATTCCTTACCACTGGCCTTGTGCCAGACTAAGCTAAATAAATGACAATAGTATAATATCTGTCTTTTCCTTCTTTAATTTTTGTTTTATAGAATAATGATTGACATTTCAGATTCGAGGAAACGTTTGAAGAATATTCCCGGAAGTGGTTGTCAAAAATATTATGAAAGAGACTTTGTTTAGTCCGGCGTCAGTAATACCTAATAGACACTTGGTAGACACATGAAAATTAGTGATGTACGTGTCAATGTGTGTATGTATGTATGTATGTATGTGTATTTGATACACATACGTACATATACTCACACAAATTAAAACAATATGAGAATATCTTATTTTCTTTATTATATATACTAATACAAAATTAAAAAAAACACCCTCCAGGCGATGTAAAAATAGATTTTTGAAATATATTGCCTGAAGGGTGGGAGTAAAAAATTCAACGTCAGCGAGTTTGTACCCTAAGTAAGTAAAATCATCAAATTCATTAAAGGATTAAAAAATAAAACTATTTGAAACTTGCAAATCGTCGTCAAAATTAAAACGGAATCTTATTTGGTGGTGATCCATGACAGTTTAACTACAGTGTATGAATGAACCTTTTTTTGCGAATTGGGTTACGGTTTAGGGGTTTGGGGATTAAGGTTGTTTTAAATTACGTATTGCTTAAAAAACAAACCCAAATTACTATACATTTAATTAACCATTGAAATTAATTTTTGAATCCAACGGTAGACACATTAGTCTCAGTTGTTTGTGTTAGTATTGCAATGTATAATTTTGATTAAACTTGGTTTTGAAAAATATTTTTCAACATTAAATGTATATTAATTTGTTTTTGTTTTTGTTTTTGTAAGCAATACGTAATTAAAAACAACCTTAATTCACCCCTAAATCGTAACCCAATTCGCAAAAAAGTTCATTCATAGACTGTAGTTAAACTGTCATGGGGGACCACCAAATAAGTTTCCGTTTTAATTTTGACGACGATTTGCAAGTTTAACCAAGCACTCTATGACCTTTTTAAAAAATACAATCTGTCCACCATTTGGGATTTCCTCTACGGATGACACTTTCAGTTTTTTGTTTTGTTTTTTTTTTTCGAGAAGGTATCAATAAAAAAAAATTATTACGGAATCAGGTAACCATATGTTAAAAAAGAAAGAAAAGAAATAATTATTTTCGTAATTAATTCACATTTATGTTCACATCTATCTAAGATAGATATGAGTAGATAGATAGATAGATAGATAGATATGAACAGACTGGGATAGATAGATAGATAGATAGATATAACAGACTGAGATAGATAGATAGATAGATAGATAGATAGATAAATAAATATAAACAAACTGAGATAGATAGATAGATAGATAGATGAACAGACTGGGATAGATAGATAGATAGATAGATATGAACAGACTGAGATAGATAGATAGATATATAGATAGATAAATATAAACAAACTGAGATAGATAGATAGATAGATAGATAAAGATATAAACAGACTGAGATAGATATGAACAGACTGAGATAGACATAAACAGACTGAGATAGATAGATAGATAAATAGATAGATAGATATGAACATACTGAGATAGATAGATAGTTTTTATTTTAACGACGATTTGTAAGTTTAACCATTTTTTAACCAATTTTACTTTCAATCTTTCCTTTTTGTAATTGTTTATTTTCTGAAATTGATACATATAATAATTATTCATTCATTAATAATGTTCCACCAATCAATTACATACATACATTCATACTTACATTCACGTATATACATACTTACATTTTTACATAGAGTTTTCTCCGAATCTATTTCTTCTTTCCTTCCTTCTCACCTCGGTACGACCTCACGATGAACCCGTGGATTACCTGACGAGATGCATGTACACACCTATCCCAACCGCGGTGCCTACGTGATAAAAATCACGTACCGCACTTGGACCTTTACCCGCACATTTGGACAAATCGGCAGTTCTTTCCATAACACCAAAATGACAACACTGTCCTCCACTGCTCTCTGATAAATCTGATACTCAATAATTTTTTTACCGTAATGCACGCGAGACGCGTGAGGTCTGTTGATAACTTTTGAATTTTCATCACTTTTATCATCTTCTTAAATTGTTTGTTTGTATTTTATGTTCATCATATATATGGTTATTGTTAAATCTATTGTCTTCAGTTTTCCCCTTTTTCGTCGTTTTCATTCAATTACTTAATGTCCTCATAATCTACTTGGTTAAGCTATCTGCACCGACCTTCGCAGACAAGAGAAGGTAGAATAATTAATATACCATGATAATTACTTAAACTCTTTTTCTCTTAGTTTTCCCTTTTGTCATCGTTTTCATTCAATTACTTAATGTCCTCACAGTCAGTTTGGTTAAGCTATCTGCCGGAACTTCGCAGATAAGAGAAGGCAGAATAATTAATATACCATGATGATTACTTAAACCCTTTTTTTTCTTTATCTTCCCTTTTTTCATGGTTTTCATTCAATTGTTTAATGTCCTCATAATCCGCCTGGTTAAGCTATCTGCCCCGATCTTCGCAGACAAGAGAAGGTAGAATAATTGATATTCCATGATGATTACTTAAACCCTTTTTCTCTTTGTTTTCCGTTTTTTCATCATTTTCATTCAATTGTTTAATGACCTCATAATCTGCTTGGTTAAGCTATCTGCACTAACCTTCGCAGACAAGAGAAGGTAGAATAATTGATATTCCATGATGATTACTTAAACTCTTTTTCTCTTTGTTTTCCGTTTTTTCATCATTTTCATTCAATTGTTTAATGATCTCATAATCCGCTTGGTTAAGCTATCTGCACTAACCTTCGCAGACAAGAGAAGGTAGAATAATTAATATACAATGATAATTACTTAAACTCTTTTTCTCTTAGTTTTCCCTTTTTTCATCGCTTTTATTCAATTGTTTAATGTCCTCACAGTCAATTTGGTTAAGCTATCTGCTGGACCTTCGCAGACAAGAGAAGACAAAATAAATAATATGTGCCTGAAGGCGGTGGCTGAGGGTCTTGGCTATGATATTAAACTGCAGCTAGGAGTGAAGTTCCAGTTCTGGAGCTCTGGGGAGTGCGAGTTTTAAAAATTGTGATTTTGAAAAATAAAATGTGTTTACATTTTTTTGAATACCCAAGGATAATGAATAAACAAATGTCTTCAGCATAAAATAACCCAATAAGGGTTGAAATGCCGTAAAATCCAACCAATCAACCAACCAATCTCTTCGCCTTGAGATGGGTGTGGCATAAGACCAATTTTTAAGGGGAGTTTAACAGGTTTGAATTCAAAGTTTTCCTTTTCCTAGACTCGGTGCTATTAAAAGAATAAAGAGCCCAGTCTGTCCTTACTATTTACCCACAGCTGGAGGGAGAATAGTTGGATGTATACCTTTCTCGACCCTATTAGTGCTCTGTGAAATGCAAACTGCTGTCCAGAATTTGATCTCAGGTAACAATGTCCATTTCCTATAATGTTAACCATTACACCACAGGTGCCTTCAAGCAGGTTAGGGGATTATAGAAGACTAGAAGCGGCTACCCGCCGTCGCCTGGGTAGAGGTGGGGATAAAAATGTTAGCCTCGCAGATCTATTATTACTTATCACCAGCTGGATCTCCCATAAACCCCCTCGTAAAAAAAAGACTTGGTGAGACGTCAGGAATTTTTTTTTCACTTGGGTAAAGGGAATGAAGTCACATATAAAGATATCGTCAGAAATTTTAATTCAATAATTTACAATTAAAAAAAAGAAAAGAAGATATAAATGAGGCGATTAAGTCAATCAATCAATGTCATATTTCAAAGCGAAAAAAAACAAACAAACAAAAAAAAACAAACAAAAAAAAACAACAAACAAAACAAAACAGAGCAAAACAAAAACGAATAAATAAAATAACACGCTAATGATTTTCTTCTCTGTTATACAAATTTTAATTTTTAAATATCTTCTCAAATACGAATAAAATCTTCATCATTTTGCACAAAAGCAAGCTCTGGTGATAGTGAATGTGTGTATATATTTAGTTTGACGGATTGTTTTAGTTTCATAGTTTCATCCGGATATACATACATACATACACATCAACTGCCCTTTATATATGTATAGATAGATTAATTTTCTTGGGTATATTATAAAGATTTAACCACGAATGGTGACAGACAGTTCAAGAGTTAAGAATAAAACGAACAACTTGAAATAGGAATAAAGACTTGTATTTCAGAATATATATATATATATATATATATATATATATATATATATATAACAATAAGGTTGCAAACTTTTAGTGCGTCTGCACAAATGTATGTAATTTGTAAAAGAACTTAGCTGACTCCTGAGGTAGGGTGAATTATCGGATCCCCTGCTACGGCTTCTCTGTCGTAATGCTGGATATGAGAGACGTTCAATTTGTGGTCCGTTTTCGATGCTGGTCGAGCAGAAAAGGAAGCGTTTCCCACTTTGGTTTTACCGCCAAAGTATTCTAGCATGTGATTAGTTGTTTTGAAACAGAGGCTCTTAGACAAGGACGATAACCCCCATACCTCAGAATTCTCAATAATATTTGCTGATTTTCTTACTGCTTATGACACAACAATTACTTCAAGGGTGAGTCAAAAAGTAATGCCATTTTGTTAGGACAGCTATAATTACCAAAACAGGAACATGTATCATACATCAAAACGAAGCTGGTTCTCTGTGGATCACATCCCTACTTCTTCACATAGGTGAATCAAAAAGTAATGCCTTTTTGTTTAGGACAGATATAATTACCAACACAGGAACATGTATCATACATCAAAATGAAGCTGGTCCTCTGTGGATTACATCCCTACTCCTCCACATAGTCACCGTTTCTCTCAATAGCAATGTTCCACCATCGAATGAGAGCATGTATCACTGTCCCGTAAAATTCTGTTGACTGTTCTTTGTACCACTTCTTCACTGTAGATTTCACTTCCTCGTCACTGGAATAATGTTTGCTTCTCAAACCCTCTTTCATGGGGCTGAAGAGATGATAGTCTGAACGTGCTAAATCTGGTAAGTATGGAGGATGTGGTGAAGTTCTTCACTTGAATGAGGCGATTTCGTCACTTGTCTTGATGCTTGTGTGTGATCAAGCATTTTCACAAAAGAACTTCACATGAAATAATGAAAATGGCATTATTTTAATTTTATTTTTTTTTTTACTCATCCTTGTAAATAAAGTATGTTGCCAGAGCCGGGATTTTTGGCTAATGAAAAAAAACAAAAAAAAACACGTCTATGCACATATGGATCGGCGCATGCTGAAATCTTGAAAATAAATTATCAAGATAAAATCAGAATTTTCATTTTTCGACCAATCTGTGACTTTCGCGGTAAAATAAAAAAAGAAGCTGATCCGTTCCTTGAACCGAAAAAAAGTATAATTTCCCCGATTTGAACGACCGGCAAGCAGTTCAAGATACAGACCCGAAAAGACGGAGAGGAGGGCGTTTGAACACAGACCAGAAGGCACAGCGGCCAGCCATCAACCGAAGAACACAGGAAGGGCGCGCTGAACACTAGGCACCACAACAAGACAGCATACATTACTCGTCATCTCCTTACCGTCCTCTGTCCTAACACTGGTCAACCCGACCGAGGCCATCTCTCCTAACCCTTCTATTAAAGGGACGAACCACCATCTCGTTTTGACCTATCATCACCACCGTCGCCGGTCATCAAACCACCAACGTCCTACCTACATTACTATCATGTATTCTACCCACATCGCTGACGGCACCGTCATGTCACTGGGACTCGAACCACATCCCGTTTCGTCTAACACCACAACCGATTAGATCATCAACTTTCTACCCACATCTCTCATGTTCCATTCGTCCTTGGAACGGTCCCCAAAGCTTTGGAAAAAAAACCCTGAAAGAATTGGATATTAGAGGAAGAATCGAGATTCTCCAGACTACAGCACTGTTAAAATTAGCTAGAATATTGAGAAGACTCCTGAAGACCTGAAGAAACTGTCACTCGGTCTTCAGTGAAAGAGTACCAGTTAAAAACTAATGTGAAAAACGCACAAGGAGTTAAATAATAACAAAGAGAGTATCTGCCAAATCGTAGACATAGCTATAGCAGCAGTCCACATCATGAAACTGAAATAAAAACGAAAAGAATAAGGAAAAATACCAGGAACTGAGAAAATTGAGGAACATACTTATAATATTTGGCACACTTGGAACGGTGCCAAAATACTGGAATAAAGATTGGATGAATTTGAAATCAAAGAATTTGAGACCATCTAGACTACGCCATTCTGGTCTCTACGAGGTACTATTATTATTTTCTCCTTTTGAGTTTTCACATCAGCATTAGCTGATTGTCTTTCACTGGAGTCTGAGTGACAGCAAGTCTCCTCAGGTCTCCAGGACTCTTCTGAGTATTCTGGCAGATTGCAGCAGTGCAGTGTTTTGAATGGTTTCAATCCTTCCTCTGATTTCCAAACTTTCCAAACCCTTTCTAATCCTTTTGGGACTGTTCCAAGTGCACCAACTACAATTGGTATCACTTTCACTTTCATATTATTATTATTATTATTATTATTATTATTATTATTATTGTGCCCAAATCTGGTATAGATAAAGTAATACTAGTGATAACTAATAAGTTTACAAATTGTTGGGATTTTGTCCCCGGAAAAGCACTGTTTAAATCCTACGTTTTGTAAGAGAATAAACCGTACTTCGAACGCAGTGAGGAGATGGGTGCTGCTTTTGAAGAAAGGAGACAAACGACGTTTTATAGAACAAAATGTTTACTATACATGTAAAACACAAACAAATATCAAACAGGGGAATACAATATGCATAAAATGAAACAACCAAACGAGTTTTAAAGAATGTTCATAGAGTCCAAAGGGAATACAAAGAGTTCAATGAGTTTGGTTGGTAAAAGATATTTTAAAGAGAATTGGATGTAGCTAAATGGTAAAGCATAACATGAATGTCTTTCAAAAAAAAAGCGACATCTCCACAATCGATGGCAAACTCCTAAATTTGGTAGAACAATTTAGATACTTAGGCAGTAACATCTCCTCCACAGAAAACGACGTTAATGCACGTATAGGAAAGGCATGGGCCGCTATAAATAAATTATCAGTCATATGGAAATCCAATCTCACAGACAAGTTAAAGAGACAGTTCTTCCAGGCCGTTGTCGTATCAGTGCTGCTGTATGGCTGCACCACCTGGACCCTAACGAAGTGACTAGAGAATAAACTAGATGGGATCTGCACAAGAAAGCTGCGGGTGATCCTGAACAAGACGTGAAAACAACACCCCACGAGAAAACAGCTGTACGGTCACCTGCCACATATCACCCAAACCATCCGAGTAAGACGGACAAGACACGCGGGACACTGCTGGAGAAGCAAGGACGAACTCATAAGCGACATCCTCCTGTGGAAGCCAGCACATGGGCACGCCAGTGTGGGCCGACCAGCAAAGACGTACATTGATCAGTTATGTGCGGATGCAGGATGCTGCACAGAGGACCTCCCGAGAATGATGAGCGATAGGAACGGATGGAGAGGGATTGTCATGGATATCCGTGCCAACAGCGCGACATGATGATGATGATGAAATGGTAAAAGGGTTGTTGCAGATAAAAAAGCCTGCGGAACTTAGCTGTTTATCCTTGTTAGTTCTGTTCCTCGTAACTGGTTGGGCCCTTGAAGAATTGGTTTTAGGTGTGCGTTTGCCGCTCCTGCTTCCAACGTGCCGAGGGTTCCTAGTCGTCGCCGTCTGAGGGCTTCTGACGATACGGAGCAGTGAAGCTAGCCAAATGCTAGAGGCAAAAGAGGCCGAATTCCTCAAAGACCCCTCTTTTATAGTGGGCATCATGTGACCCTAAGGGCTGCTGCTGGTGACCGGTGAAAGAGGATCACCATTCCCTTAATAAATTTTTACATAATAAGTAAAAATGTATCATCTATAAAATTAAAAAAATTACTCCAAGACAAGTGTCTGAGGTGAAGGAACAGATACTATACTGAAGGTGAGGAGCTATAATTTAATCCTGGGCAGAAGTACTGGAGAACAACATTTTGCTGTCCCAGAGATTGGAATTCCCAAGAACTGACGCCCTCATTCTTTTTTCTTAGAAGTGAAAACAACTGAAGTATAAAAAAATCATTATTAGATTTTATTTTCTATTTTCAATAAAATGTTCAATTTTTAATTAAAAAAATTATCTTTGTACAAAATCAACGATTTTGTTTAAATAAAAGTAAATTATGATTTTATATAGAAGGACAGTTCAAATTCAAAAAATGCAATAATTCTATTATTTTTATCGCTTTTCAGGTTCCGTACATTAAGAACGAGATTCTCTTCGCTGCTACTCAGCATGTCATTCAGCGATATTCTTATGTCAACATGCGCTCAGTTGGTTGCTACGTCAACGTTTAACGGGCAGTGGATGTATGGAAACGTAGGTATGGAATACATTAAGTTCAATTATTATAACCATTCGATAAAAAGTAATAAACATGTGTATACACACATGCTCTCTCCATCTCTCTCCCCCTCACACACACACACACACACACACACACACACACACACATATATATATATATATATATATATATATATATATATATGTATATATATATATTTGTGAATAAAAAGGCCTTAAATACCAAGGGTATCGTGGTTATGGACCATTTCTACTCGTGGGTATCTAGGGCCCACGAGTAGAAATGGTCCCACGAGCTTCTTCAGACCACGTATATCTTTTATTTATCATATGGTAATATGATAATATAAAAGATATCAGTGGTCTGAAGAAACTCGTGGGTATACTCCGAGTGGAAATGGTCCATAACCACGATACCTATGGTATTTAAGGCCTTTTTATTCACAAATAACTTTGCTCTGTTTACAATAATTAAACATTGAGCTCTCATACGGAACCTGAACTCTACCACAAACTACTGGTAGAGAATAGGACCAGCCTAGAATCACCTTGCACCAAGAAACTTGGTACCACACCAAAGTATATATATATATATATATATATATATATATATATATATATATACATAATTTTATAAAAAATGAAAATAGTTCATGTCGATTATATTAGTAAAATAAACATAATATAAAAAATATAATCGACATGAACTATTTTCATTTTTTATAAAATTACGTATTGTCGGATTTAATTACACTTTTTTTTCACGCACGCACACACACACACACACACACACACACACACACACACATATATATATATATATATATATATATATATATATATATATATATAGTTAAGAATTAATGGCAAAATGAATGAATGAATGAAATAAAAATGAATGAGATGAGTGGAATAAATGAGAAAATCCTTTCCAAGGGACCTCTCTCAAAAGCAAAAAATAAATAAATGAAATAATAATAATAAATAAATAACGAAAAATATAAAATAAAAGATACAACTTTTTTCCTTGAGAGAGGAGTCTCTAATGGAAAGTTTTCCTCATCTATTATTAGACACTTTCGAAGCATCAAATTGATAGAATTATTATATAAACTATTATATATATATATATATATATATATATATATATATATATATATATATATATATAATGAGTATAGATAAAAGGATATGAAAACACCACAAAATGTTGCTAAAGTGAAAACATTTTATAACATATTCATAGCTGATATTGAACAATATTTCGATTTCGTAAAAATCATCTTCAGAGCTTGTTTATACTCCGTGTTGTTAAGAGCGGAGACAAAAGTCATATGAGTTCAAAACAAAAACCTTGATGTTGCAAAAAAGAAAAAAAAGTTATACAATAGTTTCGAATGTGAGCACTTCCGCCGCATTTTTCTCGGTCATCAGATTATGTATATCTTATTGTAACAAGCTCTGAAGAAGATTTTTACCAAATCGAAATATTGTTCAATATCAGCTATGAATATGTTACAAAATGTTTTCACTAACAGCATTTTGTGGTGTTTTCATATCCTTTTATCTATACTCATATCGTTGGATTCATTTCCTTTCTTTTAACTTATATATATATATATATATATATATATATATATATATATATGTAGTATATTAGGAAAAATGAAAAAACACAGGTTTAAGTGGGTTAAGTGGCGAGTTTATTGGCCGACGCTGCAGTGTTTCGATCTATTAATTAGATCATCTTCAGGGCATTTGTTGGTATATGGAAGGTGATAATAAATTATTTATCACAGAATAACGAGAAAAGCGAGTGGTAGTTATGTGTTATTCAGTTTAAAAATTTTTGAGGTTTGAAAGAAGAACGGTTTTGAAATGTGACGTCAAATATTCTATTTTACGGCGTTGGTATGGGATGGTGTATGTGTGTGTATCGAAAGGAAACATTGTGCATTTTTTTTTAGGTGTGTGGTTGTGTGAGTGTGTGTATAAATTTTTTTGCGAAGGACATCAGCGGAAATGAACCTCAAGATTGTGTGTGTGTGTGTGAGTGTGTGTGTGTGTGTGTGTGTGTGTGTGTGTGAGTGTGTATTGGTAAGAGGTAGGGGAAAAAGATGTCATGGGCGCCAGGATATATATATATATATAATATATATATATATATATATATATATATATGAGTAAGAAAAGGTGGAATGAAAACATTACACAATGCTGTTAAAGAAGAAAACAATTTATAATATAATCATAGCTGATACTGATCAATATTTCGATTTTACAAAAATCATCATCAGAGCTCATTCACTCCCGTAGTTGTTTGGGTCGGAGAGGAAAGTCAAATCAGTTTACAAAACAAAAAACCTTAATACTGCAAAAAACGAAAGACGTTACAACATTCACCAACGTGGGCATTCGCGCCATATATATGTCGGTCATGTCTCATATGTATATCTTTTGTCATCAAAATGTAGCGAATTTTTGAGATGTTGGCAACAAGACGAAACAATTTAAACGGAAGGGGATGGGTATTAAGAAATGTGACGGTTGGAATTCAAAAGATTTTTAGTAAAGGAATTTTTTACGATTAATTGTTTTTATTATTTAAATTTTATTTTTAAGTATATATATATATATTTTGTAAAAATACATCTATAAGCTGATTGAAGGGGAAGTCATCAGCGTTGTTATTCCTTGGGATCATTGGAAATTTCTGGTTTTCAACAACGAATTTCCTCACCCAAGGGACCAATCGAGGTTGATCAAACCTCGACCCTTCCCCCTCAGCAACTGACCTCGCCTCCTGATGACCATAGATATAGTACAGGTCACCTGACCTCCAGCCAATGGCAATAGCGCTCTCTTAATTTATATTACAACCATTTTATTACTCGAGTTTGATCTTACTACCAGGTTGATGTGAGTTTTTCCCCTCTTTGTAGATTTTTTTGTTTTTCAAATTTTACCAATTTTTAAATTTCTATTTATTTTCCTTATTTATCAGAGAGGGGTTTTCCCTCTTTTTGATTTTGTGTTTTTTAAATTTTACTATTTTTAAATTCGTATTTATTTATTTTTTTCCTTATTTACAAGAGAGGGGTTTTCCCTTCCCATTTTTTTTACTGTATTTTTCTTAAACCCGTTATATGTACTACAAATTAAAAAAATTAAAGATTACTAATACACAACGAATATATACAATTAAACTCGTTTTTAACATAAAAAGGACGATTAAAACAAATTAGTGACGATGTTACCAATAACGCTAATCTAATAAATATCATGCCGGACGTTTAAAATTAATACACAATAAATGTACCCGATAAGCTTAATTTACTTATATGAAAATTATATATATATATAAGGAGGGAGTGTTAACCTTTGTACTCGCTCTCTTTCTTCTGTTTTACAGTCCGGTCTCCAAATGCGCTGCTTTTTAGTATTTCGTTGTCGTTTGTCGTTTAACGGTTAAGGGAGAAAATGCCCATCTTTTTCTAAGTTATCTTTTTTCTACGGCATCTGATCTTGACAACTCACTCACCGGCCGAACGTGATAAGCATTACTACCTCCAGGTATGCCGATTCTTGTATTATAAACATCTCTCTGTCACTCTCTGTGTTGCTCATTACTATGCGGCGATCGAAGGACTTAATAAACTTGTTGATAAAAGAAAAAAAAATTGACGTGCGCCCGAATTTAAAAAAATCCATCACAGGGTTACTCGGGATCTTAATTTAAGAATCATTTTCGCACATAAAAAACGAGCCCATTTATGAGAAACGAAGGCCAGTACGTTACAATGTGTATGGAAGGGCTTGTAATATGGACACTTCAAACGACAAATCGGAGAGGTTGCGCATGAAAAAAACTGGACGTGGTTAAGAAAAGGAAACCTTAAAAGAGAAACTGAATCACTAATAATTGCTGCACAGAATAATGCCATAAGGACAAACTATATCAAAGCTAAAATTGATAAGACCCAACAAAATAGTAAATGTAGACTTTGCGGTAATAGAGATGAGACTGTAAACCATGTACTATGTGAATGTAGCAAACTAGCACAACGAGAATACAAAACTAGACACGACTGGGTTGGGAAAGTGATCCACCGGGAATTATGCAAAAAATCTAATTTTGACCATACGACAAAATGGTATATGGATAAACTAGAATCTGTTCTTGAGAACGAAACGCATAAAATTCTCTGGGACTTTGAAATAAAAACGGATCACCTTATCCCAGCAAGAATACCAGACCTAGTGTTGATAAACAAAAGAGAAAGAACTTGTCAACTGGTGGATTTTGCAGTTCCAGTAGATCACAGGGTGAAGCTGAAGGAAAATGAAAAAAATGGACAAATACCTGGACCTTGCCAGAGAACTGAAAAAGTTATGGAATATGAAAGTCAAAATTATACCAATTGTAGTTGTGCACTTGGAACGGTCCCAAAGTGATTGGAAAAAGGATTGGAAAATCTGAACATCAGAGGAAAATTGACCATCCAGAATACTGCACTGCTGCAATCTGCCAGAATACTCAGAAGAGTCCTGGAGAACTGAGGAGACTTGTCACTCAGACTCCAGTGAAAGGCCATCAGCTAACGCTGATGTGAAAAACTAAAATGGAGTGAATAATAATACTACTACTACTAATAATAATAATAATAATAATAATAATACACTGGAGGAATGGAAACCAGAGGGAGAATTGAGACCATCCAAACATCAGCATTTGTAAGATCGGTTAGAATACTCCTGAAGAGCATGGGCACTTGATGAGACTTGCTGTCACACAGCCTCCAGTGATAGACAACAAGCTGAATTTGAAAAACCCACAAGGAGTGAAATAATAATAATAATAATAACAACAACAACAACAACAACAACAATAATAATAATAATAATAATAATAATAATAATAATTTGGTGACAGAAATTAAATTTTAACCAAACAACAAAATGGTATATGCATAAACCAGAATCTGTTCTTGAGAATGAAACGCATGAAATTCTCTGGGACTTTGAGATAAAAACGGATGACCTTATCCCATCCAAAAGACCAGGCCCAGTATTGATTAACAAGAAAAATGTCAACTGGTAGATTTTACAGTTCCAGCAGATCAAAGGGTGAAGATGAAAACAAAAGATGGACAAATACCTGGAACGCGCTAGTGAATTGAAAAAGTTTTGGAATATGAGGGTGAAAATGATGCCAATAGTAGTTGGGGCATTTAGAACAGTCCCCAAAATTTTAGAAAACAGATTGAGGGAATTGGAAATCAGAAGAATTCAGACTCTTCAGACACAGCATCGTTAAGTTCGGTTAGAATACTTAGAGGAGTATTGGAGAGGAAACTTGTTGTCACTCACTCACTCACTCACTCACTCACTCACAAGGAGTGAAATCAATTAAAAATGGAGACTCGGTCTCCATATGTTTGTAACCGAAACTACGTTGCAAAAATGGTAGAGGTAGTTTTTGTAGAAGATGGAAGTGAGAGGTACTCTCTTGATGGGTACTCAATTTTTCTAAAAACATTTCTAAAACTCAAATTTAACTCATAGTACCCTAACAGGTCAGAGTGGACCCGGTGCTCCACATTCGCCAGACCTCCAGGGCTGGAACCTCACCATCAGATAGAGTTTAACGTCATTTCCAGGACAGGAAGCCACTGCTTTCTAGCACCCATATGATAAAAAGGTTTGGGGCTTGCCATGAGGGCAATAAGGTTGGTGTAATCATATGGATGCTAGGGCTTGACGTGACCACTCAATTGATCGGGGGGGGGGGCCTCTCCGACCGCCCGTCAAACCCAAGTAAGGGCCAAAGTGGAGTGTTGCATTTCATGGATTGCTCAGCCACCTGAGTTCCATCCTTAAGCATCACAGGTCACCACCCATGGTCAACAGGAGTTTTTTCAATTTTTCTAAATACATTTTTAAAACTCAAATTTAACCCATAGTACCCTAACAGATACTACCACTCTGGGTCAGAGTGGACCTAGGAATAATGGTGATGAAGGGGTACTCCACATTACCTAGAGGTCCAGAATTGGAACTTTACCAGATAGATAGAGTTTAATGTCATACCCAGGACATTAAGGCCGTTATCGAACTTCTTCTACCACGTATATGATAAAATGGGTTGGGTCTTTCCATAATGGCAACAAGATTGGGACAATCATAAGTAAAATTTGTTCCAAAAATAATTTGAGTTTAGTAGATATCTCCGTGAATGACATAAAAGACATTCAGTATGCAGATAACAAAACTGGGACGGTGACAATTAAAGAGGATTTAGGACAGAATATATATATATATATATATATATATATATATATCTTATTATAATGGAGATTGTATGTTTTTCTGTCTGTAACCGAAACTATATTACTACTCAAGTCACAATTCCCTTCGTCATTTACATTACATTATCCATTTATTTATATTTAAACCTCAATTATTAATAAAATTGCTTCACCTTTTTATTAGTGTTGTCCATATCTACATACAAACAACATGCAATTATATTTATATATACAAAAAATAGCGGTTTTACAGTGTGAATGGGAAGGCTAATTTACATATTGATATTAAAAATGTGATTTTATTAAATATGTGCTTAGTATTATTGATTTCTAATTGTTTGGTTTTATTTTAATGAATATAAGCAAAAATCTCTTCAATGAATCTTAAATTAAATCCATTAAAAAGAAAAAATAACTGTCATTTTATTCTTTATTTCCTAATTTAACTAAATAGTTAAATAAGTAAAATTCAGCAATGAAAGACGGCAGTGATGGAAGAGTAAGTTTCATTTCTATTTTTCTATTATACCCCCACTCTGTTTCAAATCATTTTATCTGCCTTCTTATTAGACTTTCTAATTTAATACGATATTTCATTACATTAAAACTTAAATACTTGCACCCGGAGGGTGCATATATTTGCTAGTATAATGAATAGAGAATGAAAAAATCAGATAAGTATTGGCATGAAAAGGTGCTCAATGCTAATAAAGCAGAGTAGATTTATAATCAATGGTAATATTATGGATTTACACTCATAACATGAAGTTTCATGGTAATCCAATCATCAGATGAGTCCAATGGTTGAGATGTTAAAAACCAGTCGTCTGGTTTTGAAAACGACTGGTTTTTAAGATCTCAACCATTGGACTCATCTGATGATTGGATCACCATGAAACTTCAAGTTTGGAGTGTAAACCCATGATATTACCATTGATTATATATATATATATATATATATATATATATATATATATATATATATATATATTGGGAATTCTTGAGACAATATGCATAAAAAAAACGAACATTAATAAAATAGCATTCAACATCGGTCATAATATATTAGCTATCTTTAATAACTTATACACGAATCACAGCAACCCTCTAAAAATAATGGACTCTTCTAATTAAAGAAACCAAAATAGATAAAAAACAAGAAAAAGGGGGAAAAAGAACTAACATCAAATAATATACCTCCCTGATGACGACTGAAGAAACAGTCGAAAGCGCTCGGGCTGATAATATGGGAAAAATCGTATTTTAACTGGATCCTAACATTAAAAAGATAGCCTGACGACCGGAAAAGATGCAAATCAAAATCATGAAAAAGAAATGTTCCGTGTTGTTTAATAACACCTGCCTACAAAATAACTTACTGCCAAAATATACATTTTAATTATATATATATATATATATATATATATATATATATATAAAGTCGAAACAGGCTGTACGATGTTCTACGTATCGCTCATTTGTTCGCTTGTCATGATTAGTTTCTATAATTATCGAATTTTATACGATATACGCATTGTAATTGCCTTCAAGCAAAATATAAATAATAATAATAATAATAATAATAATAATAATAAACAAATATATATATATATATATATATATATATATATATATATATATATATATAGTATGAACAAAAAGTGATACGACAAACGGGAATATTTCTTATATGTTATTTATTCTCAACTAGTTTCGACCTTAGGTCATCGTCAGGAGAAGATTTCTTGTTAGAAGAAATTGTTTTTAGAGAGTTTTTTTTAAAGGGAGCATTATAAAAGAATTATAGAAATTGAAATATTTTATATAATAAATTATATTATTATAATTATTATAATCTGGGTATATATGTACACGGAAAAAATGAAATAAAAAAATAAAAACATTGACCCCCCCCCAAATTGGAATAATACTAAGACATTATTAGACTAATACACACATATACACACATAACCCACCACATACATTAACACATACATTAGCACATACACACGGAAAAGAAAAAAAAATGAAAAAAAAAAGAAATACTAAGATATTATTAAACAAACATACACACACACACACACACACACACACACACACACACACGCACGCGCACACACACACACTCACACTCATAGATCTTTCCAGTGAAGTAAGGGGCTGATGATAGGTGTGGCGCTCCACCTCAGATGCAAAAACAATCTCTTTGTGTGTTTTGTTAAACTCTACTGACGATTCTTGTCAAACGAGTTTTTGTTCGATCCTTTCTGTCTAGCCATCTTTTTAATGTCAGGGTGGAATTGGTATAGCAAACCACCAAAGGTTTCTTCATGAGTGCTTTCGGGCAGTAGCAGTAGAAGTTAGTAGTAGGAGGTGTTGACAAGTTCCGTTTGGTTTGGTTTGGTTTGTTTTGTTTTACGGCATATCAACCTCAGTGGGTCATTTAATGCCGATAAAGTTTTGAAATAAATCAATTCTTAATGGATAATACAATTTTGTTTATAAACTCATGTTTTTCTATTTAACCCATAGATGGAACCTAACAGGTACTACCACTCCGGGTCAGAGTGGACCAGGGAGCAATGGTGATGAAGGGGTGCTCCACATTCCCCAAACCTCCAAAACTGGAACCTCACCATCAGATAGAGTTTAACATCATTCCCAGGACATGTAGACCCGCAGCCACCGCCTTCTAGCACCCATATGATAAAAAGGGGTTGGGGCTTGCCATAAGGGCAATAGGGTTGGGAAAATCATATAGGTGCTAGGGCTTGATGTGACCAGCGACAAGTTCCATTTAAATGAACAGTGGTAGTAGAGATTTGTAGGTGGGTGGGGCTCACAAGTTTGTAGGAAAGTAAGGTGAAGAGTGGAGGGAATATTGGCGGGAAATTATATATACTAGCAAATATATGCACCCTCCGGGTGCAAGTATTTAAGTTTTAATATGATAAAATATCATATTAAATTAGAAAGGCTAATGAAACTAAATAAGAATGCAGATAAAATGATTTGAAACAGAGGGGTGTATAATCGAAAAATAGAACAACTGAAACTTACACTTCTATCACTCTCGTCTTTCATTACTAAATTTTCCTAATTTAATAACTTAGTTAAAATAGGAAGTAAAGAATAAAATCAGAATTATTTCTTCTCGTTAATCGATCTCTTTTAAGATTTATTGAAGAGATTTTTGATCATATTCATTAAGATAAAACCATACGATTAAAAATCAATAATACTAAGCACATATTTATTAAAATCAAATTTTTAATTTCAATATGCAAATAAGCCTTCCTGTTCACACTGTAAACTGCTATTTTAGTGTATATATAAATACAATTGCATATTATTTATTTGTAGATATGATTTACAGTATTAATAATGTAAAACAATTTTATTAGAAAATTGAGGTTTAAATAAAAATAAAATCATGGAGAATGTGACGTAAATAACAAAGGAAATTGTGACGAGTAGTGATATAGTTTCGGTTACAGACAGAAAAACACACAATCTCCATTATAATAAGATTTACCAACCCCTCCGCACGAGCAGGATGTGACACAAGTTCAATTTCTTAAGCGGAGTTCAACAGGTTTTAATTCAGTTTTCCTTCTCCTAGACCGGTTGCTTAACCAAGGTTAAAGAGGTCAGTCTGCCCTACTATTTACCCATGGTGGGAGAGTAGGATTCATACCTTTCCCAAGGATATTAGCGCAAAGTGAAATGCAATTACCACGTCCAGGATTTGAACTCGGGGCGACAAGTCCATTTCCCATGACTTTAACCATTACACCACGCGCTTCCATTTGGCGGGAAATTATAGGCATTTGGGGACATGTTGATTAGTTTAAAAGATTATCTTGTTTAAGGGGGGTTGTTTTTTTCTTTGTGCAGTGTGAGTGTATTTTCAGTTAAAATTCTTGAATATATATATATATATATATATATATATATATATATATATATATATATATATATATTATATATATATGTGTGAACAAAAATTATTATTAAGACAATCAGGAATATTTCTTGTATGTTGTTTAATCTCAACTATTTCGACCTTCGGTCATCTTCAGGAGAAAATTTATTATTTGAAGAAATTGTTGATACATTATTAGAAAGGGAGCATTTAGAAGAGTTATAATGTTCAAGTGTTATAGTGGGTTTAACATGCTGTTAAAATCCGGGTAGGCGAGTGTGTTGATAGTAGCATGTTCATTCGTTCCGTAAAAAAACCTCTATGAGGTAGTTTGTTTTTTGGATGCTCTTATATATGTGAGGAGGGGTTCATGGGCGTTGTGTGTATGTGTATACATGTAATGACTGTATGTGTATACATGTATATGTATGTGTGTGTTTACATATACTGTGTGGATGTGTGTGTATGTGTGTGTATACATGTATATGTATGTTGTGTTTACATATACTGTGTGGGTGGGCGCGTGTCTGTATCACAGTACTGTGCGTGTGACTTCTAGATTTTTAATTGGGTCAGGAGTGGCTTGTTTGATGTTTGATGTGTGGTGGTCAGTGTTTGTTTATTTTGGTGACCTCGGCCACCCTCGTAGGTGTAGACAGTTTTATTATCCACTGTTATGAATCCGACAGTATGAGTATGAAAAAGATGGAATGAAAACACCACACAATGCTGTTAAAGAGAAAACAATTTTATAACAAGGTTTTTTGTTTTGAACTCATTTGACTTTTTATCTCCGATCACAAACACCACGGAGTAAACGGGCTCGGAAGATGATTTTTGTAAAATCGAAATATTGATCAATATCAGCTATGATTATGTTATAAATTGTTTTCTCTTTAACAGCGTTGTGTGGTATTTTCATTCCATCTTTTTCATACTCATATATATATATATATATATATATATATGTGTGTGTGTGTGTGTGTGTGTGTGTGTGTGTGTGTATGTGTGTATTCATGTGTGTATGTTTGTTTAATAATGTCTTTACACTTGAATTGTGATAACCTTCATAACCGACAGCCAAACCAATGATTCAAGCACATTATAAAACTCATAGATGTTTTGCATATTTTTGCATATTTGCCTTAAGTGAAATTTTTGCATATTCAGTTAAAAAAAAAACAAACACTTTTAATGTTTATTTCAAAATAAATTTTTACATATTTTAATTAAAACAAACTTTTACATATTTATTTCAAAACAAATTTTTGTTTTAAAATATTTTTTTCATTTTCTTTTTTAAATAAATTATCACAGTTTACAAGTTCCAAGTGTTTATTATAATCTTACTATAATGGAGATTCGGAGTCTGTTTGTAAACCAAACTAAGACAGTGCTTACGTCAGTGATTGCGTTAGTTTATCAATGAGTATCAATCAAAGTGTATTGCTCTTATAAAATCCCGCTTTTTTGTTGGGTTATGGTCACTTAGAAACATTGCTAGTTGGTTGGTTGGTTGGTTGGTAGGTTGGTTTTGTGACATGCCACCGTGATGTGGTAATTCCAAATATTGGCGTTATTTCGAATTGCTGAGAAAAAATCAAATCTTTAAGCCAAAACAAACGAACAACAAAATGTCCAAATCAAAACAAAAACAATGACCTCCCACCAATCTCTCTCTCTCTCTCTCTCTCTCTCTCTCTCTCTATATATATATATATATATATATATATATATATATATAAACTATACTGATGAGAGGTGATACCTCGAAACACGTGTCTAAGTTTACCCTATATATATATATGTATATGTATATATATATATATATGTAGTATAATAAAAAATTGAAAAAACAGGTTTAAATGAGTTAAGTGGTGAGTTTATTGGCCGACGCTGCAGTGTTTCGATCTATTAATTAGATCCTCTTCAGGGCTTTTGTTGGTATGTGGAGGGTGATAAATATAGCAACAAAAGCCTGAAGATGATCTAATTAATAGATCGAAACACTGCAGCGTCGGCCAATAAACTCACCACTTAACCCATTTAAACCTGTTTTTTCAATTTTTTTATTATACTACATACCTCGGATTCACTTCCTTTTATTCACACACACACACACACACACACACATATATATATATATATATATATATATATATATATATAGTTAAGAATTAATGTAAAAATAAATTAAGGAATGAAATAAAAAATGAATGGATCAAATGAAAAAAAATCTTTTACAAACATTCTGGAATAATGTTTGCCTCTCAAACCCTCTTTCATGGGGCCGAAGAGTGATTATTCCAGTGACGAGGAAGTGAAATCTGTAGTCAAGAAGTGGCTCAAAGAACAGTCAACAGAATTTTACGGGACAGGAATAAATGCTCTCATTCGAAGGTGGAACATTGCTATTGAGAGAAACGGTGACTATGTGGAGAAGTAGGGATGTAATCCAAAGAGGACCAGCTTCATTTTCATGTATGATAAATGTTCCTGTGTGGTAATTATACTTGTCCTAAACAAAAGGGCATTACTTTTTGACTCAACTATGTGGAGAAGTAGGGATGTGATCCACTGGGGACCAGCTTCATTTTGATGTATGATATATGTTCCTGTGTTGGTAATTATACCTGTCCTAAACAAAATGGCATTAGTTTTTAACTCACCTATGTGGAGGAGTATGATGTGATCCACAGAGGACCAGCTTCATTTTGATGTATGATAAATGTTCCTGTGTTGGTAATTATACCAGTCCAAAACAAAATGGCATTAGTTTTTGACTCACCTATGTGGAGAAGTAGGTATGTGATCCACAGAGGATCGGCTTCATTTTGATGTATGATACATGTTCCAGTGTTGGTAATTATACCTGTCCTAAACAAAATGGCATTAGTTTTTGTCTCGCCTATGTGGAGAAGTAGGTATGTGATCCACAGAGGACCAGCTTCATTTTGATGTATGATAAATGTTCCGTTGTTGGTAATTATCACTGTCCTAAACAAAATGGCATTAGTTTTTGACTCACCCTCGTAATAATCTAAGGGCAGTTGTGTATGTGTGTATGTCCGGAACCCCCCCCCCAAAAAAAAAAACAACAAAAAAACAAAAACAAAAACAAAAAAACAAAAAAAAAACAATTAACGACAAAGTAAATATATATACACATTAAATATCAGCAGGGCTTGTTTTTTGATGTATGATAAATGTTCCTGTGTTGGAAGTAATGCGGAAATTAATCCGACAGTATGTATAGAAAATTTTGAAAAACAAACACTTGATGTTACGATGGATGGAAAATCTATTGTCGATACTCGAGTATTTCGGTTTTACAGTGGAAACTTCATCAGGAATATGAATAGAAGAAGAAAAACAAGGATTTGTGTGAATAGAAGATGAAGAATGATTAATATGCGTTGGATTAGAAAAATATGTGGAAAAAAAGTTATTTACCGTTAGTTGCGTGGCGTTTGTAGTTGAAAGTTGATGACGTGATTATTGCATGCGAATTATCAGAATACGTGAAAAGACGAACGTGAATGGCCCACGAGTAGAAGTTAAAAAGGTTTGACGTATTCCATATGAATATTAATGTGTAAAACGAGAGAAGTATTTATTGTTAAATTGTTTAACATAAATATACACATACATATAAATAGACATACAATACACACACACACACACACACACACACACACATATATATATATGTGTGTATTTGGGCAGCATTCTTTCATTTATACATGTAGAATTAAACAAAAGGCACATCTCCTAGAAGCTTTATACATAAAACCATACAAAACATCCTTAAACAAAATTAATTTCCAATACAGTACACACATTCTAAAATGCCTATAACACCTTTCTCACCAATTCTTCTCCTTCCAGCCTCCACATTAATATAATTAAAAAAAAAACTGGAATACGTCACCCCTGATGATGGCACTTCGAAGAGCCGAAAGTATTCGGGAACTGAACTTTGGTGGACTTATCCACCAATTCCACCCAAACATTAAAAAGTTGGCCAGAAAATTAGAAAAGATCAAAAATAAAATTGTTAAACAGCCTTTGTTTAATTCTACATATATATATATGCATATGAAATAAATATTTTAGAAAAAATAAACACACACACACACACACACACACACACACACACACATATATATATATATATATATATATATATATATATATATATATATATATATATGCATATGAAATAAATATTTTAGAAAAAACAAACACATGATGTTGATTTTTTTCTAAAATATTTATTTCACACTGTCGGATTTACTTCCATTTATTTTTCATATATGCATATATATACACACGCATATATATTATGTTATATTGTTATTGCTATGGCCGGGATTTGTAGTTTTGTTGCTATTAATTATTGATTTGCCTATAAGTGAGGATATATAGATTTTTTTATATTCCTGTGTTGGTAATTATACCTTTCCTAAACAAAATGGCATTACATTTTTTTACTCACCCTCGTATTATGTATCACTTTGTTTTACACAACAGATTTATAATTCTTTTAATCTTTTTTTTTTGTTTTTGTTTTTTAGGTTGCTGCGTGTATGGATTTTTATCTACCTTAACCGTGTTGGTATCTATTGGCTGCCTCGTCTCCATAGCAATCTGGCGCTACCTGTCTGTCTACAGCCTCCAGTCTCACTATAAGATCTACAAAATCAGTCGAAGGGGAATCGTCATCAACTTGATTGTGATTTGGGTGATGAGCTTAATTTTTGCAATCTCTCCGCTGATTGGCTGGAGCAAATACATTCTCGAGGTAAACATGGTCTCCTGTTCGATCGATTACCGTTCGATCCATTGGTTATCGAAAACCTACACCGTACTTCTGCTCCTATGGGGATACGTTCTACCCGTGATTACCATGATTGTGTGTTATAGCTTGCTGATGTGTTTGGTTTACCGTTACAGATGTGAGAATAACCGACAGTTAACCGCAGATATTCTTGCTTTAACCGTCGGTAAAAAGACAAAACAGATTAAGAGGAACTTGAGGACTTCTTACATCAGTGGTTTGTGTATCGGCCTCTTTTTGACCAGTTGGACGGCGTATGGTATTATTACTGTTTTGTGTTTGGTTAACCATTGTAAAACCATCCACCCACTTGTGGTAACAATAGCTTGTTTCATCGCCAAAATTGTGACAATTATTAACCCTTTGGTCTACGCATTTTGTCACCAGAGTTACCGAAATAAATTATCGTTGCTTTTGAGACGGAGACCAGCCCGAAAAAAATGTCTATCGTAGATCTGATGTTTTTCAGGGTTGGGTTAGGTTGGGTTTGTTTAACGGCATATCAATTCCTTATCGGTTATTTAAAGCCGAAATTGGATTCATATCTGATTATAGTCATCATTATATATTTAATGTTTCATTGTAATCATTTATTAAATCTCACTTTTTATATTCGTCTATAACAAGATGGAGGCGTGTTGTGTAATGGTTATCGTATGAAATAGACACAGCGATACGAGTTCAAATCCTGGAGGTTTTGCTTGGTTTATTTAACGGTACATCAACTCTCTATCTGTTATTTAGTCTATAACAAGATAGAGGCGTGTGGTGTAATGGACACAGCTACACGGGTTCAAATCCTGGACGTTGGGTGTCGGTTTTGTTTATTTAACGGCAGATCGACTCATTATCGGTTTCATATGTAAATATTTTGAATATAGTCAAAGCATTTTAGGTCGTCGTCAGCTGTCCTCGAATCAATTGCTAATTGGAATTTCTGTCTGAATGAATACTACAGACTATGATTATTACAAGGAGATCTACTGATACCATATACTTTTCTATTTATGATTTCAAGGAACACTGCAGACTAGGATTACAAGGAGATCTACTGATACTATACGCTTTTCTACCTAGGATTTCAAGGAACACTACAGATTATGATTACAAGATCTACTGATACTTCACTCTTTTCTTCCTAGGATTTCAAGAAACACTACAGACTAGGATTACAAAGAGATCTATTGATACTACACTCTTTTAAATGCTGTAGATAGAAGGAGAGTGGTAAAGAAATGAACAACTCAAAACAAGTGTCATGAATGTGTAAAAGTGCATTCCACATTTTATTTAAAGTTCGGACAGTTGAATGAAAGAAAGAAAAAAAATTGAACTAGCGACGAGTTCATAACGAATAAATAGTTAACATTTTTATTACTATCAACCAAGAACAATAACGTGTCCCCCCTTCCCCCCTCTCACCTGCACCGATATCCAAGACAGACGATGAACTTTTGACCCGAATTCTCCCCACCCATAATGTACTTTTAACACACCCTGTGACCCCTTCTCCCCAGATAGCGTTCGAATAAATTTCCGCCAATTTTAAGAAGAAGAGGGAAAGAAATATTTTTCTCGACACAAGACAACTAGAGTTCAGCGAGTGAGGATGTTGTAAACGAAGATCTGCTATGATATCAACTGACTTTTAAAAAGACCCCAGTTTTGTTAAAGAGATCTGCAATATTATTGAAAAGAAAAAAAAAGAGAGAGAAAGAAAGAAAGAGAAAATTTCTCATGGACACTAAAGTATATCTGAGGCACAAAGCAGAATTTCTCCAAAGGTATTTCATCAAGAAAATGTAAGTTCCTCTCTGATTATGATTTCACTCTCACATATTTTGTTTGCATCTGTGACGTCGGGAATACTTCGAACTTTTGAATATAACTATTTTCACATGAACTTTTGACTAAGGTCATTTTCTGTTTGAACTTTTGCCAAGTGGTTAGTAATTTTACAGAGACTTTTAAGAGTAGAAAAAAAAGAAATATTGAATGCGGATAGACGCATAATTAACTCACAAGATCGAAAGTCATTGATGTTTATTCTTTTAATAAAACTTCATTTGTTTTCTTGTTGATCTAAATGATACTGCGTCTGTGGTCTTTTGGCGCTGCCAATGTTTTGCTTCTATATTTTCTTGGCGTATTCTCTACCTTTTGGAGCGGGGAAGTGAAACACTGGATATTCCCCTTTATATTGAACTCATCGGCCTGGGACCTGTCGTATTATTTAAAAAAATCTTTTCTTTGCGACCCTGTGTTTGATCGCCCCTTATCATCTCAGGCTGTCGTAACACAAGTCACAGGATGAAACAGTTTCGTCCGTATTCACGCGGACGTCTTCAGTCAGAGTAACTTTATTAAAGCAAAGCATTTGCTTTAATAAAGTTACTCTGACTGAAGACGTCCGCGTGAATAAGAACGAAACTGTTTCATCCTGTGACTTGTTTTGAGTTGTTCATTTCTTGACCACTTTCCTTCTATCTACAGCATATCGTCGGATCCTAAACCAATCCACCCTACACTCTTTTATATCTAGGATTTAAATGAACACTACAGACTATGATTACAAGGAAATCTACTGATACTACACTCTTTTCTACCCAGGATTTCAAGGAATACTACAGACTATGCTTATTATAAGGAGATCTACTGATACTATACACTTTTCTACTTATGATTTCAAGGAACCCTGCAGACTATAATTATATGGAGATCTACTGATACTACACTCTTTTCTACCCAGGATTTATAGAACACTACTGACTAGGATTACAAGGAGATCTACTGATACTACACTCTTTTCTACCAAGGATTTAAAAGAATACTACAGACTAGGATTACAAAGAGATCTACTGATACTACACTCTTTCTACAAGGATTTAAAAGAATACTACAGACTAGGATTACAGAGAGATCTACTGATACTACTCTCTTTTATACCAGGATTACAAGGAAATCTGATACTACACTCTTTTCTACCTATGATTACAAGGAGATCTACTGATACTGCACTCTTCTCTTCCCAGGATTTCAAGAAACACTACATACTAGGATTTCAAGGAGATCTACTGACTCTACACTATTTACTACCTTGGATTTCCAAGAACACGTTAGACTTAGATTACAAAGAGATCTATTGATACTACTCTCTTTTATACCAAGGATTTCAAAGAACACTACAGACTAGTATTACGAAGACATCTATTGACACAACACTTTTATATCTTGGATTTCAAAAACACAACTGACTAGGATTATAATAACACTGGTTTACAAAAAATATTTTTTGTCTGAGGCAAGAATGTGAATAGGTGTTTTTTACTAATTTGGGTGTGCTGAATTCAAATTTATAAACAGTTTTGCTCTATCACCTCTAGTTTTCTGTCTTTTAAATAGTCTCATTTTAGTATATACAGAGTATATACGTGCTTATTTCAACAGTTGCAGCAGCTTATTACAGATAAAACAGGATAGATAAAGAACATTGACGGAATAAATATACTTGGGTGACACAATGTACACAATTCAGAAAGAATTGGCCTTGTTGAGGCATCCTCGATGTTTTGACGAGCTTGAAGCCATTGGAGAATATGAAAAAAAACCCCAAAAAACAAAGTAAAATTAAATCATATGTAAGCAATAAAATGTGCGTCGTTGGAAATTTTAATACAAATATATACCCAAAAGATTGTGTAAAACAATTGTCGAGGACACCTTCCTCCTGCACTGCGAGGGACGACAACCTCCTGCACTGACTGCCAGTGCACTACTGGCTGTTGATTGAGATGTGTTAACTGCCAAAATCCGTCTTGATATATAGCTATATATATATATAATGTAATGCTATCACTTACATTTATTGCATAATAACTAAAAAAGAGGACATAAGTCACACAATATTAGAAATTAACCCTGAATGCATATACGCCTTTATGTACAGTATGTGTACAAAATGTATAGTATGCATATCTAAAAAACTAGAGGTGATGAGTAAAGTAAAGTCGACGGGGCGGCCTAAAGTCGGTATCAGCCAGTCAGCGAGGGAGTCTATCCCCTTTTCAATAGCGCTAGACCAAGGAGATTGTTTTTAGCGTCTGAGGTGGAGCGCCACACCTACCATCAGCTCCTTAGTTTACCGCACAGATCCCTGTGCTACTCATACGCTGAGTTGGCGGCGACCGGTATCGAACTAGGAACCTTGTGGTTTCTAGCCGAACGCTCTACCGACTGAGATAACCCGGCCTCTTGTGAGTAAAAACGGATTTCAAATCCGAATTCAGCACCCCCAAATTATCTTAAAACAGCTACTTTTTTGCTTGCCTCAATTTCTTTGTAAACCAGTGTAATTAAATAGCTGAACACCAACCCAATACCGAATTGGATTTACCAACATAAGAACTAAACACCTATAATGGCGGCCATAATTGTAAAAAAAAAGAGAGATATAATAAAGAAAGCTAGGTATTGTTTAATTGTTTGGGATTTTGCAATTAGAGCTTTTGAGACTCTTAGCAGGAACGGCGACAAAACTAACATTTTCATTCGAGATATCAGACGTTGTATATAGTTGTGACTTTCAATGGCCCGCGAGATGTCTTTTCTGTGACAGCTGTTTCTACAATATCATTCCATCTGACACAATCGCCTGGGCCTAAAAAAGGGCACAAAGAAATTGAGAACAAAAAAAAACTGTTTTAATAACAGACAAAAAAGTTTGAACTGCAAAGCTAAAATTCTGAAATCGTATACATCAATATTGTTCATATCTATCTATCTATCTATCTATCTATCTATCTATCTATCACTGTCTGTTCATATCTATCTATATCCATCTCCCTCTTCTTTCCCTCTTTCTCTATATCTCTCTCTCTCTTTATTTATCTATTCATCTATCTTTTCATCTATATCTGTATGTCCATATCTATCTCTATCTATCTATCTATCTATCTATCTATCCCTGTCTGTCCATACCTACACATCTATCTCTCTCTCTCTCTCTCTCTCTCTCTCTCTCTTCTCTATATATATATATATATATATATATATATATTATATATATATATATATATATATATAATACATAATCCCCAAAGACTCCCAGTACTTCCGATATATTGACGACACACTAATAATATACCCGAGCGAAATAAACATCACCGACATCACACACAGACTAAACAACATTGAACCCACCATACAATTTACACATGAACTAGAATCTAACAATTCCCTACCTTTCCTAGACATCTTACTTTTAAAAAACAACAACACATTAGAATTCAAAGTCCACCACAAACCCACTGCCAAAAACGACCACATACATTACTACTCTCACCATGACACCCACACCAAAAGAGGAATTATAATAGGTTTTCACCTCAGAGCCCTCCGCATCTGCACACCCAAACACCTAGATGATGAATTCACCCACATAATGAACGCCTTCCAAAACCTCCATTATCCCACATCCTTCATACAACACGCCAAGGCCAAAGCCCTTAAAATCCACACCAGAAACCATTTCCAGAACCCCACCCAGTCCAACTCCCCACATAGATACATAATTCTACCAAATAACCACACAAACAGCAACATCACCAAAAATCTTAACAACCTAGGCATAAAGACAGTCAGTTTAGCATCCAAAACCATACACAACATACTAAATAAAAACTCCCGACAACAAGTAAAATCAGAAGCCGGTGTATACATGATTCCTTGTGCAGACTGCCATAGGAAATACATAGGCGAGACCTCCAGAAATTAAAAAAACGCCTATATGAGCACAAACGCAATATAAAATTAGGTGACAGCAACAACTGTTTATTCCAACACATATTTAAAACACAACATAGGTTTAATTTCAGCAATGCATCAATGATCGCATACATCCACAACAAAAGATTACGACAAATATTCGAAGCCAGTGCCATTAGCAACATTCCCAACATCAATTCCAGATCCGGCTTCTTCAATATATCCTCACACCTAGGTAAAACCATCATGGATAGTTACAAACCAAACAGACAACAAGACAACACTTAGCATAAAGCCAATAACAACAACATCACAAAACAAACACAAACAATAACAATCTTAATAAACACACACATACACTCACACACACACAAACATTTACAACCCTTGAAAATATGCATACACAAAAAAATATTTAAAAAAAGAAAGATAGATCGATAGATAGATAGACACCAACAGATTAAAGGTAGATAGATGAACTGACAGATAGACAGATATTAACAGACTAAATACAGATATATGGACAGATAGATAGGTAGATATTAACAGACTACAGATAGACAGACTAATAACAGACTATAGACAGGCAGAGAGATAGATATGAACATACTCTAGTTAGATATATAGACAGATACACAGAAAAAATAGATACATACAGAATATAAACAGACATACAGATGGACAGAAAGATAAAAAATAGATAAACAGACACACATATAGACAACAGATTGATAGACATGAACACATTCAAGCTAAATAGACAGATAGATAGATAGATAGATAGACAGATGGATGGATAGAGATAGAGATAAATATTAACAGACAAAAAAAAAAAAAAAAAAAAAAGAATAAATGGATAGACAGACAGACAGCACAAACAAATCATCGCAAACAAACAGACACAGATGAAATTAACAGATTGAAGATAAATCAAAATAGATAAAGACATGGATATGTCACAAAGCTATATAATACATAATAACATCAACAATAATAACATCGCCACTATTAATAACAATAACAATAACAATAATAATAATAATAATAATAATAATAATAATAATAATAATAATAATAATAATATAATAATAATAATAAAAATAATATATAACATTATACACACACGCTCGTACAATTTTAACAAATCTCACCCCCCTTCACTTAAATAAAATCAATATTAAAATTTATAAAAAAAATAAAAAAATAAAAAATAAAAAAAATAAAAAATAAAAACCTTTTAAAAATAAATATAATAAAAAAACAAATAAATAAATAAATTTAAAAAATAAACAAATAGATATATAATAAAATAAAATAAAATAAAATTAGAATCTCATACATACATACCAGTTACATATTCAGTTCAGATATATAGACAGATACACAAAAAGATAAGTAACAACCTAATAAAAATAGATAGATAGATAGATGGATTGAAAGACCAAATATAGATGAACAGACACACAATAAAAAACCCAAAACAAAACAAAACAAAACAAAACAAAAAAAACCAGATGGGTTGATAGACATGAACACACTCAAGCTAAATAGATAGATAGTTAGATAGACCGACAGACAGATAGACATAATGTTAAATATTCATAAATAATGAATGACATTATAATATATATGATAATAATAATAATAACAATAATAGTATATAACATTATACATATGCTCACTTACAATTTTAACAAATCTTACCCTTACAAACCCTTACAAAAAAAATAAATAAATAAAAATAAAATAAAATAAATAATAAATCAAAAAATCACACCAACATACCAACAACACATATATAACTTAACGACAAATCCAGTTCCCAATCACACATAAACAAAAAACAATTAAACAGACACACACAACACACACACACACATACACATATTTAGCTAACCAATCCCCACAATCTAACACCTGTGGTACCACCATTCACCATTTCGGCACTCCCCATTCCAGAGAGAAGAAGAATCCACTAACCACCCCCAACCACACCTCCCCCTACTGACGACCTTCCGCTTTCAGCATTTTGAGAATTTCCATCATTGGAGTAAGAACTATATTCAAGTCCTGAAGATGGTCTAATAAGAGACCGAAACGTTGCACCGTCGACAATAAACATCAAGTTTCCACAACATCCCGTGTTTGTCTACTTTTCTCCACACACACACACACACACATATATATATATATATATATATATATATATATATATATATATATATTTATATCCATCTATTCATCTATCTCTGTCTGTTAATATCTATCTATATCCATCCCCATCTCCCTCTTTCTCTCTCTCTCTCTCTCTCTCTCTCTCTCTCTCTCTAACTCTGTATGTCCATATCTATCTATCTATCTAACTATCTATCTTTCTATCTATCTCTATATATTTATTTATATCCATCTATTCATCTATCCCTGTCTGTTCATATCTATCTATATCCATCTCCATCTCCCATTTTCTCTCTCTCTCTCTCTCTCTCTCTCTCTCTCTATCTATCTATCTATCTCTGTATGTCCATATCTATCTATCTATCTATATATCTATCTATCTATCTATATATTTATTTATATCCATCTATTCATCTATCTCTGTCTGTTTATATCTATCTATATCCATCTCCCTCTTTCTCTCTCTCTATCATTCTATCTATCTATCTCTGTATGACTATCTATCTATCTATCTATTCATCTATATCTATCTATCTATCTATCTATCTATCTATCTATTCATATCCATCTATTCATCAATCTCTGTTCATATCTATTTATATTCACCCCCTTCTCTCTCTATCTATTCATCTATATCTATCTATCTATCTATCTATCTATCTATCTATCTATCTATTCATCTATCTATCTATCAATCTATCTATCTATCTATTCATATCCATCTATTCATCTATCTCTGTTCATATCTATCTATATCCATCTCCCCCTCTCTCTCTATCTCTGTATGTCCATATCTATCTATCTATCTATCTATCTATTCATCTATATCCATATCTATCTATCTATCTATCTATCCATATCTATCTATTCATCTATCTGTCTGTTCATATCTATCTATACCCCCCCTCTCTCTCTCTCTCTCTCTCTCTCTATCTATCTATCTATCTCTGTATGTCCATAATTATCTATCTATCTATCTATCTATTCATCTATATCTATATCTATCTATTCATCTATATCTATCTATTCATCTATATCTATCTATCTATCTATTTATCTATCTATTCATCTATCTATCTATTCATATCCATCTATTCATCTATCTCTGTCTGATCATATCTATCTATATCCACCTCTCTCGCTCTTTCTTTCTCTCTCTCTCTCTCTCTCTCTCTCTCTCTCTCTTCTCTCTCTCTCTCTCTCTCTCTATCTATCTATCTATCTATGTTCATATTTCTCCATCTATCTAAAAAAATAACTACCTCTGACTGAAAAGCTAAACTTCTGATATCGTATCCATCAATTTTGAAAAGAAGAATTTTGTAGTCAATGATGAAGTTGAATAAGCGAAATATGTTATACGAATAAATGGTTGATTTCTACAAGTTGTTTTTTGTTTTTTTGTGCTTGTATGAAATAGTCCAAGAAAATGTACAATGGGTCAAAAAGGGGTTTGTTTGATGTGGAACGGTCGATGTTTGTGTGTGTGTGTGTGTGTGTGTGTATTGGTGTGTGTGTGTGTGTGTGTGGGAGTCATTGTTTCTGTTTTGTTTTGGACATTTTGTTTGTTGTTTTCTTTGTTTTAGCTTGAAGGTTTGATTTTTTTGTCTCCCTCCACTTCGAATTTCGCGCCAATGTGTAGCTTGCCACGTGACGATCATTGATAATTTTTTTTCTCTAATACAAACTTTCGCATATTTTTTCCTCAAAAAATTTTTTTTTACATTCTGGGACATGCCTCACCTCAAGGATGGATAAAATATCCCCCTACCACCACCGGGGAGACAACATAAAAAAAACAACATGTACACGGAAAAAATGAAATAAAAAAAATAAAAAAAAAAAATTGAAAAAAAAAAACCCCCAAAATTTAGATTTAGATTCAGAGAGAAATGTAATAATTACATTCACCATCCAGATTGTTATCTATTATTTATAACAATTACATTCATTACTTACCACGTTTCTTCCGTTAGGCGCTTGGTCATTTCTGAAATGGCATTACATGTTCTTTTCCTATGTGAAACGAGTGCCGATGGTAGTGGGTGTCATTATGTCTCAAAATCACTCCCTTATGGCCAAGCCCCAACCCCTTTTTATCATATGGGTGCTAGAAGACGGTGACTGAGGGTCTACATGTCCTGGGAATGACGTTAAACTCTATCTGATGGTGAGGTTCCAGTTTTTGAGGTTTTGGGAATGTGGAGCACTCCTTCATCACCATTGCTGCCTGGTCCACTCTGACCCGGAGTGGTAGTACCTGTTAGGGTCCCATCTATGGGTTAAATAGAAAATCATGACTTGATAAACAAAATTATATTATCCATTAAGAATTGATTTATTTCAAAACTTTATCGGCATTAAATAACCCACTGAGGTTGATATACCGTAAAACAAAACAAAATCAAAATCACTACCACAGAATTTTATTCAACTTTCGCCACATAAGAGATGTTACAGTTCCAAAATCTACCTACCCTAATGTGCAACCATAACTTGGTAACAGTAGGTAGCGGGGACAACTTTAACGAGTGGGCTCTAACATTGACAAAATCCCGACCACTGAGTTCGATTCTCACTCAGTGTCACAATTATCTTAAGCTTAACAAATAATTCGGCATATTACTGTAGTTCAATAGCCTCTGTGCAGTACGTAAATGCGCCACCGCAAATGTTTGATGCATCCCCTATTCAGAGTGACGGTTGTGGTGGGTGTCATTGTATCATATCATATAGCAAATTACAACCCCTGAGTTCGATTCTCATTGAGTGCTATAATTATCCTATGCTTAACAATTTTTCAGATCACTGAAGTTCAAAAATCTCTGCACAGTACGTAAATGCATCTCCGCAAATGTTTGATGCATCCCCTATTCAGAGTGCCGATGGTGATGGGTGTCATTATATCATAAAATCACTACCATTGGGTGCCATAATTATACTAAGCTTAACAATTAGCCAGTTCAACAGCCTCTGCGTAGTACGTAAATGCACCTCCGAAAATGTTTGATGTAACCCCTATTCAGAGTGCCGATGGTGGTGGGTGTCATAATGTCACAAAATCACAACCACTAAGTTCCATAATTCTCGTTAGCTCAACAGATGATTAGCCAGATCACAGAAGTTCAACAGGCTCTGCACAGTATGTAAATGCACCTCCGCAAATGTTTGATGTATCCCCTATTCAGAGTGCCGATGGTGGTAGGTGTAATATCATAAAATCACTACCAATCGGTCCCATAATTATCCTAAGCCTAACAATTAGCTAGTTAACAGCCTCTGCGTAGAACGTAAATGCACCTACGCAAATGTTTGATGCATCCCCTATTCAGAGTGCCGATGGTGGTGGGTGTCATTATATAATAAAATCACTACCAATCGGTCCCATAATTATCCTAAGCCTAACAATTAGCCAGTTTAACAGCCTCTGCGTAGAACGTAAATGCACCTCCGCAAATGTTTGATGCATCCCCTATTCAGAGTGCCGATGGTGGTGGTGTCATTATATAATAAAATCACTACCAATCGGTCCCATAATTATCCTAAGCCTAACAATTAGCCAGTTTAACAGCCTCTGCGTAGAACGTAAATGCACCTCCGCAAATGTTTGATGCATCCCCTATTCAGAGTGCCGATGGTGGTGGGTGTCATTATATAATAAAATCACTACCAATCGGTCCCATAATTATCCTAAGCCTAACAATTCGCCAGTTTAACAGCCTCTGCGTAGAACGTAAATGCACCTCCGCAAATGTTTGATGCATCCCCTATTCAGAGTGCCGATGGTGGTGGGTGTCATTATATAATAAAATCACTACCAATCGGTCCCATAATTATCCTAAGCCTAACAATTAGCCAGTTTAACAGCCTCTGTGCTGTACGTAATTGCACCTCCGTAAATGTTTAATATTTCCGGTATCCAGATTGTCAATGATGGTGGGTGCATTATATCATAAAATCCCAGAGTCACTTGGTAACAGCAGGTAGCGGGAACAACTTTAAAGAGAGTGCTCTAACATTGTTAAATGCCAAAAGGCAATAGAAAGTAAATGCTGTTTGTTAAACAGAATGACACGTACGGATAGGCAATAGGCCAAGGATACATATAGCTGTTGTACAATTGACGGGAAAGTGACATTTCTGATTTAATTTGATTAACATTTGTAACAGTCTAGAATTATCATTTCGGTTTGGAGATATACCGAAAAAGAATCTAATGAGATTGTGATATCTTCCTTTTTTATGTTTACCAATCAAAAAAACGGTAAGTAATATTCTATATTCATATGTAATCTATCTATTCATACATATATAAAGGGCAGTTACGTGTATGTTAGGGACTGGCAAACGGAGCCTAAAATTCGTTTTTGACAAAATGACTTTAGCCTCCCAACAGAAAATAATTTACCAAAAATCAAGAAATTAACGGATTTTAATGAAATTTTCAGTGTTTATGTATCAATGAATGATCTTTATAATGCATTATTTATTTTATTTCAAAACTTTCTCTTTTTTTTCAGGTCACTTAATTTTGACCCCCCTTATGCTGGGGGCGTAAAATTGTTTCGAGTTGGTCCTTGGCTGATACAAATTACAGTATAAATAATGAGATAAAAGACCGAAGTTATGAATAGAAACAAACAAAATTTTTTTTACGGTTGCGCTTCTATGAGAAAATAAGTACCGAAAATCGAAAAATAAAATGTAAAAAAATAATAAATAATTAATTTTTTGGAGATTTCTTTTTTACTCATTTCGATAATTATTTAATTGGCTATTATTCTATAGAAGAAAAAATTATACATCGATGTTTTTTCTGCTTAAAAAGGTGAGGGGGTACATTTTCAATCGAGTTTTTCTTCAAAACTTATTACTTTTGAAACCTAAAATAAGGTTTGCATTAAGTAGATATTTATTTTTAAAATCTAAAAATATAACATTTTAAACTTAATATCAGGATTTTCATATTTTAAATGAATTTTATATATTAATTTTTCATAGCGAAAATACAAAATTAAAGTTTTGAAATAAAATAACTGATGCATTATAAAATTCATTAATTGATAAATCAATACTGAAAATTTCATTAAAATCGGTTAATTACCTGATTTTTGGTAATTTTTTTTGCAATCGCGAATGTTACAGTAAAATTGTAAACAAGCACTTAAAACCATCGAAAAAGAGGCTGAATAGTGGATATCGTCGAAATTGACCAAAACAAATAGTTTTAAATCTTTTAAAAATAAACTGCATATGTAATTATATTTTTCTTTTTTTAATGTTGGTTATTATGCTACTACTTATCATTTTAGACAAAAGTTTACCCTTAAATAATAGATTTAATTATTCTTAATTCGCTTTTAAAACTCGTAGTATCCGATTTTTTTTTTGCTACTCCCTAGTGTATGAGTATGTCCGGACGAAACTTCGAAAAAACAAACAATTAACGACAAAGTAAATATATATACATATTAAATATCACCGGGGATTGGTTTTTGAGCAAAAATAAAAGAGATTTGATTTATATTTGAGAAGATAATTAAAAAATAAAATTTAAATGATAACAGCATGGATTTCTTTTTTTCATTTAATATTTTAGATAGTAGACATTAACATTTCTTTTCAGAGTAGCTGGATCAATGCAAGGTCTATTTTTTTTTACATAGGGATTTAAATCGGGCATCCCACGAGGATTCAACTCACGATTCAGTAATAATGGATCTGCGGGACTAACTTAAAAAAATATCCCCTCTACACAGGTGACGCCGGGTAGCCGCTGCTAGTACATATATAAAGGGCAGTTGTGTGTATGTGTATGCCCGGGCGAAACTTCGAAAATAAAACAATTAACGACAAAGTAAATATATATATACACATTAAATATCACCAGGGCTTGGTTTTTGAGCAATAATAATAGAGATTTGATTTATATTTGTGAAGATAATTAAAAAATAAAATTTAAATGATAACAACATAGCACTTTTTTTTGTATTTAATATTGTAAATAGTAGACGTTAATGTTTCTTTTAGAGTGACTTGATCAACGGAAGATATATTTTTTTACATTGGGATTTTAATGGGGCATCCTGCGAGGGTCCAACTCACGATTCAGTTATGAATAATTACTGAATCGTGAGATGAAACCCTGAAGGATGCCCAATGGACCTGCGAGACTAATATTTAAAAAAATCCCTCTCTACCCGGGCGACGCTGGGTAGCTGTTTCTAGTACATATATAAAGGCCAGTTGGTGTGTAGGTATATATGTATGTCCGGAGGAAACTACAAAAATAAAACAATTAACAACAAAGAATATATATATATATATATATATATATATATATATATATATTGAATATCACCAGTTCTTGCATTTTGTGCGAAAATTATGAAGATTTGATTTATATTCGAAGATATTTAAAAATTGAAATATAGATAGAAATAGCATTTAAATTTTATTTAAAAATGTCCAGGATTTGTAAATCTCAAAAGTAAACAAACCAATACACCAGTTTTGTTTTGTTTTGTTTTACGGCATGTGTACAAAATGTACAGTATGCATATCTAAAAAAAACTAGAGGTGATGAGTAAAAACGGATTTCAAATCTGAATTCAGCTGTACACCCAAATTAGGTTAAAACAGCTACTTTTGTGCTTGCTTCAATTTCTTTGTAAACCAGTGTAATTAACCAGCTGAACCCCAACCCAATACCGAATTGGATTTACCAACATAAGAACTAAACACCTATAATGGTGGCCATAATTGTAAAAAAAAGAGAGAGATATAATAAAGAAAGCTAGGTATTGTTTAATTGTTTGGGATTTTGCAATTAGAGCTGTTGTATTTCTTCTTTGTGGAATTATTAACAGAAAATACAAACTGTTGATTTAAATGAGGTTTTATTTTGGTTTGAGAAAAATTCTGCTTTTACATCAAGTTGTACTAAGCTTGGTTGTAACCTCTTAAACCGTCGTGTGGATCCAGGAGCTGATGGCTGGGGTTCACCGATGACTGTCGTGGAAAGCTGGTCTCTCCCTTCTGGGTTCTAGTCGTCAACTGACTTCTCCCACGTGTCCCTTACAGTGACTACTACATCAACCTCCTACTCCTATTATTATCTACCTCTTACTGCTACCTCTCATATTCCCATCTAAAAGAAACGGTCCTTATTTTACCGCCCAAATTTAAATTCTTGGTGCCAGTGTGTCTACATTTTTCTATTTTTAGAACACTAGCCAAACGCCATTGTTTCGACCATTACAGAGCCTTTGGGAGGCTGCAGACCAACTTTAAGGAAGTCTAGAAAGGAACAAGTCATTATGTCCCGATTATGCATTGGTCATACAAAACTAACACACTCTTATATACTCAAACAAGAACAACAACCACAATGTGAAACATGTCAAACACCCCTGACAGTCAAACACCTATTGATGGAATGCAGATTTTTTGCTCACATCAGAAAACATTATTTTAAAGCAAACAATATGAAGGACCTATTTGAAAATGTTAACATAGAGGATATTTTCCCCTTTTTGAGGGAAATAAAATTATACCATAGAATATAGACATGAAACAAATCAATGTCATAGAGTATGATTCCCAATAATGCTAACACATTGTTAAAACCAATTACTAAATGTATATATATGAATACACAATATGTATAACAACCCAACCGCTAGGCATGATATAACCCTGGACGGGTTGATATGCCGTTAAAATTAATAAACAAACAAACAGAGCCTTTGAGACTCTTAGCAGGAACGGCGACAAAACTAACATTTTCATTCGAGATATCAGACGCTGTATATAGTTGTGACTTT
>CM042181.1:6817980-6831947 GCA_023376005.1 Doryteuthis pealeii
AAACAATTTTTTTTACATTCTGGAACATGCCAATGTCAGATTACAGCAGGTAGCGGGAACAACTTTAAATGTTCAGGATTTGTAAATCTCAAAAGTAAACAAACCAATACACCAGTTTTGTTTTGTTTTGTTTTACGGCATATCAACCTCAGTGGGTCATTTAATGCCGATAAAGTTTTAAAATAACTCAATTCTTAATGGATAATACAATATTTTTTATGAATACATTTTTCTATTTAACCCATAGATGTGACCCTAACAGGTACTACCACTCCGGGTCACAGTGGACCAGGGAGCAATGGTGATGAAGGGGTACTCCACATTCCCCAAACCTCCAAAACTGGAACCTCACCATCAGATAGAGTTTAACGTCATTCCCAGGACATGTAGACCCGCAGCCACCGTCTTCTAGCACCCATATGATAAAAAGGAGCTGGGGCTTGCCATAAGGGCAATAGGGTTGGGAAAATCATATAGGTGCTAGGGCTTGACGTGACCAGCCGATTGATCGGAGGGGGCCTCTCCGACCGCCCGTCTAGCCCAAGATAGGGCCAAAATGGAGTATTGCATGTCATGAACTGCTCACCCACCTGGGCTCTATCCTTAAGCATCACGGGTCGCCACCCACGGCCAACAGGTAGCCCCATTGGGGGAGTCTTACCCTTCTGCAGAGGTGCAGTCAGTGCATTCTAACGCCCCAGCCGACAGGGAGGCCAATACACCAGAGTCTCTTTCTACCCCTATAGTACATATTAAATCTGTAACGATAGTCAACAATACATAACTAAAACCTATTTAAAAAATCGTATTAAAAAAAGACTATTAAAAAAAGCTATTAAAAAAGATACTAAAAATCTATTCAAAAGAAAGACACTATCAAAAAGAAAGACACTATCCAAAAAAGAAGACATGACAGTATTAGTAATTAAAGAAGTAGTTAAAGAAAAAAAGAAAGAAGAAGCAATATGTCCAAAATTTCGTGACAAAATATTTTTCAATTGTTTTTCTTATGAGGATAAAACTTTTGTTGGCAATTCAATTCATGAAGATTCACCGAGAGCATAATCTATCCCTCTACCTATCTCTGCCGATTCATATATATATATATATATACATATATATATATATTTAATATACCAAGCATGTGGTAAATCCTTGCGGTGAGAAAAAACCCAGCAAATAGTTTGATTGTAAAAATATACTATCAAACATCAACCGGGGAGAAAACATTTTTGAAAAAAAGAAAAGACCAAGATAGTCGTACCAACAAAAAATAATCTATTGGTACAATATTTGGCCAAAAGAAAAAACAATTTATATGTATATATATGTATATAAGATATATATATATATTCATATAACCGCTAGGAGAATAGCTATTAAGTAAAAAGTGCCCAATACCAAAGTAGAGCAAATAATAAAGATAAATCTAATGAGTCAGACGAACCTTCTATTAGTTTCGCTTAATGCTCTTCAGGGCTAAGATCTTAGCCCTGAAGAGCAATTAAGCGAAACTAATAGTAGGTTCGTCTGACTCATTAGATTTATCTTTATATATATATATATATATATATATATATATATATATATATATTCTTTATTTCTATCTATCTATCTATCTATTTCAGTCGGTTTATATATATATATATAAATTTATATACACTTTTAGTGCAAACTCTTTTGAGTTTTTTTAATGATAAAAACGCTTATAATTTTTAAAAATAAAATTTATTTTATTTTTAACATAAAATACGCATTTTAAAAAATTATTTGAAAATTCCGGTACTGATCGAGAGCGTTCTGTGCCTCGTGATTAATGATATATTTATTTCATCTTTCCGTTTACAATGTTGCTTTGATAAAGACCTGATATGGTCGAAACAGCTTTATATCAGCAAAACTTTAAACATCTTGTTGTTTTTTTCTACAAAACTATATATATATATATATATATATATATATATATATATATATATATATATAAAGTTGTTTTTTTATAGTATCTTTGAAGCATTGTGTGTATGTGTAATATAAAGATTTTGAAGGCAATTTACAATGCAATATGTGTTTTTAACACATATTGCATTGTAAATTGCCTTCAAAATCTTTATATTACACATACACACAATGCTTCAAAGATACTATAAAAACAACAACTTTATTTCACTATGCCGAGCAAGGCTATATTTATAGTAAAAATTAAAAGAATTTCGAACAATTGCCACGCGCACGGGAGCAGCCGAGCCGAGTTAACATCACGGAAATAGCCGATTTAACATCACGGAAAAAATGTTCAAATATACGGCGTTCCTCAACTTCTTAAACAACAGATGATTACAATATCGCCGTGGGATAAGTACTATAAAAAAACACCTAGTACTTTCAATAATTCTGAGGATGGATTTTTACTTCCGAAAATATTTAGTTTTGAAAAAAAAAAAGAAAGTTAAATAAATATATTTTTCAACACATATTGCATTGTAAATTGGCTTAAAAATCTATATATATATATATATATATATATATATATATATATATATATATATATATATATATATATAAAGAGATTTATCCAAAGCTTGGTAGTAAGGGATGATTCTATATGTGATTTCTAAGATCCACTGCATTAATATTGATGATCCAGTATGTATAAATACAGCGAATCTTTAAATCACTGAAGAGAGCTCAATGTATAATAACCTTTTAGATTATATACAGAGCAATATTTATCAACAAAGGAAGGAAGAACTCAACACCGTAATTCCATAATAAATTTATTTCGACCAAAATTGGGACCCATATAAATCCAAGTTGATTTAAACCGCCCCCCCAAATTTCCGTCTCATCAGATGGGTCTCAATTCACTTATGGACAAGCACATCACAAAAACCCAAAAAGCTGAATATTAAAAAAATATATAAATTCAAACAAAAACAAAAAATAAAAAATATAAAAAATATTTTTAACAGTATAGGATTGTAACTATAGAAACAGGAAGTGAATGAGAAAAAAAGAGATACATTTCAAGGTTGGCTTCTTAGGGTGTCCAGACAGACAAAAAAGTGACAAGACAGAAAAACAGAGTAGTATATTAAAATATAAATAGACAAGTAAATAAAAAATTCTTTAAAAATTTAAACATTAGAGTATAATGATGTATAAAAGAAAATACTAGTTATGATATAAATAATAATAATAAATTAATAGTAAGATAATAATAATAAAATAAAATCAATTAAAAATAATAATACTAATACTACTAATACTACTACTACTCCTACTACTAATAATAATAATAAATAAAATAAATTGAAAAAATATATAAATTAAAAATAATCATAATAATAATAGAATAAATTAAAAATAATAATACTACTACTAATAATAATGATAATATTAAGATAAAGTAAAGATAATAATAATAAAAATAATAATAATAGTAATAATAATAGGATAAATTAATTAAAATAATAATAATATTAAAAATATTATTAATAATAATAATAATATTAAAATGAGATAAGGTAAATAATGATAATAATAATATTAAAAATAAGAAAAAGTAAATAATGATAATAATAATAATATTAAGGTAAAGTAAAATAATAATAGTAATAATAATAAAAATAATAATATAGGGTAAAAAATAATAAATTATAATAATAATAAAAAAATTGAAAATAATAATAATAATAATAATAATAATAATAATAATAATAATAATAAATTAAAAATAATAATCATAATAAATAAAAATAAAATAGAATAAATTAAAAATAAATTAATAATAATAGTATAAGATAAATTAAAGATAATAATAATAATAAAAAATAAAATATAATATAAAAAAAATATATGATAGTAATAATAATAAAATAAATTAAAGATAATAATAATAATAAGATAAATTAAAGATAATAATAATAATAATAATAATAATAATAATAATAATAATAATATAATATGGATAATTAGATGAATTAAATTACCGATAATAATAATAATAATACTAATAATAATACTAAATAATGAATTAAAAAAATTAATAAAAAATAATAATAAAAAAATATATAAAAAAATATTAGTTTCTCGATATAGGCCTACATATTTAAGGTCTATTATCCTGCTAAGTGTATCTAAAATGTATAATCCTATTAAGTCAGCAATTTGCGTTGAATCATATGCTCCCATAGGAACATCAAAGTTATCAAGGCTATTTTTGATCCATGTGGAATTATGGAGTTTAAGAACAGATTTTCTACATGCTAATATTAATTGAAATTGTTCATCAGATATTTCACAAAAGCTTCTGGCATGTGTAAGGCTATTTACTAAAAGTTCTTTGGAAATAGAGGGGTAGAAATCAATAATATCAAATTGGATAAAGGTGCATTTGCTTTTATATTTGATATTTTTGAACCAATCAATAGTTTCAATAGAGCTCTTCCGCATATTATAATTGGATTTGCAAAGAATGTTAGAGACTATCAAAATTTATTATATTTTTAGAAACTAAACCTAATTCAGTTTTTGAGGGATTAATTAGTCTAGAATGATGCTTATCTAAGAAATTAGTTTTGTGGTCTTTAATATATATATATATATATATATATATATATATAGAGAGAGAGAGAGAGAGAGAGAATTAAACAAAAGACACAATTTATTTTTGATCTTTTCGAGTTTTCTGGCCGACTTTTTAATGTTTGGGTGGAATTCGTGACCAAATTATGTTTCTATTTTTTCCATCAAGGAAAGTGAAAATAACAACGATGAAAAGACATACATTGTTGCCACTGAACCAAATTCGGAAAAATAGGGTGTACAATCACAATCTAAGCTTTAATAACAGAATATATTCAAACAGTATTACCTTATCCAAACATGTATGGCATATTAAAGACACAACGGCTAAAACACCGATAATAAAATGGGCAATTATCAAAAAGGCCCAAGCTTACAAAGGTAGCCAATACAACTGTAGACTATCCATCGAAGAAAAATTGTGTCTTCTCGAATGTGAATTTACTGAATAAAAGAAATGAACTAATTTTTAAATGTAGATATTTAAACAAATTTCTCTTATGTCATTTACCACCTGAACCTAATTAATCCCATATTTTTCGCCCTCTATTAATTAAAATTACTTATTTTTATTTATCTATTCATTTATTTATTTATTTTATTCTAGTTATTAAAAGAATTTACATCTGGTTTGGTTTGGTTTGTTTTGTTTTACGGCATATCAACCTCAGTGGGTCATTTAATGCCGATAAAGTTTTGAAATAAATCAATTCTTAATGGATAATACAATTTTTTTATAAATACATTTTTCTATTTAACCCTTAGATGGGACCCTAACAGGTACTACCACTCCGGGTCTGAGTGGACCAGGGAGCAATGGTGATGAAGGGGTGCTCCACATTCCCCAAACCTCCAAAACTGGAACCTCACCATCAGATAGAGTTTAACGTCATTCCCAGGACATGTAGACCAGCAGCCACCGCCTTCTAGCACTCGTATGATAAAAAGGGGTTGGGGCTTGCCATAAGGGCAATAGGGTTGGGGCAATCATATAGGTGCTAGGGCTTGACGTGACCAGCCGATTGATTCGGAGGGTGCCTCTCCGACCGCCCGTCTAGCCCAAGATAGGGCCAAAGTGGAGTATTGCATGTCATGAACTGCTCATCCACCTGGGTTATATCCTTAAGCATCACGGGTCGCCACCCACGGCCAACAGGTGGCCCCATTGGGGGAGTCTTACCCTTCTGCAGAGGTGCAGTCGGTGCATTCTAACGTCCCAGCCGACAGGGTGGAATTGACATCTGGATATCTAAGCAGTTTAAATATAAGCTTTACATAATAACATTCTATCACCTGAGAACACATCAGGTAATACAAGACACTCACTTTTTCAATAATTTGATATTTAACCATCTGAAGATTGCATAATACGAATAAAACTATAGTTACGAAAAATTAATACCATGATATTACATTTACACACATATATATATATATATTACATTTTTACTTGAAGGCACTTACAACGCATGTATCGCATAAAATTCGATACTTTTTCTTATAGAAAATGAACTTGACAAGTGTAATCCCAGCAAAGGATGGCTCGATGTGTAGAATACCGTACAGACTGTTTCGACTTTATTAAGTCTCATCAGCGGTATATACTAACGATTTCCCTCCGACAGAAATCGAAACCGGGACTTCAGCAGACACAGTGAAACACTAGTGAAACACTTTTATCGCCTCGGCCACAGTACACAGCTGGCCATCCTAGCGAAATTAAGCTTGTCAAATGATACTACTACACGCCTCTACCATAATAGGTAAGGGGGCGTTATTGAGAGAATAATAACAACAAACAGACCGTATGCCCTTCGGCGAAGTGAATAAGATTTTATATATATATATATAATATATATTAGCAAATATATGCACCCTACGGGTGCAAGTATTTAAGTTTTGATATAATAATATATAATATTAAATTAGAAAGGCTAATGAAACTGAATAAGAATGCAGATAAAAAGATTAGTAACAGAGGGGGTATGATTGTAAAATAGAACAACTTTGAAACTAACTCTTCCATCATTTTCCATTACTCCCTTCTCTCATTGGTAAATTTTCCTAATTTAACTATTTAATTAAAATAGGAAATAAAGAATAAAATTGTAGTTATTTCTGCTTGCTAATGGATTTCTTTTAAGATTTATCCCCGAGATTTTTGCTCATATTCAATAAGGTAAAACCAAACAATTAGAAATCAATAATACTAAGCATATATTTATTAAAATCAAATTTTTAAGATCAATATGCAAATTAGCCTTCCCATTCACACTGTAATCCGCTATTTTGTTGTATATATAAATACAATTGTATGTTGTTAGTATGTAGATATGGTCAACAGTGGCTTCGGCCTCTGGACCATTGCTATAATTAACGGCGTCGATCCCAGGGGGCCATCCCCCCAGGCAACACCTGCCCCCTTGATTTAAAGGGGCAGGGCTGGGTTTATTGCCCAGTGCCTGAGGCGCCCCCTTGAGGGGGGATGCCGACGGGATCGACGCAATTTTTCACCTGCCACCCATGAGCTTCGGTTTGTGGGTGGTCCCACGTTAATAGGGCCTTGTGCCTGACCCGTACAAGTGGGGTACGTGGAAAATATCATGTAGATATGGTCAACAGTCTTAATGATGTAAAACAATTTTATTAATAATTAAGGTTTAAATAGAAATAAAGTCATGGAGAATGTGATGGAAATAACAAATGGAATTGTGACTTGTATAGTAACATAGTTTCGGTTACAGACAGAAAAACACACAATCTCTATAATAATAATAATAATAATAATAATAATAATATATATATATATATATATATATATATATATATATATATATATTCTCTCCTATCCACCTCCTCCCGCCACACTACCCCTTCTATAAAACACTTGTATGATAACCTGATAATTCATTAAAACGACTGATGATGCCGAGCTCAAAGCTCTAGCGAAATATATCCTACACACTTTTGTCTGAGTTTTGTTCTTTTGATCCTCACATCTCCACCACATTCTGTCGGATTCATTCCAATCCTCTCCCCCATATATATATATATATATATATATATATATCTTATTATAATGGAGATTGTGGGTTTGTGTGTCTGTAACCGAAACTATATTACTATACAAGTCACTATTACCTTTGTTATTTACATCACATTTTCCATGATTTTATTTTTATTTAAACCTCAATTATTAATAAAATTGTTTTACATCATTAAGACTGTTGAACATATCTACATATTAATGACATGCAATTGTATTTATATATACAACAAAATAGCGGTTTACAGTGTGAACTGGAAGGCTAATTTGCATATTGATCTTAAAAATTTGATTTTAATAAATATATGCTTAGTATTATTGATTTCTAATTGTTTGGTTTTATCTTAATGAATATGAGCAAAAATCTTGAGGATAAATCTTAAAAGAAATCCATTCACAAGAAGAAATAACAGTAATATTATTCTTTACTTCCTATTTTAACTAAATAGTTAAATTAGGAAAATTTACCAATGAAAGACGGGAGTAATGGCAAATGATGGAAGAGTTAGTTTCAAAGTTGTTCTATTTTTCAATCATACCCCCTCTGTTCCAAATATTTTTATCTGAATTCTTTTTCAGTTTCATTAGCCTTTCTAATTTAACATGATATTTTATCATATTAAAACTTAAATACTTGCACCCGGAGGGTGCATATATTTGCTAGTCTATATATAATGGAGATAGACTGCATTTTTGTCTGAAGCCGAAACTCCGTCACGGCTGACGTCAAATGTTCCAAACATAACTCTAGCGTTTATCAATGAGAACCTAATTTATAATCAATTTGTGTTATACTTAATATTAAAGGAACAAATTGCTTTATATACAAGTATTAGGATGCGTTTGTAATATTTGCTGGTTTGTAATATTTACATAGCCAATTTTCAACGAATATTTTAATAAATGCATGTTTAGTTCTAAACAGTTTCTAATTGATATTTTAATTTTTATTTGTATTTATAATTATTTCATGTATAAAGTTTTGCGAAAAATTAATTTAAAAATAAAGATACAGCTACTAATTTAAATCATACGTTAAATTATTAGTTATGGTCTTTTGTCCGTGACTACTCCCGTTTTCGTTGCGGTAAAAAAAAAAATATTTTTAAAGTTTTAAAAGAGTTAATTTTTAATGAAAAAATTTATAGATAAAATTTATTTTTAATTTTTGCGGCATCTTCACAAATATAACAAGTATTTTTTATTTCAAATTTTTTATTTCTATTAGGAATTTTTTAAAATTTATAGATAAAATTTATAGATAAAATTTATTTTTAATTTTCGCGGCACCTTCACAAATATAACAATTTTTTTTTATTTCAAATTTTATTATTCCTATTAGGAATTTTTAAAAAATGTTTACATTTTTTTTAATTCAAAATTTGTTTACGGTTATTCCATATTACTAATATTAAAATTAAAATAACAACCAGTTCTGAGCGATGCTTTTCCGCTAAATATGATGACCCTGATTTATTTAGAAATTAAGAAATATCTTTTAATTTTAATTTGTCATAAATTCCCTTACAGAAACAGACGACAAAAAACAACAAAAAAAAAAAATGATTTTACGTGTTTGTTTTTTAACACTTAGCGCTTCTTTCTTAAACTAAAAATTAATCTTTATTTTTATCATAATTGACGCAATACTTTTAAAATTCATTATTCAACAATGTTTAACCGAAGTTTGGTTTGTATAAACAAAAGCGGTGATAAAAAAAAAGTTCCCTACCTAATCGATTTAGATAGGGGACTTTTTTAAATACAATAAATGATACAAACACCATGGAAAAATTTATAGATAAAATTTATTTTTAATTTTCGCGGCACCTTCACAATATATAACAAGTATTTTTATTTCAAATTTTATTATTCCTATTAGGAATTAAAAAAGATGTTTACTTTTATTTTTAATTCAAAATTTGTTTACGGTTATTTCATATTACTAATGTTATTTTTCATCATTTATTTAAATTAATTGTAGCGAGAAATTAATAGTATTTTGTTCAATGCTTAAACAATGTTTAAACAATACACATTCATCAATAGGAGGATTACTATTCTGTATTAGATGATTGAAAATAGCATTTTACTTCGAGTTTATATAAATTTTGTTTTGTTTTTAAAAATTAAATAAATAAAATTATTCGTCGGATCTGAAACCCCCATCTAAAATTTTTTAAATCTTTTTTCTTTTTCTTCAATGGATTATTATCGATTACACACCAATCTATCAGATTGTAAAAAAAAATTCAAAAAAGTTATTTATTTTTCGAGTTTTCAGGGGTGCTCAGTTCCCCGTATAAGTTTATTGTAAATCGATCCCCCATATCGGAACCGCTAAAAAATTTTTTTTTTTTTTTTTCCTTCAATGGATTGTTATCGATTACACAACAATCTATCAGATTGTAAAAAAAAAAAAAAAAGCGCCTGATTCAAAAATAAAGAACTTTTTTTGTCTTTATTTTTTGAGTTTTCAGGGGTGCTCATTTCCCCGTATAAGTTTATAGTAAATCGCTCCCCCTATATCGGAACCGCTCTACCTTAACAGTTGGGCTGAATTTACACAAAGGTGTCAAAATTAAGGTGACATTGAAAAAAACAGAACCCACAAATTTTGTAATAAAACTGTTAATTGTAACTAGGGGGGTTTAGCGTTAGGATTTGAGGTTAGGGTTGGTGTTGGGGTTTAAGGTGAGTTTAATGCGAAATAAATAAATAATTTGGGTTCTGTTTTTTCTGGGCCACCCTAACTTTGACACCTTTGCGCCAGTTTCCTTTCGAGCGGTTCTGATATGGGCAGCGATTTACTATAAACTTATATGTCGGCATGAGCACCCCTGAAAACTCAAAAAATAAAGAACATTTAAGAATTTTTTTAAAAACCTGATAGATTGGTGTGTAATCGATAATAATCCATTGAAGGAAAACAATAAAATAAATAAATGAATAAATTTTGTAGCGGTTCTGATATGGGGGATCGATTTACAATAAACTTATACGGGGAACTGAGCACCGCGGAAAATAAATAATTTTTTAAAATTTTTTGTTCTTTTACAATCTGATAGATTGGTGTGCAATTGATAATAATCCATTAAAAGAAAGAAAAAAAAAATTAAAAAAAAAAATTTTAGATTTGGGGTTTCCAGATGCTCAGATCTGCCAATTATTCAATTTAATGCTTACTTTAATGGATATAAAATTTATTAAATCTCTAAGAAAATGAATTAAGAGTGTAACAACATATATTATATTCATTAATTTATTGTACAAACATTTTTACATAAACTAGCAAAAAATGCCATCTGGGCAGTTATAAAAATTAATTTTTGAAAGATAGTCTGAGTTAAAATTTCCATATAAGAAGGTTTGTATTATCGGTAAAATCATCAAATTTATTAAAGGAGTAAAGAAAAATGAAACCATTTTGAAATGGAAACTTACTTCTGTCCCCCTCAAATCAAAATGTTGCATGCATCTATTGATTATTAATCAAATAATATTTTTATCAATGACAGTGTTTTGATGTAAGCAGTGACGTAGTTTTAGTTACAGACAAATTGATACTGAATCTATTATCAAAAGATTTTATTTATTGAAAAACTTTTTACAAAATTCATATTTTTTACATAAGTGTACCAAACAAAATTTAGTTGAAAATAAATCTATAAATTAGATATTTTTTATTTACTCCAATTAAAAAAAAATTAATATTAAATATTATTTAGCATTTAAAAATTGATTTAAGGGTATTGCCTGCTCATCCACTTATGAGGAAGTATATTACTCTATTTTATTCTTGATGTATTTATTTACACTAAAACTAAATGTTTGTTAAATGTAAAATAAATAAAGTGAATGTTTTTTTTTTTTTATTTCAAAATTTTTAGAAATAATCAAAAGCAATAAAAATCATTTGTATAGTTTATTGTTTTATTCATTGATAACCAAATTTAATTTTATTATTGAATATTATTTCAGGAAAAACTTTGGTGTAGAAAGTTAACTTTCATAATTTTATTTCAAATTGTTTATTTTTTACCCTTTAATGAATTGATGATTTTAATTACTAAAATCATTAAATGTTGAATGTCCTTTTAAAGTTTTTGGCATATTTGGCATTGTTGTTTTTTTATTACTTTATTTGATTTATTAATTTTACAGCAACATAGTTTTAGTTACAGACAAATTGATACTGAATCTCTTATCAAAGATTTTATTTATTGAAGAAAATTTTTAAGAATTTATATTTTACAGAATTTACCAAATAAAATTTAGTTGAAAATAAATCTACAAATTAGATATTTTTATTTACTCCGATTAAAAAAAATTAATATTAAATATTATTTAGCATTTAAAAATTGATTTAAGTATCATTACTCTATTTTATTTATGTAATATTTATTTACACTAAAACTAAATGTTTGTTAAATGTAAAATAAATAAGGTGAATGTTTTTTTTTTTTATTTCAAAATTTTAGAAATAATCAAAACAATAAAAATCATTTTGTATAGTTGATTGTTTTATTCATTGATAAACAAATTTAATTTTATCATTAAATATTATTTCAGGAAAACTTTGGTGTAGAAAGTTAACTTTCCTAATTTCTATTTCAAATTGTTTATTTTTACTCCTTTAATGAATTCAATGATTTTAATTACTAAAATCATTAAATGTTGAATGTCTTTTTAAGTTTTTTGACATATTTTTGGCATTGTTGTTTTTATTACTTTATTTGATTTATTAATTTTACAGCAACATAGTTTTAGTTACAGACAAATTGATACTGAATCTCTTATCAAAAGATTTTTTTATTGAAGAAATTTTTAAGAATTAATCTTTTACAGAATTTTATCAAATAAAATTTAGTTGAAAATAAATCTATAAATTAGATATTTTTATTTACTCCGATTAAAAAAAAATTAATATTAGGTATTATTTAGCATTTAAAAATTGATTTAAGTATCATTACTCTATTTTATTTTATGTAATATTTATTTACACTAAAACTAAATGTTTGTTAAATGTAAAATAAATAAGGTGAATATTTATTGTTTTTTTCAAAGATTTTAGAAATAATCAAAACAAAAAAAATCATTTGTATAGTTGATTGTTTTATTCATTGATAAACCAATTTAATTTTATCATTAAATATTATTTCAGGAAAAGACTTTGATGTAGAAAGTTAACTTTCATAATTTCTATTTCAAATTGTTTATTTTTACTCCTTAATGAATTCAATGATTTTAATTAATAAAATCATTAAATGTTGAATGTCCTTTTTAAAGTTTTTGGCATATTTTGGCATTGTTGTTTTTTATTACTTTATTTGATTTATTAATTTTTAGCAACATAGTTTTAGTTACAGACAAATTGATACTGAAATCTCTTATCAAAAGATTTTATTTATTGAAGAAAATTTTTAAGAATTTTATTTACAGAATTTTACCAAATAAAATTTAGTTGAAAATAAATCTACAAATTAGATATTTTTATTTACTCCGATTAAAAAAAATTAATATTAAATATTATTTAGCATTAAAAATTGATTTAAGTATCATTACTCTTTTATTTTATGTAATATTTATTTACACTAAAAACTAAATGTTTGTTAAATGTAAAATAAATAAGGTGAATGTTTATTTTTATTCTTTTTTTTCAAAATTTTTAGAAATAATCAAAACAAATAAAAATCATTTTGTATAGTTGATTGTTTTATTTCATTGATAAATCAAATTTAATTTTATCATTGAAAATATTATTTCAGGAAAAACTTTGGTGTAGAAGTTAACTTTCTAATTTCTATTTCAAAATTGTTTATTTTTTTACTCCTTTAATGAATTAATGATTTTAATTACTAAAATCATTAAATGTTGAATGTCCTTTTAAAGTTTTTGGCATATTTTGGCATTGTTGTTTTTATTACTTTATTTGATTTATTAATTTTACAGCAACATAGTTTTAGTTACAGACAAATTGATACTGAATCTCTTATCAAAAGATTTTATTTATTGAAGAAAATTTTTAAAGAATTTATATTTTACAGAATTTTACCAAATAAAATTTAGTTGAAAATAAATCTACAAATTAGATATTTTTATTTACTCCGATTAAAAAAAAATTAATATTAAATATTAATTTAGCATTTAAAAATATGATTTTAAAGTATCATTACTCTCTATTTTATTTTATGTAATATTTTTACACTAAAAACTAAATGTTTGTTAAATGTAAAATAAATAAGGTGAATATTTATTGTTTTTATTCAAAGATTTTAGAAATAATCAAAACAATAAAAAATCATTTTGTATAGTTTGATTGTTTTTTCAATTGATA